>JALPQD010000346.1:1200000-1820000 GCA_023101885.1 Typhlomys cinereus | reverse complement strand
GAAAACAGACAAGGGCAGTCGGTAAGTGGAAGAACAGGGCCTGTGATAGTTAAATACAAGGGTCAACTTGAGAGTTGGGGGCTGAGCTATGGGCACATTTGTGAAGAGCTAGTAGTTAGGACAAGCCCTTGAGCACCTCTTCAGGAGATTGTCTAACTGATGAGAGAAGACCCAGCTCATGGTGGGTGGAACTTCTCCTTGTGAAGGGGGGATGAGTCAGGGAGTTGGCATTCTTTGGTATATTTGGACAGATATGCTATCTGGCAAGTGAATGTGCCCTTCTTTCAGCAGTCCTGTGGATATATGTGGCCAATTCCCTCAGCCCCTGGTGTCAATATGGGTTGTCCTGCTAAGCTGGTCTAAGAACTGTAACCAGATAGTCGTCAGCCAAAATAAAATCTCTTGCTCCTGTAGGCTGTTTGGTGGTGAATTTATCGCCAACATGAAGAGTAACTGCAACTGCACCATGAGTAATTTGGAATGACGCTTCATCAGAAAGTGTTAATGTTACCATTGTTGGTTTGATGACTTTCATCTTAATCACAAGAGCACTTTGATGTACCTTCAAAATCCTGGCAAAAATAGACATTAATTAAGTGCAGACATATTACCTGTTTTTTACAAGCCAGTAGTCTTTTCCATCAAGGTTACCATAGCCAACCACCAGTACACCATGATTCACATTCTCAGTACAGGATGGATCATCATAAACACCTGAGGATAAAATACAGGGAGGGGAAAATAGGTGAATGCTGTGTGATATCAAAAGATATTGGAAAATTTTAAACTTCTGCTGGGAAGATGGCTCAGTGGTTAAGAGTACTTGCTGTGCAAGCACAAGGATCTGACTTCAGATTCCCAGCAACCATGTAAAAGTTGGTTTATATTAGGTCACACATATGTCCCTTAAAACATTTCTCATTTCTGCAGTAGAAAACATTCAATGACTGATGAGATAGAGCACTTAGCAATTAAAACACTTGCCAAACAAGCAACAGTCAGGTGTTTAGATTTCAGATTCCATGTAAAAGTGCCTGGCAGACATGGTAGCCTCTTTTTAATTTCACCCTCTGAAGGTGGAGTCTAAGAATCCCCAGAGCAACCTGGCTAGGCAAACTAGCCCTAATGTTGTGCTTTGGGTTTAATTATAGACCCAGGCTCAAAAGAATAAGGTAGAAGAGTGATCAAGGATGATTCCAAATCAACCTTGGGCCTTCATACACACACACACACACACACACACACACACACACACACACACTCATATGCACATGTACCCACACACATGTGCACCTACCTACATACAAACATACATGTACACACTATATATATATATATGTATGTATAAATATATATATGAAAAAACATTCAAATTTCTATCTTCTGGCTTTTTGAAATACATGTTATCATAATTTACAGTCACTTTATTATTTATTTAATGTGTGTGTGTGTGTGTGTCTGTGTGTGTGTGTGTGTGTCAGAGGGCACTGTGTGTCCCTGTGGAAGACCAAATGTGACTTCAGGAGTCATCCTGGATTGCTTCTACCTCCTTGCTTCGCTCTGGGATTTCCCAGGCTCCACCCACCAGGACCCAAAGTGTATGCTGCTACCATATCTGCCTGGTGTTTTTACCTGGGACTTGGGATCCAAACTCAGGACCTCTTTCTTGCAAGGCGGAGTTTTAACCCCTGAGCCATGTCTCCAACCCTACAGTCACTTTTAGACAACAATACACCAGAGCTTTTTGCTCCTTGTAATTGGTTACTCACTAATCAACTTCTCCCTATCCCTCCATTGTTCCTACTCTCACAGCCTCTGGCAACTACCATGTTTCCATTTTTGTAGATTCCACAGTGTGTGTGTGTGTGTGTGTGTGTGTGTGTGTGTGTGTGTGTGTATGTGTGTGTATTCCATCCATGTTGCTGCAAACAACAGAAATGCATTCTTTTTTGGGGGGGCGTGTAGCCCAGACTGGCTTCAAAATCACTACCTATTCAAGGATGACTACGTATTTCTAATCCTCTTTCCTCAATCTCTGAAATGCTGGGGTGATGGGCAGCATGTCCGCCATGTCCAGCTTTTGTGGTGCTGGGGATGGAATCCAGGGCTTCAGTGATAGGCAAACATGTTACCAACTGAGCTACACCTCAACCTTTCATTCTTTCTGTTTATTTGTGTGATTATTATTATTATTATTATTATTATTATTATTGTGTGTGTGTGTGTGTGTGCGCGCGCGCACACACACCTCAGGACACAGGACAACTTTGTGGAGCTGATTCTCTTCTTCCATCTTTATGTGAGCTCCAGGGATTGAAAGAAGGTTGTCAGGTTATACCTCAGTGCTTTACACCTAGTGGATTTTTCTATTTGTAAATTAGGGTTATCATGAGGATTAAATAAGATAAAACATAAAGAATTATAAAACATAATGAATTAAGCATAATGTTAATAGGCTGGTTTGCTTATTTTCAGACAGGGTCTTATGTAGTCCAGACTGGCCTTACTATATACTACTATGTTGTCCAGACTGGCCTTTGCTAATTAGACCTGGGTATAAATGTTTAGTCTAGAACTGGTAAAATGACTCAGCATGTAAATGTACCCAAGTATGATGACCTGAATTTGATTCCCAGAAATACCCTCAAAATAAAGTTATCCTTTGACCTCTGCATTCTCTCTCTCTCTCTCTCTCCCTTCCTAAATAAAATAAACATTTTTAAAGCATTCAGCGTGCATGCAAGGGTAGCCCGCGACAAGAGGGCACCGTATTTGCCTTACCACTTTTGTAAAGGAAGAATGAACTGTGACTGGCATCTATACCAACAGACACGGGTCCTTTATTGGCCACGGCTTCTTTCAGGGCCTCTTCGCTGCCAAAGGGAAGTTCTGTATAGCTTGAACATGTGGCAGCACGATCTTTTACATCATAATGGCATTCTTCTTCCTGAAACAAACAAGTGTAAGTCACTGAACTCTGCAAGTTTAGATTTCAAATATGATTTTTCCCTTTAAACCTTTTCAAATGTCTAAGACTCCTCTCCCGCCTCTCTCATTTTAAAAGTCGCAAGTCAGGCATAGTAGCACACGCTTGGAATTCCAGCCCAGGGCTAGCTAGGAGTGTTGGGCTATCTTGCAGGTCCTCTGGTTGGTTGTTTGTTTAATATCTCTTTACAAAATATGTAACAAACTTGTAGCAAAGAGGAGATATTGTGAGCCTCTTACTAGCTCTGGCTGCTCCTCCTGCAAGTGGGTTGGCACAGCATCCATTTGCTGGGACGTACCACGGCCTTGTAGGGGTAGGCTGTGTCCGAGTCGATGCCGTTGTTGTCGATGATGTACTGGAAGGCCTCGGTCATGAAGCCGCCGTTGCAGCCTTTGTTTCGGTATTTCTCAGTACTCGAGCAGTCCACCAGGTTCTGAGCGCTGAGAGACACCAGCTTCCCGGTTTTCAGCTTCACCTGTGCTTCTAGAGCACCCACCGCACTGAAAGCCCAGCAAGAGCCACAGGAACCCTAATAACAGAAAGGGTCCCACAGGCAATCTCAGAAAGTCGGTAAGGGTAGCTTCCAGGCCCTGAGTCCATCGGCGAGTGTATCCCGCTTTGATACAGCAGGACAAGGCGAGGGAAGCAGCTGTGTGTAATTCCCCAGGAAGCCCCCTCCGCCACACTTCCCGTCTCTCTTGGCTTATGGAAATGAAGAGTAAATGTTCTCTCGGCCAGTTCCACCCTCGATGGGCATTTGTAAAAGGCTGAACTTACAGCACAGGGGACGCACCTCATCATCATCCTCTGAAGGTCTAGAATTACAAATCCGTGCCAAACCCTGTCTCCTTTGTTTCCCTCCTTGCACCTTGCTGTCACCATCACGAGAAGCAAACTGAAACTTTTGGCTAAAGCCAAGTTGTCGTCAGGCAAAGTGGCACACACCTGTAATCCCGGCACTCAGGAGGTGGACGCAGCGATTTAAGCCAATTGAGTAAGAAACCGACAAATGGGGGAGAATAGATTTGGCAGTGCCTTTCACTTCTCTTTTTACCAAGCTAGCAGATGTCAGAACTCAGATTCTTCTTCCTTACCACGACCTCCAGAGTGACACTTATTTTATTCTTAGTTATCTCTAGTTAATTTAGCACTTTTTCTTTTTTGATAGTACTATTTTATTTATTCTTTCCTTTTGTGTGTGTCAGAGGGCACTGTGTATATTCCTGTGGAGGACCAAGGGTGACTTCGGGAATCATCCTGGATCGCTTCTACTTCCTTTTTGCTTCAATCTGGGATTTCCCAGGCTCCTCCCACTAGGGCTGAAAATGCAGACTGCACCATTTCTGCCTGGTGTTTTTACATGGAATCCAGTATCCTAACTCAGGTCCTTCTTCTTGCAAGGCAGAGTCTTAACCTCTGAGCTGTCTCTCCACCCCTCCTTTTTCTTTTTTATTATTGTTTTATATTTCCATTCATACAATTAAAGTTAAGTAACTATGGTACTAATTCCAGCATTTATCCTTAAAGTAAAAAAAAAAAAGCATCATCATATATATACATTGGAAATATACATATTGTCAAATTTTTTAAAGTTTGCAAAGAGGTTTTTTTTTCTGTTTTGAGACAGAGCTTGCTGATTCCAAAATCTAATCATCTTGATTAAACCTTTCAGTTGCTGGAATTATAAAACTGTGTCTTTCTTCCTTTCCTCCCTTCCTCCCTTCCTTCCTTCCTCTTCCCTTCCTCCCTTCCTCCCTTTCTCCTTCCTCTCTTCCTCCCTTCCTTCCTCCCTTTCTTCCTTCCTTCCGTCCTCCTTCCTCCGTCCTTCTTCTTCCGTTTTTCATTCTTCGTCCTCTTTCCTTCCTGTCCCCTTCCTTCCTTCACGCCCTTCTTCACGTCTCCCTTCTATCGGTCTCCCTTCTTAATGTCCGTCCTGCCTTCCTTTGCCGTCCTTCCTTCCCCTCCTGCCGTTCCTTCCTTCTATTCCTTCTTCCTCGCTCTTTCCTTCTTTCAGTCCTTCTTTCCTTCCTCCTCCCTCCCTCCTCCTTCCGCCTCCTCCTTTTCCTCCCTTTCGTCCTTCCGCCCTTTCTTCCTTCCTTCCTCCCTTCCTTCTTTCCTTCCTCCCTTCCTCCCTTCCTTCCTTCCTGTCCCTTCCTCCCTTTCTTCCTTCCTCCCTTTCTTCCTTCCTCCCTTTCTTCCTTCCTCCCTTCTTTCCTTTCTTCCTTCCTTCTTTCCCTCCTTCTTTCCTTCCTTCTTTCCTTCCTCCCTTCCTTCCTTCCTTCCTTCTTTCCTTCCTCCCTCCCTTCCTTCCTTCCTTCTTTCCTTCCTTCCTCCCTTCCTTCCTTCTTTCCTTCCTCCCTCCCTTCCTTCCTTACTTCTTCCCTTCTTTCCTCCCTTCCTTCCTTCTTTCCTTCCTTCCTCCCTTCCTTCCTTCTTTCTTTCCTTCCTTCCTTCATTCTTTCCTTCCTCCCTCCCATCCTCCCTTCCTACCTCCCTTTCTTCCTTCCTTTCTTCCTTTCTTCCTTCCTTCCTCCCTTTCTTCCTTCCTCCCTTTCTTCCTTCCTTCCTTTCTTCCTTCCTTCCTCCCTTTCTTCCTTCCTTCCTTTCTTCCTTCCTTCCTCCCTTTCTTCCTTCCTTGCTTCCTTCTTTCCTTTCTTCCTTCCTTCCTCCCTTTCTTTCTCTTCCGTCCTCCCTGCTTTCCTTCCTCCCTTCTTTCCTTCCTTCCTTCTTTCCTTCCTTCCTTCCTCCCTTTCTGACTTCCTCTCTTCCTTCCTCCCTTCCTTTCTCCCTTTCTTCCTTCCTCCCTTCTTTCCTTCCTTCCTTTCTCCCTTCCTTCCTCTCTTCCTTCCTTCCTCTCTTCCTTCCTTCCCTTCTTTCCCTTCCTTCCTCCTTCCTTCCTTCTTTCTTTCCTCCCTCCCTCCTTTCCTCCCTCTCTCTCTCTTTCTCTCTTTCTCTCTTTCTTTCTTTCTTTCTTTCTTTCTTTCTTTCTTTCTTTCTTTGTCTCTCTTGTTTCTTTTTGTAACAATCAGAGAAAAAGAAAATACACCATTAAAGGAACTAGATGATGATTTTACAAAGCCTGTGTCTCTATTCTAATGATGCAAGTCCCTCTGTGAATGAAACATGACTGGAATAAATTGTAAGCCACTGTAACTAGTTCTGTCTACTCCTTCAGGCAAAAACTTCATAAGTTAGACAGCAGGAGAAGCCTCCTGATCAGGATTCTTCCACACATACAATGCCATTGATAGAGGGTCTGCTGTAGTCAGTGATGGACCCAAGCACCTATTTATATAGTTTGCAGCTTTTTTTTTTTTATCTAAGATGCATCTCTTCCAGTTAGTATTCTAAACATGACAGAAGCAATATAGGATCATAAGTAATCCTTTCCAAGGCCAGCTTGGGTTATATATGCAAGCTAAAGAACTTACAGTTTAGTTTGGAAAATAAGGAAACATGAATACAAAGGTTCATTCCATTCACTGAACCCAGAGTCTGATAGGGGTAATTAAGATGTCAGCTGTAGGACATGCTGCTGCTGGGCTTGCTGGGGATTGGAGTTCACAAGGACATGGGATATCTGTTTGTGAAATGGCCAAGTGGGGTGACAGTGGGTCCTTTTAGGGTCACCTCCTACATTGAGGGTTCATAATTCAAGCCAACTGAGATGCAGAGACTAGTACAGGCAGCAGTACTAGGAGCTGGAGCAGCGGCAGTTACTCTGGACAGTAACTGAGTGAAATTGGGGGTTGAGCGAGGTATCCTGAGCCCAGGAATCAGGGTAGATCCGGCAGCCTAAGAGGCACCATCTCAACATCTGTCCCACAGAAGGAGGTAAGTTCTTTTTTTTAAATCAACCTATGTGAAAGTGTATGTCTGTGTGCATCAGAAGACATTGTGGTTCCTGTGGAAGCTCAGGGGTGATTTTGAGAGTCATCCTGGATCATTTTACCTCCTTATTACTTTGCTCTTGGGTTTCCCAGGCTCTGCATTCCAAGGCCGCTGACATTTCTATCCTGCACTTTTATATGAGATGTGGGATACAAATTCAAGTTCTTTTGCTTGTGAGGCAAAGGTTTTAACCATTCAGCCATCTCCCCAACCCAACCACTGAGTTTTATTGCGAGGCAGAGGCTGAACCCTGAGCCATCTCTCCAGCCCTCAACAGTCTTATTGGTGGTTACATGGCACCGTGTATTAAACCTAGGATCCAGCACATGCTAAGCCACGTGCTCCAAACAATGGGCCCAGCCCTCTCATCTCGTAGCAATGGGCAATTAAGTGCAGTTTTCTTTGAAGCAGCCTTGTGGGACTCGGGATGAATTGACCTTCTGATTCTGCCTCCCTTATTGCCAGTCCCGGGATTAGAAACATGAGCCACCATATCTCATTTATATGTTGCCAAAGGATGGAACCAAGGGTACAAACAGGCAAGCTGTCTACTAAGCCACACACTCAGGTCCACTCATTCTAGCCCAGGTTGAAGCCCAGCCTGGCCTGGATCTGAGAATGTGGTTTGGGATAACCTTCAGCCCCTGAGCCTACTGCTTCCTTGCTGCCCAGTGCTGGCTGGGGCCACGGGTCCGTGCCACCAAGTTCTCCTGGGTTTCTTTTAGCAGAGGAGGTAAAAAACAGCAAAAGACCCGGGGCAGAAGGCAAGTGTCCCTGAATCCTTCCCAGCAGCCACGGCTGGTTCCCCAGGAGGGCTGAGGAAGTGTGCTGAGGCTGCAGGAGGCTCAGCTCTTGCCCACATTGACAAAACAGACATCTGGGAATGACCCTGAGCCCAGAAGGCCCGGCAGGAGTAGCTCGGGTATTCTAGCCTCAGCCCTTAGTTGGCAATTTAGGAATGCCACTCAACCCTAGCCACTCGTCAGCATCGGAACCTTTCCTCTACACTCATGACAGACCTGCAGACCTTCTGGAGCTTGGCAAGAGAGCTCAGCAGGTCAGGCACAGAGTGCAATGGTGGAATGAAAGAACCAACGCTAAAAGTTGTCCTCTGACTTACATACTGGCTTCCACAGTTATGCTTCTCTCTCTCTCTCTTTTCTCTCTGTCTTTAATTTATATATTATATACAACTTTTTGGGTAACGGGTTGTTGGTATGTAGTTCTTTATTCCTGCAATACCATGGACCCTTGATAAAGCATGTTCTGAATGAACGAGCAATGAAAGTCTTTTTAAAAAATAATCCCGACTAGAAAGTAAGAGTCTGTAAGTTTCGTGAACCAGGGTCTAGCTAGGCATAGGAAGACAGTGCTCAGCCTGGGGCAGAGAGGCCTGCGATAGTAATTAACACTCACCTGGTACTTCACGTCAGTCACACAGCCCTTCTCTCTCCAGTCCACAAAATCGGGCAACTTTTGATTAGGGTTTGACTTGTATGTAGTGTTTTTCCGCCACTGGCTGGGAACTCTCAGGGAACTCATGAGCAATGTCACCTCCTCGCTGGTCTATGAAGCAAATAAAGATTCTGCCTCACTGATGTCCTTCTCATTAAACATCTTAGGAATTGTCAATGTGAAGGGAGATTTGAAGACGGAGGGAGATTGGCAGCCATCTGTGGCCGACATAAGCACTGTCCACCGGCCAGGCGAATCATCTGGAACTTTGCAGCAGGAGGAGTAGAAGGGAAGGAGAAAAAGGAAATGACCAAAACCAAAAATGACAAGAAGATAGGTTTTTTGATTCAAAGCAAAGCAGAATTTTATAAAAGCCGTATGTAAAACTGGAGCTCCCCATGAGAACAGAGTTCCTACATTTAAGTAGAACTGATTTCTGAGGATGCCATTGTTCAAAGGTATTCTGATTTTCCTCCTTGTTTTTCGTTTGTTTGTTTTATCGTAGGTGTGTTTATATTTTGATTTTGTTTCGTCTTTGTGTGTGTGTGTGTGCGCGCGTGCGCGTGCGCATGTGTAGCAGAAGGCACTTGAGTGTATGTGCCCAAGGGTGACATCAGGAATAAACCTGGCTTTCTCTGCTTCTCTATTGCTTTGGTCAGGGATTTCTTAGGCTCCACCTTCCAAAGCTGGAATTGCATGCAGGCTTCTGTTTTTCAGGCAGAGGTTTTAACCCCTGAGCCATCTCTCCAGCGCCACATTTTTTGATGGAGAATCCAACCCAGACCTTCTCAAAGGCATGAAGCAAATGCTCTGTCTCTGAGCTGTGCCCCCAGCCCTGGCTACAGTCTTATGTGGTTTTGTTGTTTTCCTGGCGGTTCACTTTCAAATTGCCTTCACAAACACAGAAAATATTGCTTGTCCAGCCACAAAAGTGGAGCTGCTTGCCATGTACCCACCATGTCTCCCAGATGGTTCATGCCCAGATCATATGAATGCATGCCCATCGAATGTTCCAGATTGTGAAGGGTCACAAGCCTCAGGTTCTTCTCCCAGATGAGACGTCGTGCTGCCTCTTCATTCTGAAACACAAGGAGAGCAAGTGCGATATATTGCAGCCTGGATAAGTAAGTGTCAGTATGAAGACAGCATTTTCCGAAGCATACTATTCGATATTGATCTGTCTAGAAGCACATGAATAAATGAATACATCCAATAGAACTGCTAAAATCGCATATTAATCATAAATCCTGCTCCTGATTTTCAGATGGTTATTAATAACAAAATTCCTTTTTATAAAAATGTGTTATTTACTTGTATTTAACATATGTATGTGCCATGGTGTGTATATGGAGGTCAGAGGAAAATTTTGTGGCGTCAACTCTCTCTTTCCACTGATTTCCTTCTTAATATACGAAAGTTTGCTTTTAGAAATTAATTTAATATGGAGCTGAAGAGAGGATTCAAGGGTTAAGTCTTCACTTTGCAAACAAAAAGACCTGAGTTTGGATCCCAGATTCCACATAAAAATACCAGGCAGACATGCTGGTGGCCTGCACGTCCCCTGGAAGACAGAACCTAGGGAACTCCAGAACAAACAAACTCCAGAACTCCAGCAGTAAGGAAGTAGAGCAATCCAGAATGATTCCAAGAGTCACCCCTGGGCCTTCACAGGTACAAATGGGGCCCTCTTCTACACACATCCACATCCACATACACACCCACACCTACATCCACACACACAAAAAAATTGTTTGATGTGCATCATTTATGAATGATAAAGGTAAAAAACTCACACTGTAACACTGTAGCTTAGGTTGGCCTCAGACTCATAGCAATCTTCCTGTATTAGCCTCCTGCATGCTGATATTACAGGTGTGCATTACCACATTTGGCTTTATAAGTCTCAATTTTTTATAACATTCACTCTTGCAAAAAATTTCATTCGTTAAAAGTTGTTAGCCAGGAGTTCAAGGTCAGTCTATGCTACATGAGATTCTGTCTCAAAAAGCAAAATAAATAAATAGACATACAAAATAACCAAAAGATAAGTGGAAAAAATTTTCAGTACCACTAATCATTGGCGGATACAAATTCAGAGTAGGAGATATCTAGCACCTCATATGTATTAGAGTAGCTCTTAACAAAAAGATGAAAGATAAATGTTAGTGAGGAGGTGGGAAAAAGAGAATTCTTGCACATTGATGTCAAGAATGTAAATTATTTTAGTACATCCATTTTGGAAAATAGTAGCAAAGTCTCAAAAGAATATAGATATAAGGAGATATAGCTCTATGATTTTAGTAGTACGAAGTACTGGGTTCAAACATCAACATCACAAGAAAAAGATGCTAAGCTCGTTTCTGGATATATGTTTAGAGGAAATGAAATCAAGTATCAAAGAGAGGGGCTCCTGAGATAGCTCACAGGGTAAGGCACTTGCTTTCAAATTTAGCAACATTGAGTTTGATTCCTGGAAGTTCACATGATGGAGTGAGGGGGAACTGACTTCTAAATATTACCCTCTGACCTCACTAGTGTGTCATGACATGCATGTGTCTTCTCTCTCTCTCTCTCTCTCTCTCTCTCTCTCTCTCTCAAACAAATGAATAAAATGTTTTAACTATATCAAAGAAATAAATTTTCCCATATTTATTGTATCAGTATGCATTGTAGCCGAGATATGGAATCAATCTAAGTGTCTATAGCAGGCAAATAGAAAAAGACACACAATGGAATATGATTTGGCCTTTATAAAAGAGGAATTTTGTCATTTGTATCCAGATGGACAAATCTGAGGACATTATGTTAACTGAAATAAGCTGGGTGCAGAAAGACAAATGTCATATGATCTCACAGACACGTCAACTCTGAACAACATCAAATTTGCTGCAGGGAAATGTAGCTCATTGATGGAGCACGTGCCCAGCGTGATGGAAGCCTATCCCCAGCAGGTGAAATAAACAGATTAAAAGAATAAAACAGAGAAATCAAACCCATAGAAGTAGAAAGTGGGATCATGGATAGCAAGAGGCTAGGAGAAGGGTGGACAAGAAGGGAGGAGATATGACTGAAGAGTACAAAGTTTCAGTTAGGAGGAGTAAGTTCTGATCTGTGTATTGTACAGCACCGTAGCCAAGGTTAATGATAAACTATTGTATATTTCCAAGTCATACCAAACAAATATTGCTTAGCTGTAAGACTTATGAAGTGGGGCTGGAGAGGTGGCTCAGGGGTTAAGCCTCTGCCTTGCGAGCGGAAGGTCCTGAGTTCAGATCCTAGACCCCACGTATAGACGCCAGGCGGAAGCGGGGGCGGCCTGCGTTTCTGGTCCTGGTAGGGCGGAGCCTGTGAATCCCGGGGCAGAGTAAACAAGGAGGAGGTGGAGGCGGTTCATGGTGGTTCCCGAATTCGTCCGTGGTTCTACATACACACACATACATACACACACACACATGCACAATTGAATAAATAATAATTTTTTAAAAAGAAAAGATTTAAAATAAAAAAGACTTATGAAGTAACATGGTTAAGATTTCAGTCAGTCCACAAACATGTTTTGAAATAAAAACTGAAGGTCAGAGGAGGAAGTGAGAATCAAACACCATCATCCTCTATTGGCCAGGGATTGTGACAGGGACTTTCAGTTCCTCAGACAGCCAAGCATGCTCCTTCCTTTGCCCAGGTCTGATAGGACTTTCTCCCCATTATCTGTTTTGCTTGTCACCTTGTCTATTCTGTCTGTTTCTTCTCTGCTCAGACATCACCAGATCTGTGGGGACTTCTTTTACCTACATACCGCATTGGATAGATTTCTTGCTACCTTCCCACATAGGACCCTGGTTCCTTCCTGCCTTGCTTTACTTTTCTCTTCTGGGTCTCTCACCATGTGATGTAATACATGTCTGCTCGTTTACCCGTGTCCTGTTTCTCCCACCTTAATATGCACCCCACAGCAGCAAGAATTCATTTTGCTCCCTGCTACACGGTGCTTAGAATGGTATCTGGCAAGAAATTAATGCAGAATATAAATAGTCTTAGAATATAGTGCTTGTGACCCAGTGAGATGGGTCAAAGGGTAAAAAATCTCTTGCTATGCAAGCCTGGATATCTGGGTTCAGTTCCCAGAATCCAACATAAAAGTGGATGGAGGGAACTGACAGTTGTCCTCTAACATCCACACAGCTATGGTATAGCATGCACATGTGCGCACCACACACACACACACACACACACACACACACACAAATCATACATACATATATATATACACAATAATATGAAAATAAATAATTTTTTGAGGATTAAGGTTGAGTTTATTAGAGAAAAGAAAGATTGGAACTCATGGACTCCAGACATGGAGTGCCATGAGGAGCTATGGAGCCTCCATGAGAAGCAGAAATAAAACAGACCTCATGGCACCATGAGGGGCTAGGGAGCTCACGAAAACTCACAGTGCCTAGGCATGGAATTCATGAGAAGCAAGGAACAAGAAACAGACTCATGGCCCTCTAGTGCCATGAGGGGCTAGATCCCCCGTAAATAAATAATTTTAAAAAGAGGAAAGCACTCCCGGAAGAAATGCGACTCTGAGGGAGAAAACAGGCTGTCTGTGTAAAGCAACCATTCAAGAGGCAGTCCCATCCATCTACCTGTTCCTTGTATTGTTTGCTGTAGGTTTTCTTCCACAGATTCCAGTGGTAATCCAGGGTAGGATCTTTGTGAAGCTGCACTGTCGCCAGGGCACAAGCCAGAGGCACCCAAACTAGATGTTTCATTCTGTTGAAGGAAAGGGGGCAGAGGAAGGAAGCACAGCTGTTAGCTGCAAATGTTTGACCATATAGTTTACTTTGAAAATATTTTCGAGAGTGTATGTGTGTAGGTGTGTGGAAGGTGTACACATGCCACAGCCCACTTGTGGAGGTCAGAGGGCAACTCTCATAAGTCACTTCTCTTTTTCCACCATGAGTACCCCAAAGGTAAAACTCAGGTCCCCAAGTTTGAGAACAGGCACCTTTATTTGCTGAGACACCTTGCCTACCCTGCTCTTTATTTTTCTGAGCCAAGCTGGCTTTGAACTTTCCACAATCCCCCTGTCTCAGACTCTTAACTGCCAAGGGAAGGCATGAATCACCAGGACTGATATGACTGTGTATTTTCACAGTAGAGAATAACAATGCAAAGTCTATCGAATGAACACATTTTATAATTAGAATAATGTAGGTCACTTCCTGGAACGTGCAGTCATGAGGAATAAGTGCTGAATTACTTCTGATACTTAGTAGTGCTTTA
This sequence comes from Typhlomys cinereus, assembly GCA_023101885.1. Taxonomy (NCBI): domain Eukaryota; kingdom Metazoa; phylum Chordata; class Mammalia; order Rodentia; family Platacanthomyidae; genus Typhlomys; species Typhlomys cinereus. The sequence continues at coordinate 1,806,379 of JALPQD010000346.1, read as the reverse complement.
AAAGGGATTTTCAGAATTTTCCCCGTATTTAGAGAAACATTTCTAAGGAGCTAAAGAAGCAGAGACTTTCCAGGACCTGCTAGGAAATCTAATCAAAATTTCCCTCTTCCCTCCTTTCTAGCAAGAAATCTTCCTTAAGAAGACAAGCCTTTGAAAAATCAGCTTAGCTTCTGAATGTCTGTATACACGAGCTTGTCTTCACTGTCTTCTTTAAACATTCAGAGCCCAGTATGTATATGTATATATATGGGCTCATCAAATAGTACACACTAATTTGCATAATTTCTTTTTTTTAATCACTTTAAAGTTAACCTAAAAAAAAATAGGCCAGGAGCCAGCAAGGTGACTCAGCGGGTAAGGCACCTTGGCAAACTTGGCAACCTGAGCTTGGTTTCTGGAAGTCCACATGGTAGAAGAGAATTGACTTCTGAAGTTGTCCTCCAACCTCCACCTGTGTACCATGGCATGTATGTATGCTCTGTCTCTCTCAAAAAGTAAATAAAATATTAATCTGACAAAAGCTTTAAAATTATTTATAAAAAGAACCAAAAGGTCTAGAGAGATGGCTCAGGGGTTAAGACTCTGTCTTGCAAGCAGAAGGTCCTGAGTACAGATCCCAGGTCCCACCTAAAAAAAAAACACTAGGTGGAAACAGGCAGCAGCCTGAACTTCTTGCCCTGGTGGGCAAAGCCTGGGAAATCCCAGAGGGAAACAAGAAGGAGGTAGAAGCAATTCTCCAAGTTACACTTGGTCCTCCACAAGGACATGTGTGCCCTCTGATACACACACACACACACACACACACACACGCACGCACGCGCACGCACGCACGCACGCACGTGTGCACCGACGCACTCACACACAATAAATAAATAAAAAATAAATAAATAAAATTTAAAAAGAATCTAAAAATAGGCCAGGACCAGGAGAAAGTTCCTGTAATCCCAGCTGCTTGGGAGACTGAGCAGGAGGATTACTTGATCCAGGAGTTTAAGGCTAGCTAGACAACATAAAAAGACCCCCCTCTCCAAAGCAAATATCAAGCTTGGGGTGTATCTCATTGGCAGAGCACTTGCCTCCTATATTTAAGGCACTGGAATTGATTGAGATCAAACACCAAAATGAATAAGCAAATGACTGAATGAATAAATGAGCAAACAAATATGTTAATGAAATAAATGTCTATAACTTTTAGAGATGGTTAAAGACAACTCTAATACATTGGTCTCATAGCATTAGGTTATTTTCTTTTTTAACTTTTTTTTTCAACAAAGCAAACATTTGTTTCAGAGGAGATATTACTCTAGAGCACCATTTCTTGCCAGGCGTGGTATGGCAGCCATCGAGGTAGCAGAGGCAGGAAAATCACTGCAAGTTCAAGTAGGGTCTGATACCGAGTTCCTGGCCAGCGGGGGCTACACGGCTGAGATCCCAAGCCAGTCCTGCCTTTAATTAGAAGAGACTTTTTTCTACCTAGCGAATGTCTCAAACTGAATTCTACCTTCCATTTCTTTCAAAAACCTTAAGCTGAGATTTTTAATCAGGTCAGTCTTCAGATTGTATTCCAAAGAAAGCTAGGCTTCTACCTCGAACTTAGATCTGGTTGAAGCAGGTACAGACTTTTCAAAATTAGACTCTTTTCAGAAAAACAAGAGGCAAATTAAGCGACCTGACTTTTTTTTTTTTTTTCAGTTTACTTCCTGAAAGCAAAGATTTAAAACCTGTAGGCAGAGCCAGAAGAAAACAAAGAACATTGAAAGAGCAAATGCGAGAAAACAAAATAGAACAAAAAACCCAGGCGGTACATACAGGATGGAAGCGGCAGGCGTCCCCATCGTGAGTGTCCCTGAAGCTGCGCTCACTCCAAAGATTTCAAAGGCAGCAGGAGACTTCAGTCGAATCGACTTTAAAAAGAAATTGGAACTTGTCGCATGAAGCATCCACAATGAGGAAGTGAACTTTCATTTCAGTTTCACTTAAAAATCTTCCGAGAACAGCTACCTCCAGCCCTCCCCTGTGGACTTGGGAACAAAATGGGTTCAATAAACTGTCAAGAAGAACCCCCAAAGACAGCTGACTCAGCACAGAGCTGGGAAATGCCACACAGTTTGGGTAACTCACTTCTGAAGCATCAGTTTTGAGACAGGAAAAGCTTAGCTGTGAAGTGATAAAGATCAAGCTCCTCAAATCTCTGCTCCCTCTGTGATTTAAGAGGAAGCCCTGCTTGTCCTTAGCACAACTCACCTACGACCTGCTATTGACTAATTCTCACTCCACTACTCCTTTGTTTGTTCAGATGATAGTAAACACATACACACATACACATACACATGCACACACTCATACCATATTTATTCATAAAAAAGATACGCCCATGTACACCTGCTACTGTGGATATCCAAGTACAACAGGAGCAAGATGAACTATTGTATTTCTAATTTTCATTTTTAATAATTACTAACAAGATTGCCCATCTTTCACATGTTTTTCTTGATTATACAAGTCATTTGAGAATTGCTTCTTCATTTTGCCATTCTTTTTTTGATATTGCATACATGAATATAGTAAACTCATAATATTTTCAATTTTTATCTGTTAGTCCCAAATCCCATTCCTCCTCCTTTTCCCCTTATAGCCCTTCATCTCCCCTGTTAGACTCCCTCCTATTTTCAAATATTTTCACTTGTGAAGCCTGCTGTGTTTCATCTAGTCCATCTTTGAAGACATATGCCTGACCTGATTCATGCTACAGCAAACATCCTAGATCAGTGGATATACCATTGAGGAAAGCGTCGTCCTTTACTTTCCCATCAGCATCAGACCTCATCAGTCTCTCAGAGAGGTGTGGAGCTTCTTGAGATCTTTCTGATGTTATGGCGAGATGTCGATAAGACAGTTCCCAAATCTTGTATATCATGACTATGTCATGTCCAGGAGACAGCAGTGCCTGGCCCATCGTCTTCCCACTTCAGGCTCTTACAGTCTTGTCCCCTCTGCTTCCATGATGTTCCCTGAACCTTGGGGTGGGGTTGAGGAGGCTTATATGTCCTGTTTAGGGACAAGCAGTCTGCATTTTGACAAGTCGTGTTTTTCAGTAGTAGACACTTTCTGTTGTGGATGAAGGCTTCTGGGTTGAGTGTCGAGTGCTCTTCCAATCGGCTCCTTCTAGCATAGTTTTAGTTTCACTGGGTTCTAGGTGGAGCAACCCAGGACACTTTTTTTATTTTGCCCTGTTTTCCTATATCTGTGTTCCTCTGCATAGGCACTTCACATTCTTATTCAGTAATTTCAAGTGAGCCTCTTAATTTCTTTTGCTCATTTTTCTATTGTATCTGTTGCTTTTTGTGTGTGATTTGTAGGAATTTTTATTTATTGTGTGATTTATTTATTCTTGGACAATTTCATGTATGTGCATAATGCATTTTGATCATATCCATGTCCCATTTTACCCTCTCATCAGGACTGTTTTTTTATCCCAAGTTCCTCTTTTATTTACTTCACTCTTAATATTTTCGACTTATTCTTTGACAGTTTCACAAGCATATACAATATATCTTGGCCATATCACCCTCCCAACCCCCTCTCTCTTTCTCAATGAATGCCTCCACCATGTTCCCCATTTCATCTTAATGTCCTTTTTTTAAAATAACCCTTTGTTTGAGGTTGTCTGCAGGATTGCTGATAAATCACCATCAAATGGCTTAAGGGAACAAGGGATTTATCGTCTTTTACGATTGTCTGTTTACACTTCTCAGTCCAGCTTGATAGGAGAGCACGCACCAACACCAGGCTCGAGGGAACTGGTCACACCATCACCACATAACGGATGAGAGATGGACAATCCTTACTTACCAGACCAGCATATCTGGCCAAGTATATATAAGGATGCCAACTCCTTCAATCAGCTCTGTGTATTTTATTCCAGGGCCTAATCCCACCTACCATAGACTGGACCTTTCCCATCAGCTAGACAATCTCCTGCAGGCTTGCTCTGGACCCAACTCAACCATTAATTCTCCAAAAACATGCCCAGAGCTCAAACCCTCAACTATCAAGTTGACACCTGTGCCTAAATGACACCCTCTTAGTCCCATTAGTGCTTCCCCCATTCATATAGATTCCACTGGAGTATGGGAAACTTACCAGCTGTCATACCACCAAAAGAAAAGCAGCTCTCCCTCCCCTGGCAGCCATCAACTGCCATCAGCTCTTAAGCTGGGGGTGAGGCCTGGGGAGCTCCTCCCCTGTCCATGAGGAATGTCGAATGGCTGGAGCTTCTGCTGTTCTTGTACTGGCAACCATAGCTTCTACTGAGTTCATGCATGCAACAGCCACGTCATGCTCCCTCTTTTAATATTTTATTTATCTGAGAGAGAGAAAGAAAGCATGAGTGTGCTATGGTGCAATATATATATTAGAACACACAAATAATATATGTAGTTTCATAGGAAAGATGTAGAAAAGGAGATTCAAAGGATAATGGATGCCAAATTCAAGGCTCTGGTATCTTCAAGATGAATGGGAAAGATTCATGATGGAGCTAAGTCAGGTCTCTAGCTTCCTTTTTGTCCACTGCTCATCAGTTGGTTGTTGCTCTTGGGTCAGCGGCTGGAATTTGGGTTTATGTATTAGGAGGATATCACTCATATAAGGCTCTGTAGTAATGTATAGCAATCTCAGTAAATTGAATCAGTAGACTGACTAAAGAAAGGCCGACAGACCAAAGAATTAAAATGGTTACCAAATAGATATAGCTCAGGAGGTCTATGAAGAGTTTTGAAGTTAATCAAAAATAAATAGAAAAGTAAATGTCAGAACAAGTACTCTGAAGTATTTGATATATAAGGTAGGATGGGGAAAATTATCAGGAAGATATCAGACTAAAAGATAGGTTTTAACATGATTGTCGTAAATATCTTTAAAGTTAATCCTGTCAGCTGGAGAAATGGCTCAGGGGTTAAGACTCTGCCTATCAAGCAGAAGGTCCTGAGTTCAGATCCCAGGTTCCACATGGAAATGACAGCAGCCTGTACTTCCAGTCCTGGAAGTCGGAGCCTGGGAAAACCTAAGAACAAAGCAATACAGGAGGTATACAATCCTGATGTCACCCTTGGGCCTCCACAGGCACACACACTCAAGTGTCCATTTCTACACACACATGCATGTATATTTACACATCCCCATCTATAAGAAAAAAAAATGTGAAAGCCTATTTTTTTCTCTTATGGCTGAGGGGTCCTCCAGTCAGTGAAATCAATGAAATTATCTGGTTTCCTTCACTTTCCAAAAGTCTTCTGTGAAAATTTTACAATTTATTAGTGACAGTCCTTTAATTAATATCAATCCATAAAATCAAAGATCATAGGCATAATGAAATGTTGATAATGGATCAAACGTATAAATACATTTAAATTTTTGTCCAGTAAAATACATTTTATTTATGAAATTATTCAGCAGGAATAAACTCAAGTAGAAATAACTCTTTGTCCAGAATTTTTCCTTCCTGTTAATCCAGCAAATGGAGGCTTCACCCAACAGGGGAACACACACAGCATTTGGATAGCATATCCCCATAGCACAAATAGTCATGGAAATCAGTTATGGATTTTCACAAAAAACTCAAAATTTAATGTGGAACGCCCTTAAAGATATCTGACCACAATGTGACAACATGGAAGCAGTTGCCCTGAAATTTTTCAAATGAAGTTCCCAGGAGGAACTGAGGGTTAACTGCTCTCTCACTGTTTATGAGTTCACGTTTATTCGTAGCTCCCAGCGGAGAGTTGCAGGAGCCAGGGAGTTTGGATAGAGCGCCGGCTTGTGTTTCGGTTGGGAGCCGGCCTCAGCGCAGTGGATCAGAGAGGTTTTGAGTTGAGCCTTGAAGGTGGTGTCAGCTGGGACAAGCCCACTCTGGTTTTGGTCTAGTTTGCTGGCTGTGGTAGGAACGAGAATCTTTTGTCTCCCATTATTGTTTCAAGTCTTGGGAGCCACAGATGGCAGGAGACAAAGTTTAAAGCCCCCCCCCCAGGGTGATTTTGTTGTGTTGTTTTATTATTTGAGAAGGAGAAACTAGAAAACAACAGGAGAAAGAAGGAAGGAATCTGGCCCAGAGACCAGCAAAGATTAGGAAAACCAGAAAAGCAGGACAGGCTGAACCAGGGAGGAGTGAGAACTGATAGGAAAGACTGCACGCCATTTTTGTATTACTTGAGAAGGAGATTGCTCTTCTTTCCTTCCTTCCTTTCTTCCTTTCTTCCTTTCTTCCTTCCTTCCTTTCTTCCTTCTCTTTCTTCTCTTCCTTCCTTCCTTTCTTTCTTTCTTTCTTTCTTTCTTTCTTTCTTTCTTTCTTTCTCTCTCTTCCTTCCTTCCTTCCTTTCTTTTTTTCTTTCCCTCCCTTCCTTCCTTTCTCTCTTCCTTTTCTTTCTTTCTTTCTTTCTTTCTTTCTTTCTTTCTTTCTTTCTTTCTTTCTTTCTTTCTCTCTCTCTCTTCCTTCCTTCCTTTCTTTTTTTCTTTCCCTTCCTTCCTTTCTCTCTTCCTTTTCTTTCTTTCTTTCTTTCTTTCTTTCTTTCTTTCTTTCTTTCTTTCTTTCTTTCTTTCTTCCTCTTTCTTTCCTTCATTTGAGAGAGAGAGAGAAGAAGAAAGAAGAAGAAGGAGAAGGAAGAAGAAGAAGCTGCAATAGCAGCAGCAACAGCCATGGCGCACGCAGAGATCAGAGGACAACTTTCTTTCTTTCTTTTTTTTTTTAAAGATTTATTTATTTAATTGTGCGCGCACGTGTGTGTGTGTGTGTGTGTGTGTGTGTGTGTGTGTGTGTGTGTAAACCACAGGCGAGTTCGGGAACCACCATGGACCGCCTCCACCTCCTCCTTGTTTACTCTGCCCCAGGATTCACAGGCTCCGCCCTACGAGGACCAGAAACGCAGGCCGCCCCCGCTTCTGCCCGGCGTCTATACGTGGGGTCTAGGATCCGAACTCAGGACCTTCCGCCTGCAAGGCAGGGGCTTAACCCCTGAGCCACCTCTCCAGCCCCCAGAGGGCAACTTGCAGAAGTCAGTTCTCTCCATCTCTTATGTGGCCTTCCAGGGACTGAATTCAGTCCCCCAGGTTTTCTAGCAGGTGCCTTATCTGAGCTGTCTCACCAGCCCAAGAGAAAGTTTTTAAAGTCTCTTAAAATTTGTAAAGCACATGTGTTATGCTTAGGGCTGTGGATATTGTAACCAGGCCATGTTACAAAGATATGAGACTTCAAATGTCCAGATTTAATATAGCCTTAGTCTCACAGGAGATGATTTAAGGAAAAACAAGTGAGAGTCTCCAAGCATCCTAGAGGCCTGCCTGGCCATGGCTGAAGCTAAGGGATGAGGAACAGTGTTTGTCTCCACAGAACTAGGGGTTTCCTTCTGGGGGAACAGCCAGGGAGGGAGAGCGCTGCCATCCCAAGGCACTACTGCATTGAGTCTGTGAGGAATGACGGTTCTCTGCTGTTCCTCAGGGGGGCGGCCCATGGCTCTCCACTGGACCCCAGGTTCCCGGTGGGTTTCCTTGGTGAAGGGTCAGAAAAGAAGAACTTCTGGGGAAGGGAAAAACCTCAGACAAAGCTGAATCAACCAGTGGTGGATGTGGTAGTTGGAGTATGTCTGAGAAGGGGGGGCTGGGTTCAAGGAACTGAGGAGGAAAGAAGAGGAAGGAAGAAGTACAGGGAACATCTGCTGAATGCCCACCTCTCACAGCTCCCCTTATGGACCACCAAATGTAAAGTGTAAGAGAAGAAAGAAAGGAGGCAGGTTTGACTCATCCACAAGATAAAACTAGCATGACGTTACCCTTCAGAAATATGAAAGTTATTAGAACAAGCGTTTAATCACCATGGGGATCACAATTGGGTGTTAAGCTGAGAGAGCATTAGGTCAGGAGAGATAGCTTAAAGACATTCAGCCCCCATGAACAGCATGGCTTGGGAGGGGCAAGTTCCAAAAACTTCAGAAATCGCTCCAAAACCTCAGAAGCCACAGAGTCTCCAGGACAAAGAGCGCTTCTGATTTTTATGCATTTTCTACATCGTGGCATATAGTTGGTGACATTTCGTGACATACTTTGGCCTATAAGTTCCAGAAGTCAGGAGTCAGAAAAGTACTGACAAAGACTGGCCAAAGTTACCTTGGTCCTGGACAGTGAGAGGGAGGCTGGACTTACAGATACACACGGAAGGAAACAGTCAGGAATATGGAAGGCGGCTGAGGGCAGGAGGAAGTAGCCTGACTTCAGAAAGAGGCAGCCAGTGGGTCTGTGATCCAAAGCCAAGGGTCTATGCAGGCACCTTTAACCACGGCGTCACCTTGTCCTCCACTACTTTCATATTCTTTTCATTTTTTATGAACTACTGAGTTTAATTAAGCTTGATTGCATGAGCATCGGAAATTTACCAGTGGTTGCACACTGAAGAACAATGCCCCCCCCTTCTTCCGACAGTCATTAGCTGCCAATAGCTGCTCCACATCAATGAAGAATGGTGACAGGTTGGGTCTTGTGTAGGTGACCACAACTGCTGTGGATGAGTACCAAGCCCCCGTCCTGTTTGGGAGACAGTATTCGCAGCACTCCTCCACATCCTCTGGTTCACACACTTTTCTACCTCCCTGACTCTTTATGGGTGTGTGTGTATAGATGGTTCACTTAAGGCTGAGCGCACAACAGTCACTTTGACCAGTTGTAAGTCTCTGCATTAATTGATGCACAGTGCAGAAAGAAGCTTTTCTGGACTGAGGTTGACAATAAACAGGACGGGGGCTTGGTACTCATTCACAGCAGTTGTGGTCACCTACACAAGACCCAACCTGTCAAGTATAAATATAAATACTTAGAAGACTATTTAACAGCATGTCCATTTAGCAGAAACAACAGTCTAAGTTCCCTCACTAGGACCTCTGACCTCAACATTTATGTTATTTTGACTGGGTTTACACTACCAGACATGAATTATTTCCCATGAACCAGGCCTCAAATCCAATCAGAAAGTGGTTGGTTACCCCATCACAGATATGCCATTGATGCACCTGTGGTATATCTTGCTTAGAAGGTTGGTACTGCAGCATGCAGTGTCCACCACTGGATAAGAATGTTGATGACTTTTCTTCCCCATTGACCTGGAGAATGTTTTCTGGGTCTCTGAAAACTAACCAGCATTGGGAACACTCTTGCTCAGTTTTAGCAACTTTTTATTATTGTCGTTTTTTTTTTAATAAACTCTGGCTGTTACTCTTTGGCAGTGATATATACTAAGTATATCTTCTCTCAGGCTTCTACTTATCTTTTAACTTGACTTATAGTGTTATCTTTTCTGTATGAAAATTTGGAATGCTCATGAGGAAAATTCTATGTAGGCCAGGTATGGAACTGCACAAACCATAATTCTATATTTTGGGAGGTGAAGACAGGAATGTCAGGAGTTCAAGGCCAGCTTGAGCTCCACAAGACCCTACCCTATGCCATATTCCAAAGCTCTAAACAGGAGTTTTGTGCAGTAACTTCCCCTGTGTATGGTGCTACTTGCTATTCCAAATTTATTTAACGAGAAATTGAAAGTCAAAAACGAGGCAGGTCTTCAATAGTGCAGTACTAAGTCTCCAGGGCATTGGCTCTTTTCCTCCACTGATGAAGAAACACTTTCTGAATGATGGGAAAGAGGAAATGAGAGCAGAACAAGGAAGCTTTGCTCATACTTATTACAGCTGTGTCTTCTAAAACTTACCATCTCTCAGTTCCACGTGCCCTGTGACAGCTGCTTTACATGTTTATCAGGAGACGTCCTTCTCAGTCTTAAAAGAACTCAGCATTTCACAATGATGTCGGGGTTAGTTTTAGTCTCTGTCCATCGTCGACACAAATGTGCTGGGACTTTAATCACAGTCATATTTTCATATTAAAATAGCCCACTTAATATTACCCAAGAAATGTACAAGAGTTCATTTAATGTGAAGTTACTTAGGGGGAAAAAAAAGAGTTGCTTCAACAAACTTTACATTAAACTTAGGTAGTGAGCTGGAGAGTTTGGCACAGTGGTAAAGACACTTGCTGCCAAGCCTGATGACCTGAGTTTGATCCTAGGAAGAACCCACATGGTGGACAGAGAGCACTGACTGGCAAGATGTCCTCTGACCGCCACATAGACTCCCTGGCATATGTGCACACGCATGCACACACACACACACACACACACACACATGCACGCACACGAAATTATAAAAATTGTTTTAAAAATGCAGAAATGTCAGGCGTGGTGCTGCACTTCTATAATCCAAACATGAGAGGCCAAGGCAGGGCGATTATGTCTGAGGCCAGCTGGAGCAATACAGTGGCAGGATCTTGCTTCAGAAACTAAATTAGCCAGGTGTGGTGGCAGGTGATTATAATCCTGGCACTTGGGAGATTAGGAGGACTGGGTGTTCAAGTTCATCCTCTGCTATACAGTAGTTCAGAGCAGCCTGGACTATATGAGTTTCTGTTTCCAAACAAAATAAAAAACTAGGGGCTGGAGAGGTGGCTCAGGGGTTAAGCTTCTGCCTTGCAGGCCGAAGGTCCTGAGTTCGGATCCTAGACCCCACATATAGACGCCAGGTGGAAGCAGGGGCAGCCTGCGTTTCTGGTCCTGGTGGGCAGAGCCTGTGAATCCCTGGGCAGCGCACGGAGGAGGTGGAGGCGTCTATGGTGGTTCCTGAATTCGTCCGTGGTTCTACACACACACACACACACACACACACACACACACACACAATTGAATAAATAATAAATAATAATAAAAAATTTTTTAAAAAAACTAATATAGTAACATTATGAGGTTAATACTTTTCTGAAGAGAGAAAATAGTTGAGAAATAGGAAATATACAGTGATTGAACAAATAAGAAATAAGTTGAAAAATATACCATTTTCTTCTTTTCTTTTCTCTTTCTTTTTCCCTTTCTAGTTTGGAGACAGGGTCTTATGTAGTTCAGGGAAACCTCAAATTTGTTGTTATCAAGGATGGCTTTGAACTCAACCTTCTTGTCTCTACCTCCTAGGTACTAGTGTTACAGGCACGAACTAAACTACTACACCTATCTTCTTCCTTTCTTTCTCTTTTTTCTTCTTTTCTTTCAGACAGGGTCTTGCTATATAGCCGAGGCTGGTCTAGAGCTACATAACTCAGACAGGCCTCAAACTCACAACCCTTCTGTGTGCCACCATGCCAACTATGTATATTATTATGGTTATCCTGGGTACTATTCTCAGACATCTAGCAATGAGTACTCAAAGAAAAGAGGTTAATTTTACCAAGGGATTGAAAAAAGACATGACTAGGAAGTACTTGCAACACTTCACCAAGTGAATGGCAGTAATTGAGATGTACTTGATATATTACAATCAACAGCAAGGCAAGTTGCAAGAAACAATAAGGAAATACCAAAACTTGCAAGTGCAATAAGGAAGGTGGAAGTTATTACAGTTCTTGGGGAAACAAGACACTTGCAGTGTCTGTTCCTTAGAAGTGGAAAGAAGTGGCCAGGTTCATATGTGTTGATGGGGGAAGGACAAAATTCCTAGGAGAGTGGAAAAAAATAACATGAAAACAGTGATTGAACAATGTTTCATTCAGAATCACATGGCTGTAGAATTAAGTTTTAAATAGTCACAGGAACTCTTTTTTATTATTACATTTTAAAGATGATAAAGTATATGTAACATAAAATTTATCTTTTATATTTTATTGTTTGAGAGAAAGAGCAAGTAACTTGCTATGGCACTTGTGGAAGTCAGAGGACAGTTTTTGAAAATAAGTTGTTTCCTTCCACCATGTGGGCTCTGGGGATGGGGCTCAGGCTGCCAAGTTTAAATGCAAGAGCTTTTACCCACTGAACTGTCTTGCTGGCCAAAATGTATCATTTTAGCAATTTTAAGCATAAAAGTCAGTAGAGTTAGGCATATTCACAATGTTGTATACTATAATCACTATTTCCAAAACATAATTTTTTCTTTTCATTTTTCATGTGTATGTGAATGTAGTGTGTGTACAATTTGCATTTGCTTGTGTTTGGGGACGTGTTTGTGTGTACACATGTGTTTGTGTATGTAGGCTGGAGCTGATGTCAGGAATTATCCTCAATTGCTGCTCCATCTTGTTCTTTTGAGAATGGAGTCTCTAATTAAAACCAGGGCTTGCAGATATGCCAAACTTGCTAGTCAGCCTGCTCAGGGGATTCCAAGTTTCTCTCTTGCAAAGTTAGTATTCCAGTCAGGCTACCACATCCAATAGCCCATTTTATATGGGACCTGTGGATCTGAACTCAGGTCCTTTTACTTGTGTGGCAAAGACTTTAACCACTAACCATCTTCTCAGCCCAAAATAGATACATTTTTAAATTATACTTTTTTTATTTATTGTGTATACATCTATGTGAGTGTGGGCACACACATGTCACAGCCCGTATATGGAAGTCAGAGAACAACTCTCAGGAGTTGATCCTTTCTTACACTTTGTGGGCTCTCTAGTCACTGGGCTTGTACTACAAGAGCATTTGTAGCTAACTTGCCACCCCCAAAACATTTTTTAGAAGTTTTAATTTCACAGTAAAATGGAATAGAGCTTCAATATGCTTCTTGCCCCCTACATCTCCAACTTCTCCCTTTTCAAAATTTCCCCATTATCACATATACCCACTGAACAGTTACTTTCGAAGTCCACTGGCTTCTCGCCCCCTGAACCAACAACTGTTTTTCTGTTTCCCAGATTGCTTATACTAAATGTTTCATTTAAGTGGCATTTCATAGTTAGGTACAGATGTCAACTTGATGGTTGAGGATTCAAGCTCTGGGCACATTTGTAGATAATTGGTAGTTGAGTTAAGCCCAGGGTGAACCTGCAAGAGATTGTCTAGTTGTTGAGGCAGACTTAGCCCAAGGTACGTGGGACTAGGCCCTGGACAAGTAAAAATACTGGTTGAGGAAGTTGGCATACAGACATCCTTGTGTACACTTGGCCAGACATACTGGTCTGGCAAGTAAGGATTGTCCCTCTCTCAGCTGTTACGTGGACATATGGGGCCCTGGTGTTGGTGTGAACGCTCCTGCTAAGATGGACAAATAACTGTAACCAGAAATTGTAAGAGAATAAACCCCCTGTTCCCTTAAACTGTTTGATGGTGATTTTATCAGCAACCATGCAGGCCAACTGCAACATGGAATAGCAGTGTTTGGATTGCTTTATTTATTATGTTTTCAAGGTTCATACATGTGATAGTTTCAGGGTTTCCTTTTGTTCGGGTTTCACATTTTTGAGACATGTAACTCAGACTGACCTGGAATTCATTACGTAGTTAAAGTCAGCCTTGCACTTGAAGCAATCCCCCTTGCTTGAGCCTCAGTGCTGGGACCACCAGTGTGCAGCATCGTGCCTGGCTCAGGATTTCTATCATAGCTAATAATGTTGCATTTCCTGGAATTTTTATTTGTTTGCTCATCTGTTGATAACCCTTAGATTCTGTCTACCTTTGGTTATTATGAAAAAAAGTTACTAAAATACAGGCATTCAATTATCTGTTTGGTTTTTGCTTTCTTTTAAATCTGTATCTAGGAGTAGAATTATTGGGTCATATGGGCAATACAACATTCTACTTCCTTCTTGCTTTGCTCTGGAATTTCCCAAATTCCATCTCCCAGAACCAGATGATGCAGGCTGCAATCATTTTGGCCAGCATTTTTACACAAGCTTCAGCATCTGAATTTAGGTCCTTCTGCTTGCAAGGCAAAGACTTACCCCCTGAGCCATCTCTCCATAAAACCTCCACAAATAGTTTTTTTTATTATTTACTCAATTGTGTGTGTGTGTGTGTATGCGTGTGTGTAGAACCACGGGCGAATTCGGGAACCACCATGGACGCCTCCACTTCCTCCTTGTTTTGCTCTCCCCGGGATTCACAGGCTCTGCCCTACCAGGACCAGAAGACCAGGCCGCCCCCACTTCCGCCTGGCATCTATATGTGGGGTCTAGGATCCGAACTCAGGACCTGCAAGGCGGAAGCTTAACCCCTGAGCCACCTCTCCAGCCCCCATAAATAGTTTTTAAAAACAATTTTATTGTTAAATTTTAGAAACACCCAGAGTATCCACGGAAACTACTCACTTTTTCAGTATATTTATTCTCTAGAACTTTTTGCCTACTTTGAGGTTGTTTAACGTTTATTTAGTTGTGTGTGTACACACATGTGTGGAGGCCAGATGACAACTCGGAGGAGAAGGTTCTCTCTTTCCACAAAGTGGGTTCTGGGACTCAAACTCAGGTTATCAGCCTTGGTGGCAAGCACCTTTACCAGCAAAGCCACCCTGCTGGCCCTTATTTATTTTTTGAGGCAATGTCTTCCTACATTGCCCAGTCTGATCTTGATCTCTTAGGCTCAACCGATTCTTCCGTTTCAGCCTTTGAGGTAGTTAGGATATGACGTCATGCCTAGCAGTGTGTTTCAGGCTGTACCTTACTAATTTTTTTTTCTTTTTCTTCTGCTTAATACATAGTTCACTTTGTGTCAATAACTATTCATAGGCAAAAAAAGTTTTTGCCTGACATACAGTAAATTTTTGATAAATGTGAATTATTTTTCATAGTAATATTTTGTGAAAAATGAAAAAAATAAGTTGTATTGATTTATTCTGTTAGAATTAATTCTGGCTAGAAACTCTTGGTAAAGAATTTCAAGTGGGGAGTGGTGTTGTAATCTCAGTACAAGGAGGCAGAAGCAAGAGGACCCGGAGTTTGGAAGCCAACAAACAACAACCACAGAATAAAACCACCCAGACCATAAAAGAACCTCAGAAAGAGATTCAAGATTTTTATTTATTTATTTTATTATTGTGTGTATAGGTGTGAGTGTGTATGCGGGTATGTACAGAAGAGGGCGCTTGAGCATGTGTGCCTTTGAGAGATCATCCTGGATTGCTCTACTTTACTGCTTTGCTCTGGGGTTTCCTGCAACGCCTTCCAAGGCTGGAAATACAGGCTCCCATCACTACCCAGCATTTGCTTGCAAGGCAAAATTTCAGATCCTGAGATTTAAGGTTTTTAAAGGCGCAGATACACATATCACTCACTTGTGATTTTTCTGCTTTCGCCTCCTAAGTGGTGTAATTACATGAACCACCATGTTCAGCATCACAGACAGTTTTAAATATCGGGATTTAAATACTTGGGAGACAACTCAGGGGTTAAAGTTTTTGCCTCAAAGCAAAAGGTTCCGAGTTTGGATTCCCATATCTCACGTTAAAAAATGCAGAATGCGGGCTGGAGAGGTAGCTCAGGGGTTAAGCCTCCGCCTTGCAGGCAGAAGGTCTTGAGTTTGGATCCTAGACCCCACGTATAGACACCAGGCGGAAGCGGGGGCGGCCTGTCTTCTGGTCCTGGTAGGGTGGAGCCTGTGAATCCCGGGGCAGAAGGAAGTGGAGGCGACCATGGTGGTTCCCGAATTCGTCCGTGGTTCTACACACACACACAGACACACACACGCACACGCACACAGTTGAATAAAAAAAAAAAAAGTTTAAAAAAAATGCAGAATGCAGGGTGGTATGTTGATGGTCTACAAATATGACCTAGAAAAGTGGAGACTGAGAAACTGCAGAGCAAAGCAGTAGAGCAATCCAGGATAATTCCCCATGCCACCCTTAGGCCCTCATAGACACACTCAAGTGCTCTCTTGTATACACACACATACACACACACATATGCATGCACACTCATGCACAATAAATAAAAATATTGGGATCTTCTTAGATTCACTTATCCCAGAAATATGCATTCAATACCCTGGAATATAGTAAGCACTTGATAAATACAGACTACCACAGCATTGAGCATGAATGTGGACTAAATGCTATTTATTAATTTGTAAATGAGACACTTTTCAAAACTTCAAAGGGAAAATTATACAAATTTTCATATTATGTAAATTCATACCACAGAATTTCAAATAGATATGTGAAATGAAGTGGAGAGCGCAGAAATCTGCTTCTGAGGATACATAACCAGATAATATGCCTAACAAGCTTGAGCATTGAAAAGTTGGGTCACCTCTGTTTTCTAGGATGGCTTCCACCACGTAGTCTCAGCAAGAAAGAATCTAACCTACCTGAAAATCTCCACCAGTTCACAAAATCAGGTCAGGGTGTGGCCACGTCTCTTAGCCTAAAAGCCTACACCTCTTAGAAAAAAAAAAAAAAAAGAATTCCTATTGAAACAACAAAGAAAAGACCTTGGGTGGAGGGAAGGAAAGTAGTAGAGGTGTCACTTGAAGCACCTATTAAGTGGAAAATGAAACACTCTTAGTATCAACAGATCTGCTTCAAGGATGGTATGCAAACTCCCCTCTGAAGCACATAATTATACTGGGCTGTCATAGAAGGAAAGGAAGGACAGACAGCTGGCTGGAATCACATCTTGGGGAAGCTGGCCAGGCTGGCAATGCCACAGGTGTTGTTCTTATTCCGAGCCAAGAGAACATATCCTTTGTTTCCCCAGCTTTCTCCCCAGCTGTTGAGTCAACCAAGAAAAAGTATTTAGTACACAAAATGGGTAAAGATGGCTTTTTATCTTTAGTGGGTTTAAAGTCAGGAGGTAGAGAGAAGGCATGGTTCTATCTATACAGGTCTCAGAGACACAAGAGATTGTTTCTGATCAAGAAGATGGAAAAAGTGCTTGATGAAGGAGATGGTCTGAGGCTGACCAAAGCCAAGGCTAGCCTGAACTATGGAAAACTTGTCTTAAAAAAAAAAAAAAGTACCAACTAAACAACCAATAAAACAAACAAAAATTGGATTGAATTATCTTTACTGGGAGTCAAGTGAGTTTTAGCTTCACTCTGTGACAAGAGAGACTGAGGTCAGTAATTTATTTGAGACTAAGTGGCAGGGGTAAGATGGATAAAACCATGCTAGTCGGTGAGATTACTGAGGAAATGAGCTGCTTCTTTGTGCTACTTATGTCATAGCTAAAGCTATCTTTCTTCTGGGATCGTGAGATCACGGAGCACAGACATTTGCTCATTTATTTGTGTATGTGGCTAAGCATCTTGCACCGTCCAGCCTATACTTTGAAGACCATTGTGTGACCATCACATGCCAGCTTCGTAATTACTAGCTTCTCACCGGGAAGGCAGAGAAGCCTTAGACAATTTTCTCTAGATTGGGAGAAAAAGAAATGTTAGGAAGCTGGAAGAGAGGTTAGGGGGTTAGAAAGGTGACTGCAAGGCAAAAAAAAAAAAAAAAAAAAGCAGCATCCTCGTTGTTACCTGTTTTTAATGATCCAGTGCTTCTTTCCCTTCTGGACCCCATAGCCCACGACTAGCACCGCATGGTTCACATTACTGTTGTCGCAGTTTTCGTCATAATACACACCTAAGAAACAAGCTATGGAGATAAGGCTTTCCACCCCCAAGAGCTGCCCTGTGGGTGCTTTAGTCCTGTCCTCTGTCCCCCTCCCCCGTCCCTCCTTTCCCCCCCTGGCTCTGGGTAGGTCAGCGAGGCTGGGCCCTGCGGTAGCCAGGGGTCTGCAGGCTCTGCTTACCTTTGCTGTAGAACTGGAAAGAAGTCAAGCTGGCATCGATGGACACAGCGATGGGTCCCACTCGGGCCACCGCTTTCTTCAAAGCTTTCTCATCCCCCATGGGGATCTCTCTGTAACCCCTGCACCCAGCTGCCTTTCCTGCTGGGTTGTACATACAGCTTTGATCCTGGGGGAAGAGGGAGGAGAGGAAAAAAAAAAAACAAAAACCTCATCTGCCAGCTGCCCACCGGAGCTCTACTTTGCTAAATATTTGCTTTTCTTTACCTCCTTCCATTCATTCTCACGTTCATTTGAAAATGAAAAATGTCTTCAGTGTTGGCCAACTTGAGAAACTACATTGTAGCTGCTATAAAAAAGGAACCGTCTTCCTTTTAATCTACAATGAACCCCAATGTTCCTCATCATTCTACATTCCTGAAGAGATTCTTGGAGGGTACAGGAGAATAGAAATTAGCAGAAATTAGAACTTGTCGTTTTCATTGGTGTTGTTCAGAATCTCTGAGCTACTCTTTAAACTATTTCTCAACGGAGTCACACTAGCTGTCAGTGAATACTGATTAACTATTAGTTCTTGTAGTGTTTGTTCTTCTTTAACGTATACCTTTAAATTGGTGACTAAGAAACTCCATGTTCTGAGTCATGTCAGAGAATTAGTGGGTGACAGACAGTCTGTACAAAATATTTCTCCCTCCTCACCATTTTATTTTGGTTTGGTTGTTTCAGATGGGCCTCATGTAGCTCAGACTAGCTTCAGACTTGTTATGTAGCCAATGACACTGAACATCTAACCCTCCTTCCTTTCCTATATCTCTCAACTGCTAGGGTTGCAATCTCTCCTTACCATTTTATTTTAATTGTTTTTGATTTGTTTGAGTGTGTGTGTGTGTGAGAGAGAGGGGGGGGCACTGTGTATGCCTGTAGAGGTCCAAGGGTAACTTTGGGAATCATTCTGGATAGCTCTATCTCCTTTTTTGCTTTGCTCCAGGGTTTTCCAGGCTTCACCTTCCAGAGCTGGAAGCACAGGCTGCTGCCATTTCCTCTAGGCATTTTTACATGGGACCTGGGATCTGAACTCAGGTCCTTCTGCTTTCGAGGCACAGGCTTAACCTGAGCCATCTCTCCAGCCCCCTTCCTACTATTAAAAAAAAAAAAGTGGGGCTGGAGAGGTGGCTCAGGGGTTAAGCCTCTGTCTTGCAGGCAGAAGGTCCTGAGTTCGGATCCCAGATCCCATGTATAGACGCCAGGCAGAAGCGGGGGTGGCCTGCGTTTCTGGTCCTGGTAGGGCGGAGCCTGTGAATCCCGGGGCAGAGTAAACAAGGAGGAAGTGGAGGCGTCCATGGTGGTTCCCGAATTCGTCCATGGTTCTACACACACACAGACACACACGCGCGCGCACACATACATACGCGCACATACGCACAACTGAATAAAAAAAAAAGATAGGGCTGGAAAAGCAGAGTTGTTACGAAAATTAAAGAAAGCATGCTAAGCACATGGATTAGCATGTAGCAGCCATCAATTTTGTCACTCTAACTTGCTACTCAATCTTCAAATGCTCCTATCACACTCAATATGCTTGTAAAACTAGGAAAAAAAATTTTTTTTTGAGAATTAAGGTAGAGTTTATTAGAAAGAGAAAGGTTGGAACTCACAGACTCCAGACGTGGAGTGCCATGAGGAGCTAGGGCGCCTCCATGAGAAGCAGAAATGAAACAAGAGCTCATGGTACTAGAGTGCCCTGAGGAGCTAGGGAGCCCATGAGAACTCACGGTGCCTAGGCATGGAATTCATGAGGAGCAAGGAACAAGAAACAGACTCATGGCACTGGAGTGCCATGAGGGGCTAGATTGCCTCCAAGAGAAGTAGGCAGCTGGAAACGGACTCATGGCACTAAAGGGCCATGAGGGGCTAGATCGCCTAGGAAAAATTTTTAAATGTTCCTATCACAAAGATCTTTACTATATTATTTACCATCTTCATGTATGTTAAAAGACTCTCAATATGATCTCCCTTTCAGATGTGAGATATTTCTTTCCCATTATTAAAAACTCACATAATGAGAAGCAAATTATTTCTAAAAGTACAATAAGGGTAATGGGACAACTCTAGTGGGTAAAGGTGATTCCCCAGAACTCACATAAAGGTAGAAGGAGGGAGCCAACTCCCCAGGTTACCTTGACTTACACGTGCACACCATGGCATGCACATACTTTTATTTACACAACATGTACACATAAACTCATGCAATTATAATAGAGTTGAACATTTTAAAATAAATAAAATTACTAACATAACACACTTTTTTTCTATCTTTTCTTAAATTTTTTTTTATTTATTCAATTGTGCGTGTATACGTGTGTGCACGCGGGCGTGTGTGTGTGTGTGTGTGTGTGTGTGTGTGTGTGTGTGTGTAGAACCACGGACGAATTCGGGAACCACCATGGACGCCTCCACCTTCTCCTTGTTTACTCTGCCCCGGGACTCACAGGCTCCGCCCTACCCTACCCCCCCCCCCCCCCCCCGCTTCCGCTGGCGTCTATACATGGGGTCTAGGATCCGAACTCAGGACCTTCCCCGCCTGCAAGGCAGAGGCTTAACCCCTGAGCCACCTCTCCAGCCCTTCTATCTTTTCTACATGGTTAGCATGTTACCTTATATAACTTGGTGGATATTTCTCAAGATCTCAATGATCTCTTTACTGAGATCATTCAAAAATAAACTCACATGATTATTTAAAATAGCATGGTGGCTTGTGGGTTTTTTTGTAAAAATGGGGAACTTAGAAGAGAATCCTATAAACATGCTCTTGTATACTTCCCCCTTCACATACGTGTACACACATATGTAAAAAAATTAATTTTAAAAAAGAAACATGCTCACAGGTCTATAGGGTGATCCATCTTCATTTAACCTCTAGAGTTGAGAGAGAATTAGGAGTATGGTAGCTTAAAGGCCCCAAATTCTTCCAGATTGTGGGAATCTTGGCTTTCTTTTAAAAATTATTCTATTAAGAAAGAAGTATAGCCACACATGGTGGCATATATCTGTAATTTCAATACTTAGAAGGTGGAGGCAAGATCAGAAATTCAACGTCATAAAATAAGACCAGTTTGGGCTAATTTGAGGCCAAGTTGGGCTCTATGTAGTGATACTGTCTAAAAATTAAAGGGAAGGGCTGGAGGATGGCTCAGGGGTTAAGACTCTGCCTTCCAACCAGAGGCCCTGAGTTCTGATCCCAGGTCCCATGTTAAAAAATGCCAAGTGGAAACAGTGGTGACTTGCACTTCTGGCCCTGGTGGTCAGAGCCTGGGAAATCCCAGAGCAAAACAAAAAGGAGGTAGAAGCAATCCAGGATGCTTGGTTACCTTTAGTCCTCCACAGAAACACACAATGTTCTCTCTCTCTCTCTCTCACACACACACACACACACACATAGAAAAATAAAGTTTAAAAAATATAAAAAAATAAATACAATTTTAAAAATTTAAAAGAAGAGGAACTGGCAAGATAGTGCAGTGGGTAAAGGCAACTGGGTGCAAACCCGATGAATCCAGTTCCTAAAGTCGCATGGTGAAAGGAGAGAATCAAATTCCAAAAGTTGTTCTCTGACTTCCACACGCAGACTGTGGCAAATACAATACTTTACAAAAGAAATAAATAAAAGGAGAAAAAAGAAAAGGGAAGAAAAGAAGATAAAGATAACAGGAAAGATGCTGGGGAAGAAGCCCCACAGCTATGTAACTATGGACAGCCTCACCTCTGCCACGTATGGGTACGCCTCTTCAGAGTCGATTCCCTTGTTGTCATGCACATACTGGAAGGCGGTGGTCATATAGCCCCCGCCACAACCATAATTATCAGACACACAATCCACAAGGTTCTGAGGACTCAGATTAATAAGTTTGCCAGTTTTCTTCATGAGCTGGCCCTCCAGGGCACCTGCAGAGCTAAAAGCCCAGCAGGAACCGCATGGACCCTAAAGGGGCACAAAGGAAAACGATCAGTCATTACTGTTCACACATGCTTTATCCTTTCACCTGTGCGATGAAATCCCAGGCATCTTATAAACGTAGCACAAATGTTGCCTCTATGGCAAAGCCTTCCTGTTTCCCACCATTCCACATGTGTTGTGTTTTCAACAGTCATCATTCCAGCAAGTTTCAGCAAAGCAGAACAGAGTGCATTATGGCTTTGGAGGGAGTTCTCCTGAGTTTTAATCCTGACTTTATACTTCTATGTAACTCAGTGTGACCTTGGTAAATTATTAAACATCTCTGTGTCTATTTTCTTATCTTTTGAAATGTGAATAAATTGGGCATGTGACATATGTATATAATTTCAGCACTTGGGAGGCAGAGACAGAAGCATCGAGAGTTCAAGGTCAATTTCAGCTACGTAAAGAATTTAAGGCCAACCTAGGCTACATTACAACCCATCTCAAAAAGGGGGGGTGTGTGTAATTTTACATTGAATAGGATTTTTATGAGCAAAAACATGTTCAATTGACATAAATAATTTAGAAGTTCCTCATATTTAATAAGCTCTCAAAGAATGCTAATTCTTGTTGGGATTTGTTCTGCTCAATAGTAGAATGATCTTTTCCAGATTTTCTTTTTTTTCCCTAAATACTCATTTTTTTTTCCCCAAGAGAACGAGCAGGTATGTGCTTGCCACAATGCATGTGCAGAAGCCAGAAAAAAACTTCCAGAAGTTGTTTCTTTCTCTGTAGCTTGTAGGCAAGGAACCCAGGTCACCATATGTGGGTGCAGGCAATCTTTTTTTTTTTAATTTATTATTTATTCAATTGTGTGTGTGTGTATGCGTGTGTGTGCGTGTGTGTATGCGTGTGTGTGCGTGTGTGTGCGTATGTGTGTGTATGTATGTGTGTGTGTGTGTAGAACCACAGACGAATTTGGGAACCACCATGGACCGCCTCCACCTCCTCCTTGTTTACTCTGCCCCGGGATTCACAAGCTCTGCCCTACCAGGACCAGAAACGCAGGCTGCCCCCGCTTGCGCCCGGCGTCTATACCTGGGGTCTAGATCCGAACTCAGGACCTTCCGCCTGCAAGGCAGAGGCTTAACCCCTGAGCCACCTCTCCAGCCCCCATGCAGGCAATCTTTAACCACCAAATCATCTTGCCACTCATTGTGTTTCTATTTGATTCTATTTGAGTAAGATTGTAGATTGTGGGCTAGAGAGACGGCTCAGGGCTTAAGACTCTGTCTTGCCTGCAGAAGGTCCAAGTTTGGATCCCAGATCCTATGTAAAAACACCAGGCAGAAAAGGTGGTGGCCTGCACTTCTGGCTCTCCTGGTGGGCAAAGCCTGGGAAATCCAGAGTGAAACAAAAAGAAGGTTGAAGCAATTCAGGATGATTCCCAACGTCATCCTTGGTTTTCCACAGGGACACACAGTATCCTCTGATACACACACGTACACACAAATAAAGTATTAAAAAAAAAAAAAAGACTGAAGATTGGATGGAAAGTTGTAACGTAGCTATCATGAATATCTGCTTCTTAGTTTAGCACTGTAGTTGGAAGGTTCTTGGCAGGAGGCATTTGATGAATGAATGCTAAATCAACTTATAGATATAACCCTGTACTGTTAAGGCTATGAAAAAACTGGGTTTCTCTTGCTGGTAAGAATTTATGACTATAAAAATATTTTTAGAAAGGATTCTGTGTGACCTAGAAATTCTGATTTGAAGTTTTAATTTTATATGAATATTTCTATATGTACACAAAAATAGAAGAATGAGATACTTCCTTCAACATTAGATATAATTTTTAAAAAGCAGAAAAACTGAATGTACAAGAATAAGTGATGCATTAAATAATGGAACACACCATATTCTCTTAGCATGAGGGGAATGAATCATAATTTCTTGCCCTTTCTTTCCTGGTTCTCTATCTCAAGAAAAAAACAGTAGAAAAAGGTACAGGTCAGCCTAGACTATCTACACACACATTTTGAAAGCAAGCAAATTACCTGGTTTCTGACAGGAGTAACATACCCCTTCTTTCGATAATCGACGGATTCTGGAGTTTTGCCTTCCCAGTCTGGGATGTAAAGCGTATCATTACTTTGAGAATGGGAGGGGGGTACTTTGAGTCCTGTCATCTTCTGAACCACTTCTTCACTGGTCTGAGATGAAGAAAAAAGCCAAAGATTAGCACAGGACAGCGCAATGGGTAGGCCTAAAGCTGTGACTCATCTTACCATGTCTCCCAAGTGATTCATGGCCAGCTCGTAAGTGTGAGTACCCAGGGAGGCCTCAAGATTATGGATGGAAATATGCTTCAGGTTTTTTTCCCAAATTACACGCCTAGAGATTTCATCCATCTAAACAGAGCATAGTCAGTTAAGTGTGTCGATCATGTGCAACATTACATAGGTAAGTAATATGCAGAGGTTTGTAGAAGAAAAGTCATAACTTATAACCATAACAAAGTTTTTTTTTTAAAAAAATGAAATGCTGGAAAGACCTACAAAAGAATTGCTGATGGGCATTAATTTGAGAAGTCTTCCAGAGTTTTTCTTTCTTTTTTGGTGATGGGCATTGAAGTCAGTGCCTTGTACATGCTCAGCAAATGATCTACCATAAAGTTTCGCCTTTAGTCAATATAGTTATAAAACATAAGAACGAATCTTGATGGACGGTAAATCGGGGCACAGAATCGGGACCAATTGTGGAGCACAGAATCGGGACCAATTGTGGAGCGTTAGGACACAGGCACATCTGCCTGTTAGGAGCACTATGTCTGAAGGAGAGTTTAGAAGTTAAAGCCGAAGGTGTCCTGTCTCAGGCCTCCCGCCGCTCCTCTCCAGGTTCCCGTGTACCTTGCTTGTATACAGCTTCCTATAGGTCTTCTTCCACAGCTCCCACTGGGTATCAAGCATCTTCTCAGTGTACATGGCAAAGCTCACCATGGGTAGCAACAGAAACTTGAACCACCACATCCTGGGTAAGGGAATAATTAAGGTAATTAGGAAAGAGTTCCACCACTCAAAGGTTCACAGCCTTGTTTGGAATGAAGAACTAGCTGCAACCCCCTTCCCAGACAGATGGCTCTTAATATTTAAGGTGAATTCTCTGAGGGGTTAATAAAAGTCCTTTTAACCAGAAAAATGCACACAAATGCAATAATCTCAGGGGATTCATTAGCCGAAAATCACCTTCCTCAAAACTATGAGACAGAGAAAAAACAGACAAGGATTTATGTTGCTACGCATGAGGCATTGCTGGTGGAGCAACACAAGAATTAAAAAAAAAAAAAAAGACACATACAGTAAATTTAGCATTGGATGGGCAACTGCTGGGACAGAGTCACAGCCATGGCCCAGATCAGCCCTGTGTCTGTTACACAGGTAAGCCAATAAAAGTCCCGGATCAGCAGGTGTCATAGAAAAATAAGGATATGGGAGTTTTTCCTTGCAACACACCAGACATTCAATACAAGGTCAACTCTGCACGAACAACTTATCTGAGGAATAAAGGAGATGGCCTTGCCTTTAGCCAAATCTGGTGTCAGCCTTGTGGGTCCAGATCTATTGTGACATAGTCCTGTTCATATCAATTTCTCCTGCATGGCTGTGACTTATGCTGAACATTTCTCTTACAAATCTATTTCATTCCCACAATTCCCTACATTTTACCCTGCCCCTTTTATTTCTTGTGATGAATGTGAATGGCTAGTCCAGTGGCGGATAGTGAAAATTACTGGCTTCTGTGTATAAAGATAATACAAAGTAATAGCAACAGTACTGTAAGACTTAGCATAAACCAAAAAGAAATGTTTCAGGATATTGAAAGGGTTAAACTCCTATAGTTCTTCTAACAAATCTTTAGGCCATTTCCACATGGTTGCATAATTTTTAGTTTGGTTTTTTGGTTTCATTTTGTTTTGTTTGTGTGTGTGTGTGTGTGTGTGTGTGTGTGTGTGTGTGTGTGTGTGAGAGGGCACTGCATGTTCCTGTGAAGGACCAAGAGTGACTTCTGGAATCATCCTGGATTACTTCTACCTTTTTTTTTTTTGGCTTTCTTCTAGTATTTCTCAGGGTCCACCCACCAGGGTTGGAAGTGCAGGCTGCCACCCTTTCTGCCTGGCATTTTCACATGGGACCTGGGATCAGAACTCAGGATCTTCTACTTAGAAAGCAAAGTCTTAAACCCTGAGTCATTTCTCCAGCCCTTTAAACATAATTTTTTGTATCTACAAAATTTCCTGATGCAGACACTGCAAATTTAAGAATGCATTAGTTTTTGCCATCCCCCTAGAACATGAGGTTTTTCTTACAACACATAGACTGTCGTTATATGGGACAACTATGGCACATTCATAGTAAAACTCTGTATAGCATAGCAAACTCTGTCAGCAATCTTACAGTCTCTAGTTTTTGCCCCACGGTGAATCCTGCTGATTCAAGTGCATTTAGACAAGTATCTGTCTTTTCTTCAACAAAAACTTGACTTTCCAGATTGTAAGAAAGTTTTTATGGCAGCATTTACAAAATGTGCATTTCGTAGAGAGTATCCCCACAATTATCATTCCTACAATCCCTTTTTGCCTACTACATTCATTCTTATTTCTTTCATATACTTCCTTACTCAGACATGTGATCACTTCCTCAGGCTCTCTAGATTTGCCTTTTCATTTCCATTCTGAAAAACCCAGTCATCTTACTTTACAACAAAGGCTTACCATACAGAACTCCTTCATTATTTCCTTTATATACCTTACTTTACTCAGACATTCTGTCACTAAGTTCTCTAGTTTTGCTCTTTTATTTTTATTTCCATTCAGAAAAACCCCAGTCAACTTACTTTGGGACAAGATCTTATTAAAATACTTTTTGGGGGCTGGAAAGATGGATTAGTGGTTAAACCGCTCTGTCTTGCAAGCAAAAGCGCCTGAGTTCAGATCCCACATCCCATGTAAATATTTCAGGCAGAAATGGCAGCGGCCTGTACTTCCAGGTCTTGAAGATAGAGCTTGGGAAATACCAGAACAAATCAAAAAAGCAATTCAGGATAATTTCTCAAGTCATCCTTGAGCCTCCACAGGCACACACTGTGCCCTCTGATTCATACAGATACATGCACACCAAAAAATAAATTAACTAATTTTTTAAAAATATTTTTAATTTATTTATTATTTATTCAACTGTGTGTTTTTATTATTTATTATTTATTCAATTGTGCGTGTATGCGTGTGTGTGTAGAACCACGGACGAATTCGGGAACTGCCATGGACGCCTCCACCTCCTCCTTGTTCACTCTGCCCCGGGATTCACAGGCTCCGCCCTACCAGGACCGGAAACGCAGGCCGCCCCCGCTTCTGCCCGGTGTCTATACGTGGGGTCTAGGATCCGAACTCAGGACCTTCCGCCTGCAAGGTAGAGGCTTAACCCCTGAGCCACCTCTCCAGCCCCAAATTAACTAATTTAATTAAATAAAATGATGAAATAAATAGAATAGGGCTTTAAAAATACCTTTCTTCAGATTTCTTTTTTTTCGACTTTTCGGTATGATATATACTAGCATTAACATTTCTGCCTGCTGGCTTTTTTTTTTTTTTTAACGTGGGACTTAGGATCCAAACTCAGGACCTGCTTATAAGACAGTCTTAACCCCAAGCCATCTCTTGATCCCTAATCATTTAAGTTGGCTCGTTTGCAGATCCCACACAATGCTTCCTTGCAAATCTTATTAGCATTTTCAAATGTCAATTCTTTTGTTATAATCTTTCCTGCAGTGAAATCACCTCTTATCCCACCTACTCCTTGAAAAAGGCAAGCCTGAACTCAGAATATGGATCTTCTGGTCCCTGGAGAATGTCTGATAGTTCCACGGATGCTTTTCCTTTAGTTAGGAACTCCCTACAAGCTCTGTGCAGCTATGTTTATTTGTTAGTAGGTTTGTTGTCCAGATTATAACCCTTCATATGCCCCAGATGCAAACGCATTTCTGTAGCAGTGGGTACTTCCGCAGCCTGATTTCTTTGAGCCTGTTCTTGGCAAAGCTCTGTGAGGCTTTTTTTTTTTATTATTTTTTTATTCAATTGTGCGTGTATGCGTGTGTGCTCACGTGTGTGTGTGTGTGTGTGTGTGTGTGTGTGTGTGTGTGTAGAACCACGGGCGAATTCGGGAACCACCATGGACCGCCTCCACCTCCTCCTTGTTTACTCTGCCCCGGGATTTTCAGGCTCCGCCCTACCAGGACCAGAAACACAGGCTGCCCCTGCTTCCCCCTGGCGTCTATACGTGGGTCTAGGAACCGAACTCAGGACCTTCCGCCTGCAAAGCAGAGGTTTAACCCCTGAGCCACCTCTCCAGCCCCTGAAGCTTGTTTTTAAAAGCAAATAATCTCCTGGTCTTCAACACACTTTTGCTAGCTTAGACTAGTCTTGGGGTAGCCAGGCATTGCCACTTGATAGAGACTGAATAGAGCTTTTTCTTTCTTTCTTTCTTTCTTTCTTTCTTTCTTTCTTTCTTTCTTTCTTTCTTTCTTTCTTTCTTTCTTTCTTTCTTTCTTTCTTTCTTTCTTTCTTTCTCTTTCTTTCTTTTTCTTTCTTTCTTTTTTTCTTTCTTTCTTTTTCTTTCTTTTTTCCTTTCCTTTTCTTTCTTTCTTTTTCTCTCTTTCTCTTTCTTTTCTCTCTTTTTGTTCAGTGTGTGTGTGTGTGTGTGTGTGTGTGTGTGTGTGTATGTATCAGAGGGCATATGTGTCCCTGTGGAGGCCCAAGGGTGACTTCAGGAATCATCCTAGATTGCTTCCACCTCCTTCTTGCTTCACTCTGGGATTTCACAGGCTCCACCCACCAGGGCCAGAAGTGCAGGCTACTTGCCATTTTCGCCGGGCATTTTTACATGGAACCTGGGATGTGAACTCAGGATTCTGCTTGCGAAGCAGTGCCATCTCTCCAGACCATTTAAAATGCCTTAAACCCTGGGACATGTTCTCCCTTATGTTTTGCTTTAATGATTGTCCTTTGCAGGGGGTAAGGACAGACCTGCCTCTAGGGATCCTGTTTTTACTGGCCTTTCCTTTTTGAGACTGGCCCGAAAAGAACCTGGAAGAGGAACAGCATCTTCATTCTTATTTGAATTATCACCTGTTGATTCTGACTGGGAATCAGAGGATCTGCAAGTCTTTGCCACACAAAGTGAGGTTCTTTAGTTTGCTTGTGTTCTTGCTATCCTCCTTTAATGGAAGAGCTGGGCCCCTTGTTCTTTCTTTTTTGGGAGCAGGGACTCATATCCTTGAGAGGAATGGCTTCTGCACGGAGATCACTGGGCTCTGACTGTGTGGAATGAGTAGAAATTGATCTTCTGTGAGGAAATGGTCACGAATCAAATTCCACAAATGAAAAGAAAAACGGGAATATCTTCAGGTCCTTCTGCTGTATAGCAGTTCCTCAATTGCTCTCCTATTTTACCTCACGTGGCCAAATTTACCCTGCCTTTCTCTAGGAACCAAGGGACATGTCTTTTTCACAAAAATCTAAGAATTTGTTGCAGTTGAGCAGTTTTTATTTTTGATCCTCAACTTTTAAGTATCCTTAATGGTAACTGTATATAAGCCTTTCTCCTTTGACGGTGAATGTCCCATGTTTTATACCCAACTCTGTAGACTGTGCTCTCCAATTGTTCAATCTTTACCTTAGTCACAATGTCCACAGGAGTTCTTGTACCTGGTCCAATTATAATTTCCCCTTCAGGTCCTGGCCGAGCTCCTCGCTGTTGCTCTGTTGGGGTGATGTATGGATGGAGAAAAAGACAAAGATACAGAAAAGCTGGAGATGTGTGGGCAAGCAGCTGAGATGGAGTCACAGCTGCAGTTCAAACAAGTCATCGTGTTTATTGTATAGCTAAGCCACATGCAGCCTCACATTAGCAGGTGTGGTGCAACCGAAGAATGAGGGTATTGTAGGATTTTTGCAGCATGTATTCTGTACAAGGTCAAACAACTCTTATTTGAGGAATGATGAGGAATGATGTGCCCTTAAGCCAGATCTGGAAACCAGATATGGTTTCCACCTTATGGGTCCTGATCTGTTACGATAGAGCCTTGGTCATGATAATTTCTACTGCGTGGCCATACCTTATGCTAACTGTTCTTCTTAGAGTCCTACTTCATGCCAGCCGCTCTGCACAGTAATGAGGATGCTTTTCAACATAAAACGATTACAAGGAGAGGCTGGGGTTTAATGAGGTGCTGGCACACATCTGGTTGCAAGAATTACAACACAGAGGCTTCAACCAATATTATACACTGAAGACAACCAGAAATTGAGTAAAAAGAGGTAACTGGGATGGGCTTAGTATTGGTCTTCTCCAGTGTTGCCAAGATCAGACAAAGACAAAATAAATATCAAATGGAGACATAGTTAGAGACTACACAAAGATTCCCAGCCAAATTTTGCTCATGACTTCTTTAAAGTATTCCATTTATCGTTCCCTAAAACCTGACACTTATCTAGATCTCCCTGGGACAGAACAGAACTAAAGCTGACAGTATTTACTTAACTATGTTTTTTACTGTCTTCACTCTCTTTATTTCCATTTCTTTGTCCTTTCTCATCCCTCCTCCTTCTTTAGACAGGAAACTCCTCTAATCTTAACCAGATGGTGTGGGTGGGCAACTTTTTCTTTTTTCCAACAATAAATAATATCTGTGGCTGCCTCATAAGCAAAACTCTTAGAAGCATAAGGTAGAAGAATGTACGATGGAAGGACACTGTTCTATAATGATTAAGTTCACAACTTTTCACAGGTTTGCTCTAGCTTCATTTATTTCTTGCACTGGCTTAAGTGCAAATTCTTCAGTTTAAAAATTAGAGTTTCCTGCAAATTACAAGCATTATACAACTAATTTACAGCCAATTTTTATGCAATCTTTGCAAAGTACCAAACTAATAAGACACTTCATAACTGGAGTGTTAAAAGGTTTGGCGATTCTGCGAACAGATATACAGCTTTGCCCCTCCTCTTCCCTAGTCTGTTAACCCTTTTTTAGTTAAACAGAAATGCAGAGAATCCACTTTTGAGGAATGAGCATAAAATTTTGTTCTTTTGCTTTTAGTAACAACCATGTATTCACATATACAATTGTATAAGGAATCCTAATGATTTCCAGGAAGATTTGTTCAGGAAATAACTAATAAGCTTTCATTCAGAGCTTAAGTTATTTTGATCCCTAACTCACTATATCCTCAGTTATCTTAAAAAAAAAAAAAAAAAAAGGATTGGTAGGAATAAGAAACAAAATATTACCTGCTGTTGAGAGTCTGTGGTCTAGTCTCCCTTCAGACCGGAAGTGTAGCTACTATGAGCGGAAGATTAGGGGTGCTAGATTTATTCCATCAGGATTGCGGAAGTAAGCTCCAGCGGTTGGCTGGAAAGTTTGGGTAAGGGAGGCAGGCGGGGATAGAAATGTTGGAAAAGAGGGGGGATCAGGGTGGAAGGACATGGCGGATGGGCACAGTGCTTGTGTAGGCAGTCTTCTGTGCTGGGATGACTGCTATGTGTGGTTTCACATGACTGTCTTTGGAGCAGGTATACATTGCTCAAGTTGGGGCTTTGCTAGGGGGAATCAGATACTGCCATCAGTTTCTCTTTCTTTTAAAAAACCCTTTTGATTAAGGATTGTATTATAATCCACCTCCTTTGCCCTTAAACTTTAGTTTTCAAATTTATGTCAGACTCTTTCTGGGATGACCTGGGGGAGTAATTAAAAAAAAAAAAAAAAAACCAAAGGATAAAAAAGCAAAACGTAAAGGGATAAAAGGCTCCCATTTTTAAGCATTTTATTGGACCACTGCTAGGCTCTGTTACTGTTTTCATGAGAGGAATAGTTTTCCAAAATAACTCTGTGTTGTTGTGCAGAGGGAAAATGTGCCCCCAAATCCAGGTAAACTTAGTTTGAAAAGGGACCAAAAATTTTCATGCATCTTGAAGTACCAGCTGAAATCCCAACTGCTTGAGAGGCCGAGACAAAATTACAAATTCAAGGTCAGCCTGGGCAACTTAGTGAGATTGTGTCTCAAAATAAAAATTAAAAAAGGACTTTGGAGAATGTAACAGAAATGACTGCCTAGCATGTGAAGTCGTAGGTTCAACGCTCAATAGAGCATAAAAAAACCTCAAAGGAATGTTTCTAATTATTTGTAACACTTGAGTGGACGGGCTGATGGATGCACATGTGACTCCTACTAACTCTCAAATGGGGGGAACATCTGATGAGTATTATGTCTCAGTTACTAAAAGCCTCAATCTAGGTTCAGTCACAAGAACTGCTCCAAATGCTTCCCCAAAATCCAGGCATGTGACAAATCACAAGATTCCAGCTCAGCCGAACAAACCACACCCCTATACTCCTGCTTTCTTCCATATACAGATGTGAGGAAATATGAAGGAACTTTGGAATGAATACAAAGACTGCTATATGAGATCTAGATTCAGTTTCTAGCTGGACTTCACACACATTAAATAAAACAGATTTTGGGTTTTTTTCCCATACTTCATTCATTCATTGTGTGTGTGTATGTGTGTGTGTGTGTGTCTGTCAGAGGGCACTGTGTGTCTCTGTGGAGGACCAAGGATGACTTTGGGAATCATCCTGGATTGCTTTACTTACCTCTTTGATGCTTTGCGCTGGGATTTCCCAGGCTCCCGCCCACCAGGGCCAGAAGTTTCTGCTTTTTTTTTTTTTTTCCATTCATACAAATTTAATAGGTACCCCGGTCCCCTCCCTTCCTCCACCCCTCCCCTGATCATCTTTCCCCCTTCCTTTCTCCCAGTGCCCCCCCTCCCATCCCTGAAGCATCCTTTAGTGTCCATGTCAAACTTCCCTCTGTGTCCTCCTCTCTGATGAGGTGTAAGGGCTCAGTAGCATTGCCTAGAGCCCTTTCTTGTGTTCCCGTTTAGTATAGGAACACTATTTGTGGCTGTTAATCCCTTGCCTCTAAGGATCCTAGTGCTAGACTTTGGAGGGTCAATGATATGTCAGTCATTGCGCAGGTCATGCAACGTCCTATTATGGCTACTTCGGCCCTAACTTGTGTGGATTATCTTGCATATCGTTGCTCCTCCCCATCTTTAGGCTCTTACAATCTTACCGCCTCCTCTTCCGCAAATTTCCTGAGCTTTAGAATGGGGAGAGATTAGGCTGGCCAGGTACCAGGTGATTAATGTAGGGTCTCTGATGTTCTGAATTATGTTTTTGTTTTTTTTTTTTCAGTTTTGCTGTTCCTGCACCGCCCTTGGCTCCATCTGATGGGTATTGGATGTCACCTCCTGATGAACAGTGTGTCCTCCCTGGACTGTGAGCATCCAGGGCGGAAAGCCCACCTGGCATTTTTTACATGGGATCTGAACTCAGGACCTTCTGTTTCCAAGACTCAACTCCTGAGCCATCTCTCCAGCTTAATTTTGTTTTTATAAGATTTTATTTTTTCAGTTATTTTTTAAACTTTATTTATTTGTGTGTGTATGTATGTGTATGTATGTCCCTGTGGAGGCCCAAAGGTATCTTCAGGAATCATCCTGGATTGCTTTTTTCTGCAACCTGGGATTTCTCAGGCTCTGTTCACCAGGGCCAGAAGGGTAGGCCTCCGCCATTTCCCCCTGGCATTTTTACAAGGAACGTAGGATGTGAACTCTGCACCTTCTGCTGGGGAGGCAGGATCTTAACTCCTGAGCCATCTCTCCAGCCCCACACTTTGAGTTTTAAGAGTTAATGAACCACTGGTATACAGGAAACCCAAGTCCAGCTTTAAACAGTTTCAATTTCCCCATCTCTAGCTCCTTTAATCATGCCTGAAGAAAGGCATGGAGGTGTAGCCTAATGGCTTCAAATCCCAACAGACTTTCTCTGCACCTTCAAAGGATTATGCAGCCCCTACCCCACAGTGTGATCAAAATGTCTGCTGCTTTTATTCAGTGTGTCAGGATCAGGAGGGTGAGAAGAGGGTGCTAAGTTACAAGCGCCCTGTGACTTCTGGCTCCTGAAATGATGACTTAACACTATGCTTTAAACAGGTATGTGTGGATCTCAAGTGAGTGTGTTGTTTATGGGCTGGAAAGGAATACTGAAGTCGCAATCAAAACCACACAAGAAATTTTACAAAAGGAAAAAATACTTTGTTTTAAAATCTTTGCTACATGTCATTATTTTTGCCACTGTAGGCTTAGCACTGATGCCAGCAATACAGAAATGGCTAACAAGAAAACAATCGAAAATAAAACCCTGAAGGAAAGCAGAAAGGCAACACCCTCAGAGCTTCTTCTCCCTCCCCTCCTCTTCCTCAAAAGCTCTACAATAACTGTACATTATAATCCCAATCACATTTAAAAACAAGTCGATTATTACAAAAACAAATCTTTCATTGGAAACTCAACTTTTTGGCTTTGTAAATTGTGATATAAATATATATATGTATACTGTATGTGTGCACATAGAATAAAAAAATAGATTGTTTCCTTTTCCATTCTACTACTTGGCACCAGACCAGAGACAAAATGAAGGGAAACCTAGTAAACTGACAGCCCCTCAGCCTCTCCAAGGCATCTTAACGCTCCTCAGCCCCCTGTAAAGACATTTAATATGTCTTTTCCACATTAATTTGGTCTTGTATTTAGATATTGGCAGGAGCCAGTAAAAAGACTGCTTACTATGAGACTTCATCTGAGGAGGCTAAAGGGTGAAAGTAGAAACCTGTATCTACATTTGTATGGCTATAATTACCAAGTAACCCTGTTGGGATGGACATGAGGCTCCACTAAACACACAGAATCCCATTTGTGCTGCAAAGCAAAACCCTATCTTGAAATTGGAGAGGGAGCAAAGAACTACAGATCTAGGAAGACCTAAATCTGTTTTTTGTTAGATGTGTTATTCAGAAGACAGAATGAGAGGCTACTATGCAAGAGGACTTATATTTGGTTTATACTCTCACAGTGAAGATTTTCACTGGATTGCTAATCCAAGAAGTTGAGTTTCCACATAGAAATAACATCTCCAGAACACACAGTGTGTGTGATTCTGACAGAAAATGCAGCATTATCTTCATGGCCAAGTCTGGGATTTCTAAAAGTGTTTATCTAGCCAGCCTACTTTGGTAGTATGTGCAGATCTTCCAGATAAGGTGAGAGCACCAAAAGCAGAAGTAATTCAATCTGATCACTGAATATATTCAGTAAGAGACCAACCCTATCAATAGAAGAATATGTATTTGCCTATTTTGGCTGGGCACAGCTTTAAGTGCAGCAAAGACTTCTTTAAATACTCTTTGGCTGCAATACTAAGTGGAAAATACCTGGAAGATTTAACTCCTTAGGACTCTTTGAAGAACAAATAGAAAATAACAAAGATAAAAATCTGGGACAAATTTTGCATAAATTCCCCAACAGGGAGGAAGAAAAAATATATAGAAATCCATGCATGCACACGCACCAAGAGTCTCTCTCTCACACACACGCATACATACACACACACACACACACACACACACACGCACACATAAACAAATGCTCACCCTCACGTTTCTCTCCAGGGAATCGCTCACTTCCTAAAGAATCACACACACCTACTATGTTTCACGATCCTCACACAGGACATTTCTCCTCTCCTCCATTCTATTCAGAATTTCTTTCCAACAAGCCACAATATGCAAGGCAAATAATGGCTGTCATGTTCTTCTACGATCTCCCTGGAGTCCACCACAAGTCACTGCTGTGCAACTTATGGTCAGGAGACACAAGGAAAGGCATTCTAACCTCACAGAGCCTCGGATTTTCAGAGGATCCTAAAAGTCTGGAGATCCATTTAATTTCCTCATAAATGTTAACTCAGAAAGGCAAAGGGGTAGAGAAATGGGAAAAGTCCCACAGGAGAAGGGGATGTATGTCAGGGGTGAGGGAGGGGAAGGGAGAGGAACTTTTATTCTGTTTACAAAAGATTTGCTTTTAAAGAACAAAGTGATTTATCTCCCCCCACCCCTTATCCTCACCCCAACAGTTCTATTCTGAAAAGGGGGGAAACATAGTTAGATCAGGAAATTCTTCATTGTTGTAGCTGTTGCTCTGTTCTCCTAGCATGGACAGCATTTCCTAAGGAGAGAAACAGATCAGTTTAGGTCACACACCCTTACGTTCATTGAGCTCCCTCCCAGCATTCCCTCCACTTGAGCCAAAAAGTCAGTTGTGCCAAATCCTCTCAATCTTCCAGAAACTCTGATTCTTTTACACCACAGCCTTCTTCCTACTACCTTCTCTTTTCCCTCCTACAGTTCAGTATTTTCCTTCTTTCTATTCCTAGATAACAGGCATACCTGGAGTGTATGTTATCCTGTTTTTCAATCTTTGTCCCAAGGTTACTCCACTCAATTTTATATAAACGGATCTTTATTGTTATAATCAGTATGTTCTATTTAATACACGTTTTTATTATCCTATTTTAAATCTGAAGCCACTGTGAATTATTTAAAGTAAGTCTCTTCAGGATCTTCACATGGTGACTCACATCACTAATTCTGTCTAGACTACTAAAAGGGTGTGTTTCACAGTGAGTTCATGATCTCTGTAATTACTGACATTTATCCCTACATCTGTCATTTCCCACACAGCCCCAATTGACACCTCAATCTAGGTATGCTATCTTATCTGTCTTTTTCCACTGACCCTGTCTCTCTACTTTCTACTTCTTTTTTTTTTTTTTTTTTTTTTTTTTATTCAATTGTGCGTGTGTGTGTATGTATGTGTGCGCGCATGTGTGTATGTGTGTGTGTAGAACCACGGACGAATCGGGAACCACCATGGACGCCTCCACCTCTTTCTGCCCCGGGATTCACAGGCTCCGCCCTACCAGGACCAGAAGTGCAGGCCGCCCCGCTTCCGCCTGGCGTCTATACGTGGGATCTGGGATCCGAACTCAGGACCTTCTGCCTGCAAGGCAGAGGCTTAACCCCTGAGCCACCTCTCCAGCCCTACTTTCTACTTCTTAACTACTTTCTAACTTCCTTAAGTCGTTACCCTCTTACCTGGAAGACCTCAGGCTGGCTAGGTTGTGTTGATGTTTGCTGAACGTGTTGCTCACTAGAACTGGGTCGATGATGGGGCTGCTGGCCCTGCCATTGTGGCCAGACGCCCACGCCCTCTGCTGTCCGGGTCTGGAACTGTCCCGCAGTCTGTCCAGTCTCAG
The DNA here is from genome assembly GCA_023101885.1 of Typhlomys cinereus. Taxonomy (NCBI): domain Eukaryota; kingdom Metazoa; phylum Chordata; class Mammalia; order Rodentia; family Platacanthomyidae; genus Typhlomys; species Typhlomys cinereus. Next base: position 1,769,592 of record JALPQD010000346.1, on the reverse strand, counting down.
GAGCTTTAGAAATAATAAAAAACTTCCATTTACTAATGCCAATAGAGAGGAGAAACTAAGACTAAGCTACATGTAAGTCAGCAATTTTATATATGAAATCTTCTGTTTTTCTTTCTGCCTCTTTTATTTCAAAACCTAGTCTTAAAATTTTATTTCATAGATAACTGAAGAATTATGTGTTCATTTAAATATGCATCCTATTAAGTGTATAATTTCTATAGTTTGTAGTAAAGCTGTTGTAAATATTATAATAGCTCACATGTTTTTTTATAGATGCCAAAGTATTTTTCCTATAGGAAGGTTTCCAATTTCAAACAGACCTTCGCCTTGTATTTCTTTATAATTTACTAGGTCAGTATACCCACAAGGACAAACAATTTTAACTACCAAATAATTTTTCTTTAGTAGTTTGATTTTCCTGTTATCCTGCTTCTAGTCTGAACTTACCAAAATTGGATCCGCGATTGGTAAGAGTAGGGTAGGCAGCAGCACCAGGTGATGCAGTGGGAGCCCCCGGGAGAGACATAGCATTAAAGGAAGATGAAGTCTGAAAGTTGCCCACACTAAATTGGGAAGAACGAGTCTTGGCAGAAGTCTGGGTAACCACTTGCTAGAGAACAAAAAACATAACACACATGAAGCATCAAGATTATTGGGCATACCATCTTGGCGTGAGCCAATAGTCTATCAACTACTACACTCTCATGAGTCCAGCTCATCGCTAGGTTTTTAATTATAAACTTCTAATTAAACACTAGTTTTTATGCAGCTGTGATAAAAGTGCAAAAAGCAAAGAACTAGAAGTTTAATAATCGTGAGAATTATATAATTAAACTCTGAATCAGTGAAACAGAAGACATAAAAGTAGAAGGGGAACTAGTTGGGAAGATCAGCAGGCTTGGGGGATATGAGAGGATAATGGAGTGAGTAAATATGATCAAACCACATGGGTAGAATGAATTATAAATTCATTATGGAGATGAGGAGATGGCTCAGAGGGATAAAGCCTTTGCACCTTGAAAGCAAAGGACCTGAGTCCCCAGATCTCATGTAAAAGTGCTGGATGGATATGGTGGCAGCCTGCAGTTCCAATCTTGCCTGGGCAACCCCAGAGCAAAGCAATAAAGAGGTAAAGCAGTCCACCACAATTCCCAATCTCACCCTTGGACTTCAACAGGCACATACACTCGGGTGCACTGTTATACACATGCCCACATACATATACATACACACACACGTACAAAAAAATGAAATAAACCTCTTGTTACATACAATAATATATGCTAATAAAATTGTGAGACTAAATGAAAGTATTTTGTATATTTCAGGAGGACATAAATAGCAGAATGGGAACAAATGATTAATTATTTTGTATATGTGTGTATATTCATATGTGTGCACATGTGTACATGTATGTGGAGTACGCTTATGTTCACGTGTATGTGCTCATGAGTAAATGAATGTGCACATATGTGTGGAGTACAGAGATAGACATACTATATCTTCCTTTATCACACTCCATTTTATTTTTCAGAGCAATAACTCTCACTGAACCTGGGACTCTGGGGGTCTATCTTTCCCCACTTCCCCAGTGTTGCTTTATAGGCACTCACCACCTTGTTTTTTTAGGTGGTTCTGGGGATCCAAATTCAGTCCTCAAGCTTGTGCAGCAAACACTTTATAAACTGAGCCACTTTCCAGCCCCCAAAATACATACAGTTTTATAGAGGAAAAAACACTGTGTCATTTTACTATCCAGTCCATATTTCATTTGTTTCTAATTTATTTTCATTAAAAAGTAAACAAGTTTCTTCTCACCAGAACAGTAATATGTGTATTATGAAAATTTGGAGGTGGTGCTCTATTAAAGAAGCCCAAACCCTGCTCTCAAAAGTCGAAGTGTCTTTCTTTTTCTTTTAACTTACATGCTTAAATCTTTTTTTTATTCAATTGTGCGTGTGTACATGTGTGTGCGTGCGCGCGCGCGCGTGCGCACAAAATTACGGGCGAATTCGGGAACCACCATGGACGCCTCCACCTCCTCCTTGTTTACTCTGCCCCAGGATTCACAGGCTCTGCCCTACCAGAACCAGAAACGCAGGCCACCCCTGCTTCCGCCCGGCATCTATACGTGGGGTCTAGGATCCAAACTCAGGACCTTCTGCCTGCAAGGCAGAGGCTTAACCCCTGAGCCACCTCTCCAGCCCACATGCTTAAATCTTTTATATTATGTCTTTTTATATTAATTCAACTCAGAAAGAAGGGAAAAGAAGGAGGGAGGGAGAGAGGGAGGGAGGGAGGAAGGATAGATTATAAAAAGAATAATCATTTATAATTCCACTACCAGAAACCCATGGTAAGTATTTTTGGATAATTTCTTCATTTTTATTTTTCTATTGTTATTTTCTTTTTCTTTTCTTTTTTGAAACAAAGTCTTGTTATATAGTCAACTCACAATCTTCCTGCCTCATTCTCTCAAGCAGAATTAAAGTTGTGTGCTATCATGCCAGGTTTCTATCATTGTTTAATATCTGCTATGCTTGTTTATTGAGAAGCTATTTCCTAACCTCTATGTTCATGTTTCATAGACCTGAACCAACATCTATAAAACTCAATTCAAAGGAATTCTTCATTCCAAAATTATTTTGTGCCTATGGTATCAGTACTCCTTATCGCCACAAAATCTTTCATGGAGTCAATTTCTAAAGAAATCTGTAAGTATAAGACTGCTCATTTCTGCCACAGCAAAGAACTGAAAGCTGTGATTCCCAGAAGATAATGAATGTCCAATAACATGAAGCTCCAAATGTGTGGCTCCTTGATTATGGCAAAGCCCTGGAAAGCATGGCAGTGCCAGTGCCTATCTCAGTATCAATGTTCTTCCTGGCCAAGGCCAGGGGAGAAAGGGATGGCCTTCTGTACATTTTATATACCACTGAGATTAAACAAATCTAGAGGCTGCTTTTAGGTTTTTTTTTTATTTTTCTAAAGTATTATTTAGAAGTATAAATACATAGCAATATATAAGCTTAATGTATTATATACATGATATGTAAAGGTTTTTCAGTGTTTTTGCAAATACTACTGAATATAATTACTAATTTTCTACTTCATAACTATATTATATAGCCCTAAATGAAAAACAAACCCTTAGAATTTACTCCAAACAAATATGAAAACTAAACCTGCTCAAACTGCTCTGTCTAAGCAACTCTAACTTAAGATTAATATGTGGACCATGGACTCTAATGAGTTTTGATTATTGATGGTATTTTAATTATGTAGCTCTTCTCAACAAAGATAATGAGAAAGTAGAGGACAGGAGCTTGGGGAAATGCTGCTATCTAAGATGGACAATAATTTGACAGGTGAGGGGAAGGGAGGTCCAAACAAACAAAAAACAATATACAGGGTCAAACTTAAGGAGCTTTACCTGGGCAGAGAAGCCTGGGCGGGTACTAGGGGTCCAAGCTGGAGCTGTTCCCTGGGATGGGTTGGAGTGGCGGGAAATCTGAGCCAACATCTGGCCCGCAGAAGATGACGGCTGGACAATAGTTACAGGAGGATTCAGACCACTATTCCTAGAGTGAACAATAGAAAGGTAAAGGATTAGAAGACAACTTAGTCACAGAAGCTGACTCAAAGGACAAGCTAAGACTATTCCAGATCCCCTGGATTTCCTTGGAGTTAAGTAAAACTTGACAAATTTGAAAAACACAAGAAAAACGCATAGCTACACACTGAGCATACACAGAGATGGAACCTGGAACAGGCAATAGAATAGGTGCAAATAACAGGAGAAGGAAAAGCAGCTTCTTGGCTTTGCCCTGGGTCCTACAAGCATTACTGCTTTGTCTGAAGTGACCAGAGAAGCGAGGGAAGAGTAAAATTTGGATTTGGCAAATGCGCCCTCCAGAGCCCTGTAGAGCAGCACACACATAGGGCTCACCTGAAATCCTCTGCCGGCCGGGGCTTAGGAGGGAATGAGTTGCCCTGGGAGAATAGCTGTTGGGCAGCAGGGACAGTGCTGGAGGAGATGCCTTTACTCTGATCTGTGGACCAAAAGGAGTTGGGGGAGGGCCAGTCAAGGGGTGTAGTATAGAGTTTAGTAAGTTCCTAATAACTTCTGAAGTATCATTAAGTGAAAATATGCTGGAAGATCACTAATTGGGCAATAGCAGACCCATCACTAAGTGATCTAATGAGAAGTTAAAAGGAGGTGGAAGAAGAAACATACCTGCATTAATGTTAGAATAGATTTCTGAAAATCTTGTGTCTCTCTCCTGAGCAAACAGACCATCTGACTTCTCAAGGGGCTTGTGTTCTGGCCCTGTAGTTGTCACAGCCTGGACAGAAACCTATGGAATTTAAAATGATGAAAATAAGGTTTAACTGAAAATTCAATAACTCTAAAATTCATCTAAAATATATACATATTCTCACTACTACCAAAAGGCAATTTTTTAAATGTTTATTTATTTACATTTTTTGGGGGGTGGGTAACATGGTACACATGTGATGGTCAGAAGACAACTATTTTACCTGGGTTTGGGGGACTGAACTCAGATTATCAGGTTGTGTCAGCAATAAACTTTACCCACTGAACCATCTTGCAAGTCCAGCAGGTACATTTTAAGGAAATGCTCAGTCTTCTTCAAGGAAAAAAACAGACACTTGCCTGGGAATGATTGTAGCTGGCCAGTCCATCTCTCCCTGGTACCATTTCCAAATCGGTTTGCTGTTGCTGCTGCCTGTATGTTAAATGTCAGTGAGGGGAGAAATGGAGGGAAAAAAAATTTTATAACAAGGAATTTAGAGAATAGACTTAAAATAATTGTGCATTGCCATCTTCTGGCTAGTGACTGTTCAATGATAATTATTTCCCTATTTCTTACCTAGGTGCCAGTTGCCCTGAGCTCATCTCTAGGGATAAATTAGCAGTAGGACCCAGCTGTGACCTCTGAATTGTGTTGGACAGTGTAGGCCGTGGTTCCTGGCTAGAGTTCCTGTAAAAATAAAGTAGACAAGAAAAAAGAGGGGAAACAAGCTCTTTACAATAAATTCCATATATTCACTTGTAGGTGAAGTAGTCACTAATAGATCTTTTAAAGCCCGATTCTATAAGTAACAATGACCTTGGTTTCTGTGAGAAAAAAAACACATTAGGAACACAATATAAATACACACTATGTCATGAAGAACAAGAGTACATCCTGTTTGGTTTCAAACTCCTTCAAGGTATTCAATACCTAGGTGTTGGGGATATATGGATAAATACTGTTTTCAAAGTAAGGAATGGAAAGATGGCTCAGTCGGTGAAGTGCTTGCCTGCAAGCATGAGGACCAGAGTTTGATTCTCTTGAAAAACATAAATGCTGAGTTGACATAGTAGCCAGACTACAATTCCAGCACTTGAAGATTCGTCATATCAATAAGCTTCTACTTAACTGAGAGATCTTGACTCAATAAGATAAAGAGAAATTAAAGACTCCCAACATCAACTCCAGGCTTCCACATACACATACACACACACATACACACACACACACACACACACACACACAGATAAAATAAGATAAATGTTTGGTGGTATATATCTAGAATTGAAGTACTACAAGAAACTGCAAGCCAGTTTATGATACACAGTGAGACCTTGTCTCAAAAAACAATAAAACTAGAGGAAGAGTACTCAGTAAAGTGCCTGCCACACAAGCACGAGGAACTGAGTTTGGAGCCCTGATGTCCACATACAAGCCAAATCCATCTGTAACTCTATTACTAGGTGGAGGATATGAGGGAGAGAAGAGAGATGGATTTCTGGAGCTCATTATCCACCCAATCTAGTCAATCAGTGAATTCTGGGCTTAGTTCAAGATCCTATCTCAAAAAATAAGGTGGAAAGGAGGAGAATGACTGCAATGAAGTAGGATTATAAAAGGAATGTGCTGGAAAATTGATATAAGATCTGAACCTGCAAAGCTGAAACTAGAGCACAGCCCTGTCTCCCTCATTCCTCAGATAAGAGCTGTGTGGCAGAGTTGACCTTGCATAGAGTACATGGTATGCCGCTTAAAAAGCCACAACACTCCCATTTCATGTATACATAACACCTGCTAATGAAGGCAATCTACAAAATAAACCCTTGGGCTAATCTGGGTTGCAGCTGTGACTCCATCCAAATCAATTTTACCCACCTGATCCCAGCTTTTCTGCACATGTCTTATCTTTTTCTAAATTTTTGTATGCTGTGTGCATGAGCTGTGGTAGCTGGTACCTGAACAGGCACCTGAAAGGCAATTCATAACTGCATCAGGCACAAGAACAATGCCACATACACTGTGCTAAAGATTGAGGAACCAGGTAAAAGTTGGGGAGCACAGCCTATATAGAGTCAGGTATAAAACATGGGACAGTCACAGTCAAAGGAGAGGGGCTTACATAAAAGAAATATTTAAAAGCTAAGGATCAAAAGCAAAAACTGCTCAACTCCCAATAATTCTTAGATTTTTGTGAAAGAAACTTGTCCCTGAGTTCCCAGAGAAAGGCAGGGCAAATTTGGCCACTTGAGGTAAAATAGGAGACCAGTTGAGGAATTGGTATACAGCAGAAGGGCCTATTCATGACTCCCCAGATCTACGACCGTCTCCTCACAGGTCATTTTCTCCTCGCTCCAGACAAGCACAGCCCGGTGAGCTCCGTGCAGAAGCCATTCCTCCTCAAGGATATGCTCCCCAAAAAGCAAGAACAAGGGACCCAGCTCCTCCATTAAAGGAGGACAGCAAGGACAGTGACGAGGGATCACACAAGCAAACTAAAGAACCTCACTTTGTGTGGCAAAGACTTGCAGATCCTCTGATTCCCAGTCAGAATCAACAGGTGATAATTCAAATGAGAATAAATATGCTGTTCCTCATCCAGGTTCTTTTCAGGTAGTCTCAAAAAGAAAAGGCCAGTCAAAACAGGGTCCCTAGAGGCAGGTCTGTCCTTACTCCCTGCAAAGGACAATCATTGAAGCAAAACACAAGGGAGAACATGTCCCAGGGTTTAAAACATTTCTGGTGTTTGAACGGCTAGACCTACATTATCAGGGACAGATGGAAAGAGACTATGAAGGGGTTTCCATCCAAAGCTGTATTCAGTCTCTATAAAGTGACAATGCCTGGCCACCCCAAGACTAGTCTAAGCTAGCAAAAGTGTGTTGAAGACCAGGAGATTATTTGCTTTTAAAAACAAGCTTCACAGAGCTTTGCCAAGAACAGGCTCAAAGAAATCAGGCTGCGGAAGTACCCACTGCTACAGAAATGCGTTTGCATCTGGGCATATGAAGGGTTATAATCTGGACAACAAACCTACCAACAAATAAACATAGCTGCACAGAGCTTGTAGGGAGTTCCTAACTAAAGGAAAAGCATCCATGGAACTATCAGACATTCTCCAGGGACCAGAAGATCCATATTCTGAGTTCAGGCTTGCCTTTTTCAAGGAGTAGGTGGGATAAGAGGTGATTTCACTGCAGGAAAGATAACAAAAGAATTGACATTTGAAAATGCTAATAAAATTTGCAAGGAAGCATTGTGTGGGATCTGCAAACAAGCCAACTTAAAGAAATGACTAGGGGATGGAGAGATGGCTCAAGGGTTAAGACTTTGTCTCACAAACAGGTCTTGAGTCGTGTAAAAAAAAAAGCCAGGCGGAAATGACGGCAGCCCACACTTCCAGCCTGGTAGGCAGAGCCTGGAAAATCCCAGAGCAAAGCCAGAAGGAGGTAGAAGCAATCCAGGATGATTCCCGAAGTCATCCTTGGCCTTCCACAGGGACATGCATACACACACACACACACACACACACACACACACACACACACACACACACATATACACACACACAAAAAATAAAATATTTTTAAAAATGATTAGAATGTATGCAGATATTCAAGGAGCTGCTTTAGCGGTGGTCTTAAAAATAAGTTTCAGTAATCAATAATAAAAAAAAGAAGGGTCCTTGCTTTAATGTCAAAGGTTAGGACATTTTGCAAAAGAATGCAATGCAGATCACTATCTACTCCTACTGGTGAGATGATATCTAAAAAAAACCATTAAACCAAGGAAATGAGTATCCTCACAAATCCTCACTGATGGCTGAATTTTGACAAACTATGAGGTGGCCCATGGGGTCTACATCCCTCTCTCGGCCCTGGAAAAAAATAGGAGCCATTTCATGTAGTCACTAGCTTCAGTCCTGGTACAACCTGTACAACTACAAACAGGAAACTTCAACTTCTCAATCAATTATTCTGAGCCACCTCGGGTATGGGGGATTAGACCTCTGTGTTACTTCCAGACGTGTTCCCATGAAAGTTGGTAGACCATTGCTGAAGGGCACCTTGGGTTCAATCTTGGAAAGAAGCAGCTGTACATTGAAAGGACTTATAGTACATCCTGGAGTTACTGTATATTCACAAGAAATATACAGGTGATAATGGCTCAAAGCCCAGGGATATATATTAAAATTACCCCAGGCATGGAATTTCCCCAATCAATACTTGCACTTAATATTTTTTTAATATTTATTATTTATTCAATTGTGTGTGTGTGCGTGTGTGTATGTATGTATGTATGTATGTATGTATGTATGTGTGTGTGTATGTGTAGAACCACGGACGAATTCTACCTCCTCGTTTACTCTGCCCGGGGATTCACAGGCTCCGCCCTACCAGGACCAGAAATGCAGGCCGCCCTCCCCCACCCCTGCTTCTGCCCTGCGGTGTCTATACGTGGGGTCTAGGATCTGAACTCAGGACTTTCCGCCTGCAAGGCAGAAGCTTAACCCCTGAGCCACCTCTCCAGCCCCCTGCACTTAATATTAAAAAGGGAATAGTTTTAACTCCTTCTCCCAGAAAAACAAAGAAGTTGGATCATTAAACTGTGCATATTGAGTTCAACAAATAGAAAATAGACCAGAAATGATCATTTTCTTAAATTAGAAGCCTTTCTTGGGGTTACTGGGTACAGAAGCAGATGTTTCTGTAGTAACACAGAGACAATGGACAAAAAGCTAACTTATTAAGACAGCACTGTCAGACTTACAGGGTATAAGATCAAACTATAAGATCAAACCCATCTGCCATTACAAAGTGTTGCCAGTATTATGTGGAGAGATAATGAGGTATATTCAGGAATAATTAAGACATATCTATTAAGACATACAATAAATTAGGACATACCTGACTTGTCTATAAACTTTTGGAGAAGGAATATTCTGTCCCAGATAGTATTCTATTATATAATCCAAATGTCATCATATCTCATCAGATATTCAACAGGGTTTTAACCCCTTCATAATCAACAGGCATGACTTGGCCCTAGGCTCCAAAGGGAAACTCAGGAAGTCAGGACTGTTTCACACCATCACCTTTATAGCAGCAGACCCCCTGGAAACCTGCATCTCAGATCACCTGGTTATCAGAAAAACTAATCTGGGTTGCTAACAGGAGAAAAATTATTGGCTGCAGAGGTCCTAAAAGCTGAACAACTAACTGACTGCATTCACCTTGAAAAGTCAAAAGTATTTTATAACAAATAATATTAACATTATTATTTTGTCATTTGTCAATGGAGGTTGTTACAGAACTTCTGGACAACAAAAATATTATGCAGCCAATGGGGACACTGCGGCCTAGATTACTCCACCCAATGCTGTTCCATTTTCTCACTGTCTATTAGTGGTGGATTTAAACCATACAGTTGCGCCCTGCAGATAAGGAAAAATCTGCTTTAACAATGCCACTGATAAATCAGATGGCACTTGATTGCTGCTATCAATGGACTGTGTTATTGCAAATTAGACAAGCTTTTCCTGAAGGATATATAATTCATTATATGGATGACATTACTCAGTCACCAAGAAAAAAGGTGTTGTTTTCTGAGTCTAGACCCCAAAACAGTACAGTATACTGCATCATTTCAGTATCTGGGGAGATTGAATGAATATTATACTATTAGGTCTGAAAAAGCATCCATTAAAAAGGAGCTCCTTACTTAGGTCTTTACAGGCAATCACAGTGCCCTCTGATATACACAGAAAGACTGACAGACACAGACACAACTAACTAAATAAATAAATAAATAACAATTTTTGAAAAGAGTTCTTTGGAACATTAAATAAGGGCTAGAGAGATAGTTCAGGGGTTAAAGTATTTGCCTCTTGACCAAAAAGCCTGAGTTCTGATCCCCAGATCTCACATAAGAACACCGGGTAGAAATGGCAGCAGCCTGAACTTCTGACCTTGAAAGGTAGAACTTGGAAACCCCAAAGGAGAGTTTGAAGGTGGAGCAATCCAGGATGATTCTCAATGTCACCCTTGGGCCTCCACAGACATGTACACTCAAGTGCATGCTTCTACCCACACCCATACACATGTACAAACCCATACAACACATAGATAAAAAAGACACTAAATGACTTTCAAAAGCTTCTTGGTAACATTAATTAGATATATCCCTCCTTTAAACTTACTACATAGCATACTTAACATTCTTGAGGGGAATCCAGGTCCATTTCCCCCTCATATCTTACTACCAGAGGCAAGAAGACCATTGTCTCAGGCTGAACATGCAATAACTAAGGCAAGAGTTCATGGATGGAAACTTAATGAGTTTATTCTTGTTAATATTAAAATCTCTAAAAGTCTACAGAAGTTTTGTGGCCAAGCTCATAAGGCAAGGAATGTGCCATGGAGCCGACAGGGAAAGAATCACATTTGCTTTGGTTCCTTATTCTAAAGAACAGCAGTTCTGGTTATGGTAGTCCCTGACTCCTGGCACTGGGCCCTAGCAACACACATACACAGGTCACAGTACCGAACATCTTTTGTACTGTCTTTTGCAACTGCTCGTTGTTTTGTCTTTCCAATAGTACTGCATAAAGAACTTATTCCCCCATTCACTTGTTTTCACTGACTTTTCTGGTACTGATGTTGCAACTTTTTATACTGCAAAAAAAGTCACAGACACCTCTAACAAATTATACTTTGCTACAATGAACAAAGTTATATATTTTTTTCAATTGGGCAGGAATTTATTCTACAAATCCCCAGTCCACAAAAGTATGATCTCTCCTCACCCCCACACATATCTGTTATGTTCTCATAGAAGCATGCCCTGAACCACAGGCAACTGAGACAATGCAACCCCAAGTCTTTATTAAGCAAACATATATCCAAGATTACTCCTTTGCAAGTAGAGCAGTTGGATGAATAAAAATGACTGCATTAGAATGGGAGACTGACTGCCTCATAGTTCTTGTCTTTATTGTTAACCACTCCCCAAACCTAAGGATGAAATGTCCATTAAGAAATAGTGAGGGCTGGAGAGATGGCTCAGGGATTAAGATTCTGCCCCGCGAGCAGAAGGTCCTGAATTCGGATCCCAGGTCCCACATAAAAATGCCAGGCAGAAACAGTGGCTGCACTTCTGGCCCTGGTGGGTGGAGCCTGGGAAATCCCAGAGCGAAGCAAAAAGGAGACAGAAGCAATCCCGAAGTCACCCTTGGGCCTCTATAGGCACACACAATGCCATCTGATACACACAAAAGCAAAACAACATCAAAATTTAAGCAAAATAGGAATGCACAAAATAATGGTGTCTGTGTAACATAAAGATGCAAAAAAGAAAAACTGCAATAATCAAATCCATAGACTTAATTTCCAATAAAAATTTCTTACTTAATCCACTATTTTACTAAATTAGCTAGCCAAGAATTAAATTTTACAAGTCCTAAGGACTAAATTGAACAATACTAACAGCGACATCAGGTTTAATACACACTTGCTAATTATTCACATTCAAAGCTGGGTTCAAAGTCAAGTCTACAGCAGTAGCTTAAATAGCAAAGAAGTTCCTTACAATTGATGATCAATTGTGACTATCATAAAAAGACAAACAGCAAGTGGTGAAAAGGATGTGGAAAAACTAGAATCCCCATATACTGCTGGTGGAACTGTAAAGCAACATGACAGTTTGGGAGAACAATTTGGCAGAATTACCATGCTATCCAGGAACTTCACTTCTGGACATAAAGTAAGGAAATAAAACATACATCTTCACAAGGCTAGCATAGGAATGTTTATGACAGCATTTTTAATACCCAGAACATGGAAATAACCCAATGTTGGTCCATCAAGTGATGAAAAGAAAAGAAAAGGCAGAACATGTCTATAGAATGGAGCATTAAAACACAACAACAAGAAACAAGGAATTATTACATGAATGCTTCCAGATGAATGATCCTTGAAAACGTAGTGAAACCAGCTGGCTACAAAGGAATCATAGATTCTCTGACTCTACTTATAGAAATATCTAAATTATACAGATTTATAGAAATAATAAACGGGTGTTTGGAACTTCAGAATGAAGGGGAGAATTGACACAAGATTTCTTTGTAAGAAAATGTTCTTAAAACTAAATAATTCTAACAGTTTGCACAACTGTGTGATAATCTTAACAATACTGTATATGTTTGATGGTTGGAATGTACCTCAATAAAACTTTTTGAAAAGCTGAGAGCTAGGCATAGTGGCACATGCCTATAATTCTAGAATCCAAGAAGAAAGGTAGAAGGAGCAGCAGGAATTTGAAGTCACCCTGGTCTGCAAAGTGAGGTCTAGACACTCCAGGGGCAGAACAAAAAGAAAGTTCAGAGAGATGAACAGAAATTGAAGAATGTGCCATAATTATGCACTATTCTCTAAAGTAAAACATGGCCCATGTATCAAATCTAATCCACTGCATAATTTTATATGAAAAGTATTACTGGAACATAGCCATGTTCTTTCTATGACTAGTTTCATGCTACAAGAGCAGAGTTAATTATCTGGAATAAAGACCATATGGCACACAGAAGATGAAAATATTTCCTGTTGGGCTGGAGAGGTGGCTCAGGGGTTAAGCCTCCGCCTTGTAGGCAGAGGGTCCTGAGTTCGGATCCCAGATCCCACGTATAGACGCCAGGCGGAAGCGGGGGCGGCCTGCGCTTCTGGTCCTGGTAGGGCGGAGCCTGTGAATCCCGGGGCAGAAGGAGGTGGAGGCGTCCATGGTGGTTCTACACATACACACACAGACACACACGCGCGCGCACATACACACGCACATGCGCACAGTTGAATAAATAATAATAATAATAAAAAAAATGTCCTGTTTGTTCCCTCATAAAAAGATCTTACCCAACCCTATTTTAGATGAAATCCTCACATACTATATACTATAATATATATACATGTGTATGTGTGTGCACGTGTGTGTATAAACATATAGATAAACCTTTGAGAAGGAATGTAGTTCAATGGTAGACCACTTGCCTACCTTTCATAAAACCTGAGTTCTAACCTCAACATGATGATAAATAAATAAAAATTATAGTAGAAGAGGAGTTAGCTTGATAAGATTAAATAGACTTGACCCATGAGAAATCCCATATATATAATGAATATGTGTACATCCATGCATTGCATTGTGTGTGTGTGTGTGTGTGTGCGTGCGCCAGAAAAAAAGACCCCAACGTTAGAAAAGGACTAAAGTATACATACTTCACATTGGTGTTGGTACAGATGATATACTCAATTTCATCTGAATAAGGGTTCTGGAAAGTAAAAGAGCTGGTTCTCATCCAGAGCCATTCTCGATTCTTGGATCGAAATCGGAACATGACAGACAGCACCTGGCCTTTTAACTTCACCACCTGAAAGGGTTTTCATGCCATCAATTGACTTCAAAAAAATTTTAACAAAATTAAGTAACAATCTTCCTATTTCCACAATCTTAAGACTCTTGCTTTGAAACACTAGTTTTTTTTTCAATATTAAAACAACACAAGGGAGAGAAAACTAAGGAAGAATTACATTTATCATCTTTCTTCACACTTCCAAACTGTATAACAATAGTCAAAGAGGAATACAATTATTATTTCCACAGAGAAAGACTGTTTCTTAACTTCTCTTGAGAAGTTTATGATAGCTTGCACAGTTGCCTTTGCAAATCTACACAAGGAATTGGAGTTTGATGACACTGAATGTATTTTACAATTTTACTCCATCCAAAATTTCAGACTTTGTTTCTGTTGTACCCATGTACCCGCACAGTAGACTTTTTAGTTTTGTTTTAAGTTCTTTTTTCTCTTAAAGTAATTGCAGATTATTTTCCTTTCTACTCTCTTGGAACAGAAAGCCATCTTTTGATTCTCCTTCCCTAACAATAAAGAACAATAAAATTAGCAACTAACTTTTATTTTCTAATAATATATCAAGCCTGGACTGTTTGTGTCTTAACTTTCGTTATCTCTCTTTCTTTTTATATATATATATATTTTATTTTTTTATTTCCACTCCAACTTTTTTTTAACATTTTTTTATTATTGTTTTCGCTCATACAAACTTAGGAGGTACACCGGTTCCCTCCCTCTTTCCTCCCCCCCATCCCCTGCTCCCCCTCCTCATTTAATCTTTCTAAACAAATTTCTACAATTAGGAATTATTATACCCACTGTATCTGTAAGGACACTACTGAGGCTTAAATAGATTAAATAATTAATTTATGTAATATAAGGAACTGGTATTTCTGTTATTTAAAACCAATTCTATTAAATTCTAAAGTTATTTTCAGGAGCTAGGGCATGAAAATTAGAATTAACAGTTACAGACGCTTTTAACTTTCATTGATCTATAAAAGAATTCTGAAAAAAAAAACTCTCCTGTTATTCTACAGATTAGGATTAGTAATAGCTACAGTATTTGAAATTCTTCTAAAACAATTCCCTGGATATATCTAGTTGGATACAAGTAGCCAAAGCCCAGCAAAAATACCTTGAAACATTATTCTGTTTCAAGGTATTATTCTTTTCTATATCTTAGAAATGCAAACTAAGTACAAAGAAAATTAGTTTCTGCTACAGCATTCAATCACTAATCACAAGGAATAGTTAAAAGTATGTATTCAGACTGAAACTGGAAAGGTTATTACCTGCTGGAAGCTGTCTCTTAGAAGCTGCTGATCTTCAGGATGACAGAATTCTACAATATTCTTTCCTAAGAGTTCCTAGAAAACAGAAAGCAGAATTTAAAAAAAAAGCATTTTGATGGTCATCTAACCTCTCTGATCCATCAGCTGGAGACTTGAATTTTATTTCATCTCTTGTTACTCTGAGATAATAAATAATAATAAGAGAAAAGAGTAGATCAAGAATAATCAGATGGCTTCTTAAACATTTTTCTTTTGCAATTATTTCAACGGCGTTAATTACAGATTTCAGGTATTACATTTATAAGTCACCCATTGTAAGTGTAACAGTTGGTGATTCTTAGTAAATTTATACAGAAGTGAACTGTCATCATTTTAGAACATCGTCAATGCGCCTGAAAGTACTCCATCACTCAACCAACAACTGATCTGCTTTCTGCCATTCTATATTTGATTTTATTTTTCTAGAAATTTTATATATACAGAATAATACAATATATAATATTTGGGGTTCAGGAAAGAGAGGAAGAGAGAGAACACAGAGGACTTTTAGAAATTGGTTTTCGGGCTGGAGAGGTGGCTCAGGGGTTAAGCCTCTGCCTTGGAGGCAGAAGGTCCTGACTTTGGATCCTAGACCCCACATATAGGCGCCAGGCAGAAGTGGTTCTACACACACACATACACACACATATATGCACACATGCACACACATGCATACATGCACAATTGAATAAATAATAAAATAATAATAAAAATTTTTTTAAAAAATAGAAATTGATTTTCTTGTTTCTCACCATGTAGACTCTGGGAATCAAATTCAAGTCACCAGGTTTGCACGCTGATCCCTTTATCTGCCGAACCAACTTACTAGGTCTTAGTATAATGTTTTTTATGTTCATTTACGTTGTTCCTTATAACAACACTATAAACTTTATTATTCAACAGTATTCTAACATGACCAATTTATATATTCATTCACAAGTGTTAATGAACATTTACATTGTTTCTACTTCCTGGCTATTATGAATAATTTGGCTATGGACATTTGTATACACACCTTTAGTAATATATGCTTCTATTTCTCTTGGGAAGAAGCTCAGGAGTAGAATTACCAGGTTATTTGATCAAGTGTGTTACATTTTAAATAAACTGGCAAAACGTTTTCCCAAAGCAACCATACCATTTTATATGTTGACCAACAATATATGAAGAGTCTAGGCTCTCTACAACATTAATAGCACTTTTAAATACTATTCTAGGGTATATAAAAACAGCTCATTTTGACTTTTCATTTATTATTTTCCTAGTGGCAAATAATATTGAGAATTATTTTATAGGTCATTATTTCTTCTTTGATAAAGTATCAAATTTGTAACTTATTTCTTACTATATTGTATAAGTGAGTTGTTTATATATTTTGTATGTAATTTTTCAGCAAGAGATGTATTTCAATTGGTAAAAGAGTATTTGCCTAGCAAACATGAAACTCTAGCACTAAATACGCTGAACATGATACTACATGCCTATAATCCCAGCACTCAAGAGGTTGAGGGAGGAGAATCAAGAATCCAACCAAGGTCATTCTCAACAACATAGTGAGTCTGAGGCCATCCTATCTAGGTTACATGACACAGCCTCAAAAAAAAAAAGTGAAAAAAATTATTTTGAGATAAATGATTTGCAAATATTTTCTCCTAGTTTGTATTTAGTCTTTTTATTTTCTTAATATCTTTGTGTGGGGGCTGGTGAGGTGGCTCAGGGGTTAAGCCTCTACCTTGCAGGCGGAAAGTCCGGGTGGAAGCGGGGGTGGCTTGCATTTCTGGTCCTGGTAGGGTGGAGCCTGTGAATCCCAGGGCAGAGTAAACAAGAAGGTGGAGGCGGTCCATGGTGGTTCCCAAATTCATCCGTAGTTCTACACACACACACACACACACACACAACACACGCACACACACATGCATGCACAATTTGAATAAATAAATTTTAAAAAATATCTTTGTGTGGGTGTGTGTGTGTGGGAGTGTGCACGCGCACATATGCGTGCACTTGCAAAAACATAAACCTGCAGGTGCATTAGCACCGAGGGACATATGTGGAGATTAGAGGACAACCTTAGTTGTTGATGCTCACCTTCCAGAATGTTTGAGGTGGGGTCTCTTGGTTGTTTACTGCTGAGGTGCATATGGCAGGCTAACTGGCTCTCAAGTTTCCAGGGATTCTCTTGTCTCCTCCTCTCATCATAACAGCATTGGGAATACAGATGCACACTATTCCTACTGGTTTTTACATGGGTTCTGATAAATCAAATTCAGGTCCTCATGCTTTCAAGACAAGCACTTTTAGCCACTGAGCCATCTAATTAGCCCTTTTGCTTTTTTTTGCATGTGTACGTGTGGGTTTATAAACCTGATTAGGCTAACTGATGTGAGAAGAACTATCTGAAGAGGAGGTAGGACAACTCTTTAAATAAGGATTCCAGACTGTACAAAATGGAAAGTAAGTTGAGCAGTAGTAGTCACTGCTTTCCGCTTTCTCATTCAAAGTGACTAGCTGTTGACTTTTGTCACCTTAGCTTCCTCACTCATGAACTGTGAGCCAGAATAAACCCTTTCTTCATTAAGTTGAGTTTGTTGGGATATTTTTATCATAGCAAAAGGAAAAGAAACTAAGGCAGCAGCATACTCCTATAATCCTAACACTCAGGAGGTTAAGGAAGGATTGTGAATTTGAGGCCAGCTTGGGCTACCATAGGAAAAGAACCTGTCTCATTTAAAAAAAAAAAAAAAAAAAAAGGAAGGGTAGTGAGAGAGTAGAGATAGCTCAGTCAGCAAAATAGACGCCTTGCAAGCACAAAAACCACATTAAAAAACAGAGGCCAAAACATTGCTTATACAGACTGGAGACAGCCCCTGCTCCCTGCCTGTGTCTCTTCCCAAACCCCTTTAGAGACTGTGAGGAGAAGGGAGGGGATTTGCTCCCTCCTTAGGCATCTGGAAAGGCCCTGCCCCCATGGGCTTCATCTTTTCCTGTGGGTTCTCTCCCCACACATTTCTTAAGATCAAATCTGAATAAAACTACAAGTTAAAAAAAACAACAACAGGGTATGATGGCACATGCTTGTAATATCATGCTTGGAAGGCCAGGAGAGGTAGGGCCCTGGGGTGGCATGATCAGCTAGCTAGCCTACTTGGTGAGTTCCAGGCAGCCTACTAGTGAGAGACTGTTTGAAAAAAAAATAAAAAAGGACAGCAACTGATGAACAATGCCTGAGGTTGTCCTTGGGCCTCCAAAAATTCATACACAAACATGCACATAAACAAAATTTCGCTAATTTTTGTCTATTTTTAGATATATTTTAGCTAATAATTTTAGGTATAATTTTAGCTAATTTTAGAAATATTTTAGCTAATATTCATCTAATTTTGTAAGATCCAAATTGTATCTTTGGATAAGGAGTATATATGAGCATTCAAGTATTTGTTAATTATGTCATCATTTGTTGGAAAAACTTCTTTTCCCTCTAAACTGTCTTGGCATCTTTGCTGAAAATGAATGTAAAGACAGATTCCATTCTGGTCTGATTTATCATCTCCTTACATCATATCATACTGACTTGATAAACATAGCTTTATAGTATTTAAAGCTGTCTTCTAACCTCCATGAGTGCACCAAGGCATGTGTGCTGCCCTCACATGTCATAAACACAAGCACAGTAGTAATAAAATAAAATTTCAAATAAAATAAACTAAACAAATAAAAGGTCTTTTCTTTATTGTATATTCCACAGTGTTATACTTAAGTTGATGTAAGTCAATTCAGAGATAGTTAATTGACTTAATCAAGGAATGAATTATAATGATTAGAGCTAAATGTACATATTTAATGGATGGTATTTTACATAAATCATTTAAGCATAATTACAAGTATAATTTACATGAACAGTTTTGAATTATCATCTATTTAATTATCAGTAATGAAAAATATATCTTTGTATCTGTTATTTCTACATGTTTCATAAACTATACTTTACTAGACAGAATAGAAGTCTTGGTAGGAAACTGAGAATAAATTAAGCTACTAAAAGAATATGATCGTCTTTTCCTGAACTGGGGCTTTCATATTTTGGTTACCTCTGGAATTATGTGATAACATAATCACAACATTGACAATGAAAAAACAGAGGCCTATGTCTCATCAATAAAACTGATCTACTCCTTACCTGTGGCTGGTACCCAACAGTAGCCACACAACGATGATCAACAAAAGTGAATATCCCCTCAATGTTGTGTCGGGAAATGAACTCCGTTGGTTGACAAATGTTACTCATGTCTGTACAGTTGGGAGAACTAGTTACCTAAAAGTAGAGAGAGAAAAGTGAAATAAAATAGTACCATTGTTTACAGATGTATTTCGGATCTCTTCCTGGGTAAGAAGAGATGGGCATATATAAGACTACCAAGTTTAGGAATCTCCAAATATCTCACCTAAAAAGACAAAAATGGAGATCACAATCAGAAAGCACATGAAAACTAGTTCTACTTTCACACGTGTACTTGTGATCAAATTAATAAAGAAAACAATGAATTCATCCCAGAACCCATGTGTTTTATCTAGTTAGCCAGTATTCACTATTCAGACAGGAAAACCATGGTCCAAATTTCTGAAAAACTTACCTATTCTTATGAAAGTATAAAAAAATTTCAAAATCCTTTCCCCACTCCGCTGCCCGGGACGCACCGCGACCTAGGTAAGCTCCACCCCCGCCCACCCCTAGAACCCCTGGCCAAATAATTCAGTTCAGTGAAAAACACACAGAAATTGAAAGATCTTAAGACTTAAAACGATAATACCCAGGGCTGGAGAGATGGCTCAGGGATTAAGCCTCTGCCTTGCAGGCAGAAGGTCCTGAGTTCAGATCCTATACCCCACCTATAGACGCCAGGCAGAAGCGGGGTCGGCCTGCGCTTCTGGTCCTGGTAGGGCAGAGCCTGTGAATCCCAGGGCAGAGTAAAAACAAGGAGGAGGTGGAGGCGTCCATGATGGTTCCCGATTCGTCCGTGGTTCTACACACACACACACACACACACACACACACACACACACACACACACACAATTGAATAATAAAAAAAAAACTTTAAAAACGACAAATGCCCAAGTCAAAGTGCAAATCCATGAGAAACAACCATCAAGTAAACAAATCTCCCACTGAAGGAATTAATCCCATAATGTTAGACTCCAACCAGAACAAACCCACGGAAAATGGCCAAGAAAACCTGACCCAGGATAATGACTTTCAAAATATGATCATTACCATGTTCAATACTATGAAAGAGGAAATCCGGGAGGAATTAAATAACCGAATCAATCGCTTTGAAGAAGAACACAACAGACACTTGGAGGAGGTGAGGAAAACAGTGCAAGAAACAAAAACAGGCATAGAGCAGTTAAAACAGATTCAAGCAGAGTTTAAAACTGAGCTAAAAGACAAGTTATCTTCAACCCAGAACTCCACAGAGTCTTATCAGCAGAACTAACGAAGCAGAAAACAGAATTTCAGACCTTGAAGATAAAGTGGGAGTATTAACCAGCTCAATGGAAGAGGTTGTTAAAGCCAAAAAGATACTTGAGAGAAATATTCAAGAGATATGGGACACCCTGAAGAAGCCCAACATGCGTATTCATGGAATACCAGAGCAAGAATCTCAAAATACCACCCCTGAGGAAATTTTTCAAACGATCATCAAGGAAAACTTTCCTCATCTAAAAAAAGAGAGGCCCATCCATATACAAGAGGCATTCCGAACCCCCAAACAGATATGACCAAAACAGAAGCTCGCCATGGCAAATAATAATTAAAACACTCCACATTCAAGATAAAGAAATGGTGCTGAGAGCTTCAAGGGAGAAAAAACAAGTCACTTTTAAAGGTAAACCTATTAAAATAACAAATGACTTCTCAGTCAAAACAGTAAAAGCAAGAAGAGCTTGGAGAGACATACTTCAAGTATTGAATGAGCAAAAATGTCAACCCAGGCTGATTTACCCTGCAAAACTATCTGTCATGATCGAGGGAGAAAGAAAAATCTTCCAGCACAAAGACAACTTGAAGGGATATATGTCCACCAAACCAGGCCTTCAAAAAATGCTAGAAATGATACTCAAGCGTGAAGAAAAAAACAGGCATATCCAGGAGAACAGAAGGGAAGTATAACACCATTAAAAGCGAAGCAATATACTTAAAAAACTACTAAACATAATAAATGTCTGGATTTAAAAATAGTTTCTCCATTATAACACTAAATGTTAATGGAATTACCTCACCGATCAAGAGACACAGATTACAAACTTGGATTAAAAATCACAATCCATCAATCTGCTGCCTGCAGGAAACCCATCTCACCACAAAAGATAGGCACGCCCTAAAAATAAAAGGCTGGTCAACAATTCTACAAGCTAATGGAAGCAGAAAACAGCCAGGGGTAGCCATTATGCTATCGGACAAAGTGGACTTCAAACCAAAGAAAATCATAAGAGACACGGATGGATACTACATTTTAGTCACAGGTACAATTCACCAGGAAGACTTCACAATTATTCCACTTTTGGGAATAACCCCCCATACAGCAGAGGTTCACCTCGATAGCACAAGCACGACCATGTTCATAGCAGCACTGTTTACAATAGCAAAGTCATGGAATCAACCCAAATGTCCAACAGTTGACGAGTGGATAAGGAAAATGTGGTACATCTATACAATGGAGTACTACTCGGCCATCAAAAATGATGAATTACTGGAATTTGCCAGGAAATGGATGTCATTAGAAACAATTATATTAAATGAAGTATCCCAAACCCAGAAAATTAAGCGCCATTATGTACTCCCTAATAGGTGGCTCCTAGTACCAAACCCACCCAGCCCATCTTGAGACACTCAAAGATAAATCTATGTAATACCTACAGTAATTCCAAGGATTATGAACAGGAGGGATGGGGTTGGAGGGCCACACCAGAAACAAGGAGAGAGGGGACCATGTTACAGCAGAGAAAATAAGCCTCCATCAAGGACTGCGAGTAAGTAATGAGACACCTGGTTAAGTTCACAGATGTTCGTTCCTGATCATTTACAACTGAGGGGGTATGATCTCACCAGAAGGGGAGGGCATATAGTCTGGCAGATAAAAAGTAACCATTTTGCAAATGGGTGATTGACCCCTCCCTCACTGAGGTTTCCTACTTTTATTACATCTACCCTTGAATGTGCTCTTATAACAAGACTCCAGTTTAACAGCTTTTTGTCTCTGGCCAGGGGGTGACATACAATGCCCATCAGGATGGAGTGAAGGGCATTGCAGGAGCAGCAAAACTGCAAAAGAAAACCAACAAACCACAATCCAGAACTTCAGAAACTCTATATCAACCACCTAGAACTAGGCTAGCCTAATCTCTCCCCATTCTGAAGCTCAGGGACATTTGCGGAAGAGGGGGTGGTAAGATTGTAAGAGCACAAAAATGGGAGGAGCAACGATTTGCAAGATACTCCACACGTTAGGGCCGAAGCAATCATAATTGGACTTTGCATGCCCTGCGCAATGTCCAGCACACTACTGATCTCACAAAGTCTAGCATCTGCTAAAGGCACCAAGATCCTTGGAGACAAGGGATTGACAGCCACAGTAGTGTTCCTATGCTTAAGGGGAACACAGGAAAGGGTTCAGGGAAATGCCACTGGGTCCTTGTATGTCATCGGAGAGGAGGGCCCAGAGGAGAGTCTGGCATGCACATTAAAGGACTCTCTGGGGATTGGGGGAGGGAGGCACTGGGAAATGGGGAGAGAGGGGTGAGGGGAGAAGGAGCAGGGGCTTCGGGGGAGGAGAAGGGAGGGAGAGAAGTGGTGTACCTATTAAGTTTGTATGAGCAGAAATAATAATAAAAATGTTAAAAAAATTTCAAAATCTATAAGTCATATAATAATACAGTGAATTTATCTTTCTTTTTTTTACATAGAAACAATTGGAAATAGAAAAGCAAGCAGTTTAAAATAAGAAAAGTGAGGGAAGCTGGGCATGATGGTATATTCCTCTAGTTCTACACTCATGCCATGGATCTAATGTAAATTGTAACCCAACAGACCTGTGTGTTTAAATGTTTGATCTCCAGTTGGTTGCACTGTTCAGAAAAATTATGAAATGTTTAGGAGATGGAGTCATGGGTGGGCCTTGAGATTTAGTAACCTGACCCCACTTCCCCTCTCTGCCTCCTGGTAACTGCTATAACTTGAACTGTCCTCCTGCTCCCCACCATAATGGACTACATCTCCTTTAGAATCTTATGCCAAATGCCAAAAAGCATAAGCCTTTCAGCTCTTAAATTGCTTAGGTCACAGTATTTTTTTATAGCAACAGAAGAGTAACTGCAACAACTCAGGAGGGTGAGAGGGAATGATCAGTTGAACCCAGGAGTTGATAACTAGCCTAGATAACATAAGGAAACTTCACCACAAAATTAACAACCAAAAGGTAAGAGATAAGATTGCTCTCCCTTTCTCATATTCTTAATTTTTGTTAAATCTAAGGGCAACAATGTTTATTATGCCTTATTCCTTCAAAATTTTGTAAAACTTCATATGTATTTAGAAAGTAAAAGAAAATTAATATAAACAAATCCTGAAAGTAATTTTTTCTAATTAAAAAGAATATAGATAATGGAAATTCTGTACTTGCCTGCAATCTGCCAATGGCCACTAGACAAAACTTGCTGCCTTGACCAGCCTCTGGATCATCATCAGGGAGAGAAACACCTTCAGACAGGTAAAATGAAAAGCACTTAACAGATATCTAAACCCCAAATGCTTTTCAAGTCAGCTGACTAAAAAGTCAAAATATAATGCATTTAGGTAGGAAGAGGTTAAGAACAAAACAACAGGGCTGGAGAGATGGCTCAGGGGTTAAGACTGTCTTGCAAACAGAAGGTCCTGAGTTCAAATCCCCAGTCCTACATAAAACGCCAGGCAGAAACGGCAGTGGACTGCACTGCTGGTCCTGATGGGAGGAGCCTAGAAAATCCCACAGCGAAGCAAGGAGGAGGCTGAAGCAATCCAGGATGATTCCCAAAGTCACCCTTGGTTCTCCACAGGGACACACAGTGCCCTCTGACACACACACACACACACACACAAATATTTTTTTAAAAAGAACAAAACAACAGAATGATAAATATTAAATATAAAAGTGAGCAATTACATAGAAATTTACTACAAATGTCAGTCACTGTTTAAGTAAATGTGAGTGAGAATGTGAATGTGTACAGCTTCCTTTTTGTTGTTTGTTTTGTTTTGATATAGGGTCTCATTAATAGCCCAGGCTGACCTTGAACACCTTATATAGCTAAGGATGATCCTGAGCTCTTTTTTCTCTTGCCTGTAACTTCCACATGCTGGGATTATAGGCATGCAACAGTGTACCTTACCCATTTTAATTGTAATACACTGTTATTATAAAAAATAATTTTAAAAAAGTATAAAAAATATGCAGAGGGCTGAAGAGATGGCTCAGGGGTTAAGCCTCTGTCTTGAAAGTAGGACCTTAGTTCAGAACCCAAGATCCCATGTTAAAATGCTAGGCAGATATGACGGGGGATTGGGGGGATCTGCAATTCTGGCCCTGAAATGCAGGGCCTAGGAAACCCCACAGCAAAACAATAAGGAGGTAGAGCAATTCAAGATGACTCTTGATGTCACCCTTGGGACTCACAGGCACACACATTCAAGTGCCTTCTGTTTTACACACACACACAAACACACACGCATGTGTCTATCTCACACATGGAAGAAAAAACTGATTAATGACAATTTTTTTTTGAAAAGCCATCAAACAACTATAGAAGTTTGTGAAAGAGTTAACAGAGTGACCTTCAAGTTTGAGTAATCTATCTTCTCAAATGGAATATAAGTTCAAAATCCATGGAACAATCTGCTCTATCTGTTCAACTTTCTTTTAAATTACTTCAAATCAGCCCAGCAAAATGGCTCAGAGAATAAAAGTGACTGTTTTCAAACCTGACAACCTGAGTTCCACCCTCAGAAGCCCATATTGTAGGAGAGAACTGACTCCTCAAAGTTGTCGTCTGTCCGCCACATGTGAACTGCACTGTGACAAAGGCATACCTGCTCTCTCTCTCTCTTTCTCCCTCCCTCCTTTTTTCAAATAAAAGTATTTTTCATATACCAGTTACATAATGAATGTTCTGTGAACTAAATGTTGACAACTTTCTTGAACTCTCTGAGTAACCACATGCATAAGAGGAAAAATCATCACTCGATGTTTTTACCTGCAGGAGGCCAGGCCTTGATGTACCCTGTGCAGTGAACAACCACAAAGTGAGGTTCTCCATCTTTCACTGAACCAAGTCCATTCCTAGAAGAGTTGTAAGAGTCAGGGGAAAAAAAAAAAATCATATGAAGTAAATCTGAAAGGGCAACACTGCTTTAGTATCTTCAGCTTCTTGATGTTTAGAAAAAAAGGACAATCAGTACTTTTCCTTTTCAGCTCAAAAGTGATCAACAAAATCTTAAGTATTGCCAAAGTAAAACAACAAAAACATATGGCAGCAACATAAAGTAGTAGGAACCTTCAACAGAATGTGCAAGAGAAGTTTTTGAAGTTCAAGATAATACTGCAGGAAAAAAAGCAACTGTGGGATGAGAGACGAAGGTAAAGGCTTCTAAAGGAAATAGGCTCCTCTCTATCATCCCTTGATTTTCACTGCTTAGGATCTTACCTGCATCTATTTCTCAAAAAGCTCAATCTATTCATGGAAACTGGGTCCACAGAGCTATTGCCACACCTGTTTTAATAAAGAGAAGAAAAGCAGTTGGACTGATGAATTAATTTTTAATTACAACAGCAGGATAACAGGTTACAACTACATGTAGAAAAGTGGTAATAATGCTAATCAGAACAAGAAAGGATAAAGGTAAGTAAGGTTTAGTGTTTCTGAGCTTTTGTTTTATTGGTTGGCTTGCTTATTTTTAGGAGTTTTGTTTTGTTTTATTCTTAAGACAATGTTTCATGTAGCCCAGGCTGGCCTCAATCTCACTATGTAGCAGAAGCTAACGTTCCTTAAACTCCTGATTTCCTTTTTCTAAAATCTCTCAAGTGATGGGATTACAGATAAGCACCACTATGCTCAGCAATAATTTAATAGAGATTAGCCTTCTAAAAGGTGTGTGTGTGTGTCTGTGTGTGTGTGTGTGTACAAAAGAGACTGAATCTAAGGCTTTGTGAACAGCAGGCAAGTACTCTATCAATGACCTATACCATTCAGGTTCAAGGGATAGAAGGATTTTGAGCCAGGGTTTCACTAAACTTGACCTTGAGCTCAAGATTGTTCTTTCTCTGCTCCTAAACAGCAAGAATTACAGGCTGAGCCACTAAATCCAGCTTCTCTAAAACTTTCAACTATCCTAGAATCTGAAGTTAAAAAAAGTAAGTTTCAAACATTCTTCAATACAGTTTCTTTACATTAAAGTTGTAAACTTTTTCTGTAAAGAACTAAGTAATATTTTTAGCTTTGTGGGCAAGTAGTCAAACTTGGCAATAGAGCATAACAACAACAAAAATGTTGAGTTGAAGCAGTACGGGTTAAAACAAAATCCTGTTTCACATACTACATAATCTTGGAAAGGTATTGTCTCTGAAAACACTGGGGTGGGGTGCGTACATGTATGTGTGTGTATATGCATGTGGAGGCCAAAAGTCAACCTCAAGTATTGTCCCTCAGGAACTATTGATCTTGTTTTTTGAAAAAAGAGCCTCTGAATGGAACCTGGGACTTAACAGTTAGGCTAGGCTAGCTGGTTATCCATTCTTAAAGATTTTACTGTCTCTGTCTTTTTTTAATTCTTTGTTTCATAAATAATTATGATGAATTTATGATAATTTCATACCTTAATTCCCAGTCCCATCTTCCCTCCCCTTCTCGCTACACCCCTTCTTCTACCCTGCTACCCTTCTATTGTACACTTTCTGGAGCACAAATCATGTATCAGTGGCATAGCCTTGAGGATTGACCTTCATCACTTGTCAAGGAGGTGTGGGACCACTTAAGTTCTCTGTTCTTTCTTGATGACATGTTGATATGACAAATTCCATGAAGATCTTATGGAAATATATATATAGCTGCTGTGTGTTCATGGATGTGGCAACCCCTTCGTGTCCAGAAGACAGTGTCTTGTCTCACTCCTTCCATGCTTAAGACTCCTACAATCTTACCACTCTCTTTTCACAATGTTCGCTGAACCTTGGGGTGGGTGAGTAGTTTGGATATCCTTTTTAGGGCTGAGGCATCTTCCATCCTTTATTTGCTGCACTTTTGTCAGCTGGGATTCTCTTTACTAAAACACCTCCCAATGCAGAATATTTTACTGTTTCTTGCATCCTAAATGCAAGTGTGTAAGTTCTGTTTGTCAAACTCAGGTCCTAAAGCTTGTAAGCACTTTACTGACTGAGCTTTCCCCCTGGTCTCTGAATCTAGTTTTCAATCAATAAGATAGTAACTAAGAATCTTATTCTATAGGATAGTTGTGGGATGAAATAAGACAGATATAAAACACCATCACTCTCTGGCATAAGGAGGGAGTTCAGTAATTATTAATTCAGTTATTCTCTTATCAAACATTTTATTCTATATAATACATCTGGGACTTGAGAGTTACATTTAATCCAACTATGACTGGTAATGTAACACCCTGGGGTACAACATTTGCCAAGCATATGTGAGGGATTAATACAACTGAGACTTCAATAGAAGATGCTGACACCTCTGACAGAAATACAGGCCTCAGCTCTTCATTATTCCTAAGCCAAATCACAATCCTAGACATCATGCTCACCTCATTCGGCAAATAAATGATCTCCTTGAGCCCATACACATCCTCATGGAAGACTGCTGACCTTCCTTTTTCACTGTTCCAGTCTTTAGATCCAGGATCCGCCCTAAATAAGATGTGAAGAACAATTCAGAGTTATTCTGAGTGGGGAAAGAGGGGAGATACTGGTGGCAAAGGTAAGCAAGAATTTGTTCATGCCTTCCAGAATTTTGTTTTTTTAAGCCTAAACTATTTCAACTTTCAGCTAGGAATCTTACTCTTAGGTATCACTGAAAATAGTTTTGTTTTGCTTTGTTTTGGGGTGTGTGTGTATGAGAGAGAGAGAGAGAGAGAGAGAGAGAGAGAGAGAGAGAGAGAGAGAGAGCACTGTATGTGTCTATGGAGGCCCAAGGATGACTTCTGGAATTATCCTAGATTGCTCTACCATCTTTTTGTGCTTGGCTCTTGGGTTTTCCAGGCTTCACCTTCCAGGGCTAGAAATGTAGGCAACTTCCATTTCTGCCCGACATTTTTATATGGTGTCTGGGAGCCAAACTCAGGTCCTTCTACTTGCAAAGATTTAACCCCTGAGCCTTCTGTTCAGCCCAGTTGTAGAAAGTAAGAGAAAAGTCTGTACTCTTGTGCCTAAATATTTTTACACACATACACACCAAATAGAGGACTTAAAGTACACATTTGCTGAAAACAAAATTATTTCTTTCATAAAAACCAAGGCTAACTTACTTTTGGGGAAAAGGAGAACTAGAAAAATGAAACAAATAAAATAACGAAAAAGAAGAAAACAAAAAATCAACAATATGGCTGTCCGCTGCAGAGATACTGAAATTTCTTACACTGTAACTACCAGTTATTATTTGCTTCTACTTTAGAGCTTCCTACAGTTGTTTAGGAACAGATGTCACTTATTTCCTCTAGCCAAATGTTGGCAGAAGAACTGGATCTCATTAAAATGGGGTTTGGGAACTGGCACAACACAGTAGAGATATAAATAACACCACCAAAAAAAAATCTTATGTCTAACCAACAGTCACTTACCTATAAAATTAAAATCCTTTAAAAAATTAAAATCTATTATAAAACTTAGCACAAAGGCAAACACAAAGTCAAGCACAAGTGGGTAGGAAAAAATACCAGGTAGTTATCTACACACCAGCATAGATAACTCTTTTCATATGGAGGGGGGGGATTATGGTAAGAATGAATTCCCTCATATTTAGTTTATTAAGATAAAAGCAAACTTTTTAAATGCACATAATCACTAATGAAACATTTTCTAAGAATGAACTACAATGTAAGAGCTTAAACACCTCTAATACTTCAGAAAAATAATCTTCCACTCATTTGCTGTCCATGTTACTCTCACCTGTTAGGGCATTTTCTGAAGTGGAAAGTTGTTCACGAAGTTTATCTACATCATCTGGGTGCACCTGATCATAGAGTGTGCTACCAAACCATTCAGATTGTGGCTGGTTCAAAACAGGAGTCACTGAGTCAGAGACATATACCACTCGACCAGTCTCACATGAGACAATAAACAGAAAGCCATCTGCTGCTTCCAAGATCAAGTGTTTCAGCTCCTAACCAAGAAAAATAAATGAAAGTTAATACTAAATTCTGACAAAAAAAAATATTTCTGGCTACGGGAAAAACAAGAATCTTTGGTACACATGCATTTTTCCATTAACAAATACTGGCTCATGTCTGACCCACAGCCATAGGTTCCCACCCTAAAGATAAGTACCCTCACTGACAGACAAAAAAAAAAAAAAGTTTTTCTAATAGGTACTGCTTCAATTTCTCTAAATCGCCACCTACATTATTCTCTTTATCTTAGGACTCACTAGAAATAAAAAAAAAAAAAAGCTGGCTTTTGTTTATCTTTCTGAAAAAAATTCTTGTTACATATAGCTAAGGCTGGCCACATGGCAATTCTGCTTCAGCCTTCAAGTAATGGAAATATAGGCATGAACCACTACGTCTAGTTAATAACTGGATCCATATCCTCTCCACTCTCTTTTTAAGATCTTTCAACAGGTAACGCCTAGTGTCTCTTTTTTCCTTAAGCTTATAGCACAATGCCTTCAATGAATTCTACACAGATTCTCCCTCAACTTACCCAGAGTATTCATTGCCACCTTGCTCTACTCATGTAACTCAATAGTGTAAACTCAATAATTCTGTATTTTGCTTTTCCATTATTCTACATTCTTCATATTAAACCACATCACTTTTAAAATACTTTTTATTTGAGAGACAGAGAGAAGAGGCGTGTGCATGCTTGCCATGGCACACAGGTAGAACCATCTAGAAGTCAATTCAGTTTTCTCGACTGCCATGTGGTCAGGATCAAAAGGTCTTCAGGTTTGCAAGCAGATGCCTTACCTGCTGAGATTCTGCTGGCCCATGCATCATAACTTTTTTTGAAAGAAGTTTTTCAAATCTCCTTCCCAATGCTATGTCACTGTCCTGATCATCGTATGCCACAACTACTGACATAATCTCATGAATTTCGCCCTCTCTAATTAGCCTTTAAAATCACAACACTCAGTTTAAATGTTTTATGGTTGTTGTCATAGTTATAGATATCAACCTGACAACTGATACGAACCTGAGAATTTGACTATGGGCACATTTGTAAAGAATTAGTAATTAAGACCTAAGAAAGTTTGCAGGAGATTGTCCAATTGATAAAAGGAGCAGACCCATTCCATGGTGGGTAGGACAATCCTCTAGGTTAGTAATAAAATGAAGGGAGCTGGTTAAGCAAGTTAAAATTCTTCTGACTGCTGTCTGACAAGGGAAGTTTACCCCTCTCTCAACGTTCCTATGGATATGGTATGGCCAGTTCCCTCAGCCCCTGGTATTGGTGTGGACACTCCTGCCAAACTGGATGAAGAACAGTGATTAGACACTTGTAAACCAGAATAAAACCCTTTGTTACCATAAGCCGTTTTGTTTGGATTTAGCATCAACATGCAGGCAAACTGCTACAGTTGCCCACTGCCTAAAAATTAAGACCCAAATCCTTTAATATAATATCTAAATACCCCATCATCGGACTCAGTCTACCTTCATATTAGTATTTTCCAAAGCTTGCTAAAGTACTTAATAATCATCGAATAACTCAATTTGCACCTTCTGTACAAGTTATTCACAAATCTACGGCATTACTCCCTAATTCCTCCTTTTTTAAACCCTTACTTGTACAATTACCATTCTTTATATTTTTCACAGCAAAAAAACACCTTGCTTTCCATATAAGGAACCTAATTATAGTTTAATTGGCATCTATATGTGTACTTGGGGAGCAAACTATTTCACTGTCTAAAGCCATAAAATGTGCTATATGTGTTTTACCTCTCAAACTATATCTTTCCTTCTAATTATTGACTAAAAACAGTAACAATGCAGGTTCTTTGTATTATACTTCTTTACATTACTTGTATTTTCTAAGTTTTCCCACAGTAATCATGCAATTTTTCAATTATTTAATTGAAATATATGTATATATGAAACATGGTACACAGTGGAGGTAACTTTCAGAAGAAAACTTTCAGAAGTCAGTTCTCTCCTTCTATCACCATGGAACCTGAGTGGATGCCTTACCCACTGAGCCCTTTTTTCCCAGTAAGCCTCAAATTCCCTAGGTAGCCAAAGATCCTTGAACTTCTGATCCTCCTGCCTCTACTTCCTGAGTGCCAACATAATAAATATGAGTTATCATACTTGGTTTATGCGTTACTGGAAAGCAATTCAGAACTTTGTGCATACTAAGTAAGCCCTATACCAAATGCGCTGCATTTCTAGCACAAACATACATTTTTTTATTAGAGTACAGCATATCTTCACTATTCATCCTCATTCAAATCTGAATATTCTAACCAATTTAGCTATTCCTTCAGAATATATTTATCACACACAAAATATTAATGAAAAAAGCCATTTCTTCTCTGTATGCCTCTTCTTTTCATTTTTCGCTTACATATATATTATCATTCAAATATTCATATTCACATGGAATTCTTTTTTAATTGCGGTTTTTTAAAAACTATTTATTTTTGTGTGTGTATGAGAAAGAGAGACCAAGGGCGACTTCAGGAATCATTCTGGAATGCTTCCAACTCCTCTTTGATTCTCCTGGGATTTCCCCAGGCTCTGCCTATCAGGGCTGGAAGTGCAGGCTGCCACCATTTCTGCCTGGTGTTTTTACATGGGAGCTGCAATCTGTACTGAGGACCTTCTGCTTGCAAGGCAGTCTTAACCCCTGAGCCATCTCTCCAGTCCCACAATGTATCACTTTTAACAGCACATTCCTGAATAACAAAGATTGCCTATAAGACTGCTTCTATAATTAAGACTGGAAGTTGCTTCAAGAATGAGACAGACTGCTATACTCTAGAATCCTAAAGCCAAGGAGAAAATCTAAGCTTTCTCTGAGATTCCACTATTCTTCTACCTACAGGTTCTATTTTTATGTCAAATTCTAAAATTCCTACAAGTTTTCTAAATAATTGTCATAACTCTGGTCTACTTCTAAGCACCTCAATGTGTATTACTTAGTTATAGCCATTTTCTTAGGGTCTTTTTTTTTTTTTCCTAAAGGACAGAATACTTGCAGCTGGACATGGTAGCACATTCTTATAATCTAGAAGTAGAAGCAGGAGAATCAAAAGTTCAAAGGTCATCATTGGTTACATAGTGAGTTCCAGGATAGCCTACATTACATGAAATACTGTCTCAAAAAAAAAAACAAACAACAACAACAACAAAAAAAAACTAAACTAAACTGTTACTAAAACTTTCAACAACTACAGTCAGATTCCAGACACCCTCATAGTTCTAAGTCCCAGAGACCTGGTCAGTGAGGAAAGAAGGCTTGTAGGAACCATCTGTGGACGTGTTGCCAGTTCCTCTCAAAGACTTCATGTGAGATACTGCCATGCGTAAGATGGTTAGTTTGTCTGGTTTTCGAGCCAGAGCACTACATGTAGGTACCATATCAGACAGTTCAGTTATGTAAGCTGTCATCTTGTTCCGTCGCCGTCGTTCAATTTCACTATGATTTTCCCTGCATGGAGAGAGAAAGAGAGAGAAGAAGCCCCATTCCAGGTGGTCACATTTGGTCATTTAATTAATAGGAGAGTGACAGATACCAGTCAGCTGCTGAAGAATGTAGCATTTAAGTTTAATTGATGTGTAAGTCTCAGAAGTAAGGTTTGCCAAACTTCTCATGCAGAGCAAGCATGGAACAGAAACTAACCAAGTAGACAAAGAACAAGCACATCCAAGGCATTCCTGGACACTTTACTTCCTCTGTAAATTAGCATACCCTCAGAACAAAAAAAGTCTTAAGAAAGAAAGTTTTTTAAAATGTTGATTTTTATTTACGTAAGAAAATAAGAGGACAAATCTTACTTTCACTTACTACATTTTACTAATTGCTTAACAGAAAATAAAAATGACCAACTTTCATCAATTCAAGCATGTTACTCAAAAGCTGACATAAAAGATGATAGTACAGAGAGGCTTGGTATGGTGGCACGAAATCACAATACTGAGAAGGTTATAGCAGAAGAATTTTGAGTTTGAGGCTAGTCAGAACTACAAAGCATGTTCTAGGCCAGACTGAACAACATAA
The DNA here is from genome assembly GCA_023101885.1 of Typhlomys cinereus. NCBI lineage: Eukaryota > Metazoa > Chordata > Mammalia > Rodentia > Platacanthomyidae > Typhlomys > Typhlomys cinereus. The sequence continues at coordinate 1,736,058 of JALPQD010000346.1, read as the reverse complement.
TGAGATCTTGTCCAAAGTTAAGAAGCCAGACATAGCACACACGTTATAACACCAGTACTTCAGAAGCTGAGGCAGGAGCATCACCATGAGTTTAGGATCAGCCTGGACTACAAAGGGAAATGCTATCTAAAATCTTAAAAAAACAAAAACAAAACATAAAGAACAGGACTAGAAATGTTGTTTAACTGCATGGTTCAAATGAATGGTGGCACAAGCCTGTAATCTCAGCACATGGGAGATGGGGGCAGCCATTTTCAGCTACATAATAAGTTCTGAGGACAACTTAGAACACACGAAGCTTTTGTCAAAAAAAAAAAAAAATATGATGGTATAAACTTCTTTCATCTGTTAAATAATTTTTTAATATTTTTTATTATTATTCAATTGTGTATGTGTACGTGTGTGTGTGTGTGTGTGTGTGTGTGTGTGTGTGTGTGTGTGTGTGTAGAGCCACGGGCGAATTCGGGAACCACCATGGACACCTCCACTTCCTCCTTGTTTACTCTGCCCTGGGATTCACAGGCTCCGCCGTCCTATCAGGACCAGAAACGCAGGCTACCCCTGCTTCCGCCTTATATTATATGTGGGGTCTAGGATTCGAACTTAGGACTTTCCGCCTGCAAGGCAGAGGCTTAACCCCTGAGCCACCTCTCCAGCCCCCTATTAAATAATTTTTGTTGTTTTAAGTTTCTCTGTTATGACATTAAAATAAAGGGCTGAAAGATTCTGAACTTTTGTTACAGAAACATACAAAGCTCTACTTTATCTGAGTGTGTTAATGCACTGAACTTTTTTTTAAAGTTTAGTGTGTGTGTGTGTGTGTGTGTGTGTGTGTGTGTGTGTGTGTGTGTCTCAGAGGACACTGGGTATCCCTGTGGAGGACCAAGGGCGATGTTAGGAATCATCCTGGATTGCTTCTATTTCCTTTTTGCTTCACTCTGGGATTTCTTAGGCTCTGCCAGAAAGGGCCAGAAGTGCAGGCAGCTGTCATTTCCGCCTGGCATTTTTATATGGGATCCAGGATGCAAACTCAGGACCTTCTGCTTGCAAGGCAGAGACTTAACACCTGAGCCATCTCTCCAGCCCAGTGCACTGAACTTTTAAGAGAATATAAGATATCATTATGGGTCTCTAACCTGGAGCAAGAAAATGATTGGGAGACTGATTAGAATGTGAAAGGACATATTTAAAGGTCTGAAATGGGACCACTTGGATCTCATCAGGAAAACAAAGACTTCAGCTTCCTCACAACTAAAATATAATGATATCATTTTTTATATTTTATTTTTACATTAATTTCGTGTGCACAAACATGCATATGTGAATGTGTGCCACAGTGCACATATGGAAATCAGAAGACAACTTTGAGAGTTCATTCTCTCCTTTCAGAGTGTGGGTTTCAGGGATTAAACTCAGGTCATCGGGTTTGCCTAGTGGTGCCTTTCTGGAGTTCCCCAGGCTCTGTCTTCCGGGGCCAGGAAGTTCTGGCTACTGCCATTTCTGCCTGGAGTTTTTACATGGGACCTAGCATCTGAACTCAGGACCTTCTGCTTACAAGGCAGAGTCTTAACCCCTGAGCCATCTCTTCAGTTCAAGAAAGTTGATTTTTTTTAAATAGTCATACAAAGTAACTAAAACTTTCCTCAGAAATCCCAAGTGAGGATTCAATCACCAAAGTAATGCCAGTTCTACTGTGACACAGTAATCTGTACTGTGAGTCTACACAGGAATATCAAATGAGTTTTCTAGAAAGGCACAGAGTAAATGCTAAGGCCTAAATACTGGGAACTCACAGCAATTATGGGTATATTTGTGATACAAAGCATTTTCTTGTTAAAGCATGAACTGACACAGCAGCATTACTTCTAAATCCTTTTTGTTTTATGCAATTTATTGCTAAAAATAAAGAAAAAATTACAACTAAGAGCAATTTATTAAATTCCTAAGTAAAATTCCCTCAACTCACCCACTTTCTGATGGGGGAAGCCAAAGTTCCTGCTACACCCAAACTTGTAAAAACTGGTGTCCTCTCTTGCCACAGATAAGAAAAAAAATACAGAAAGGGGAAGAAAAGATAGAGTAAGAAAAGGGGTAAGAAAAGCAGCAGCATCTGCTTCATCATGCTGAACAACACTTTCTCCTACCTGGCAAGTCTCTCTTTATCCGCAGAGCTCTGCTCATCATCCGACCTAAAAACAGAATTAATGAACTAAGCTAAAATAAAAATAAAAAGAAAAGAAGGGAGAGAGGAGAAATGGAATATAAATGGGAAAAAACAAGAAGGAAAAAGGAAGAAAGAAAACACATGCAGAAAAAAAGAAGAGGAAATGAAAATATAAGCAGCAACCTTGCCTATATCTAGAGCCATCTGTAAAGAAATAATTTATAAGACACAGCAACACAAAAGTAAGGCAATTTATAAATTAACACCATCTCAACATAAAAAGGATTTTCCAAATCAACCTCTGTAGAAACCAAAGATACAGAATTTGAGTAAGAACCAGTCAGGGAATTCAGGAATACCATTCTCAGATACTGCTGCCAATCTGGAAAGAGAATTACAACCACACATGCTGTTCTACAGTGAAAAACTTAAAGATGAAAAGTGTCAAAGGAGTGATCAGAAAATACAGTATTTTTAACACGCATGCATGCATACACACTTAAGACAAAATAGTGACCAGCTTTCTTGAGAAATTACATAACTAAACTAAGATCTTCAGGAAGCCTCACATCTAGCTGAAAAGTTGGTGGCACTTGATAGTTAGTAGGGAAGAAGCATAAATTTTCCTTCTGCAGTGTGACCACTAATAAGTTGTCCATGTTCTAGCACTTGGCCCTATAACCAAAAATTGGGCAGAACTAATGGCACTCATTGTTTTGCTTTTTGGTTTTTTTTTTAAATTTTTTATTATTTATTCAATTGTGCGTGTGTGCGTGTGTGTAGAACCACGGACGAATTTGGGAACCACCATGGACGCCTCCACCTCCTCTTTGTTTACTCTGCCCCGGGATTCACAGGCTCCGCCCTACCGGGACCAGAAACCCAAGCCACCCCCGCTTCCGCCTGCGTCTGTACATGGGGTCTAGGATCAGAACTCAGGACCTTCTGCCTGCAAGGCAGAGGCTTAACCCCTGAGCTACTTCTCCAGCCCTTGTTTTTGTTTTTTAACAAGACAAAACAAAACAAAACAAAAACCACTAGGATATGAAGGTGGGAAAGGAGTACTCAAGGGGAATGTGAGGGAGAATGGAGATTGATATGATCAAGATACACTGTATACACATGTGAAACTACCAAAGAACAAAAGTATTATATAAAATAAATAAAAAGAAGAGACAGGTTTCTGGCACATAATTTAAAATGTTCTAAAGTAATTTGCAATTCTGATTCACCTACTTAGCATTTTCTGCAGCATAACTATATCGTACTTATATCCCCGTTATCAAAATCTTCTCCCTTGGAGAAGGACAAAGATGTCATCACCAAATTTTCTCAAAAAACTAAGATAGTGTAGGAGTGGATGGCAACTGAAAAAGAAAAGGTAAAAAAAAAAAAAAAAAGAAAAGAAAAAGAAAAGGTATTAGAATCTTGGTATGTCAGTATTTGGTTCTATTTTACATAAGATAAATATACCTCAAATAAATTATCTAAATATATTAACAATCCAAAAAGTTTAGCTACTGAAAATGACAAGGAAATATTGCTCAATGTTAGAGGACATGCCAACATGTGCAAAGCCTGGGTTCTCGCCTCAGCAATAAGAAAAAATACAATACTGATTCAGGGCTCATTGATATACATCTGTAATCCCAAAACTTGGAGGCAGAAGAATCGAGAGATCCAGGCCAGCCTAGGTGACTTAATGAGGTTGTTTCAAACCAATGAACAAACAACAAGCAAACAAGGGCAATGAAGCCAGGTACAGTATGGGAACAAATAACTCCTCATATTATGCATTAAGATGGGACCAACAAAGTAGGGCTTTCTACTCCTAGCTACTTGGAATGGTAAGATGGAAAAATTGCTTGTGCCAAGGGATTTGAAACCTACCTGAACAAAACAACAACTAATATCCAAACTTAAAAAAAAAAGACAACAATAGCTTTAGCAATATATGTGAAAATTCTGATAAAATAGTTCATAAAGGGCTGGGGAGATAGCGCCATAAGTAAAGTGCTTGCAAAGACATTGGTAATAGCAGTAGGAAAGTAGCAACAAGGAGGTCCCTGGGCTTGTGAGCCAGTCAGGTCAGCCTACGTTTCCAGGCCAGTGGGAGATCCTGTCACACTAAAACACAGTCCTCAAAATAATTCAGTGGGGGGCTGGAGAGGTGGCTCAGGGGTTAAGCCTCCGCCTTGCAGGCGGAAGGTCCTGAGTTCGGATCCCAGATCCCACGTATAGACGCCAGGCGGAAGCGGAGGCGGCCTGCGCTTCTGGTCCTGGTAGGGCGGAGCCTGTGAATCCCAGGGCAGAAGGAGGTGGAGGCGTCCATGGTTCGCGAATTCGTCCGTGGTTCTACACATACACAGACACACACAGACACACGCGCGCACATATACACACGCATATGCACACAGTTGAATAAATAATAATAAAAAAAAATTTAAAAATGATTCAGTGGGTAAAGATGTTTTCTGAGAAAGCTTGTTCAACCAACTCCAAAATTGTCCTTTGACCTCCACATGTCTTCATACAAACAAATAAAATACAAACAAAATATTTTTTTAAGACAGATGGCTACTAATGAATAGCACCTAAAGTAGTTGTCCTTTGGCCTTTACAAATGTATATAAACACACACATTCTCACACACACACTGGCCAATAGGAAAAAAAAAGACACACAAAATAACACAGCAACAATGACAACTATGTAAAAATTTAAAAAGACATATATATATGTATAGAAATAGATATATTCTGATGAGAGAGATGGTTGAATATTGAGGGCTGGAGAGATAGATCAGGGGTTAAAACTCTGCCTCCCAAGCAGAAGGTCCTGATTCAGATCTCAGGTCTCATGTAAAAATGCCTGGTGGAAATAGCAACGGCATGTACCTCTGGCGCCCTGATGCAGAGCCTGGAAAATCCCAAAGCAGAGCAAAAAGGAGGTAAAAGCAATCCAGTGTGATTCCTGAAGTCACTCTTGGTCCTCCACAGAGACACACAGTGCCCTTTCACACACAAAAATAAATAAATGAATGAGTGAATGAATAAAGTTTGAAAAAAACTTTTAAAAAGATGGCTGAATATTGAGTTATTGCATTATATTATATTATTATATCCATGTTCCTTGAGTTCCTACATCTACATAATTCCTCAACAAACTATAACGATTTCTTTTCCAAATTTCTTTAAACTCTCTACTGAATTCCTAAGGGTAAATGAGATGAACTACCTTAACAAATCCTATCTTAACAAAATGATTTTTATTGTTTGAAAGTTAAATATCTAAAATTCCTATTAGTACTATTACTATGACTCATAATCACTTATGTACTCCAATACTTCTAAATAAAACGTATATACTTATAAATATGCACATTAAGGAGGATATGTGAAATCCAAAATAGTTTAGGTCATGTTTCTCATGACTGAAATTTTAGTCAAGAGCTGTGGCCCTATACCACACATACTAATAACATCTTGACTTTTTTCAATTTTTATTTTTATTTTTGAGACAGGGTCTCATGTTACCTAGACTGGTCTCAAACTCAGTATGCAGCTGAAGACAGCTTGGACTTTCTGATTCCCTTGCCCATACCTCCCAAGTATTGATATAATGGGGGTGCACTACCATGCGTAAATCATGGCTTGGCTTTGTAATACAGTCTAAAAGACTCTATTACTAAAACATGATTAACTTTTTATTTCAGAGACCATTTGCAACCTGAAGATTTCATTTATTTCTAGAAATTTTGATAAATTGTCTTTACAAAACCTCTTACATTCCTTTGCCATCTTATATTTCCTACTGCTATTTTATATCCCCATCTTATATTTTTGTTTGTATTTTTTATTTATTATATTTATATTGTATATATTGCCATCTTGTATTTTCTATTGCCATTGCCACTACTGATTTCTGTTACCTTATTATTTCAAAACTTCTGTCTATATACCTCCCTGATTCTAGTCCTTCTCTTTAATCAATGCAATATACAGTCAATGCAGAAATGAGAATGCCAGATAGATTGCATAATGCTGTCTAACTTGAAGTCCATGATGACATCTTAGTGCTTCCCTCTTCTGATATTTCTTAGTTCTCTAGATAAGTAGTCCCCGGACAGGGAGCATAAGTAATGCATAAATACTCCTAAGTACTCAGTTAAGTATTACATTTTAATATAATACTATTTTTGAGGTGGCTATAATTTTTTAAGGAATAACTTACTACTGCATTATATGTATAAATAAATGTGTGTGTGTGTTCTAAAGGAAAAACAGTATCTAGATTGTAAAGAATTTATTTTTTAGGGCTGGAGAGATGACTCAGGGATTAAGACTCTGTCTCAAAAGCAGAAGGTCCTGAATTCAGATCCCAGGTCCCACATAAAAACATAAGGTGGAAATGGCTGTGGCATCCACTTCCACCCCTAGTGGTCAGAGCTTCAGAAATCCCAGAGCAAAGCAAAAAGGAGGTAGAAGCAATCCAGGATGATTCCCAAAGTCACCCTTGGGCCTCCACAGGCACACGCAATGCCTTCTGATACACACACACACACACACACACACACACACACACATTAAATACATGAATAAATAAATGAGAATTTACAATTCAAGAAAAAGAAAGAAAAAAGTAAAATAAGTATATTTTAAAACTGACAGATAAATTTAAGTCTACTTTTGAAAAAAAACTGTTTGCCATATGTAAATTATCTGTTTTTCCATCATGTATACCAATTTAATGATAAACATACCCAAGAAGCCCATAGTTTGTATTTTTGTAGACAAGCTAATAAGCATATTATTATAGTTATCACACATAGGAAAAGCATTATATAAATTATACTATTATACCCAACACTGGATTCTGCATTCTACAATACTGACCTGCCAGGCACGATGTGCCCCCTGGTTTAACAGTGAAATGACTGACTATTATATAGTAATCAGCATCTTTCTGACAGGATTTAAGCCTGTTCCAAAAGAAGGGATTAATACATAGTACTATAAACCTGGTCAAGCTTTTAGCCGGGAGGTCATAGGCCTTAGGAGGGAAGCTACTACTATTTGTTGTTGTTGTTGCTGTTTGTTTGCTAAACTTGACGTGTAGTCAAATTGCCTTCTAAATATTTATGTCTATACCCATAGATTAGTGCTGCTCTCAACCTTGGTCAGAAAAGCCTCTTTTCACAGTGAGCAGCAGTTAATGCAGATTTGATAACTGGTCAAAGTGCTGAGAAAAAATGGATGTTGCGTGTTCTGCCATAAATGGGAAAAACTATATAAACTTACACTGCATCCTAGGCTCAAGGAACATCACAGAAGTGTGAGTAAAAAGAATATAAAGGCTACAGGTGCTTCGAAATGCTATTTTGTGTACATGAGATGATCATTGTCCTCAAACTGACAGCAGCTATGGTATCTGCACAAGATCCAGCCAGTCAACATTCCAAAATAGAAGAGGGAGGGCTTACGGCACCACCCTTTGATGAACTATTGACAGCAGACAGCTGCTGAGAACAGGAGTCATGTTACACGTTACTTCAGGAATGCAGCAGCCAGGTTATCATCCAGCGACTGTCCCTGCACCTATGGACACATGGGCAGCACTAACTGAACTCAGTGGGGGGAGGAGGAGGAGAAAGAGAAGGAAAAAGAAGAGGAGAAGGAAGGTATAATGGGGAAGTGTCTGGGGACATGCTGGGGGTAGAGTCTGGGAGGAGTGAGAAGTGAAGGTGAGTATGATCAAGATATACTGTATACATGTAAGAAATTGAAGCCAGTCAAATGAACATATATGACAGTTACCATACTGTTTTATCATCTTTCAGAAGACAGATTAGACAGAGAAATGCACTCTCGCAGATAAAATTTAAATACAATATTCAGACTGTCTGGTCCCATAACCAGATCTAAGTACTAATATGTTACCTGGCAAACCGCTCTTTATCATTACACATCTGATCTTCATCACACCTGAAATAGGGAGAAAAAAAGATTAGTTCAAAGCACTGCACTGGTTTTATCTATTTCTCTCTGAAATGAAACTAAAAAGAGGTAAAAAATGGTTAACAGAAAAGCATTCCCAACCACCAACAATAACAGCATCCCACAGACCTTTAAAAGCCCATGACTATGACTTTGTTACATTTCTGGTGTTTGTTATCTTTATCACACATGCAAAAGATAATAGTCTCTGGAGGAGGATAAGTTGTGTCTCAAGGCTACCCAAATAGCACCATTCTACAGATAGGAATGTTTAGGTTTTGTTCTGTTTTGTTTTATTTGAGACAGTGTTTCATTATGTAGCCCTGTTTGGCCTAGAACTCACTATGCAGACTTGGCTGGTCTCAGACTCCCAGTAATGCGCTCTCTCCCTCCCAACTGCTGGAACCACAGGCACAAGTCACCATCCCAGCTCAGTTTTCTTATTTTTGGGTTTTTTTATTTGTTTGTTTTTTCTTTCATTATGGAGAAAAAAAAGCAGGGAAGGAGAGACAGGCTCAGGGCACGAGCAGAAGGTCCTGAGTTTGGATCCCAGGCTGGAAAGAGAGTTCAGAGGTAAAGATTCTGTCTTGCAGGAAAAAGTCAAGCTATCCCTATTTACAGATGACATGATCTTATACGTGAGTGATCCAAAAAACTCCACCAGGAAGTCCTGGAACTAATTGAGAAGTTCAGCAGGGTGGCAGGATACAAAATAAATGTGCAACAATCAGAGGCCTTCCTCTATGCCCAGAATGAAAGAAGTGAAAAAGCCTTGAGAGAAACAATCCCATTTACTATAGCCCCTAAAAAAATGAAATACCTTGGTATAAACCTAACCAAGGAGGTAAAAGACCTTTACAATGAAAACTTTAAAACCCTAAAGAAAGAAATAGCAGAAGACACCAGAAAGTGGAAAGACCTCCCATATTCCTGGATTGGCAGAATCAACATCGTAAAAATGACCATCCTACCAAAGGCAATATATAAATTCAATGCTATACCAATTAAAATCCCAAAGCAATTCTTTAAAGAAGTTGATGAAACAATCTCAAAATTCATATGGAGGCACAAAAGACCCAGGATAGCAAAGACAATCCTGAGTAACAAAAACACTCCTGGAGGTATTACCATACCAAACCTTAATCTATACTACAAATCCATAGTTATAAAAACAGCCTGGTACTGGCTCCAAAATAGACACACAGATCAATGGATAAGGATTGAAGACCCAGATATAAGCCCACAAAATTACAGCCGTTTGGTCTTTGACAAAGGGGCCCAAAGAATTCAATGGAAAAAGAACAGCATCTTCAACAAATGGTGTTGGCAAAACTGGATCTCCACATGCAGAAGATTAAAGCTGGACCCGTACTTGTCACCATGTACAAGACTTAATTCCAAATGGATCAAGGACCTTGATATCAGGCCAGAGACTACAAAAACCATAGTTGAAAGGATAGGGAACTCCCTCGAGCTGATTGGGCTAGGCCAACATTTCCTAAACAGACATCCAATGGCACAGTCACTTCTACCAACTCTCAACAGTTGGGATCTTGTGAAATTAGAGAGCTTCTGTTCAGATAAAGAGATTGTAACCCGAGCTCAAAGGCAACCCACAGAATGGGAGAAAATCTTCACTAACCACATATCTGATACAGCTCTACTGTCCAGAGTGCACAAAGAACTTAGAAAACTAAACACCAAGGAAACCAATGGCCCAATTAAAAAATGGGCCCTGGAACTTAAAAGAAATTTTACCAGGGATGAAATTAAAATGTGTAACAAATATCTTCAAACTTAAAAGAAATTTTACCAGGGATGAAATTAAAATGTGTAACAAATATCTTCAAAAATGCTCCACTTCCTTAGCCATCAGAGAAATGCAAATCAAAACTTTTTGTCAGGATGGCAAAAATCCACAATACAAACAACACCAAATGATGGAGAGGATGTGGAGAGAAGGGAACTCTCCTACATTGCTGGTGGGAATGCAGGCTCATACAGCCACTCTGGCGAGCCATCTGGAGATTCTTAAAGAAATTAAAGATTGAAATGCCATATGACCCTGCTATTCCACTTTTGGGAATAACCCCCCATACAGCAGAGGTTTACCTTAATAGCACAAGCACGACCATGTTCATAGCAGCACTGTTTACAATAGCAAAGTCATGGAATCAACCCAAATGTCCAACAGTTGACGAGTGGATAAGGAAAATGTGGTACATCTATACAATAGAGTACTACTCGGCCATCAAAAATGATGAATTACTGGAATTTGCCAGGAAATGGATGTCATTAGAAACAATTATATTAAGTGAAGTATCCCAAACCCAGAAAATTAAGCGCCATATGTACTCCCTAATAGGTGGCTCCTAGTACCAAACCCACCCAGCCCACCTTGAGACACTCATAGGTAAATCTATGTATTACCTACAGTAATTGCAAGGATTATGAACAGGAGGGATGGGGTTGGAGGGCCACACCAGAAACAAGGAGAGAAGTACCATGTTACAGCACAGAAAATAGGCCTCCATCAAGGACTGCAAATAAGTAATGAGACACCTGGTTAAGTTCACAGACGTTCGTTCCTGATCATTTACAACTGAGGGGGTATGATCTCACCAGAAGGGGAGGGCATATAGTCTGGCAGATAAAAAGTAACCATTTTGCAAATGGGTGATTGACCCCTCCCTCACTGAGGTTTCCTACTTTTATTACATCTACCCTTGAATGTGCTATTATAAGACTCCAGTTTAACAGCTTTTTGTCTCTGGCCAGGGGGTGACATACAGTGCCCATCAGGATGGAGTGAAGGGCATTGCAGGAACAGCAAAACTGCAAAAGAAAATCAACAAACCACAATCCAGAACTTCAGAACCTCTATATCAACCACCTAGAACTAGGCCAGCTTAATCTCTCCCCATCCTGAAGCTCAGGGACATTTGCGGAAGAGGGGGTGGTAAGATTGTAAGAGCACAAAAATGGGAAGAGCAATGATTTGCAAGATACTCCACACAAGTTAGGGCCGAAGCAATCATAATTGGACTTTGCATGCCCTGCGCAATGTCCAACACACTATTGACCTCACAAAGTCTAGCATCTGCTAAAGGCACCAAGATTCTTGGAGGCAAGGGACTGACAGCACAGTAGTGTCCCTATGCTTAAGGGGAACACGAGAAAAGGTTCAGGGAAATGCCACTGGGTCCTTGTACGTCATCGGAGAGGAAGGCCCAGAGGAGAGTCAGGCATGCACAAGAAAGGACTTTCTGGGAATTGGAGCGGGAGGCACTGGGGGATGGGGAGGGAGGGGTGAGTGGAGGGGGAGGGGAGTAGGAGGTTGGGGGGGAGGAGGAGGGAGGGAGGGAACTGGTGTACCTATTAAGTTTGTATGAGCTGAAATAATAATAAAAAATGTATTTTAAAAAAAAAAGATTCTGTCTTGCAAGCTGAAGGCCCTGAGTATGGGAAATCCCAAAGTGAAGCAAGAAGGAGGTAGAAGCAATCCAGGATGATTCCTTAAGTCCCCCTTAGTCTTCCACAGGGACACACAGTGCCCTCTAATACACATACATACATACACACACACACATACACACTCTCTCTCTCTCTCTCTCTCTATATATATATATATATATAAAATAAATAAAAAGTATTTAAAAAACACAAATATGAAAAAAAAAAGCAGGGGAGGAGAGCAGGGAAATGTCTCAGTGGGTAAAGGTACCTGTATACAAACCTGGTATGGCAGTTATACTTGTCAACTTGATAATTGAGAACTTAGCCTTTAAGCCAAACTATTAAGAAGTATTTAGTTAAGACAAGCTTTTGAGCAAGCCTGTAGGAGATAATCTAATTAACATAGGAGGACCCAGCATAATGGTGAGCAAATAGATAAGACGGAAGAGAGCTGGTCGGTACACTGGCAAGCTATAAGGTATATTTGGGTCCGTGCCCCTCCCAACTTTTTCTGTGGATATGGTGTGGCCAGTTTCCTCTGACCTTGCTGATAACTCTTCTGCCATAATGGACTGACCTGAAATCATAAACTGGAACAAATCCTTGTCTCCATCAAACTGTTTAGATCATGTATTCATTACAGCAATACGAAACTAAGAAACTTGAGTTTGATCCCTGGAGCCCACATACTGGAAGGACAGAAATGATTTCTGAAGTCTCTCATATTCTTTCTCATATTCTCTCTCTCTCTCCCCTCTCTTTAAAATATTTTTAAATTTTGGTTTAAAAAATCATATAATATTGTTTATATATGCATTTTCTTTATATACTCATATGTAGATGGACTTGTAGATTTCTTCTACCTCTTGATGACTGTGAAAAATAGTTAATGAACATGGGCATTCAAATAATTCCTTAAGATCCTGCTTTAAGTTGGGTGTGGTATCACTTGTCTTTAATTCTACAGTCCCTGATATTTGGGCAGCTGAGGCAAGGGGATAGCTGGAGCTAGGAATGTCAGGCCAGTCTGGGCAGCACAGCAAGACTTCATCTTAAAGAAAAAAAGAAAAAAAAAAAAAAAGAAGCTCTGGGACCAAAAGAATATCTTGGGGAAAGCAGAGTGTTACAGATCACTGTCCTCGTGCATGACATATCCATCACACTCTTGAACTCACACCAGCTGTGATTACCTGATTACTTTGCAGTAAAAGCATGTGAAAAACAAATGCTGGACAGGGCAGTGGCACATGCCTATAAATCCCTTCACCTGGGAGGTGGGATAAAAGAATTGCCATGAGTTCAAGGCCAATCGGACTATACAATTAAGAGTTCCCGACTAGCTCTGACTTTATAGCTGAGACTGTGGAGGGAGAGGGAGGGAGAGAGGGAGAGAGAGAAAAAGAGAGAGAGAGAGAAGAGAGGGAGGGAGGGAGAAAAGGAAGAGGAAAGAAGGGAGGGAGAAAAGGAGGGGAAAAGAAAGAGGAAAAGAAAATAGAAGAGAAAGGAGGGGAGCAGAGGAAATGAGAAGAGAAAGGAGGGGAGGGGAGGGGAGGGGAAGGGAGGAGAGGGGAGAGGAGGGGAGGGGAGGGGACGGGAGGGGAGGGGAGAGAAAACAGGGGCTGGAAAGATGGCTCAAAGATTAAGTCTGTGCCTCAAAAGCAGAAGAACCTGAGCTCTGATCACAGATCCCACACAAAACCACCAGGCAGAAAAGGTGGTGCAAGACTTCCATCCCTGGAAGGCTGAGCCTGGGAAACCCCATAGCAAAGCAAAGAGGAGGTAGAACAATCCAGGAACCCTTGGGGCTTCCACAGGCACACACACAATGCCCTCTGATAACACAAAGACACAGACATACATACAGGTAAGTGGACGCATGCATGAAAATAAATTTTAAAAAGGGAAAAAAACTAACTCATAAAAAGAAAAAAAAAATCTGAAGAACTGCTGGATAGCCATAAATCCCCTTCACCCCCCGTAGAAAATTTCATCAACCAGGAACGAGTAATTTACCTCACAAGAGAAAAGGCCAAAAGTCAACTTGGCAAACTTTGCCATAAACTACCACACATTATTCAAAAACCCACTTCTCTTCTCTCAAATTATCCACTACGTCTTAAGCTGCCTATGTGGCCCACATCGTGAGAAGGCCATACAAATTCCAAAGTCTCACTGGACATTTATATACTCACTTTATTTCCCTGTGGGCCCCTAGGCTATCCCCAGAACATATTAACCTGTCTACCTTTTTTCTGTTTAACTGCCTGTTGTCAATTTGTCAAACAAACTCAGTCATCAAACCCTGAAAGTAGAAGGAAGGTAGTTTCTCCTCTAGACCAGAATCAATATATGCAGGTCTGCTTTTCAGTGAATACCAATGAAATTAGATAAATAAAATTTGGTATGTGTTTCTTAGTATTTATTTATTTACATACATTCATTCATCAAACCCAGGTCTTTCTCTTTGTTTTTCAAAGTATTAATGGTTTCTAAGATCAATGATTTGTAAGTATTTTCTCCAGGCTAGAGAGATAGGCTCAGTGGTTAAGCCTCTGCCTCACAAGCAGAAGTTCCTGAGCTCAGACCCTGGATTTCATGCAAAAAACCAGGAGGAAATGGCTATTGCCTGTACTTCAGGCCTAGAAGCCTGGGAAACCTCAGAGCAAAGCAAAGAGGTAGATGCAAACTAGGGTGATTCCCACAGTCACCTTAGGGTTTTCACAGATGCACATGGTGCCCTCTGATACACACAGACTCACATGCAAAAAAATTTTTAAAACATAAAAAAGAGGTTTTTCCTACATTATACCCAGTTCAGTATTTGTTTTTCACATGTTTTTACCTCCAAGTAATCAATACACCAAAACAGTATGCTTGAGTAGCATTTTCTGATTCCTCTGAGTTGTTTTTAAACTCTTGATTGTTTCCTTTAATGTGCAGTAGCTTTTAAGGCATATTTTAAATTATGAGTTAATAAATTACTTTTATCTTTACCTACTGAATCTCATTCTGTTTATCTCTACTTTTATACTTAGTTGGTAGATGAACTCTGCTTAGTATTATATACACAAAGAAGCATACTGAGGCAGAAGACATAATTCCCAAAAATACTCTCTGGATAATCTGAACTATTCTCTTCTCACCACCACAGGACATAGCAAAGATTCCACTAATTTGTCAATAAGCGAGAAGTACTTTCAGGATTATGTTAAGCTTCACAAAACTGACAATACAATGAAAAACAATTTTACAGTAAATTTTACTGTTGCTACTTAATAAGAAGGCATACTGTAAAGTAGTAGGTGCTGAGAATATTATAGCTCAGTGATACAGTGCTTGCCTAGCATTCAACAGTCCCTGGGTTTGGGTTCAATTAGCAGCACTGCAAAAGAAAACAAGAAGTATAGTATGGAAAAAAAAAGTATAGTATGGTAAATACAGACTCAAGTAATATAGCCACTTAAAATCAAGTGTTATTGACTATTTATATTTGTATGTGTTCTATTTTAATATGATTGGCAATGCAGTAGACTTGTTTATTCCAATTATTACCACAAACATGTGAACAATGAGTTTTTCACATGTATAACTTTGAGTTATAATAGCTACATCACTAAATAATGCAAATTTTGGAGCTTTCATTATAATCTCGTAATAATAATTTTATGATCTAAATTAATAATCTTATGACATCATATTTTCATAGTGATCCATTAATGACCAAAATGTTGTTATGAAATACGTGCCTACTGAATTTTGTGGAAGTAGTAACTCAAAGTTAAATATACTTGACAGGAATAGACTCTACTTTCCTCTAAACCATTCATAAATATAACTTCCAATAATGGCATTATAATTATTTTATATTATTTATATTTATTTACCACTATATTATCATTATAATTAAGGATTTTTATAAGAAAGAATCACGAGGGGCTGGAGAGGATGCTCAGGGGTTAAGCTTCTGCCTTGCAGGCTGGAGGTCCTGAGTTCAGATCCTAGACCCCACATGTAGATGCCAGGCAGAAGTGGGGGCACCCTGCGCTTCTGGTCCTGGTAGGGCGGAGCCTGTGAATCCAGGGCAGAGTAAACAAGGAGGAAGTGGAGGCATCCATGGTGGTTCCCGAATTCGCCCGTGGTTCTACACACACACACACACACACACACACACACACACACACACACACACACACACACACACACACAATTGAATAAATAATAAAAAAAATTTTAAAAAAAAGTTAACCTTGGCACACACACTCAAGTGTCTTCTTGTACACACACACACACGCATTAAAGAAAAGACACACATGCATAAAAAAAGAAAAAAGTTTACCTTGTACAGAAAGTGAATCTCTTTCCCTCTTCATTTTTACTGCAACCCATTAAGCATCAAGGAAAATTACTTTCACTTGCACTATTTCTCTATGATGGCTGAGGAACAATTGTTTTCAAGAGTATTTTGTAGGTTTACCAACTAATCAGCAACTAGAAATATGAGTCTTCACTTTAAACATTACTATAAAAAGAATATACACTACTTGGCTATACTAAGCAATGTAAGAAAAAATGACAAAAAAATTACAATATGAACATCCTTTGCATAACAACAAAAGTTAGGGCTGGTGATGTGGCTCATTTGGTATAATAATGCCTAATTGGCATAAAGTCCTGCATTTAATCATTGTACCAAATAAAACAGACATGGTAACATACACCTATAATCCAAGCACTGGGAGGTAGAGACAACCATAACAGTTGAATCTAACTTTTGAATCTACAAGATCACTGAAATAAGCATCTAGTCAATCTGTAGACTTGTGACAACTAATAAACTACTATTCTTTTTAAGTCATGAATCAAGAGATGACTTATTTATAGAAGGTCTTATAAATTTCCTGTGCACTCCTCACTGAGAACCAGTCTCTAAAATGAAGAGAATACTTGAAAACTTTTTATGACATACTATGAAAATGTAGTTTTAGGATTAAATATAATCTTTAAGCTTAATAACAAAAAATATTATAAACCAGAAGTATAAAGATAATTGGGTTTTGCCAGCACTGAGAATTGAACCCAAGAATGGAGAATGCTAGACAAGCACTATATCAATCTACAGTTTCAGCCCACTATATTTTTAATATCTATGTCTACAAAATATTTTTCAAACACTTACCTCAAAAATTTACTGTTCCCTTCTCCATCATCATCAAAATCCAGCCTACGGAAAGATAACAGGAAAAAAAAAACAACAATTTGTAAGTCTGATAACAGAATTTAAAGAAATTAAAGTGATCTTCACACAAGCTACCTGTGCATATCTAAATAGAAGCAAAAGAAGAAATGGGCATCGAGGCTAGGAAGATGGCTCAGTAAGCAAAGCACTTGTCAAGAAAACAAGAGACCAGAGTTAGAGCTCCAGAACCCATAAAAACCTGGGTAAGTACAGTGACCTACTTGGAATCCCACTGAATGGGACAGGGAGACAAGGAATCATGAGAGTCAGTGATTTGCCAACCCAATCAAAAAAGGAGCTACTGGGGCTGGAGAGATGGCTCAGGGGTTAAGACTCTGCCTCACAAGCAGAAGTCTTGAGTTCCGATCCCAGACTCCATGTAAAAAAAAAAAAAACATCAGGCAGAAATGGCAACAGCCTGCACTTCCAGCCCTGGTGGGTAGAGTCTGGGAAATCACAAAGCATGAGGGGAGTGGGGGGAAGGAGGTAAAATTAATTAAGGATGATTCCCAAAGTCACTGTTGATCCTCTAAAGGGAGACACACACACACACACACACACACACACACACACACACACACACAAATAAATAAATATAAAAAGGAGCTAATGATTTAGCAAGAAATTTTGCCTCCATATATAATATATAGAGCAAGAAGAAGACATTTGATATCAACCTCTAGTTTACAAAAGCACATGCATGCACATACATGTAAACACACATACACTTATTCTCAAATACCACATACAAATACATATTGGAAAAGAAAAAGATAAGTGGGCAGAAGTCAATACAAGCCCATATTATCTGTAATTCATTGTGTCACATTGGACAAAAAGGTTAGGCAAAAAAGTCAGCCTTGGTAAGAGAGAGGGAGAAAGGAAGGAAGGGAGAAAAGGGAGGGAGGAAGGAAAGGGAAGAGAAGGAGGGATAGAGGGAAGGGGGAAAGGAGGGAAAGAAAGAAAGGGAAGGATGGGAAAGATATGGCACATGATGTAAAAATAAAACCTTCTCCCTCAAGAGACATCTTTGTCATGTTTTTTGGTTAGTTTTTTAATTACTTTATTTATTTTGGTTTTTGCTTTGCTCTGGGATTTCCCAGGCTCCGCCCACAAAGGCCAGAAATGCAAGCCACTGTTTCTACCTGACATTTTTATGTGGACTTGGGAACCAAACTCAGGACCTTAGGCTTGAGAGGGAGAGTCTTAACCCCTGAGCCATCTCTCCAGCCGTGGTTAGTTTTTTGTTTATTTGTTTTGGGTTTTTTGTTAGTTTTGTGGCAGATAGTTACTGCTGTCAACTTGGCAAATTAAAGTTTTGACTCTGGGTACATTTGTAAAGATTTAGTAGTTAAGCCCTAAGCAAGCCTGCAGGAGATTGTCTAATTGAAGAGGAAGCCCATGGTAGGTACAACTAGTACCTGGGCAGGTGCATAAGAGAGAGGGAACTGGTTAAGTAACTTGGAAGTCTTCAATGCACTTGAATAGACATTTGTCTGACAAGGGAAGTTGTCCCCTCTGAGCATTACTGTGGATTACTGTGAGCAGTTCCTTCCACCCCAGTGTTGATATGGACTCTCCTGCCAAGCTGGATGAGAACTGTAGCCAGACTCTGTAAGCCAGAACAAAATCTCTTGTTTCCTCATTTTTGTCATGAATTTATTGGCAACATGCAGGGTAACTGCAACAGTTTTTGTTTGTTCATTTGTGGATTAAGGTAGAGTTTATAGAGGAGAGAAAATATGGAACTCAAGGATAAATCCATGAGGGGCAAGAAAGCTTCCAATAGACTCCAGGTAGAGAATCCATAAGGTTAAGAGAAAGACAGAAAAGGAACTCATCGGACTTCAGACATGGGAGTCCCATGAGGGGCAAGGAAGTCTGGTTTTTCTTTTTATTATTTTAATTTTGTGTTTGGATTGGTTGATGACAAGAGCATCACCATGTAGCCCAGGCTGGCCTCAAATTCCCTATCCTCCTAATTCAGCCTTAACAGATGCTGGGATTTCTGGTACCACATCTCACATCTGCCACAGTCTGTACTGTATAGTATTTATGCGTGTAATTATTTTCAGAACTTTAGGAACTTGGAGACAAGGAATGTACCTCATTTTTAGGTTTCACCAGCAATCATTCAATGCTATACTTTAATCTGGTGTGCTTTTTTAATAAGTGCTTTTGAAACTAAATGGACTGTGCATTCCATGCCAAATAAAGTGTCAATAACTTAGGAAAAAATTCTAGAGTTCAGTAATTGCTAAATCAGAAATGAAGATCAATGAAATAATTTTAGAAAGGAAAATAGCAGCTTTCTTAGCAATAGTAAACTCTCTGGCTTTGTCATGGATGCTTTCCCTTCCAGAGATTTGAGAGGTTTTTTATTTGTTTTTTTGTATGTTTTTGTTTTTGTTTAAAAAACTGATTAAGATATACCAAGGAAAAACTGAAAAAAATTAACAACAACAACAAAAAAAAAAAAACCTAAGTCTACTTATAAGAAATTTAAATAGGGACCGCTGCCGCCGCCTCCTCTGCCTCTCCGGGCGCAGCTTGTGTGCTCCTTCGGTGCGGACCTGGTGCCTCTTTGTGACGCAGCAGCTGAGGAAACTTGGGCGCTCGCCACAGCGGACGAGAAACCCAAGGAAGGAGTGAAGACTGAGAACAACAATCACATTAACTTGAAGGTGGCCAGGCAGGATAGCTCTGTGGTACAGCTTAAGATTAAGAGGCACACACCACTGAGTAAACTAATGAAAGCCTATTGTGAGCGACAGGGTTTGTCAATGAGGCAGATCAGATTCCGATTTGATGGGCAACCAATCAATGAAACAGATATACCGGCACAGTTGGAAATGGAGGATGAAGACACAATTGATGTGTTCCAGCAGCAAACAGGAGGTATCTACTAAAAAAGGGAACTTGCTACTTTACTCCAGAATTTTGTTATAGACCAAGAATACATTCTCAATTAGAAGCCGCAATTTGGTTCCACCACATCCTGACTACTACAGTATAGTTTTCTCTATTTTTTCATTCCCCTTCCCCATTCCTTTATTGTACATAAAGTAACTGGTGTACGTGCACAAGCATATTGCACTTTTTTTAAAAAAAAATCTATAATGGCCAATGTTATGTTTTGGTTGACATTACATGAAGATGGTATGGGAAAAGTACTGGTTCTGTGAAAATACTCCCTTCTCTCCATTAGTGGCATGCTCATTCAGCTCTTATCTTTATATTCCAATAAGTTATTTTGCTCATTGTTTTAACAACAAAAAAAAAAACTTAAAAATTCTTGCATACCAAAAAAAAAAAAAAAAATTCTTGCATACCTTGTTCGAATAGAGAATTTTAATGTTTTTCATTTATCATTGTAAAACCAAGGACAATTTTATAACTTTTTTGTACGTAGCTGTTACATGTAGGGCAATCTGTCTTGAAGTAAGGGTAAATTACTCTTAAAAAAAATGAATCCTAGATAGTTTTCCCTTCAAGTCAAGCGTCTTGTTGTTTAAATAAACTTCTTGTTAAAAAAAAAAAAAGAAATTTAAATAGGACTGGAGAGATGGTTCATGTCTTAGGACTGCCTGGAAAAACAGAAGATCCTGAATTCCAATCCCAGGTCCTACGTAAAAATAACAGGCTGAAATGACAGCAGCCTGCCCTTTCACGCTGGTGGGTAGAGTCTGGAAAATGCCAGAGTGAAGCAAAAAGCAAAAAGAAGGTAAAAGCACTGCAGAATGATTCCCAAAATCATCCTTGGTCCTCTACAGGGATACACAGTGCCTTCTGATATATATATACACACACACTAAATAAATAATTTTATAAAAGAAAGTTAAAAAAACATCGATTCTATGTAAGGAAAAAGCCAGAGCCAGAGAGCTGTAAGACAGCAGTATATTAATCAGTTGAAATGAGGTCAGGAAAAGCTATATAGATGCAGTAACTAACTGAATCAAGTTGATTTTGTAGTAGAGACATATATGACACTATATTCAAACTCACCCTGGTCGTCGCTTAATACCCCTCTGGACAATGGCTCCTCCACCTTGAATCCCAGGCCCAGTGTTTCCAGAGGTAATGGTGGGACCCAATGATGGTACATCTGATGTCATTTCTAGCAGAAAAAAAAAAAATTACCAACATCATCAAATTGCATAAAGAAATGTTCAAATGTTCTCTTTCCTTCTCTTCTTCCTCTTCCTCTTCTTATTTCTCGTCCTCTTTTTTTTAAAGGCCTACGTGGGCCTTACATTTGATACGTAACCAAGGATGATCTTTAACTTCTGATCTTCTTGGCTCTGTATCCCAAGTGCTGGGATTACAGGTGTGTGCCACTACCATGAGTTTTATTCACTGCAGGGGAGAGAACCAGGGCTTCATGCAGGATACACAAGCACGTTACCAACTGAACTATATCCCTAGTTACTTTTTTTGTTTTTTTTTTTTTAATTTTCCAATTAAAAATGATGTTTTAAATATTTATATGGATGAAATGCATAAACCAATTTATATTTGCATCTGTTTTAGCTTACTATTGTATTATACACTTTTAAAAGTGAAGGCTATGGACCAGTAAGAATGACTCAGCAAGCAAAAGACAACTGCAATGAAAGCTTGAACCCCTGTAATTCCATGTAAAGGTGGAAGCAGAGAACCTAAGTTATGTTATCCTCTAACCTCCTTACATGTTCTCCCTCTCCCTCTCCCTCTCCCTCCTCCTTTTCGAGGATTAAGATAGATTTTATTAGTGGAGAGAAAGGATGAAGCTCATAGACGTGCAGTCTGTGAGAGGGTGTCATAGTTAGGCACAGATGTCAACCTGACAGTTGAGGGTTTGAGCTCTGGGCACATTTGTGGAGAATTAGTGGTTGAGTTGAGCCCAGAGTGAACCTGAAGGACATTGTCTAGCTGATGGGGAAGGCCCAGCCCATGGTGAGTGGGACTAGGCCCTGGAATAAATCACGGAGCTGGTTGAGAGATTCGGCATCCTTCTGTTCACTTGGCCAGACATATTGGTCTGGCAAGTAAGGATTGTCCATCTCTCAGCTGTTACGTGGTGATGGTGTGGCTAGTTCCCTCAGCCCTGGTGTTGGTGTGTGCTCTCCCTAAACTATATTCCTTAATCATTTGACTTTACTTGTTTTTTAAAATACTTTATGGACTATGGATGCAGTTCATTCACATATAGTTGGCAAAATGCTTGCCTAGCATGCACAAAGCAATCGATTCAACTGGGCTTTAACTGGATATATTGGCCATACTGTAATCCCAGAACTGAGGAGGTAGAGGCAAGACATGAGAGGCTAGCACTCATCCTTAGCTATATAGGGAGTTTGATGCCAGCCTGAGCTACACAAGATCCTGTATAAAAACTTAATTAAAAGTTTTATAGTAAAAACATACATATATGTGTATAGTACATTTATATATAGTGAAGTCATAAAATGAGTAATGTATATATTTACAGCTTCTTGGCCTTTTAGCTAAGATCTAGTGTAGTATTTATTCTCATTGTTGTGATATCTGAGAATATCATGTATATGCATATATTCAAAACAAAAAAGCAGCCCAAAAGGCATTTCAGATAAGGAAATTCAACCTTTGGTATTACCAAATCTTATCATCAAAACTACTAAATTGTTTTCATTTATATTATGATTATTTTTCAATTTAGAAATCATCTAAAATCAGAGCTGGCTCTTTATATCGTCAGTATTTTATACTGAATAATGTGTGGTAAGATTTGGGTGATATTTAACTTTTCAGTACAACAGTACACTGTGTTTAAGTCTTGATTGCAAGAGTGATAAAATTGGGTAGTGTTATGAAATCTTAGGAAAGCGAGACTCTAATGGAAGTCCTTTAACCTTTGGGGGGTATACTCTCAAAAAAGGATTATGAAATATTCTCCCACACACATTTCTCTCCTTACTACTTTGAGGTATCAACAGAACTCCCAACCATTTATGTGCCATCCTGGTCCTCACCAGAACTAAGCAAATCCAAGTGCCATGTCTTTGAACCTTCCCAACTGTGAACTAAGTAAGTCTTTCTACTTTAGTTGACTCAAGTATTCCACTAAATAGTAACATGAAATTGACTAATAAAATATTTTTCCTTTTGTTTTACATGTGTATATTGTACACAGGCATGTGTGAGTGTGAGTGTACATGTGCGATGGCAGGTGTGGAGGTCAGAGGACAACTTGCTGAAATTGGTTCCATAAGGTAGGTTCTGGGGATCAAACTCAAGTCATCAGGCTTGATAGCAAGTTCTTTTATTCAATAAGCCACCCTGCCAGTCCAAAATACACTCTTCTGATGAATTTATAGAAACTATCAGTGGTATGCAAAGTATGCCTTTTGCTATATACTATATGTATTTTCTCACTGTGATTACATACCTTTTTCATTTTTATGTTTAAATTTATCTTTTTTTTAACTAACTCCTGAATTGATCTTTTATTAGGAAAGATTTCCTATCTCCTAATTAGAAATCCAAGATGATTCTCAAAGTCACCCTTGATCCTCCACAGTGCCCTCTAACACACACACGCACGCACACACACGCACGCACACACACAAATACACCTTAAAAATAAAAATTTTTAAAATATTTAAAAACCAAAAAAGGAAGTTCATGAGATCATACCCAGTGACATCATAGCTGGCTTAATTTGTCAATTGGCTGATGGTATTTCTTACAACTTACCATTCATTGAGTGATATGTAACCATTTTTTTCAAATGAATAAACAATTAGTATCACTTACTGAATACCTACTTTTCGCCTACTTGAGAGCATCTTCTCTATTATAGATTAAATGTCTGTAGAACAGGCATGTCCAACCAATGGCCCATGAGCAACATACATTCCAGTAAAACTATGATTGCAGTCCAGTATATTTGCAGACCACAAGATCATATTACTGCCAAAAGATTGGACACTCCTGCTAGATACTTGGTCTATTTCAATAGTTATATTAAATTAACATATTTTCCTATCCCTGTGCCAGTCCTGAATACAATTTTGTTTGTTGTTTTTAGAAACATGATCTTGTAGCCCAAACTGGTCTCCAAATCATTATGTACTAAGCCTTGTCTTAAATTCTTTGTTTTGTTTTGTGCTTTGCTTTTGCACAGCATGCACATGTGTGTGTTTATGTCTGTGTGTATCTGTGTATATCAGAAGGCACTGTGTGGGCCTGTATAGACCCAAGGGTGAGTTCAGGAATCATCTTGGATTGCTTTACCTCCTTTAGGTTTTGCTCTGGAGTTTCCCAGGCTCTGCCTTCCAAAGCCTGAAATTGCAACCACCGTCATTTCTATCTGACTTTTTTAAGTGATGTGGAATCTGAACTCAGGTACTTCTGCTTAAAAGCCAGAGGCTTAACCCTTGAGCCATCTTCTCTTCAGCCCTGACACTGGACATTCTGCTCCATTACTCTCAACTTTATTCCCTTGAGATTGAATCTCACTTTATCTGGAACTAGGCTGGCAGCCCATAAATGCCAGTGATTCTCCTATCTCCGTTCCCTAACCAGTATTGGAGTTACAGGTGCACATATGGCCACACAGCTTTTTTTAACATAGGTGCTGTGATTTGCACTAAGTTCTTCAACTTGACAAGTGCTCTTACCTGCTAAGCCATCTATCTCTCCAGCCCCAGAAAGTGTTATCAAAGCAATCTCAAATTAATAGTTTCCTTTTTCCTTTTCTTCTTTATTTTCTGGAAGAACTAGGGATTTAACCTAGAGTTTCAGACATGCTAGGTAAGCACTACAGTCCCAAGTTGAACACATTCAATTGCAACATCTTCTTATTTTCATCTTTATATTTACAACCTAATAAGAAATGCTCTATTTTTCCTGAGGCAGGACAGAGAGGGAAGAAAGAGGCTTAAGAAAATGAGAAGGCCTCGCCCTGGGATCTAGTTTGTCTTTTCTATTGACTGGCAGTTCAGCAGTTTCACCACAACTGATAAAGCCAAACTTGTCTGCAGAGATAATGCTTGTTTTCCTAAAAAAAAAAAACAACTAAAACAAGGATATTCAACGTATCGGCACTCCTCAATTATCCCTAACTGTGAGCAATGTACCTTACAGAACTACCTTACAAAAGATTCAAGAAAAAAATAAAGACACCTAATCACGATTCTCTCTAGAAGTCCACATATGTATCTTCAGTATATACTGTCCTTTTCTTATATATGTCTCTCTGTATTTAAACTTTAAAAAAAAAAAAACTGGCTAGGGTTAGAAAGATGGTTCAAGGATTAAGACTCTGCCTCCCAAGCAGAAGGTCCTGAGTTCAGATCCCAGGTCCCACATAAAAACACGGCGGAAGCGATGGCAGCCTCCACTCCAGACAGAGCCAAACAAAAAGGAGATTGAAGCAATCCAGGATGTTTCCCAAAGGGGACACACAGTGCCCTCTGATAGTTTCTCTCTCTCTCTCTCTCTCTCTCTCTCTCTGTCTCTGTCTCTCTTTCTCTCAAAGTAAATAAATAAGTTTAAAAAAATGGCTAGTTCTGTTTGCTTCGGCAGCACATATACTAAAATTGGACAGATACATAGAAGATTAACATGGCCCCTGCATAAGGATGACGTGCAAATTAATGAATTATTCCATTTAAAAAAAACTGGCTAACTTTAACTCATCTCTAACACATTCTAAAATTCTTTTGTTTTTTAAATTTTTTATTATTTATTATTTATTCGATTGTGCGTGTATGTGTGTGTGCACATGTGTGCATGTATGTGAGCGTATGTATGTGTGTGTGTAGAACCACGGACGAATTCGGGAACCACCATAGACCGCCTCCACCTCCTCCTTGTTTACTCTGCCCCGGGATTCACAAGCTCCACCCTACCAGGACCAGAAATGCAGGCTCTTACCCACTTCCACCCGGCGTCTATACATGGGGTCTAGGATCCAAACTCAGGACCTTCCGCCTGCAAGGCAGAGGCTTAACCCCTGAGCCACCTCTCCAGCCCCTTCTAAAATTCTTTTGGACTGGACTGATGGCTCAGAGGTCAAAGATTCTGCCTCAAAAGCAGAAGGTCTTGAATTTGGATTCCAGCTCTCACATAAAAAAATGCCAGGTGGAAACATCAGTGGCCTGTACTTTCTGCCCTAGTGGGCAGAGCCTGGCAAATCCCAGAGGGAAATATAAAGGAGGTAGAAGCAATCCAAGATGATCTCCAAAGTCACCCACATAGTGCCCTCTGACACATACTGTCATAGTTAAGCACAGGTGTCCACTTGACTGTTGAGGGTTTGAGCTCTGGGCACATTTGTAGAGAATTAGTGGTTGAGTTAAGCCCAGAGCAAACCTGCAGGAGATTGTCTAGCTGCTGGAGAAGGATCAGCCCCTGGTGGGTGGGACTAGGCCCTGGAATAAATCACGGAGAGTTGGTTGAGAGATTCGGCATTCTTCTGTTCACTTGGCCAGACATGCTGGTCTGGCAAGTAAGGATTGTCCATCTTTCAGTCATTATGTGGTGATGGTATGGTCACTTCCTTGGCCCTGGTATTGGTGCATGATCTCCTGTTCACTTGGCCAGACATGCTGGTCTGGCAAGTAAGGATTGTCCATCTTTCAGTCATTATGTGGTGATGGTGTAGTCACTTCCCTTGGCCCTGGTATTGGTGCATGCTCTCCCATCAAGCTAGACTGAGAACTGTAACCAGAAAATCTTAAGAGAGAATAAACCCTTTGTTCCCTTAAGCCATTTGATGGTCATTTATCAGCAACCCTGCAGGCGAACTGCAACACACACACACATGAGCACACATACACACACACCACACACACACACACAGCACACACACACACAGCACACACACACACAGACATACACGCGCACAAACAAACATACTCTCTCTCTCTACACATACACACAAAATAAAGTTTTTAAAAACTAAAATTTTTTTTTTATGTTTCTATATGTATGTCTGTGTGTATCAGAGGCACTGTGTGTGCCTGTGAAGGCCCAAGGGTAACTTCTGGAATCACCTTGGATTGTGCTATCTCCTCTTTGCTGTGCTCTGGAGTTTCCCAGGCTCAGCCTTCCAGGACCAGAAGTACAAGCTGTTACCATTCCCACCAGCATTTTTATATGGGATTGGGAATCTGAACTCAGGACCTTCTGATGCAAGGCAGAGGCTTAACCCCTAAGCCATCTCTCCAGCCCTTAAAATTCTTTTCTGTATAGCAAAGTCAAGGATCCTAATTTACAAATCCTAAAGAGAAGGAGAACTCCTCAGGATACTACAGCAGTGCTTGAGTCTTCTCCTG
Organism: Typhlomys cinereus; assembly: GCA_023101885.1. Classification (NCBI taxonomy): domain Eukaryota; kingdom Metazoa; phylum Chordata; class Mammalia; order Rodentia; family Platacanthomyidae; genus Typhlomys; species Typhlomys cinereus. Next base: position 1,708,902 of record JALPQD010000346.1, on the reverse strand, counting down.
TCACCGCTAGCATTCTCCATTAATTTATTTTAGAAAAATAAGACATAGTATTGAATCAGCAATCTGTAAAGACTAAGGGGCAAAGCAAAAATAACTTCCTCAAAGCTAGTCTCCCGAGTCAAAAAAAAAAAAGGAAAACAGGACTTTCACAAGAAAGAAAGTAACTCAAACATGACAAGAAAAACTCTGGCCCCACTTTCACTTAGGCCAGCAAAAGCTCAGCGGGGAATCCAGACTTCCACCCTTGCAAATCAATAAAAGGCACACTAACACTTTTGCAAAGTGGTATCACAGAAGGCTGAGTAAGGATCCAGAACTTTCATCTCCCTGGCCAGAATAAGGATCTGATCCTTGCTGTATCCATGGAAAGCTATAACCTCCAAACACTCAGAAGCAAGTTTTCACCTCAAGCATTAACAGAGGCTAAGTGGGGAACTGTGAATTACCCACTCTACCTAACAATATTTCTACCTAGTACTATTCAGGCAGGACGTCCCTTCCCTCTGCCAAAGCGATGCCAGTGAAAGCAACCAAAACGTGTTTAAAAATAAGATGTAACGTCAAATAAAAGCAACAGTAAAATAACTTGTTATTTAACTTGTTAAAAATAACTTGTCGGACAAGAGAGATAGCTCAAAGGGTTTACAAGCCTTAAGGTACAAGCCTGAACACCTCAGTTCAGTTCCCTGAATCCACATTTAAAAAAAAAAAAAAAAAATCCAGCCTTGAAAGATAGAGACTGGGAATCCCCAGAGCAAACTGGCTAGCCAGACTAGCACTATAAGAAAACTCTAGATTTAATTAGAGACTCAGCCTCAAAAGAAAAAGTTGGAAGAACAACCAAGGATTCCTAGCATCAACCACAGGTCTTCACATACCATGCACACACATGTGCACCCACACACATTACAAACATACATATATACATATTCACACATTGGACATAAACAGGAAGATGGAAAAAGAGTTTTTTAGATTGTGACTTTTGAAACCAGCCTGGGCTCTATAGCAAAATCCTATCTCAAGGTGGGGTAAAATATATATGTTCAAATATTTCCGTATGATATTCTCACATGTATGTACTATGTATATATGTGTATAACTGAAATAAAAAGTTCAGTGATCTTATCAATAGATGGAAAAGATGAGTAAAATGGAAGACAGAACACAAGAAACAATCTAATCTGAACTGAGGGTAACAGAATGAAGACAAAAAGGAAAGGAAAAAAAAAAAAAACTAGGAGAATGTCAGATATCACTGAAAATACAACAGAAAGACCTACACGTTTGTCACTGGAATCACAGAAAGAGATTAGGAAAAAAGGCAGAAGTGAGAACTAACAACTGGTATATTAGCAAATTTAGCAAGAAATGTAAATCTATAGAATCAAGAGCTTAAGCTCCAAGAAGGAAAAATGCAAAGAAACCCATTCCAATGCACAATGTAATTAAACTTAAAAAAAAAGGTCTTCAAAGTGACTACAAAAAAAAATGACACTCTAATAACATGCAGAAATTTTTTGAATGACAAAGAATCAAATAATCTCTTCTCCTCCCCTATATTCCTTGTTTTCTGAGCAGGTTTCATGCAGTCCATTGGGCCTGGAACTCTGTGTAATCTTAGACTCCTGATCCTCCTACCTCTGTCTCCCAAGTGTTGAGATTACAGGGATGTACCAACAATCCCATTTTCTCATCAGAAATCATCAAAGCCAGAAGGAGAGAGCATGACTTTTTTTTTTTGTTTTGAAAGAAAAAATTCATGATCCAGAATCCTATATCCAATGAAGATATCACTGAAGAATGAAGAAATAAAAGCATTCTAAGATAAAGAAAAATTAAAGAGAATCTGCCAACACATATCCCCCAAAAAAATGTAAGTTAAAAAGTTAAAGAAAATCACTTAAATGGAAAAGGATGGTGGATGCTAGGTAGGAAGGCAATAAAAGGGGCCATCACATGTAGCCACATTCTTCCTAATCATCCTTAAGTGTTAATAAATCAGTTTCCTTGAGACAACTAGCTTAGTCAGTGGTCAGTAATGCCCTGGGAGATAGATGGAATCAAAGTTGTTGCCTTTTTTCTCTCTCTTTCTCTTAAGAAACAGGTTTCAGGGATGGTGAGATGGCTAAGGAGTTAAAACTCTGCCTCAAAAACAGAAGATCCTGAGTTTAGATCTTAGGTCCCAAGTAAAAACGCCAGGTGGAAAAGCCAGCAGTCTGCACTTCCATCCCTGAAAGGGAAACTCCAAAGCAAAGCAAAGAAAAGGTAGATCAATCCACAACCCAGGATGACTCCCAAAGGCAAACTGGGCCTTCTCAAGAACACACAGTGCCCTCTGATACACCTGGGATGGATGGACATGGACGGACACGGACACACACACACACACACACACAAGTGCATGCTAAATAAATAAAATACAAAAGAAAAAGAAACAGATTTTAAACACTATAATGAAATATCTGTAAGATGCCTATACTTCATTTTCAAGTACTAGCACTGACCTTTGAACAAGTGATAATAGATCTCCAAGATGTTTATAACTAATTGCCAGATTAAAAATGAACCAAAGCCAGTCCAAAGTTAAAGCCATAGCAGATTTCATAGTGTAGTAGTTATATTTGCCTCAAAAAATTAACAAAGCCAAAATTATACTTATTCATTCCTTCCTGACCCAAAGCTAACAAAACTAGAAGGTAAACTGATAACACTTCATATCCATAATCCCAATGCTCAGGAGGGTAGCTACAAATTCCAAGCCAATATGGACTACAATATGGGACCCTATCTCATTAGTTAGTTAGTTAGTTAGTTGTTAGTTAATTTATGCTCAAAGCCCACTTCACCCTGAGAGTAAAACAGGAGTTAAGTTTCCCACAAGGCCCACTATAGATCATGAGACATTACAGCCACATAGAATACAAGTGATCACTCCTCTAATTGGATGATCTGGTTGGGCAGAGGGAGCAAGCATAGGGTGTGTGGACTCATGTTCAGTCTATGATAAGTTCAAAATTATTAAGTCCCAATAAAGAGTACCTTAGTCTCTATCCAATTCTCTCCATAAGTTCCATAAAGGACCACTGTGCAGGACAACACACTGGCATTCTTCCCTTGAAATTACTTTCAGTTTTCCTTTTTTTTTTTCTTGGTGTGTGTGTAGAGTGTGTGTTTTGCACATAGGTAGGTATACATGTGTATGCAGGTGTGCATATAAGAGGGCACTTCAGTGTATGTGTTTAGGCAGGTCCAAGGGTGACATCAAGAATCATCCTGGATTGCTCTTCCACCTTACTGATTGATCTGGGGATTATCAGGTTCTACCTTTTAGGGATGGAATTGTAGGTCTCCACCATATCTGAAGTCAGAAGTGGGATCTAGGGATTTGAACTTAAGTTCTTTTTGCTTGCATGACAAAATCTTTAATTACTGAACCATTGAAGCTGGAGAAATGACTCAGGGGTCAAGACTCTGCCTCACAAGCAGAAGATCCTGAGTTCGGATCCCAGACCCCACATAAAAGTGCCAAGTATAAATGGTGGCAGCATGGTACTTCTAGTCCTGGAAGACAGAGCCTTCAACACTCAAAGCAAAGTAATAGGTATCACCCTTGGTCCTTCACAGGGACACAGAGTGCCCTCTGAAACACACACAGGCAAAAATAAATAAAGTTTTTTAAAATTAAAAATAAATAAAAATTCTTTTATCAGTGAGATCAAAAACCTACAAAATGGACTCTTCTCTTTGTCTCCCTAATCATACATTCAAAAGGAAATTACAAAAGAAGTAATTCTGAAACAGAAGAAGGAAAAGAAGAAAAAGAGAAAGGGAAGGAGCAAATGAATGGTTTTATTTGATTTTTAAAAAAAAATATAACATGTGGGCTGGAGAGGTGGCTCAGGGATTAAGCCTCTGCCTTGCAGATGGAGGGTCCTGAGCTTGGATCCCAGATCCCACGTATAGACGCCAGGCAGAAGCGGAGGCGGCCTGCGCTTCTGGTCCTGGTAGGGCAGAGCCTGTGAATCCCGAGGCAGAAGGAGGTGGAGGCGTCCATGGTGGTTCCCGATGCGTCCATGGTTCTACACACACATACACACATGCGCGCGCACATACATACATACACACACACGCACAATTGAATAAATAATAAAAAAAATTTAAAAAAAAAATATAATCACATGTATACCACTAAGGAAAGCAAGAGTGTAACAAGCACCTTAGAGGCTACTTTTGCAAAAAGCATTAACTCATCTGGGCCCAACATGTAACTAAAGTGAGGATGAAAGGCTGACATCTCTCCTTTCATTTTGTGTCAGTCTCCTTTAGTTGAAGGCATGGAGATAGGTCAGAGTTTTTAACTTTTGCTCTTGAGACACTCTGGATTCCAACAACAGAGTCTCTTTGTTACAAAGGACAGAAACTATTTCCAACCTGAACCTGAAGGAGATACTACCCCCAAAATGAGAACAATTATCTATGATAGGCTATACTCCACAACAGATTACCGTGTAGGAACCAGATTGGGCCTATAGGGTAATGATTAACAAATTAATCTGACCCCCTTACAGGACCTGACAATAATGTGCAGGATCTAACTTGATCAGGATTGCTTAATCTCTTGCCCTCTGCCCCATTCTTCCTCTATTAAAACTTAAAACTAAATTATATCAATATCATGAGTTGGACTAGAGGTCACTGGACTTTTTTATCTGCTCCTTTTCTTAATATGGCCACAATGAATAGATCTCTATATACAAGAACGGGTGGCTGAGTCTAGTCACTTGGCTCTAACAGAGCACAGGCTTTTCTCCTAAAAACTCTGGTTATAGGAGTGGCTATATTATAGATAAATAAAATAAGGTAGCAAATAATTTTTACAAGGTACATAGGACATAACAGTGAGTCAATCACCAACAAATCATAGCAATATGTATGTATGCATGTATGTATCCACTAAACAAGACTGCTGAAAAAATGGGTCACAAAATCCAACATAATTGGGCTGGAAAGATGGCTTGGGGTTAAAACTATGCCTCGAAAGCAGAAGGTCCTGAATTCAGATCTCAGATCCCACATAAAAATGCCAGGTAGAAACAGCAGGGACCTATATACTTCCTGTCCTGGTGGGCGGAGCCTGAGAAATCCCTAAGGTAAACAAAAAGGAGGTAGAAGCAATCCAGGATGATTCCCAAAATCACCCTTGTTCCTCCACAGGAACATACAGTGCCCTCTGATTCATTCTCTCTCTCTCTCTCTCTCTCTCTCTCTCTCTCAATAATGAATTAAAACAAAAAAAAAAAAAAACTGAAAGGAGAACAATCACAGAGATCTGGGCAACTATAAACAATTAGAAAACCAGCCCACCACAAAAAATGGAAGAAAACACCATCAACATTCTCATTAATCCTACTAATTAATTCTTATTAATCTTATTAACTGACTTCAAAAGTTGTCAGTTTTATTGTGTGTGTGTGTGTGTGTGTGTGTGTGTGTGTGTGTGTGTGTGTGTGTATAACAAGACACTCAACTTACACACATTATTTTCAGTGCCCTGAAACATATGCTAAAATACAGACCAGATTCTAGGTCACATATTAAACCTCAAAAAATATAAAAGGGAGCACCTGCCCCTCATGGGACTCCATATGTGGGTGGGGTCCGTGATTTCATTTCTAGTTCCTTGCTTCTCATAGATTCCATGTCTGGAGTCCCTGAGTTCTCTTGGGTGCCTGCCCCTCATGGCACACCATGACTGGAGTCAGTGAGTTCCATTCTTTCTCTCCTCTAATAAATGCTACCTTAATCTTCAATAAAATGAAATAATAGGAAAACCTCCACAGACTTGGAAACTATGCAACACATTGCATTTATGAGTCACAGAGGAAGTCTCAAAGGAAATTTTAAAAATCACACTGAACTAAATGCAAACTTAAATTCTTTCAGTCAGTGAGATGACTTGGTGCTATGACTGCTTGCAACCCCTGCCAACCTGGGTTCAACCCCTGGAAGCCCATAAGGAAAGAGAGAAGTGACTTCCAAAACATTACTCTCTGATCCACACACAATGAATGGCATACATTTGCCTTTTCACTCTCTCAAATAAATAAATAGAATTTTTATAAAATGCAAGAAAATTTTCAGGAGACAACTAAAGATCTACTCAGAGGTAAATTTATAATACTACATTGCTTATATTATGAATAACAAAGAAAAAATCAATTATCTAAACTCTCACCACCTCAAGAACATAGAAAAATAACAAAATAAATCCAAAGCAAGAAAGAAGAAAGGAAATAATAAAGTTCAGAAATCAATAAATTTCAACACAGGAAAATAAAAATCAGTAAAAAACTGGTTCTGTAAACAAAGCCATAAAACTGATAAATTCTAATAAGAGGAAAAGAAAAACAAACCTACCCACACAAAAACTAAACTGACTCAATAGAAAGCAAACATAATGGTCCCAAAACTAAAGTAATTCATAATTTTAAAAATTCCAAAAAATAAATCTCCAGGTCAAGATTATTTCACTGAGAATTTAATCAAATATTTAAAGAATTAATAACAACTCTACAGTCTCTTCCAGAAAACAGTTGAGACACCACCCAGTTCTTCCAATAAAGCTAGCTAGTATCAAAACTAGAAAACTAGACAGTAAAAAATAAATTAAAAAAATTAGAAACCAATTATTTCTCATAAAAACAGATATAAGGCCTGGCCAGATAGGTCATTGAGCAAAGGCACCTATGGCAAAGCTGATACCTGAGTTCAATTCCCAGAGCTAACATTGTAAAAAGGGAGAACTGACTTCAAAAGTTGTCAGTTTTATTGTGTGTGTGTGTGTGTGTGTGTGTGTGTGTGTGTGTGTGTGTGTGTGTATATAACAGGACACTCACTGTATCCCAGTGAAGGACCAAGGGTGATTTCAGGAATTATCCTGAATTTCTGCTACCTCTTTTTTCCTTTGCTCTCCACCTACCAGGGCTGGAACTGCAGGCCACCCTGTTTTTATGTGGGACCTGGGATCTGAACTCAGGATCTCCTTCCTGCTTGCAAGGCAGAGTCTTAACCCATAAGCTATCTCTCCAGCCCTCACTGTAGTTTTTTGAAACAGGATCTCTTAACCCAGGTTGCCCTCACTCAAACTCTATGGCCAAGGATAACCTTTAACAGACTCTGCAGCTGCTTGTACTACCTATGGTTGGAGAGAGAGGGAGGGGGAGAGGAGGCTGTAGGAATGTATGTATGCACATGCATGTGGAAGCCAGAAGTCAACGGTGGGTATTGTTCTTCAGGATGCACACACCTTGGCTTCTTTTTTTTGGGGGGGAGGGGATAATATGTGTGTGTAGATATGGGTGCACAAGTTTATATGGGTATGTGTAGGTGAGTTGTGAATGTGTGTGGAGGTACAATGGTGACTCCAGGAATCATCCTGGATTGCTTTACCACTGTATTGCTTTGCTCACAGTTTATCAGGTTCCATCTTCCAGGGAGACATGAGGGCAGAAGGGATAGATACAGATGGGTGAAGAGAGTGAAGAGTGGGAGAAGAGGGGAATAGGAAGAGAGAGGGGGCATGGACAGAAACTAATTTTGCTTGTGTATATATATAAAAAAATTCATAATTAAAAAAATTGTTACCAAGTACATGAAAAGTGCTTAACAGTGGCCACTGAATGGCTCAGCAAGTAAAGAAAGGGCTTGCCATGTAGGCCTGACAACCTGACCACCTGAGTTCAATCTCTAGAACCCACATAAAGAAGGAAGGAGAGAATCAATCCAACAGTTATCCTCTGACCTATACACACACACACAATTAGCACACATACATATCACACACTCATTCACACGTGTGCACACATTCATGCACATTAATAATCAACTAAATAAATTAAGAAATGCTAAACAGAAACTGGACATGGTGGCACATCTCAAACCTATAATTCTGACACTCAGAAAACTTAAAGCAGGAAGAGCACTGTGAGTTTGAGCCTGCCTGGGTTACATAGCAAGATCCTGTCTCACAAACAAATCAATTTTGTTTGATCCCTTTATGAAGTCCCTAGCAGCCATATGCATAGTAACAAAGTAGAATGGTTACTTCAGGGGCTTGGAGAAGATAGCGTTAGTAAGTATTGCATGCAATTACAGTTTTGGAAAATGAAAAAAGATCTGGTGATGGACAGAAGTCATGGCTTTATATCATTAATGTACTTAATGTCCTTTAAAGATGATTAAGATGGAGCAGGCAAAATGGTAAAGGCATTTGCCACTTAGGCCTGATGACCTGAGTTCAATCTCCAAAAAAAAAGCAGAACAAAAGAACTAACTCCACAAAGTTGTTCTATGACATCCATACATGCATGATAACATGTGAGCAATCATACACACATCACTCATACACATGATAAAACAAATGTAAAAATAAATAAAAATAAAGGGCCTAAGGGATGATTCAAGGGTTAAGACTCTGCCTTGCAAGCAGAAGGACCTGAGTTCAGATCCCAGGTCCCACACAAGCTTGCACTTCCAACCCTGGTAAACAGAGGCTGGGAAATCCCAGAGCAAAGCAAAAAGAAGGCAGAAGCAATCCAGGATGATTCCCAAAGTTATCCTTGATCCTACACAGGGCCACACAGTGCTCTCTGATACACACACAGACACATAAAATAAGTAAAGTTTATGTCTCTATTTAAAAAATAAAGTCCTTCCTGTCCAAGCATCAGAGTCTAACTTTAATCCCCAGAATCCTTTTATATTATATATAAAGTTTGGCATTTTTTAGCACATGTTTGCAATCCCAGAAGTTTGCAAACAAGGTGGGGGCTGGAGAGGTGGCTCAGAGGTTAAGCCTTTGCCTCACAAGCAAAACGACCTGAGTTCGAGCCCAGGTCCCATGCATAAATGCCAGAAAGAAATGGCTGTGGCCTATACTTTAGATTCTGGAAAGCAGAGCAGAACAAAGCCAATAGAGGATGTAAAGTAATCCAGGGTGATTCCTGATGTCACCCTTGGGCCTCCACAGGCACACACAGTGCCCTCTGACACACACACGCGCGCACACACACACACACACACACATACACACACACACACACACACACAAAACAGGTGGACAGCATCTTATAAATGGCATCTGACAAAGAACACCTAAACTGACCTCTGGTCTCCAAATAGATGCACATATGTGTGGCCTGCACACCCATATGCACATGTACCAGCATACATACATGCACCCACACATACACATAGACACAAAACAAATGAATCAAAATAAAATAAAAGGGAGCAAAATGTAGTGGCTTATAACTATAACTTTTTGAACATTTTATTTATTTGTAAGAATGGAAGAGAAAGTACTGGCACTCACTGACATGAGATAGGTACAAGGGGAGATCAGAGGACAACTTTAAGAAGTCAGTTCTTTCCCTCTACTATGTAGGCCCCAGGGAATTGAACAAGGAAGGGTTGTTAGGTTTGATATAGGCTTTTGTCAAATGAGCTGCCTCACTGATCCCACTTGGAAACTGAGGCAGGAAGATCACTGAACGAAGAAGGTCAACCTTGGCTGCACAATAATGAATACTGAAACACTTTCTCTGGCAATAATACCTGCACATGGTAGGCAAGAAGATCGCTGTGAGTTCAAAGTCAGCCTAGGGCACACAGTAAATTCTTGACCAGCCTGGAGGAGGAAAAGTTAATCAAATCTAAAAACATATAGCAAACCATGTGGGAGACTGACCTGGTAACCTGAGTTCAATCCCTGGAAGCCAACATAGCAGGAGAGAATTGACTTCAGAAAGTTGTCCTCTGACCTCCATCCTTACATATCATTCATATGTACACCTTATCTCTTGCTCTTTTGCACTTCCTCCTCCTTCTCAAATAAATCCTCTTTAAAGGGAAAGGGAAGAGGGAAGGGAAAGAAAGCAAGGGAAGAAAGAGAAAGAAGGGAAGGGAGGGGAAAGGAAGGAAAGGGAAGCGAGGGGAGGGATCTTGCTAGGTGATATGAGCCTAGCAGTAATCCTAGTACTTCACAGGCTAAGGCAGAAGTTCAGGGTTCCAGGTCAGCCTAAGCTTCATAGGGATGTCAGAATCAGCACTGTCACTCACAGAAGACTGAGGAGCACCCTCGCCCCTTAAGGAAACTCCACATAGGCAAACCCAGGATTCTTGCCTTCACCACTGTTGGGATGAGCCAGTACAAAAGCAGAGTCAGAGTTCACCAAAAGAGATCACAACACAGACTTTAAGCATCTTAAGAACAAACAGAGGTTAAGGAACGATAAAACATACCTGAGCTCAAGTATGGACTTCTAAAAGAAGTTATATCAGTTATCTTAGTAGTAGACACATGTACTTTTGGTGGCACTCAAGTTAAATCTCAAAGGATTGCTGAGACATCCCCCCTCCCCCAATTTATTGCTAAATAAGACTATGTAAGAAGGCTTCTGAGGTGCCTTAAGTAAGATTTAACCTGGTAAACTAGGAACCACTGGGGCTACACAAGAGGGTATATTCATTTACTGTAAATGAACTTTCTGGTGAGATTTCTAGAAAATTGCAACTTACAGTTGAAAAAGAAGAAAGACTTAAACAAATGGTGCTAATTATACTGAAATTCTTGATTCTCAGCTGGCCTCAACCAGATCCAGGATGAGGGAAGGCTCATTTCTTTTTCCATGTCTCCATAATTTTTTGTCTTTCTATCCTGCCTCAGGGATACCCTATCTCCAAAAAACAAAACAAATTGAAAAAAAAAAAAAAATCTAAAAACTACAGGAGCAACTAAATGACAAAAAAAAAAAAAAATCAACTGTTTCATTAAGAGAGTCTACATCTTATTTTTTTTCTATCTCAAGCATTCTCTTAACTTTGCTTCCTTCCTGCCATGATATATGATCTGCTCTTCTCTGTCCTGTTCTCCCTTTCACCTCTGAAACCAGGAACTAAAATAAATCTTTTCTCCCTTAAAAAGAATGCTATTTTTCTAGTGAGGTACGGCAGGTCACAATTATAATCCAAGGATTTGGGAGACAGAGACAAGAGGATTATTTCAAGTTTAAAGCTAGCCTGTTCTACATAGCAAGTTTCAAATTAGCCAGGATTACAGTGAGATCCTATCTCAAAAACACCACAGAAAGGAGAGGAAAAAAAAAAGGAGGAGAGAAGGAGGGAGGGGAGGGAGGGAGAAAGGAAGGAAGGGAGGAAGGGAGGGAGGGAGGGAGGGAGGAAGAAAGGAAGGAAGGGAGGAAGGGAGGGGGAGGAAGGAGGAAGGAAGGAAGGAAGGAAGGAAGGGAGGAAGGAAGGAAGGAAGGAAGGAAGGAAGGAAGGAAGGAAGGAAGGAAGAAGAAAAATTTCTACAAACAAGATGGCTCAGCAGAGACAATTTCCAAAAGTTGTCATCTGATGCCCCTCCAATTCTCTGTCAAAGAAATAATTTTTTTATAAAAATTCTGCTTAGAGACTTTAATATTGATCAAAAAATGAAAATCCATCAAGAGGCTGTCTTTCTGGTGGGTGTATTTAAAAACAGAACAAAATAAAGCAGCTCCACCCACACAGCTGGAAAAAAGCTTCTGTCATGCACACTAAAACTTGTTTACCCATGGCACTTCTTAATAAGAGAAAGGCTTTGCAATCTGAAAAGTTATATAAGGATTTTGCAATGTGTGATTAGTTTGAAATCTTGTTTATTTACTAGCTTACTTACTTGCTATGTCAAAATTTATGATTTTACTTTACAATTCTGCAGTTCCTCCAAGAGAATTGTGGTCATTAATTTCCATCTCCCTTCCACTTAAAATTTTTTAAAATATTAAAAAACTATTATTGGCATATAATAAAAATTAATGTCTTAAAACAGTTCTTTTCCCAGAAATGGTAGGAAGACAAAAAATTTCACAATGATTCAACCATAATAGTAAAACCTGGGTACTGCAATACAATATTGTTTTTCACAGGCCTGAACCAAGTAAAGTTTAAATTTCAATGTAGGGACAGCAGGGATCATACACACACACTGACACTCACTCAACTCCAAGCCCCTCTTTTTTTAAAGGCAGCGAGATACAGATTTCAGAGAGAGCATGGACTTGTCAATAGAATGATCCAGACCATCAAGGCAATCTAAAATTAAATACTTCCAAAAGAGCACAGTGTATTGTAGCAGAAATCCTAGCAGTTAGGAGACTGAAGCAGAAAGAGGCGAGTTCCACGGGCTAGATTTAAAAAAAAAAAAAAAAAAGAAGTCCACTGACAAATGGCATGGAATTAAACTTGCCAGAAAGCATGGGGATTGCCTCACTCCGGGCCTAACGAGGCTTCAACCTGGGGCTGTGGACGCAAGAGCTGTTCTGAGCTACAACCATTACACAAACCTCTACCCTCGGCAGCTGGACACTAGCTAGCTGGACACTAGTTAGCTGGACACTAGCTGGCCACAGACTCCCTGGAAGAGTAAACGCCAAGTTTCAAAGTCTAGTTCGAGGGGGCGGGGTGGGAGATCCAACCTCGAGAATCTGCGCAGACATTCGAAGAATCTTTGAAGTTTTACATGAAAATCAAAACGTGCGAGATCGGGCAACAGAGCAGCGTCGGGAGCCCGAGGTCTACGAACCCGCACTACTGTCCAGGTAAATCAAGGCACCGTCCCGCGGCGGGGGACGTCAACGCGCAGAAAGTCGGAAGACCCCCGCGTCCCATAAGAAGAGCGGACCCTGGCTGCTCCAGCTCAGTGCGGGGCAGGACACCCCCGATGCCCCTCACCCGCTCCCGGCGCCCAACCGGTCTCCCGGGAGCCCGGGGCAGGGCGCCTCCCCAGCCGCTCCCCTCCCCCACGGGCCCGGCCACCCGGCCCGCCCCAGAGCCTCCGGCCGGGCCGCCGCCGCGCTGCCCGCGGTCTGCACGGTTGTCAGTGCCTTCAGCCCCTCCCGCCGCAGAGGTGCCCCTGTCCTCCCACCGCTCACCCGGGTTAGCCGTCGACGCCGCCATGGCCTAGGTGCCACCGTCGCTGCGCCACCCCCTCCAGTGGGAGGGGCTGCCGCTGCCGCGGAGCCGAGGGGAGGGGGAGGGAAGAGCCACTCCCCAGAAGCGGCACCCGACGGCCGCCACCGCTACCGCGGAATCCAAGATGGCGGCGGAGGCAACCCCCACCGCACACACCATCGCGGCTCCCCGGCGAAGCCACGCCCGCGCGGGGGCGTGGTCGAGTCGGGATCGGCCTCCTTGGGAAAACTGACCAATGGAAACGCCAGAGCGACTCGGCCAGCAAGTCCAGTTGATGGCCGAGCTCGGAAAGAAGTCCAGCTGTCTCCCTGTTCCCGCCTTCTTTGCGTCAGAGATCCCTAGTCGAGTGACGTCAGTGAAAAGCAGTGAAAATGGGTATAGTACTAAAAAGTTTCATTTGCTAAGACGATTCGTTTTACAAAGCCTCTTTGGCTATTCTAATACTTCACATGCTTTGCAGTTCTTTTTATTTCTTTTTAAAGAATCATAGTTTTTAGTGAAAGTTCAATAACATTTTTTTATAACACTGGGGATTCGACCTAGGACCTCATGCATGTGAGACAAGTACTCTACCACTGAGCTACACCCGATAATTACTTTTTGAAAGCTTTCTCTGAACTTAGGGTAAAAAGATCTGGGTGATCATCATCATTCAGTAAGGTAAATAAGCCACAGTCAAAATGGAGGCAATTGATGAAGATGAGAATAGGCTCAAGGGTAGCCTAGACAACAAAAAACGAAATCTGCTCCTCCCTCCCATGAAAATGTGGAGTAATCTGTTGTCATTGATAGGACCAAGATGACAGAGGTTTCTTGATTTTTTTTGTTCATTTGTTTGTTTGTTTGTTTGGTTGGTTGGTTGTTTTGGTTTGGTTTTGGTTTTTTTCTTTTTGAAACAAAGAGGGATCAAAGATCACATTCATCCATGCCATAGTGCATGCTGTAATAGTATGAAAGTTAGAGAACCACTTTTGAAAGTTGGTTCTCTTCTTCCACAGTGTGAGCTTCTGGTGATCAAACTGAGATCCCTAGGTTTGCAAGTAGATGCCTTACCTGCGGAACTATTTCACTGACCTGAAGACAGGTTTTAATAAGAAAGTGATAAAATAATTGCACAGACATACTTTATAATAATAAGCATTGGGCATTTCAGAGCAGACAAAATCTTTGAGACTAAATAGGTACCTTTGGGCTGGCAAGGTGATTTAGCAAGTAAAGGCACTTGCTGTGCATGCCTGATAACTATAATTCAACCCCCAAAATTCATGTAAAGTGGAAATAGAGAGCTAACTTCACAGCATTGTCTCTCACCTCCACATATGTCACATATGTCATATATACATCATACACACCCATACAAATAATAAGTTAAATAGGTGCATTCTTCACAATGCTGCTGTCACAATTTTTTTGGTTGGTTGAAATTTTGATTCTTTTGCTTTCCAAGTGTTGGAGTGACAGGAGTGCACCACCAAGTCAGGCTGATAACTTTTAAATAGTGGCCAAAGTAAAAAAAAAATCCCTTGTTTATGATGTAGATATCACTTTTTTTTTGGACACAGTTTTATGTAGCATAAGAAGCTAGCCTCAGATGCACCTGCATGTAATAACTTTGAACTCTGCTTTTCCTGCCTCTGCCTCCCAAGAGCCTCCACTCCCATGTATTACTGAAGTACCCTGTTAGCTTGACTTGATACAAATATTACTAACAAGAAAAAAAAAAAAATGAGGCTGGAAAGATGGTCAGGCATTAAGTCTCACAAATAGAAGAACCTAATTTCTGTTCCCAGAGCCCAATTAAAAAAAATGGCAGCGGGGTCTAGAAAGATGGCTCAGAGATTAAGACTCCACCTTGCAAGCAGAAGGTTCTGAGTTCACATTCCAGGTCTCACATTTAAAAAAAAAAAAAAAAGCCAGACTAAGATGGGGAGGGGAAAGAACCAGGACACATGTTGGTGGCATGTACTTCAGTTCCCTGATGGGCAGAGCCTGTGAAATCCCAGAACGAAGCAAGAAAGAGGTATAAGCAATTCAGGATGATTCCAGAAGAACTCTCTTGGGTCCTCCACAGGGACACACAGTGCCCTCTGGTACACACACACACACACACACACACACACACGCACAAAAAATACTACTAACAGGAGCTATTTTTATTATTTCAATTAGGCTTGCTCAAGTACATATCGGAGTAATATTTCCACTAACCTAAGATGATAACTTCAGTTTCTAAATACCATGTGTTAGAGTTCAGATCTTAAGTGTTCCCCAAATACTTGTGTGTTAAAGGCCTGGTTCCTAGCTGATGGTATGCCTGAGAGATGATGGAATCTTTAAGATGTGAGACACGGTGAAATAAAGTGAGGTCATTAGGGATGCTCATGCCCGGAAAGAGGAGAATGGAACCCCAGCCCCACTTCTCTGTTTCCCTGAGGCCACAAAATGAGCAGTTTAGCTTTGTCACAAGCCTTGTCACTGGCCTGAAGCAATAGAACCAAGTGACTCTAGACTGAAATCTCTGAAACTATGAGGTAAATTGCAAGCTATTCCCCTTCTTATTTAGTCACAGTGACGGAAAGCTGACTGAAACACTGTGAATACTCTTGTTTGTTTGTGGACATGTGGAGATTAAATGATGAGTTGATTTCCCTCCTCCCATCATGTGGACTCTGGAAATCAAACTCAGGTCTCCAGGTTTATTGCACAGGTACCTTATTAATATCTCCCTAGCCCTATATTTTGGTTATTTTTAACATGATGTCCCTGACTGGCCTGTAACTCCGTATGTACACTAGGCTGGCCTTGAATTTGCTGTGATTCTCTCACTCTGCTAAATTCTGGAAATACCTGGAATATAGGCTTATATACCACCATACTGAGCCCCAATAAGAATGTATAATATCTCTATGCCTTTATTTTTACTTAGTAAGTTTGTTTATTTATTTATTGCAATGCTGGGGATCAAACCCAGGACCTTTTGCAGTAGAATAAGCACTCTACCAACTGAGCTATATCCCCAGCCCTCAAAGGTGTGTATGTGTGTATATATGTATGATGTAGATATGTTTGTGTGTGTATTACATGGGTTCATTTGAGTATGTATACACATGCACCTGGGTATGCCTGCACATGAGTACAGAAGCCAGAGGTCAACACCAGGTGTCTTCCTCAGTTCACTCTCCCCCTTATTTTTTTGACAAAGTATTGGTTACAGTCAGCCTACATGGTTGCTGGTAAATCACCATCAAACGGCTTAAGGGAACAAGCGGTTTATTCTCTTACAACTGTCTGGTTACAGTTCTTAGTCCAGCTTGGCAGGAGAGCTCACACCAACACCAAGGCCAAGGGAACTGGCCACACCATCTGACAGAGGGATAATCCTTACTTGCCAGCATGTCTAGCCAAGTGTACAAAAGGATGCCAACTCTCTCAACCAGCCTCTCTGTATTTTATTCCAGGGCCTTCCCCATCAGATAGACAATCTCCTGCAGGTCTACTCTGGGCCTAACTCAACCACTAATTCTCTACAAATGTGCCCAGAGTTCAAACCCTCAACTGTCAAGTTGACACCTGTGCCCAACTATGATGTATCTTTCACTAAACCTGTACCAGACGAATTGACTAGATTGGCTTGCCAGTGAGTTCCAGAGATCCACCTGTCTTCACCTCCCCAGCCCTGGGATTGCAGGTGTGTGCTGGTGATCTGAACTCAGTTTCTCGTGCTTATATTGGAAATATTTAACTTACTGAACCATTTCTCCAGCCCCTGGTATTGTTTTCTTTTATTGACCCATACACAATTACTTGTCTTCTGGTTTGTTGAAGCACTAGATCAAACACACTTAACACAATGATGTGTGTCACGTAACTGACTTAAGCACTGGGCCTAGTGAGATGGCTCTGTGGGGTAAGGGAGCTTTCTGTCGATCACCTGAGTTTGATTCCTGAGTTCAATTCTTGGAGAGAACTGAATCCTGAAAGCTGTCTTCTGACTTCCCTGTCCAGATCATGATGCGTGCGTGTGTGTGCATGTGTGCATGTTCGCGTGTGTGCGTGTGTGTAAATTAATTAAATTTTTTTTTAAAAAAAGCCCAAGCAGGGCTGGAGAGGTGGCTCAGGGGTTAAGCCTCCGCCTTGCAGGCGGAAGGTCCCGAGTTCGGATCCCAGATCCCACGTATAGACGCCAGGCGGAAGCGGGGACGGCTTGCGCTTCTGGTCCTGGTAGGGCGGAGCCTGTGAATCCCGGGGCAGAAGGAGATGGAGGCATCCGTGGTGGTTCACGAATTCGTCCGTGGTTCTACACACACACACACAGACACACACGTGCGCGCACATACACACGCACATACGCACAGTTGAATAAATAATAATAATAATAAAAAAAAAAAGCCCAAGCATTGGAACTAGCAAGATGTTTCAGCAGATAAAGGCACTTTCACAAAAACTTGGTTTATCTGAGTTTGATTTCCAGATGATAGAAGGAGAGAACCAACCTGCAAGTTGTCCTCTGACTTCCACACGTGCCATGTGGCACTTACATGTTAAATAAATAAATAAATAAATAAATAAATAATATTTTAAAGAAATTCAAAGTTACATTCATCTAAAGACCATTCCCAAACCAGGCATAGTTGAACGTGCCTATCATTTCAACACTTGGGTATTAGTTTACAGCAATACCCCACTTCTCAAGTACCTAAATTGTCTTAGTCTCATATTCTGTTGCTGTGATGAATACTTAACCCAAACAATTTAAGAGAACAAGGGGCTTATTCGTACTCATAATTATAAGTTACAGTTAGTCATCGCAGCAGGAGAGTGTATCAGCAACACGAGCCAAGGGAACTGGCCACGCCATATCAATAGGAAGAGATGAGAGAAGGGCAAGAACTCAAACATACTTTCAATTTTGTCTGCCAACTTACCAACCAATTCTCTTTATACATCTTATCCATTTTCCCAGAGAGTAGTCTCACATGCTACGAGCAGGGTCTTCTCACATCATTAGATAAACTCCTACAAATTTATATTCCAACTTACCTTAACTAAATAATTCTTTTAGATATGTCTAAAGGCTCAGTGCTCAATTGTCAGGTTGATACCTAAAAACTAATTCTCACAATAGAAGATGAAGACAAGGAGTTCAAGGTCATACTCGGTTGTATTTATGCAGTTTTAGAGCAGCCATGCTGGGAAGGTCTTTGAAGGTCACCCCCCACTGCTGAGTTTATCATGAAGAAACACACTCTACTAATCTGGAGGAAATGGTTCTAATCCTTCACAGAGGTAAGATCACCAACTTCCCCAACCCTGTGTTCATGAAAGGATAGGGAAATGAACTTTCCATTGCAGATCAGCCACAAACTCAAGTGGACTGGGCCCCAATAGGAACAGACAGATGAGATGTAAAGGACTGTCATGGTTTGAAATGTGTCCCCCACAGTCTCATGTGTTTGGCAAGGTCATGGTACCTTGAGAGGTGGAGCTTTGCTGGAGGAAGGCAGTCACAAGGGCTGGCCCTTGAGGTGGATTAGTCCCACCCTACCACCAGGAGAAGTCTGCCTTCCAAGATGTCTGCAGTGACTTAGCCTCCTCCAGCTTTGGCCAGCCAGCCATGCTAGCTCTGCTTTGAGAGACTGTACCTTCCCTCTAGAACCGTAAGCTGAATAAACCTCCCTTTCTCCCTTAAGTTGCTTGACTTTGGGTGCTCTCTCACAGCAGTAGTTAAGAGTAACTGTTACAAGGACCAAAAGCTCAAATTAGGTTTGCAGAAACTGGAGCTGACCAATGAGGAAAAGTTGCTTTTCCCCCTGGCCTGCCTAAGACTATGCATAACTCTGTGTCAGCCATCTTCGGCTCCCTTGCTCCTCATGGCTTCCTGTTTCTCACCCATGGCTTCCATGTCCTCACTCATAGCTTCCCTGTCTGAAGCTATGAATTACTTTCAGCTTTCTTGCCCCCCACAGATTCCATATCCATTAATTCTGTACTTTGTCTCCTCTAAAAACTTTGCCTTAATCCTCTACACACATTCTTGTTTTAAACTTTGACTCCAGAACACAAGAATCTGGAGACATAGAAACTTCTCTCCCACAACAATATGTTGAGTCTGAGTCCAACCTAAGCTACATAAGACCTGTGTTAATAAAGAAGAAAAGGGGGCTGGAGAGATGGCTCAGGGGTTAAGCTTCTGCCTTGTAGGAGTTTGGATCCTAGACCCCACGTATAGACGCCGGGTGGAAGCGGGGGCAGCCTGCACTTCTGGTCCTGGTAGGGTGAAGCCTGTGAATCCCAGAGCAGAGTAAACGAGGAGGTGGAGGCGGTCCATGGGGGGGTTCCCAAATTCACCTGTGGTTCTACATACACACATGCACGCACGCATACACAATTGAATAAATAATAATAAAAAATTTTTTAATTAAAAAAATAAAGGAGAAAAAAGGCACTCTTAACAAGGTGATTAATTTCACCATTCTTATCACCTTATAGTATTTCAGGAAAACCAGCTTAACTTTCTTTTTCTTACAAGTGTTATAAGACCTCCCTTTTACAGCAGCAGCATGAGGTCTCAATGTAGAATAAAGAGTAGTTTATCATATACAAAAGCACTGGGTTTAATCTCTCATACAAAGATCAGGGAAGAAAGAAGGAGAGGGGAAAGGAAAAAGAGAGAGAGGTGACTCCTTCTGATTATTGCCATTGAGGTACATGCATCCTCTATTTCCTTGCCAGCCAAGAGCAGACTACACGAATCAGTAAGAACTGCTTCTGCCTTGCAGTTCAGCCACCCCCAAATAGAAGGTTTTTATGAAAATCTGTCTCTTGATGGCAGTTCCACCAACAGCAAGTCACAGAAGGATGGCTTCTTGTTGTTTTTGAGTCAGAGTCTCACGTAGTCCAGGCTGGCCTCAAACCTACTACATATCCAAGGATAACATTGAACTGAACTTCCTGCCTCCACCTCCTGAGTGCTATGATTATGTGCTAGCACCATTGCTCCTGGCTTCCTGGTGGTTTGATTGTCATGGCTCTTTCGAGACCGGTGCCAGCATGCCTTCTGAGTGCTGGGACTACAGGTGTGAGCCACCAGGCCTGGCTCAAAGTCATGGCTTTTAATGCAGGAACAGCATCAAGATTTTGTAAGACCAGACTATCGTGTGACTGTCTTGACCACCAAGAGTTTATTATTTCCCAACACATGACAATTCTTCTTCTTCATCAAAGGAAAAAAAGTTATGTTATTACATTGTTCTAAACCACATCCAAGTGTTGCAACACACTGGAGAAAACACTTTCCAGAGCTGAATGCAACTAAGGCAATCAAACATAATGCCTACTTTCTCTCAAGTTGAAATCTTCAAACTTCTGCAGTTATTCTATGTTCTTCCTATTAGGATATGACAAACTACTAAGATCTGTCTCAATTAGGAAATGTTTATGATATAGTAGATGTCTGTTAGTTCTAATTACTTAGAATTATCTGATAACTATAAAACACTCCTTGCTGTACAAGACAAATTCTAAATTGAATCTTTGTGGTTTTAGTAGAGATAAACATTAAGAAATGAGTTGATTGTGAACAGGGAATGGTGGTACGTACCTGTAATCCTAGCATGGTAAGGAGAGACAGGAGGGTCTTGAATTCAAGGCCAGTCTCAGTTCAAGGCCAGCCTGGACTATAAGAGACCTCATCTCAAAAAAAAAAAAAAGTTTTAAAAAGAAAAGAAAAGAAATTAGTTGATTGTGAAGCCCCACAATCAACTGTTCTTGTGTCCTGTGTTCTTGTGTCCTGGAATCAAAGAAGAAACCAGAACATGTGGAGAGGTAAACCAGGATTTACAGAAAACAAGAGAAAAGGGAAGAAACTTTGGGAAGCTCACTCTGGAAGGGGCAAAAAGGAAGTCACAGCCTTAAGGTGGGGGAACATTAGAGCAGAGGAGATAGCATAAAGTCAGAGAGAACGGGGAGAGAGCTGCTATAACCACTTGGCGAGATGAGAGAGCCTCGATGACCACATGGCAGGAGATGGGAAGAGAGAGGACGGCTAGAGCGACATGGCTATGACGACGTGGGGAGGGGAATGGGTGGAGCTACCATGTTTTATAGTCTTGAGTGGTGCTAAGGAGTGTAGCCAGGAGTTACTAGAAGTGAGGCAGTAAAGACTTGAGATGTCGGTGATCTAGCCCCTCATGGCCCTCTAGTGTCATGAGTCCGTTTCCAGCTGCCTACTTCTCTTGGAGGCTCCCTAGCCCCTCATGGCACTCCAGTGCCATGAGTCTGTTTCTTGTTCCTTGCTCCTCATGAATTCCATGCCTAGGCATCATGAGTTCTCACGTGCCATGAGCTTTGTTTCATTTCTGCTTTTCATGGAAGCGTCCTAGCCCCTCTTGGATTCCATATCTGGAGTCCATGAGTTCCAACCTTTCTCTTCTCTAATAAACTCTACCTTAATCCTCAAAAAAAAAAAAAAAAAAGACTTGAGATGTCATGGGGGTGGCTTCCACAGAGAATGTCCAGACAGGCATTCCTCATTACACTAGCTGTCCAATAAAATTTATTCCTACCTTCTATTTCTGATAAGAATATTTGACTGCTCCAGGAGGAGGGAGACAACCAATCTGGCTGCTTCGTGTTCATGCTGAATGGGGCCAATCAAAGACAAGGGGAGCTGTCAGATACCCTCATTCCAAATGTCCCAACCCTCCAAGAGTCCAGGATAGATGGGGTTCTGTTGGAACATCATCTGTAGTCTTAATGAGTTTATCCTAAAAGAGACAAAGTAAATAAGGTTAAGTAAGGAAGGTCCAAATATGAGGACTAAAAGTATTATGATAGCAAGGGTCCAACAAATGGCATAAACCAATATATCCAGGAAGGTAAGAAAGAAGAGGCTATGTAGACCTCTTTAATTTCCTGGATTAGTTTATCTAATGACACCACAACCAACTTTTCAGCTTACAGTATTAAATAGTTAATATTACTAGTATTGAGTTGTAAATTGTTATAAGTTCTGTTATCTTAACCATTGTGATAAATATTTTTTACCCCCTTCAGTGTTTGGGATTGAACCAAGGGCTTTATATATACAAGGCAAGCATTTTTGTCACTCAGCTACATCCCAAATCCATAGTCGACCAGTTTTATTTTGGTTTGGTTTGGTTTTTTATTTTCTTGTTTGTTTTAATTTTTGTTTTCACTTGTTGATTTTTTTGAGATAGGGTTGCAGGTAACACAAATTGATCTTGAATTCTTTTTTTCAAACAAACTTTTCCTTTCTTTTTTGTAAAGATGCAAAAGAAGTATGTATTCTTTAATTTTTAATTTAATTCAAGTTTAAAAATATTTTATTTATCTGTGAGTTGATACCAGGGCATATCAGTGCCGTGAAGGTCACACGACAACTTTTGGTCAGTTCTCCCTTTCTACCATGTGGGCTGGGAGACTAAATTAGGATCACCAGGCTTTCATTCAAGTGCCTTTGCCAGGTGAGCATCTCACTGGATCTTTATCTCCTTATGTGGAACTCACTATCTAGACAGATCAGGCTGTCCTTGAACTTGAACCAATCGGTCGCCTCTGCCACCTGAACGCTAAGTTTACAGTCATGTGCTACCACACTTGATTTTGGAATTCTTTTAATCGAAACATTTATTGTTGTTTAGGAAAAAATGAAATTTTAAAAACCAGGACAATGTTTCATTCTCCCTTCTGTGCACAGAACCCAGTAATAGACACAAACAAGCATGGGTTAATAGACCACATTGTCTATTAACTATAACAGGAGTTATTTTTTGATTCCTTTTTAAAATAATTGTTTCATTTATTTATTTGTTTTGTGTGTGTATGTGTTTTGTGTGTGTGTGTGTGTGTGTGTATCAGAGGGAACTAACTGTGTATCCTTACGTCCTTGTGGAGGACCAAGGGTGACTTTGGTAATCATCCTAGATTGTTCTACCTCCTTTTTGCAATTCACGCTGGGATTTCCCATGCTTTGCCCACCAGGGCTGCAAGTCCAGACCAAAATATTTCTTCTTGGTGTTTTTAGTGGGACCTGGGATCCCAACGCAGGAAGTTCTGCTTGCTAGGCAGTGTCTTAACCCCTGAGCCATCTCTCCAGCCCCCTCTCCTTAACTCTTAAGCATTGTTTTTATTTATTTGAGACAGTAGGCGTGCACATGTCACAGTGCTCAGAAGGGAAGGCAAAGGACAACCTCCAGAAGTCTGTTCTCTCCTTCCATCTAGGAATAGAACTCAGGTTGGCAGGTTTGTGCACAGTTTCGTTTTGTTTTTTTTTTTCAGAGTATAATAATATTTTCAAAAAATTGTCTTTTTCAAGTCAGTGATAAGGTGGTATATATTCTGAATTTAAACTATTTTATGATTATTTTATAACTATTTTAGTCTTAGATTACTTTGAAAACTGAAAAAAATTGTCTTCTTGAAAAAATTTTAGGATAATAACATAAACAGGATGTTAAATACCCCTTCAATTTCAACTCCTGGAGTTTATCTCTTCATCTGTATCATATATATTTATAGACTGTTGTGGTTTACCTGCATGGTTGCTGATAAATCACCATCAAAATGGCTTAAGGGAATAAGGGGTTTATTTTCTTATGATAGTCCAGTTACAGTTCATAGTCCAGCTTGACAGGAGACCATGCACCAACACCAGGGCTGAGAGAAATGGCCACATTATCTCTACATAATGGCTGAGAGAGGGATGATCCTTACCTGCCAGACCAGCATGTCTGGCCAAGTGTACACAAGGACACCAACTCTCTCAACCAGCTCTCTGTATTTTATTTCAGGGCATAATCCCACCACCAGGGGCTGGGCCTTTCCCATCAGCTAGACAATCTCCTGCAGGTGTGCTCTGGGCCTAACTCAACCACTAATTCTCTACAATGTGCCCAGAGCTCAAACCCTCAACTGTCAAGTTGACACATGTGCCCAACTATGACATAAACATATACTCACACATATGGATGTCTTGCAACAGGGATATGTTTGCTGTGGTGACAGCAGTGTTTTCTAGTTTTGTTTTTGTTTAATGTGTGTAAGGAAGTGAAAAGACAATTTGCGGTAGTTTAGTTCTCTCCTTCTACCAGGTGAGCTCTGGGGATTGAACTCAGCCGATCAAACACATACCCAGCAAGCACTTTTACTCTTTGAGACATCTCACCAGCGCTTGGTTTTTATGAGATGGGATTGATTAAAACTCAAGTGCCAGCTGGGCACTTGAGGGCCCATTTGAGGGCAGCCTAAAAAAAAATGGAAGAGGGGCTGGAGAGGTGGCTCTGGGGTTAAGCCTCTGCCTTGCAGGTGGAAGGTCCTGAGTTCCAATCCTAGACCCCATGTATAGATGCGGGGCGGAAGCGGGGGTGGCCTGCATTTCCGGTCCTGGTAGGGCGGAGCCTGTGTGAATCCCGGGGCAGAGTAAACGAGGAGGAGGTGGAGGCGTCCATGGTGGTTCCCGAATTCGTCCGTGGTTCTACACACACATACATACATACCCACACATACATACACACATGCGCACACATGCATACATGCACAATTGAATAAATAATAAATAAAAAAATTTTTAAAAAATGGAAGGAAGGAAGGGAGGGAAGGAGGAAGGGAAGGAGGAAGGGAAGGAGGAAGGGAAGGAAGGAAGGACGGAAGGACGGACGGAAGGACGGACGGAAGGACGGACGGAAGGACGGACGGAAGGACGGACGGAAGGACGGACGGAAGGACGGACGGAAGGACGGACGGAAAAGACAAATCCAGATGCCAATATTCCCAAGATTTCTTATTCATTAAGTCAGAGATTAAGAGATTTTCAAGTGAGACTATTATATACATCAAAAGACTGGCTACTGATCCATCCTCTTCCACCCATGTGACCTACTTAGAAGCTATTACCTGCATTGTTAACCTTGGCTGCCCTGGCTGTGGCAGAGTTGTGGAAATATTCCCTCACTGATCAAGGCTCCAATTTAATCTAGCCAGGATCATTTTCTTACTCACTATGGGAGTGTCTGAAAGTGGATCTGCTTTAGCTGAAGTATTCATGAAGCTTCTGAGTCCAATGTGTGAGTCAGAAGAGGGAAAGCCACCAACCACTCTCCTTTGCGAAGAGGCGGCTAATAAAAAGAAGAGAAGCTGCCAAGAGATGTACTTGGGTAGGAAGAGACTGCACTGGCCACAGCCAAGCCCAGCCTTGGATAGCTCGACCACAAGGTAAATAACGACCCAGCTATTCTGAGTTTAATGTCTCTTTCTGTCAGCTTAGGAAATATGGAAATCGTGGTTAGGGAAAGTAGAGACCTTTACTTTGCTCAAACTTTTTTTAAAAAGTGAAACCTCTGTCTGAGAGGGGTAACTGTCTTGCACATAGTCACTGAGGAAAACTGAGGTAACTCTAGATTAGCCCTGAGAGCCAGAGACTGCTTTTGGTTTTAGGGACTGCCTTAAGAAAATATCACCGCTGGGTGAGGCAGTACATGCCTGGAATCTCATCACGTGGGAGGCTGAGGTCAGAGGACTGCTCTAGGCAGACCGCCTCGGGAAGGAGTGAGTAGAGCCAGCCTGGACTACATGCAGAGGTCCAAGCCAGCCAGACTACACAGTTCAGCCCTGTCTCAAAATCCAAACAGAGGCCTCTTTATCCGGTGTCTTCCCCATCACCTCTTCCATTGTGTCCAGCAGAGAAAAAAACTGGGATCTTGTTTGTTCAAGAATAATAGGGTACTGCACATGGGGAGAATGAAGTGACCTGGGAAGAAGACACATGAAAAAGAATTGTTCTGAACACCTTTGGGGAAGGTCGAAACACTACCATCCTCCTCCTTTCTTTAGGGACAGAATGCTGCATAAACCAATGGATTCTTGCCTTGTCTTCTCTTCCCACTCTAGTCCTGATCAGTGCTGCTATTTGTATTAAACAAAACAGAAAAACAAAAAAGAAAAGGAAGTTCTAGAACAGAACTTCTCTTTAGAAAACAAATTTTGGATTGGTGACATTTCTGATAATGTATCGTTTTAGAAGAACTTACTTTAAGGTTAGGAATATTACTGTCGTGCCTGAAGTCCTAGGCTCGATTCCCAGCACTGCATAAAACGTCCTATGGTGTCAAACTTCTGCAATCCCAATACCAAGAGGTAAAGGCAGGCAGATCAAAGTTCCAAGACCATCTTTGGCCACATTTAGTTCTGGGAACAATTTTGATGTGAGCCCCTGTCTTACTCTGTAGCCCAGGCTAGGCTGCCACTCGCTGCATAGACCAGGATGGCCTCAAACTTTCCGTGATCCTCCTGCCTCTGCTTCCCAAGTAAAAACATTACAAAGATGAGTCACTGTGTCCTATGGAAAAATTACTTTTGCTCCTTGTGATTTACACCTATAATTCAGCATTTGGAAGACTGAGTTGATGGATTGCTGCAAGTATGAAGCCAGCCTGGACTGCCTAATAAGCTCAAGGGGAGTAAGGGAATGAACTCAAAACAAACCAGGCGAGCTTTTTGCCTAAAAGATCTCAAAAGAGAAAAAACTAAATATCCAATCCTTCAATAACTTAGTGACTCGCTCCATTTAAAATTTATTTTGACCTGGGCATGGTGGCTTCCCACTGAAATCTTCGCACCCAAGAGGCCGAGGCAAGAGGATCATCACAAGTTTGAGGCCTTGACTGCATGATGAGTCCCAGGCTAGTGTGGGCTACAGCATGAGAGCCTATGTCAGAAAAAAAAAAAAAAAATTAACCTAAGGCCTGTGAGGTGACTCAGTGGGAAAAGCACAAGCCTGACAACTTGAGTTCAATTCCTGGAAACCACATGGTAGAAAGAGGCAACTAACTCCCAAGAGTTGTCTTCAGGGCGCGCGCGCGCGCGCACACACACACACACACACACACACACACATGCATATGTACGTACAAACACACACTAAATAACATAACAAGTAAAATAATAATAATATTTGCCTAAAATAATTTTTTTACCATGGGCCAGAGATGTAGCTCGGTAGGTAAGACACCTACTCAGAAGCCGAGCAGCCTGAGTTTGACCCCCAGAAGCCCATGTGGTAGAAGAAAATTCCTGACCTTCACTGGTGTACAGTGTACCATGACATAAATATGCTCTCTCTCTCCTCTCTCTCTCTCTTTCTCTTTCTCTCCCTTGTTCCCTTCCTCCCTCTCCCCTCCTCAAATAAGTAAAAAATAATGTACCTAATTTTGTTCTCAAACCCCTATATTCATTTCTTAAAGAGAAATTTAGAAGCTTTAGGTCTTATAAATCCTGTTTATGAAAATAAATGCCAAGACTGTTCACGGCAAATTTAGAACCAAAGCAGAATCAACCTCCCACTTTTGAACTGAGAAACAGAAAGCTCTTGAGTCCAACAGGAGCAGAAGTAACTTGTTGGAATTTGGTGACTCTGAGGATGAATCAGTAATCCAGAGGATCTTTGATGCAAGGTTCCAGAATTCAGGTTTAGTCAGATAACAACTAGAATCAAAGGTAACTCCAGGCTTCAGCGTCAACACATTGCAGGCTTTTCATCTGTCCCATATGAGATTACCAAGGGCAAACTTCAAGACCTAGCCTCAGACTTCCATGACCCTCACTCCTCAGAACTTCTTAGGATTATTGTATGACTCCTTTTCCTCAGCCTCTGGTGCTCCTTTGGTTTTCTTACTGCTGTGATTTCCATGGTCCTTTCTGGGCAGCCTTCAACTCCAGAGATCTTGTTCTTGTTTACTCCTACATTCCAATCTAAACTCCCTTCTTGAACATTTGTTTATAAGCATTTACATTCAGCCCATCACAAGTGAACGAATCAGAATCCTCTAAGATATCTGCTATTCATGGGTCTGGAGAGATGACTCAGGGGTTAAGACTCTGCCTAGTAAACAGAAGATCCTGAGTTCAAATCCCAGGTCCGTGCAAATGCCAGGCAGAAACGGAGACAGCCTGCACTTCTGGCCCTGGCCCTCTAACACACATACACAAAATAAATAAATAGTTATTTTAAAAGATATCTATTTTATAATAAAGAATCCTACAAATGGCAATGCTTTCCTTTCAGCTTTCCAAATTCAAGTCCCAGGGCTTCTTTAATAAGTCTACCCTCCCTCTCTCTTCGTACTGCATGAATGAGGTAGCGCTTAAGGGGAGACTATGCCGGGAATGGAACCCAGGGCCTTTGCTCACTAGGGAAAGTGATCCGTCACTGAGCTACCCACCCAGTTCCTATATGTGCATCGAGTTTCTAAGTTTTTACAAATCCTGGGATATCTGCCGATTCTGAGACTTTGCAGCGACTTCTCAAAGGTTTCAGATGCATATCTACTGTGTTGGTCTTGGTGACTATCTTTCCTGTTCTCCCACTCTAAGCCATCTCTTCTACTACGTTTTCTCACTTTAGGGTGCCTGTGGCCACCAGGCCCTCTGCTCTAATAAAAGTCATATTTCTGAAGGATAAAATAATAAATAGTTGCTGCAAATCCTTCCACAATCTTCCATTCATTTTTTTTTTCTTCCTTTTACCTTGATACCCTAACCCTTGTTTCCTGTTTGGACCATTTCAGCAAATCCCTACTGTCTTTGCCTTTGTGTGTGTGTGTGTGTGTGTGTGTGTGTGTGTGTGTGTGTGTGTGATATTGTATATCTTTGGTACCTTTCACACACTCTTGCCTGCTTTGATAACTTACCTTCCTGCATTCAACAAGCATGAATTGTGTGTATACTCTGTTCCAAGCACTAACTATGATGTGAACAGACTCCTGTATGTTATTTTTTTAACATTTTTTATTATTATTTCCGCTCATACAAACTTAATAGGTACACCAGTTCCCTCCCTCCCTTCTCTTCCCCCCCCCCGAACCCCTGCTCCCTGTGAGTATGTTAAATGCCTACACTATTGCAGCCCTATCTCTAGACTTAGAAACTATACTATGAATGGGTCACTTTCCAATTAATTGCCACAGTCATTTAGATAAATATGACCCTATTCTCAAAACATTCATTTGCTCAAAAACTTTCCATTCAGATTCACTAACTTTACTTCCATGGCTCAAAAGTTTGGTAAAGGGAGCTGGAGAGATGGCTCAGGGATTAAGACTGTGTCTTGCAAGCAGAAGGTCCTGAGCTCGGATCCCAAGTCCCATGTAAAAAGGCCAGGTGGCAATGGTGGCCTGCATTTCCGGCTCTGATGGGTGAAGCCTGGGAAATCCCAGAGTAGAAGGTAGAAGCAATCTAGGATGATTCCTGAAGTCGCCCTCGACCCTCTACAGACATACACAGTGCCTGATATACACGCACGCATACACACATAAATATTTTATTTGTGAGAAGAAAATGAGAGAGAATTCATATACATTCCATGGTACGTGGGTGGCGATCAGAGAAAATCTGTTCTCTTCTTCCATAATGTGAGCTTTGGAAATCAAATTTAGGTCACCAGGTTTTCAAGCAGGCACCTTACCCACTGAAGTATCTTTCAACCCCCCAGTATGTGTTATTAGCACCTCTGTCAAATATTGTCTGTAGATGTATAATAGGCTTGCTACTGGGCTGTTTGGTCTCTATGTTTACTCTTAATGCCAATACCACATTGCTTGGATGAGGACAGTTTTACAGTATATTTTGAAGTTAAGTAGTGAAATGTCTACTGCTTTATTCTTTTAGTTCAAGATGGCTTTGACTATCTACCAATTGCCCATCTATAATTGAGGAATGATTTTTCTAATTTTTTGAAGAATGTCCTTTGGGTTTTGTTTTTGTTGTTGCCACTGATCTTGTTGATGTTTTAAATCAATCTCTCAGAGTCCATCCTGGCTTCAAACTTGACATGTAGCCAAGACTGACCTTTTACTCTGCTTCCTAAGTGCTGAGGTTACAGGCTTGTGTTACCATACCTGAGGGTACTTGATGTTTTAGTTTAGCTTTCTGTTACTGGTGATGAACTTAGGGTCTTCTATATGGTAGGCAAGATTCCTTCCTATCTGTTTTTTTTTTCCAATTTTTGTAAGTGTGTGTGTGTCCGTGTGTATCAGAAGGTACACTGTGTGTGCCTGTGGAGACTTAAAGGTGACTTTAGGAATCACTCTGGATTTCACTATATCTCTTTTCTTTGCTCTGGAATTTTCCAGCCTCCAAGATTAGAAGTCGGACTTAGGACTTAGGACTTTCTGCTTGCTAGGCAGAAGTGTAACCCTGGAACCATCTCTCCAGCCCCCTGTTTGCTATTTTGATTAGGATTGTATCAAATCTTGTAGTCTGCTTTGAGTGGCTTGGATAGTAAACATTTAACAACATTAATTCTTTTAAGTCATGAATATGTGATGTCTTTCCATCTTTATTGTGTGTCTCTCTGATCTTTCATTAATTTTTTACAGGTTTTGTTTTAGAATTCTTCCACCTATTAATTGAGAAGAGTTTATTGATCACCTATCATGAAGGATTTATCAATTTCCTCCTATGGTTCTATTATTTTCTTGTTTATCTTCCGGGTATTTTGTGCATTCAATTTAGAACTGATATATCTTTTTCCTTCGACTAAACCCTTCATTGTTATTATCCTCTCTATCTCTAATAATTCTTTTTTAATCTTAAGGCCTATTTTGTCTGATAGTAATAGGCATCCCTTATTTTCTTTTGGTTAGTATTTACTTAATACACTTTTTTTTAATAGTTTTTTTTAATTTATTATTATTATTATTTATTCAACTGTGTACATGTGTGTGTGCATGTGCTCTCGCGCGCGTGTGTGTCTGTGTGTGTGTGTGTGTCTGTGTATGTGTAGAACCACGGACGAATTCGCGAACCACCATGGACGCCTCCACCTCCTTCTGCCCTGGGATTCACAGGCTCCGCCCTACCAGGACCAGAAGCGAAGGCCGCCCCCGCTTCCGCCTGACGTCTATACGTGGGATCTGGGATCCGAACTCGGGACCTTCCGCCTGCAAGGCGGAGGCTTAACCCCTGAGCCACCTCTCCAGCCCCTTAATACACTTTTTATATCCCTTTTATTTTTAATCTTTCCATGTCTTTAGATTATAGATTACTTTTTTTTCCTTTTTGAGAAAATGTCTATGTAGCTCAGACTGATTTAGGCCTTTGCAATGTTGATATGACAGATTGTGTGCTTTTACCATGCCTGACTATACATTAATCTAGATTAATCTTTTATTGTTCTTGTTATTTGGGGTTTTTTGGGGGGGCAAGGGGACAGGGTCTCACTCTAGCTAGATTGGCTTGTAATTCTTTCTTTAGTTTATGCTGACCTTGAACTTATAACAATCCTCCTGCCTCAGGTTCTTGAGATATGAGCCATCATGCTCAGCTTGATTCCTTCCTTCCTTCCTTCTTTCCTTCCTTCCTTCCTTCCTTCCTTTTCTTTCTTTCTTTCCTTTCTTTCTTTTTCTCTCTCTCTCTTTCTCTTCCTTCCTTCCTTCTTCCTTCCATTTTCTCCTTCTTTCTTTCAGCACATAGCTGAGCTGATGTGGTGGTGCCTATAATCCTAACACATGGAAGATTAAATTGGAGGATTTCAAGTTTGATGCCAACCTGTGAGTTCAAGGCCTACCTGAGGTACACAACAAGTCTTGTAATAAAAACAAACAAACAAACAAATGAATAAATAAATAACTCAGCACATGGTTGGATTAGGGCCAACACCAAAAAGTAGATAATTGTCAGTTTTTAATTTTCTTGTATGTCTAA
This sequence comes from Typhlomys cinereus, assembly GCA_023101885.1. Classification (NCBI taxonomy): domain Eukaryota; kingdom Metazoa; phylum Chordata; class Mammalia; order Rodentia; family Platacanthomyidae; genus Typhlomys; species Typhlomys cinereus. The sequence goes on along the minus strand of JALPQD010000346.1, from coordinate 1,677,168 downwards.
TATCCAAATTTCCTTCCTATTGGTCAAATCTTTCTTCATGTGATTCTGTAAAGAATAGAAACTCATTCTTACTCTAGAAGGCTACGGAAACCAAACAGTCTCTCTTCCTGGCAGCTAAGGTACTATTTTGTGACTTGGCCCCTGAACCAGTCTAATGCTCTAGCCAGGGACTGAAATATTGAATGACACAAAGATGACATAGTTTATAATTCAGGCATGACAGTGGTATCCAGTAACAGTTGAACTGGCCACTCAGCAGCACAGTGTTCACTGGTAGCAAGGCCTGTCGCCATCGTTGTCCTAACCAGACTTTCTGCACTGATCTCTACTGTGCTTTCTGACAGCTGACTTGTCTTGGTTTCTGCCTGTGCTTGTAACCGATTCTCCCTCTGAAAGCTATTTCCTTTCTTTCTTTAAATGTCCTTTCTACTAATTGAGGGAGACTTCATTTTTATTGCTCACAAATCAGAATCCTGGCTTGATATGAATATGCTCCTTTTCCCTTGGGAATGGAGGAGGGAAAGACAGTACATGAGGGGAACATGTAAGGTACAGAACATTTAAGGTCAACCTGTGAACTTGTTTTTTTTTCCCCTTTCAGGTTTTTGTTTCTTTGTTTGTTTTGTTTTGTTTTTGAGACAAGGTCTCTGTACTTGAACTCAAACATACTATGTACCCCAGATTGGTTCAAACTTACCTGGATCCTCCTGCCTCCTAAGTGCACGTAGCCGCCATGCCTTGTATGGACTCATTCTTGACAGTAGGAGGGAAGTGAGGTGCAACACTGAAGAAAGGCAGGGGTGACATGAGTCATCAACATCACTGACACATAAAGGCAGAACCCTGGCAACAGATCCAACTGCATCCAAAGTTAGCCTCACTTCTGGGCTTTTTTTTTTTTTTTTTTTTTTTTAAATCTAGTCTCTTTTTTTATTTTGAAAATATTGTTATTAATTTTTTTAAAATTTTGCAACAGAGTTTCAAGTACCCTAGTCTTAAGCTAGTTATGTAGCCAAAGGTAACCTTAAATTTCTGGTCCTCCTGTCTCTACCCTACCTCAGTGCTGGGATGATAGGCTTGCTTCACTGCGTCCTGGTTAGGAGGTTCTGGGACTCAAACTCAAGGCTTTGTGGCAAGGCAGGCAAGAAGCACTTGTCCAACCGAGCTTCAGTCCAAGCAGCCAATAAACATTTTTAAATGCACCACTTAGCAAGGTGTAGTTCTACATCTAACATATTCCATGCTTTTAGGATAAGAAATAAATATGAGGCTGACAAAATAGTTTAAGGGTAAGTTGCTTGCTCACAAACCTGGTGACCTGAATTCAATCCCCAGAAGCCCACGTGGTAGAAGAAAACTGACTTCTGATAAGTAGCTCCATCCAGTCTCTCTGTCTCTCTTTCTCTCTCTCACTACAAGTAAATGCAATATTAAAAAAAATAGATATGGTCTCTTCTATCACATAGGATTACTTTTTGACTAGAGAATACAGACACTAATTATAATAAACTATAGTGACTATTTTGAGACGATCACCTTAGAAAATTGATACATAAACTAAAGCCCAAAAGGGAAGAAAATAATTCAAGAGATTGTTAGTTGAAAAAGCTTCGAGGTGAGGGGATCGTGCCAAATTCACAGAGCTCTGAGAAGTCAAGTATTGGAAGACCAAAAGGACAAGGGATAGAGAGTAACAATAAATAAGTGTTTATTTAGAACATAAGCAGACACATGAATTTGCCCTGGAGGAGCACCTTACAAAGAATATGGCTCATAAATAATGTATTGTGGTGTGATTTGGTGACTATCTATCTACCTTCCTGCATTTTCCAGCCATCAGGAGGAGCTCCAGACTAATTTTCTCCCATGGGAAAGTAGAGGATCATTTCTCTTCAGATCTCTGAGAAGGAATGCAGTCCTTAATGCCACTGTTGATTCTCTTCACCATGATATCAGACCCTAACCATCTCAATGACTCCATTTATTTATCTATTTATTTATTGTGTGTGTGTGTGTGTGTGTGTGTATGTGTGTGTGTGTATATGGTGTGTGTGTGTGTGTGTGTGTGTGTGTGTGTGTGTATGTATGTACAAGAGAGCACTATGCGTGCCTGTGTAGGATTTCGGGAATCATTCTGGATTGTTTCTACTTTCTTTTTGCTTTCCTCTAGGATTTCCCAGGCCCTGCCTTCCCGAACCTAAAGTACAGACTACCGCCATTTCTGCCTGGCGGTTTTCATGGTTGGAATCTGGGATCCAAACTCAAGTCCTTCTGCTTGTGAGGCAGAGTCTTAACCCCTGAGCCATCTCATTCAGCCCCCAATTCGTCATTTTAAATTAAAAATAGGGCTGGAGAGGTGGCTCAGGGGTTAAGCCTCTGCCTTGCAGGCGGAAGGTCCTGAGTGCAGATCCTAGACCCCACGTATAGACGCCAGGCGGAAGCAGGGCGGCCTGCGTTTCTGGTCCTGGTAGGGTGGAGCCTGTGAATCTCCGGGCAGAGTAAACAAGGAGGAGGTGGAGGCAGTCCATGGTGGTTCCTGAATTCGTCTGTGGTTCTACACACACATACATACATACATGCGTGCACACACGCATACACACACAATTTAATAAATAATAAAAAAAATTTTTTAATTTTTAAAAAATCAAAAATAATGTGGTAAGGTTTTAAAGATAAGTCTTCATTTAGCCCAGGCTGATTTCAAACTCATTATGTAGCAGAGGATGACCCTAAACTCCTGAACCTCCTGCAAGGATTACCATGACTCGAGTGCCAATCAGTATTTCATCAAACAAAATTTTAATTTCACCTATGTGTGAAGCTATGAGTAACCTGAAGGTTCATTAAATGATTTTTTTCAAACAGTCTATTGCCTTTTGCTTCTCTCTAAGTTTGGATGATGGTCATGGATCTTTCCTTCATGTGCTTTTTGAAATTCCTCAGTAAGGGGCTCTAACTGAAGACTCCTAAGAATCAATGTATTTATTAGGTTGCTTTGGTGTTCTCATTTTTTGAATGTATTTCTTTAGTGCTTGTATGCATGCTAGCGTATGTGCGTGTGTATGTGTGTGTGTGTGTGTGTGTGTGTGTGTGTGTGTGATAGACACAGGTGTCAATCTGACAGTTGAGGGTTTGAGCTTTGAGCACAATTACAAAGAATCAGTGGCTGAGTTAGGCCCAAACAAGACTGCAGTAGATTGTCTAGTTGAGGGGGGGAGGTGTAGTCCACATGAGTGGGGCTAGGTCCCTGGGCAGGTGAATAAGATGAAGGGAGCTGGTTGAAGAAGTGGCATCCTTCTGTATACTTGACTAGACATGCTCATCTGGCAAGTAATGATGGTCCCTTTGTGGATGTATGGATATGGTATAGCTAGTTCCCTCTGCCCCTGGAGTTGGTGTGAGCTCTTCTGCCAAGCTGGAAAAACAACTATAACCAAGAACCATAAACTAGAATAAAATCCCTTGTTCCCAATGCAGGCAAACTGCAACAGTGTGAGTGTATGAGTGTGTGTGTGTGTGTGTGTGTGTGTGTGTGTGTGTGTGTGTGTGTGTGTGTGTTTGTATGTGCGCGTGAAAGTTAGATACAGGTGTCAACAGTTGAGGTTTTGACTCTGGACACAACTGTGAGAATCAGTGGTTGAGTTAGGCCCCAAACAAGACTGCAGTAGATTGTCTAGTTGATGGGGAGGTGCAGCCCGTGGTGAGTGAATAAGATGGAGCTAGCTGGTTGGGAGGTCCAAGGTCTGCATCTCACCTAGTATGAGGTCAACAAGCCCCAGTGATCCTGCAGTTCCTCTTGCAGAGCTTGGGTTATAGGCATGTACAGGGAGGACTGGCTTGTTACCTGTGTGCTGAACTTTGATCCTCTTGGTTGCAGAATAAGATTTCTCAAACACAGAGCTGTCTTTCAAGCCCCAATGAGTGAATTCTATACTCTCAATATGAAGATTAATAACTCAAAATTCAGAAATGATCAAATAAATTGCTAATTGTCATTATGTTAAAAATGTACTTTGCAGAGTAGAGTAAAAAACAAAAGACCACTGAAAAGTCATGAGAAAACACAGGTCAAAATTGAAAGGAAGTGTTAGAGAATGCTAAAGGAGGAAAACAAGAAACAAAAAACCAACCTCAGTTGCAAGAAGCAAGTCTCTGTTCCAAGCTTGGAAGGATACCCACATACACACTTGGATGTGACTAGTCAGGCAGGGAGAGCATGCCTTTGAAGGTTTTCGCCAATCTTTTATGGCTTAAAATTGGGGAAAGGAGATGGGGAAATGTGTCCTTTGCAGTTGCCACTACTGTTTGCTGACTCTTCTGCATATTCTGTCTTCTGGTGTTGCTGACTGCTAGGTGGCTGACTTTAGACACACTGGTTCCATTCTGGCTCTGGTGTTGCAGACTTTCTTCAAAATTATCACACCTACTATCTTCTAACAGTCTTACACTTTAGCTTTACTTTTACAGTGGAATACTGAAGTCTCCTACTAATATTTCGCTGGGGTTAATCTGTGACTTAATCTCTAGTGATTTTCATGTTATGAAATTGAGTGCACCTATGTCAATGTCTTATATGCTCACAACTATAATATTCTCTCAATGGATGGTTCCCTTAATCTCTTCTGATTAGTATTGGCTTAAATTATAAATTAAATTCTAGTCAATTTTGTCAGATATTAGAATAGCAACTTGTTTTTTACTTCCATTTGTTTAGAATGTTTTTCCCTCCTCCACCTTAAATAGTATCTGTCTTTTATATTGAGGTGTGTCACTTTGAAAAAATAAATAGATGGATCCTGCTCTTTAATCTAATCTGCCAATCTGTCTTGTGATTGTGGGAATAGAGATCACTGATTTTTTTTACACATTTTATTTTTGCCTAATCATACAAGCTCAGTAAGTACCCCCTTTCTCTCCCTCCTCTTTCTCCTCCCAAAAAACCATTGATTTTTAAGAGTTGTTATTGAAAGACATGTGTTATTTTATTGATTTTGTGGTATTTGGAATTTTCTCATTCCTCTGGTACCTCTTATTCAAAAGTAGTTTGTTTTTCCTGTTTTTCTGTGAGTTTGTCTTTCTATTCAATCTCAAGACTTCCTTTAAATATTTTCCATAGAGTTGGTTTAGTAGTCATGAATTTCTTTTTAGCAATAAGTATTTTAATTTTTTAATTTATTTTTGAGTGTATATGTGTGTGTGTGTTTCTTGTCTGTGTCTGTGTATGTGTATGTGTGTAGGTGTAAGCCTCGGAGGGCACTATATATCCCTATGAATTGTTTCTACCTCCCTTTTGCTTCCCTGGGTTCCACCTTCCAGAGCTGGAAATGCAAGTAGCTGCCATTTCTGTCTGGCATTTTAACATGGAATCTAGGACTCAAACTCAGGTCATTCTGTTGGTCATGCAGAGTCTTAACCTCTGAGCCATCTCTCCAGCCCATAGTCATGAATTTCTTACCTGTTTTAACAGGAAAATTTTATTTTTCTCCTTCAATTATGACTGATAGTTTTGCACTCCTGGCTTTTAAAGTTGCTATTGAAAAAAATAATAAAGTTTCTGTTGAAAAATTTGGCCCTTCCCCCCACCCCTGGTGGGAAACAGACTCCAAAGAATCTCCAGAAGCTTGCCTTCCCAGATAGGTTGACTTCCACAGCAGCGAAGAGACCCTGTCAAATAATGTGGAAAGGTGAGAACTGACATCTGAAGGTTGTTCTCTGACCTCCACACACATGACATGGCATGTGCCCGCACTTACATACATGCACACAGAACTGTTGTTTACGTGTTTATATATGACTTGGTTCTGCTCTCTTGCCACTTTCAATATTTTTTCTTTCTTCTATTTAGTGGTTTAGTTATAATACAAAAAGGGGAAGTTCTTTTCTAGTCTAGTCTGTTGGGGGAGGGGGGTCCTAAATGCTTCCTTATATGGAAAAGCACTTCTTTGTTTATTTTAGGGAAATGTTCTAAGATTTTTGTTGTCATTGTTGTTGTTGAAAAAGATTTTTATGGGCTGGAGAGGTGGCTCAGGGGTTAAGCCTCCGCCTTGCAGGCGGAAGGTCCTGAGTTCGGATCCCAGATCCCACGTATAGACGCCAGGAGGAAGCGGGGGCGGCCTGCGTTTCTGGTCCTGGTAGGGCGGAGCCTGTGAATCCCAGGGCAGAAGGAGGTGGAGGTGTCCATGGCGGTTCGCGAATTCGTCCGTGGTTCTACACATACACAGACACACACACACACACAGACACACACACGCGCGCGCGCACATACACACACACATGCGCACAGTTGAATAAATAAAAAAAAAAAAAGAAAAAGATTTTTATGCATGTATTTGTTTGTTTGTTTTGTGTATGTGTGTGTTGTATATCAGAGGATACTGAGTCCCTGTGGGGACCAAAGGTGACTTTGGGAATCATCCTAGATTGCTTCTACCTCCTTTTTACTTGGCTCTGAGATTTCCTAGGCTCCACACACTAGGGCCAGAAGTGCAGGCTGCTGCCATTTCTAGCTGGCATTTTTACAAGGAGAGAACTCCTCACCTTCTTTTTGCCCATGTTTCTTAGATATGATCTTTTCATAGTGTCCCAAATATCTGTAAATCCAGTAAACACTTCATTAATTTATCTTGTTAGAATGTTCCAGTTCCTCCATCTCGTCTTCAGACTCAGATATTCTGTTCTTCCCTTGACCTTTTCCACAGAATTTTTAAAATATTTTATTTATTTGAGAGAGAGAATGAAAGGGAGAGAAAGACAGAGAGGGAGAGAGAGAGAGAAAGGGAGAGAGAGGAAAGAGGAGAGAGAGAGAGAGAGAGAAGCATAAATACCCCCATCTTAAGACTCAGGAGACCTTGTGGAAGAAGGGGCAGTAAGACTATAAGAGCCTAAAGATGGGAAGATACTCCATTCAAGGCAGGGCTGCTGTATCCAGGTGTTGCAGGGAAAACAGTCTCAACCGTCCCAATAGGGTTCTTGTGTTCCGGAGTCGAAGATTGAAACCAGGACACGTGTAGCGAATTAAGGTAGAGTTTATTAGAAAAGAGAAAGGTTGGAACTCACGGACTCCAGACGTGGAGTGCCATGAGGAGCTAGGGCACCTCCATGAGAAGCAGAAATAAAACAGAGCTCATGGCAATAGAGTGCCATGAGGGGCAGGGAGCCCATGAGAACTCACAGTGCCTAGGCATGGAATTCATGAGGAGCAAGGAACAAGAAACAGACTCATGGCACTGGAGTGCCATGAGGGGCTGGGGAACCTCCAAGAGAAGTAGGCAGCTGGCACTTACGGCACTAGAGGGCCGTGAGGCGCTAGATCTCCAAAGATGGTTGCCAGGGCTAGGTATATTTATACACCTAGACAAGCCTGGGAAACTGGCTTTTTCCCATTGGTTAATTCCCATTGGGGCCCAACCCAGTTGCTCTTGGGCCCATGTGGGCTAGAGATCAAGTTGTTTGATATGGAGAGCTCATCTCCATAATCACTTCAAGGGGAAGTTGGCCATCTTATCTCTGGGAGGATTGGAGTCAGTTCCTCAGCAGGAGTGTTCCCTCAGGGTGATTCCAGCAGTGGGGGATGGCCTTCAGGAATTCCAAAGACCTTGAGAGACCCATCCCGGCATGGCTGCTCTAATCCTGCCTCACAGGAACTCACTGCAGTGAGACTTGTCCGTTCTTACCAGACCTGCATAAAGACTGACATACCAACATACCCCCATAGGCTACTGAGGATCTCAGGAGAGTGGAAACATGCAGTGGAAACTTTGGGGACTAGGGCTGGATGAGTGAAGGGAAACGCCCCTATCAGTGGGGCTGCTAAGGCCACTTGGTATGCTACAGAGGCCTGAACCCTCACAAGAGTAGACAAGCCAGAGGGAACCCTGGGGTCTATAGAAATGGACAGGCAGGACTGTGGGAAAAAGTAGGATGGACTGATGAAGGAAAGAGGGGGACAGGAAGAAGGGGGAAGGAGGGAGGCAAGAATAAGTACTCAATATGGACAAAACCTTGTAAAACTAAGAAAAATATATTAAATAAAAAATAGTTACCTATTAAAAAAAGAAGCAGCACATATACTATAGCAAGTTTACAGCGTTCAGAAGACAATTTTCGGAAGTCAGTTCTCTCATTCCCCCACATAGACTTGCAAGGACTGAGCTGAGTTCGCCAAGTTTTCAAGCAGGCCTCTCACACACTCAGCTCTCTACCCCCAGAATTTTTTTTATTTTACTTTTTCTTTTTTTTCTGTCTTCATGTGCATATGCATATAGATTTATGCATGTGTATATGCATGTTTTGCGTGCGTGCGTGTGGTGTGTGTGTGTGTGTGTGTGTGTGTGTGTATGCAGGTATGTGCTCTAACAACTGAGCCAAATCCCAGTCCTAATGAACTAATGTTTGTTTTAAAACTTTATTCATTTGGTTTTGTTGTTGTTGTGTGTGTGTGTGTGTGTGTGTGTGTGTGTGTGCAGGTATGTGCTCTAACAACTGAGCCAAATCCCAGTCCTAATGAACTAATGTTTGTTTGTTTTAAAACTTTATTCATTTGGTTTTGTTGTTGTTGTGTGTGTGTGTGTGTGTGTGTGTGTGTGTGTGTGTGTGCAGGTATGTGCTCTAACAACTGAGCCAAATCCCAGTCCTAATGAACTAATGTTTGTTTGTTTTAAAACTTTATTCATTTGGTTTTGTTGTTGTTGTGTGTGTATGTGTGTGTGTGTGTGTGTGTGTGTGAGAGAGAGAGAGAGAGAGAGAGAGAGAGAGAGAGAGAGATCATTGCATGTCCCTGTGTGACTTTGGGAATTATCCTGGGATGCTTTTACCTCCTTTTTGCTTCATCCTGTGAATTTCCAGGCTCTGCCCACCAGGGCCAGAATGCAGGGTGCAGCCATATTTGCTTGGCACTTTTACACATGGGACCTGGGATCAGAACTCAGAAACTTGGGCTGGAGAGGTGGCTCAGGGGTTAAGCCTCCGCCTTGCAGGAAGGTCCTGAGTTCCGATCCCAGATCCCACGTATAGACGCCAGGCCGAAGCGGGGGCGGCCTGCGCTTCTAGTCCTGGTAGGGCAGAGCCTGTGAATCCTGGGGCAGAAGGAGGTGGAGGCGTCCATGGTGGTTCGCGAATTCGTCCGTGGTTCTACACACACATACACACACACATATGCACACAGTTGAATAAATAATAATAATAATAATAAAAAAATTAAAAAAAAAAAAAGAACTCAGAAACTTATGCTTGGGAGGCAAAGTCTTAACCCCTGAGCCATCTCTCCAGCCCCCATGGACTAATTTTTAATAACTGAAATTGATCTCTGAATGTACTTGATTTTTTTCATCAAGATATAAGAATGACAGTATAGTAAAATTGATTGGGAAAAAATTAAGATAATTTTATGTCTCTACCCATTGAATTAAGATTAAACAACTGGGCATGGTACCACAATCTTGTAATCCCAGGACTGGGGAGATAGAGGCAGGAGGATCAGAAGTCCAAGTTCATCCTTTGCTACATAGTGAGTCCAGGGCCAGCTTGGGGTACATGAAACCCTGACTCAAAACAAACAAACAAACAAAAAATCATTCTGGGCAGATGAGACAGTTCAGAGCCTACATGGTAAAAGAATAGAGCCGATTTCTGAAAGTTATCCTTTGATTTCCACACACATGTATGGTAATGTGCATGCCTGCTCTCTTTCACTCACATAAATACAATAATTTTTTGAAAGATTCTACAACAAAATGTATATAATAAGTTTTCTGGAATTTAGAGAAATCTTAAAAGGGAGTTTGAACACCACATAGAATTGCTCAAGGTATTTTTACCTGGATCTTAGGGAACAAGAAAGCTGTAATTGATTTCAGATATATATATAAACATATATATATAACACATATATATGCTTATTGTATGTCTGCTTTGCTTATCACTATAATGTAATACCTGACATAGACTACTTATGAAATAAAGGTCACTTGATTCTTGAGGCTTCAGTCCATGTTGCAGTTCGCCTGCATGGTTGCTGATAAATGACCGTCAAACAGCTTAAGGGAACGAGACGCTTATTTTCTCTTATGATTCTCTTACAGTTCTCAGTCCATCTTGATAGGAGAGCACGCACCAACACCAGGGCCGAGGGAACTGACCACACCATCTCTACACAACAGCTGAGAAAGGGATGATCCTTATTTGCCAGACCAGCATGTCTGGCCAAGTGTACACAAGGATCCCAAGTCCTTCAACCAGCCCTCCATCTTTTATTCCAAGGCCTAGCCCCACCCACCAAAGGCTGGGCCCTCCCCATCAGCTAGACAATCTCCTGCAGGTTTGCTCTGGGCCCAACTCAACCACTAATTCTCCACAAATGTACCCAGAGCTCAAACCCTCAACTGGCAAGTTGACACCTGTGCCTAACTATGATAGTCCAAAACTGAATTGCCATTAGTTTGGGCTTCTGGTGAGCGTAACACAAAGTCACCACTGTGATGAAAAAAGTGCTCACATGTCTAGCTAGAAAGGGGAGGTTAGAAAGAGAGATAGAGTTGGGGGGGATGGAAGAAGTGAGGTCCCACAATTCTTTCAAAATATAACCACAACAACCTGCCAGGTCTTACTTTGTTGTTTGCTTGAGACAGGCTCACATAGCTCAGGCTGGCTTTTGTCCATATGTAGCCTTGAACTCTTGATCTTCCTGTCTCTGCCTCCCAAGTGCTAAGATTACAGACATGCTTCCTTGCCTCTAGGATTAATCCTCGCTTTTATATATATTTAGGATTAATCCTCATTTCTTTTATATATATTTTATATATTTGAGAGAAAGGGAGAGAGTGGAAGAGAGAGAGAGAGAGAGAGAGAGAAGAAAACAGAGAGAAAGCATATGCATGCCCTGGCACACACAGGTGGAGTTCACAGGACAACTGTTGGAAGTCGTTTCTCTCCTTTCACCATGTGGGCTTCCAGGACTGGAACTCAGGTCACTGGATTTTCCGGCAGGTGCCTTACCCACTAAATTATCACACCAGTACAGGCCTTACTTCTTTTATTTTATTTTTATATATGTGTATATGTAATGTGTACGTGTGTGTGTTGCATGTGGGTGGGTGTGTGTGCAGGTATGCAAGTGTACTTGAATGTATGTCTGTGGAAGCCTAAGAATGATATCAGAAATCATCCTTAATCTCTCTTCTACTTCATTGTTGTAAACCTGAGTTTCGAATTAAACTCAGAGCACACATTAGGACGAGTCCCATTAACCAGCTTGCTTTGGGGATTCTCAGGCTCTGCCTTCAGGATTAGAATTAGAGGCTGGCTGCCATACCTGCCTGGTTTCCCCACCCCCCACCTCCCATGGGATCTTGGGATCTGAGTTCAGGTTCTCTTCCTTGCAAGGCTAAAGCTTTAACTACTGAGTCTTCTCCCCAGATCCAATCCTTCCTTCTTAAAAGATCAGTAGCACTTGCTAATACTTCCAACCCAGGGATCAAGACTTCACATGTGGATTTATCTCAATCGTAGTGTACTTGTGGGGTTTTTGTTTTGTTTTGGTATTACTTGTGTTTTAACTAACAGTAAGTCCCAAGATGAAGTGTATGCTTTATGACACATCTGTCTTATCAGTTATCTAACTAGTTTTATGATTTTCATCAGTACTTCTCCTCAAACAAATCATGTTTTTTGAAGTATTTGTTTTAATTTACTTTCTCTGTATATATATGGGGGGGGGGCCCACTATGGTTCCTGTGGAGGACCAAGAATAACTTCAGGAATCATCCTGGATTGCCTGTACCTCCTTCTTGCTTCACTCTGGGATTTCCCAGGCTCTGCCTACTAGGGCCAGAAGTGTAGGCTACTGCTATTTCTGCCTAGAATTTTTAACATGGTACCTGGGATCCGAACTCAGGACCTTCTGCCTTGTAAGCAGAGTCTGAACCCCTGAGCCATCTCTCCAGCCCATGTTGTGTTTTTTGTTGTTTTCAATCCTTGGTCCTTTTGGTTTCTACCAGTGGAATACAGAAATACACACTTACAAATTAGGCAAATTTAAATTTGTTTCATTTTCTTTTATTTAAAAATAGGACAAATCTGAAGATACCCGAGAAGATAGCTGAGTCTGGACCACAGTAAAAAGGTGCGTGTACCCATGGAAGATTCCAGCCTGTCCAGCAGTGTTGATGTAGACAAAGGCTTTGCCATTGCCTTTGTAGTCCTTCTGTTCCTATTCCTAATACTGATGATTTTTCGGTGTGCCAAGTTGGTGAAGAATCCCTATGAGGCCAGCTCCATGACCGCGGAACCGTCTCTGAGCTAAAGTAAGATAAAACTTGGTGTCTGCTCTTGCAAGGGGGTTGATATTTTTTTTCTGTGTGCGGGTATTTTGAAACAGGTTCTTACATAGCTAAGGCTGGTCTTAAACTCCTGATCCTCTTGTCTCTACCTCCCAAGTGTTGCACAAATACCTCATCAAGAGATTGGAAATTTTTACACTGACTTCTACGATCTAGACTTTATATCATTTCATCTTCCTCTTCTCAACCTGCTCACTTTTTACATTCCACAATGGGCACGTGAAACTGAGTTGAGAATTATAGCAAGACATGAGAAATAGGTAGCTTGTATTCTTCTTCTTCCTAATGTGGGAGATAAACAAGTTGAACTTTGAGGGTAGAATAAGGCCATGAGTTTCAGTTGACCATATTGAGTGTCCTTGGAAAAGGACAGTGGACCAAATGTTATGATGTAATACAACATAATTATGTGTGGTAAGGCCTATCTGAAACTAGAAGTTCGCCTGGAGGTTGTCAACTGAAATTTTTCTTGCAAATATAAGATAAGCAGAAAAGATATGAGTCTAAAAAGAGCTTTTCAGTAAATACAATCTGCTATTCTCCAGTAGGCAGAGCTCTATGGTAGATGTCTAATTTGCCTTAGGTGAGCCCTTTAATCTGTCAAAAAATCCCCATATCTGGGCTGGAGAGATGGCCTCGAGGTTAAGACTGCTTGCAAGCAGATAAATTAAGATCCCAGGTCCTAAGTAAAATTGCCAGGTGGAAACGGAGGCCTGGTGTGTGGAGCCCAGAAAATTCCAGAGCTAAGCAAAAAGGGGGTAGAAGCAATCCAGGATGATTCCCCAAAGTCACTCTTGGTCTTCCACAGGGACACACAGTGTCCTCTGATACACACACACACACACACACACACACACACATACACACTAAATGAATAAATAATTAAAAAAACTCCTCATCTATAAAATAATGTGTGGGTTGAATGGACCTCTAGAAGATGTTTCCGTACTATAATGCCTGGAACTTGGGAATGCAGTAAGATTTGGAAAGTCTGTGTAGATGAGGCAGCTCATGCTTGTATTTCTAGTATTTGGGAAGCTGAGGTGGGAGGATTGCCATGAGTTCAAGACCACCCTAGGCTACAGAGTGAACTGAAGGCCATCCTCAGCTAAAGGGAGATACTGTAAAACAAAACAAAACAAAACAAAAAAACCTTAAGATGATTTAGTTAAATCCTAAATTCCTAAATCCAATGACAAGAATCCAAGTATTCCTTGTAAAAACTAAAAGAGAGCAAAATGGGAGATGTAGCTGCATAGTAGAATACTCACTTGACATACCCAAGCACTACAAGTAAACAAATTAAGCAAGCTTCTTTTTTATTATAAGAAGCTAATGGTAGCTGAAACTGCTGGTGACACACACCTGTAATATCAGCACTTGGGAGATGGTGGTAAGGAGGATCAAGAGACCCTGTGTTAGGAGAGGGGAAGGAAAGAGGAGAGAGACAGACAGACAGACAGAGTAGTCACATGAAGATGAAGACAAATATGAATCATGCAGTCACAAGCCGAGGATTCTCTCCTAGAGCCTTTGTTGGTATGGCTTCACTAACACCTTGTCTGTGGAAACCTGGTTTCCAGAACTGTGAGAAAATACTTATTGCTTTAAACCACTTAGTATAGGAGTTAGGGAGACTGGAGAGATGACTCAATGATTAAAGCACTTGCCTCACAAGCAAAAAAAAAAATAGAGTTCAGAATCCCCAGATTCCAGTAAAATGCCAGCAACTGTGACTGCCCGCCTTGTATTTCCAACCCTGGAAGTTTGAGGAGCCTGGGAATTCCCAAGAGCAAGCTGGCTATCCAGACTAGCTAGCCCTTAGGGTACGCTCTGGGTTTAATTATAGACCTCAGGACACCATATGCACTTGCAGACATACATGCCTACCCATGTGCAATCAATCATACATGCACACATGCATATGAAAATGGAAAAAAACTAGTATAGGATCTGTTATGATAGTCACAGGAAACTCATATTTAATGCAGATTAGCATCAGCATTTCAGAGACCATCTAAGAAAAAGTAAAGGAAATCACAGTCTCTAAAATGAAAGCAAAATGGGCACATGGGGTAATACCTGTAACCCCAGCATTTAGAAGGTTGGAGGCCAGAGAATCAGAAGTTCAAGTCCTCCTTGGTTGAGAAGAAAGTATGAAGTCAGTTTAAGCTGCATGCGATCTTGTCCCACAGAAATGAAAGGGAAAGGAAGGAAAGGGAAGAATAAAGAAAAGAAAGAAAGGGAGGGAGGGAGGAAGGGAGAGAGGGAGGGAGAGAAGGAGGAAGGAAGGAAGGAAGGAAGGAAGGAAGGAAGGAAGGAAGGAAGGAAGGAAGGAAGGAAGGAAGGAAGGAAGGGAGAGTAGACAATAAGGAAGGAAATGGAAAAAGAAAGGAAGGAAGGGAAAAAGGAAGAAATGAAACTAAATAAAGTCAGTGCCTGGAGGAGAGAGGTAAAATATAATAGCATTTACAACTAAGGATAAATGTTATATTAAATAATGGTAAGTGGTTCTGGTGGCATGCACTTACAATCCCAGCATTTGGGAGTCTGCAACCCCAAGAATAGTTTACAAATCTGAGGCCATCAGAAGCTACAGAGTTTCAGTCCAGTTTGGGCTACTCACAAGACCTATTTGCAAACAAACAAAGGATGAGAGATAGCTATCAGTAAACTGGTCACTTATCTTGCCGTGTGATAAAATACTGTGACAAAACAGCTTCAGGAAGCCTCAGAGCCTCATAATAGGAAGTCACAGTGGCAGGAGCTTGAGATAGTTCGTTGCTTGCCTCTGCAGTCAGGGAACAGAGGAAGATGGATGTTGGGCTCAACCACCTTTACTTTTTTATTCAGAAGAGAACCTTGGGAAATAGTGCAGTCCACAATTAGGGTGGGTCTTTGCATCTCAATTAACCTAATCTAAAACTCAGTTTTAGACACTGCCCTTCTCAGTGGTTAAAGTGCTAGCCTAGCTAGCACTAGCTAGATTCTTAACTCCTGAGCCATCTCTCCAGCCTCAGGGCTTGCCTTTCTAGCAAGTGGACCTGTACTGGATCCCCAGAACCTAGGGTTAAAAAAAAAATGCTGAGTGTAGTGGTGTGTGAATGTAATTACAGTGTTGGGGAGGTAGAGAAGGGTAGATTTCTTAAGTTAAATGACTAGACTCACCTACTTGGTAAACTCCAGGCCAGAGAAATTCTGTCTCAAAAAACAAGGTGGACAGTGCCTGAGGAATGACGCTGAGGTTGATCTCTGACCTCCACATGCATATTGCACATATATGCACATGCACTTAAAGGGAAATACACACAAATCAACATTATCAGCTATATAGACAAAATGTCTGGCTCTGTCAGTTTTTAGTTATATGGCTTTAAGAAATTTATTAGTTGCTGTATTTTTTTCCAGTGATACTTTAAATAATAATAATAGGGTTGGAGAGATGGCTCAGGGGTTAAGACTCTGCCTTGAAAGCAGAAGTTCCTAGAAAACAGGAGGTACAGAGTTCAGATCCTAGGTCCCATGTTAAAAAAAAAAACAAAAAACAAAAAACGGTGGCCTGCACTTCCTGCCCTGGTGGGTGGAGCCTGGGAAATCCCAGAGCAAAAGCAAAAAGGAGGTAGAAGCAATCCAGGATGATTCCTGAAGTCAACCTTGGTCCTCCATGGGACAACAGTGCCCTCTGATACACACACAAGAGAGAAAGAGAGAAAGAAAAAGTTTAAGAGATGTGCATGTATAACCAGTGCTTGTCAAGGTGTGGTTCTATCTATCTCTGACCCAGCATTATCTGGACTTTGTTAGAAGTGTGTGAAATCCTTTTCAGGAGACAAATTCCTCCTCTGGTTTCAGTGTTTTCCCAGTGATGTGGGGGTCTTTGAGAGCTGTGGAGCTTTTCTCAGCTCTTTATAAGCTTAAACCAAAATTTAAGGTCATCAAAGATATCCTGAGGTACTACTGGTTTCTGAATTGTCCCCAACCCAAGAAGAATAATGAAACAAAGAGAAGGAGTTAGCAAAGTGAACACAGATTTAGTAAGAAAAAGCAAGGAGGACTGGAGACATGGCTCAGAGGCTAAGGCCTTTGCCTCAAAAACAAAAGGACCTGAGTTTAGATCCCAGATCCCATGTAAAAATTCTGGGATAAAATGGTGGTGACTGCAATTCTGGCTCTGGAAGACAAAGTTAGAAAACTCCAGAGCAAAGCAATTAAGCTATTTTAAAAGTGCATTTTTAAATATGAGTATTTTAATTTGGTCTTTGACAATTTCATACAAGCATCCAATGTATTTCTATCATGTTCACCTCCCTCACTCAGTCAGGACTCCTCTCATATCTCTTTCCCACCTTCACGTGCTCCTCCTATTTTGTTTTGTTTTTAAACAACCCACTGAGACTCATTAGTACTGCCCACATGTGCATGGCTGTCCTCTGGTGCATGGGCAACCCACCAGTTGCTACACCACCAAAGAAAAATGACTCTCCCTCCTCAGTAGCTATCTCTGTCACTAGCTTCTCAGGTAGGGATAGGGCCTGTGAGTCTTTCCCTTATCATGTTGGAATGTTGATTGGCTGGATTTTGGGCAAGTCTTTTGCAGGTAACCACAGCTACTGTGAGTTCATTAGTGCAACAGCCATGCATGTCCATAAGACAACACTACACAGCACTCCTTCCCATCCTTCAGCTCTTACATTCCTTTTATCCCCCTTTTTTTTTTTAATTGTTTTCTTTTTTTTTAATTTTTTTATTACTATTATTATTTATTCAACTGTGTACATGTGTGTGTGCATGTGCTCGCTCGCGCGTGTGTGTCTGTGTGTGTGTGTGTCTGTGTATGTGTAGAACCACGGACGAATTCGCGAACCACCATGGACGCCTCCACCTCCTTCTGCCCCAGGATTCACAGGCTCCGCCCTACCAGGACCAGAAGCGCAGGCCACCGCAGCTTCCGCCTGGCGTCTATACGTGGGATCTGGGATCCAAACTCGGGACCTTCCGCCTGCAAAGGCGGAGGCTTAACCCCTGAGCCACCTCTCCAGCCCCCTTTTATCCCCTTTTCATGCCATTCTCTGAGCACTCAACAATCCCATTCTCAGAATGTTGACCAATTAGAGTCTCTGCATTAACCATTTCCCTCTGCAATAAGAAGCTTTTCTGACCAAGGTTTATGGCACCATTAATCTGTGTATAAACACAACTATTTGGAAGGCAGTTTGATAACATGACCATTTAGCAGAATATAGCTTTCCCCTCAGGATTTAGGACCTTATCAGCCACAGCTTTTTGACAGGGTGTACAGTACTACTCATGAATTCTTTCATGTGGAACAGACTTCAAATCCAAATAGAAAATGGTTGGTTACCACCATAATAGTCATGCCACTATTACACCCATGGGCATGTCTCACCTAGCAGGTCAGGACTACAGCATGCAGGCTCCAGTGCTGGCAAGACCATTCACACCCTTTCTCCTCTCGTTGCCTACATAGCACCTTTCAGCAGTGTAAAAGTGAGCCAGCAGAGACAAGTTTCCTCCTCAGCTCCAGCTTGATTTCTCTATGTCCTGCAACCAAATGTATGGTGTTCTCAACAAAAGATCTGGTTATAGTAGGCAGCCAAGACGAATGGCTATAGCCAGTGTTGTTCTGGAGGCTTCTGAGGCCACCCTGACCAATAACTTGTAAGGAGATAAAAGTGCATTTTTAGAAACTTAGATTTCATACAGGGAATCTGTTCTACAGAAATAAAATTATGATTTTAAAAAGATTCAGTGGTTGAGCATCTGCCTAGTATTTTAGCAAGCAAATCCTGTAATGCCAGCACTCAGGAAGCTGAGGCAGGATGACGAGTAGTTTCAAACTGTGTGTGTGTGTGTGTGTGTATGTGTGTGTGTGTATGTGTGTGTATGTGTGTGTGTGTCCAGACTAGCGTAGAATACGTAATGAGTAACAACAAAAAGGGATGCTATTTGTATTTGTGTATTATTTGTGGTGACTAAAACAAGAAAAGAATCACCTACATTTTTAAATCACCTACAACCGGGGTTGTAGAGATGGCTCAGGGGTTAAATTTGCCTCACAAGCAGAAGGTCCTGAGTTCAAATCCCAGGTTCCACATAAAAATACCAGGTGGTAATCACAACAGGCTGTACTTCCGGCCATGATGGGCGGAGCCTGGGAAATCGCAGAGCGAAGCAATTAGGACTTAAGAGTAATCCAGGATGACTCTGGTGGAAATGGTAGTGGCCTGGGAAACCTCTTCAGTGAAGCAATTAGGAGTTAAAGCAATCCTTCTACTTGTGAGGCAAAAGTTTAACCCCTGAGCCATGTCTCTAGCCCTATTTTTTGTCCTCTTTTTTTTATTCAATTGTACGTGTATGCATGTGTGCACGTGTTTGTATGTATGTGTGTGTATGTATGTATGTGTGTGTTGAACCACAGACGAATTCGGGAACCACCATGGACGCCTCCACCTCCTCCTTGTTTACTCTGCCTTG
This sequence comes from Typhlomys cinereus, assembly GCA_023101885.1. Lineage (NCBI taxonomy): Eukaryota > Metazoa > Chordata > Mammalia > Rodentia > Platacanthomyidae > Typhlomys > Typhlomys cinereus. The sequence goes on along the minus strand of JALPQD010000346.1, from coordinate 1,658,338 downwards.
GGATTCACAGGCTCCGCCCTACAAGGACCGGAAACCCAGGCCGCCCTCGCTTCCGCCAGGCGTCTATACGTGGGGTCTAGGATCCGAACTCAGGACCTTCCGCCTACAAGGCAGAGGTTTAACCCCTGAGCCACCTCTCCAGTCCCCCTATTTTTTTTATTATTTATTATTTATTCAATTGTGCGTATATGCGTGTGTGTGTGTGTGTGTGTGTGTGTAGAACCACGGACGAATTCGGGAACCACCATGGACGCCTCCACCTCCTCCTTGTTTACTCTGCCCCGGGATTCACAGGCTGCGCCCTACCAGGACCAGAAACAGGCCGCCCCCGCTTCCGCCTGGCGTCTATACGTGGGATCTGGGATCCGAACTCAGGACCTTCCGCCTGCAAGGTGGAGGCTTAACCCCTGAGCCACCTCTCCAGCCCGCCCTATTTTTTTTTTATAAAAAAATGTGCTTATCGTGATGAGGGTCAAACCTAGAGCCTCATATATGCTAAGTAAGCAGTCTGCTACTGAGCTACCCTCTCACACCAGAGTTTGAAATGCCTTGATAGCCTGTACACTTTGCTTCATCTTCATATTAAAATCAAATTTAAGCAAAACAGAGAAAAACAAAACAAAACAAAACTGAAGATGTGCCAACTAAATCTTTATACCAATAAATAAACTAATACTGGGGGTCCACGATTACAAACCAGTATTCAGGAGGCTGAGGCGGAAGGATGGGGTATTGGAGGCCAGGCTGAGCTACAACAGAGTACCAGCCAGGACTCTCTAACAAGATCTTGACTCAAACATCAAAAACAAAAACAAACACAACAAATGAAATCTGGTGACCCACAAGTGGGGGCGGAGTTTCTGGAAAATTCTCCTGGCAACGCCTCCTTGGCCAGCCAATGATTTGAGCACCTCGGGAGAGGCCCCCGCCTGAACGCATGCGCCGTCCCCAAAGTTTGCGGGGCCTCTGACTCGTGCCCCGCGGCGTTGAATCTGAACCCGTCGGGCCACCGTCGCAGCCGCCGCCGCCTCCGGAAGGGCGCTCGGCATTTGCTTCCGGAACTTTCTTTTCCTTCCCCTTGTCTCCCTCACGCCGCCTCCCCTCCCCCTCCCCAGCTCCCTTTCCCATCAGTTTCGCTGTTTGCTTCGGAGGACGACCCCCTCCCTCGCTAGTCGGGAGTCTGGGGTCAGGTCGGTGCGGTGCAGCGCGCGCAGCTGGAGGTACGGGGGTGCGGGGAGCACGAACCGACCACAGATGCGTTCACTGTGCGGGCTGTTTGGTGTGGGTCGGGGGCAGGTCCGGCGCGCCAGGGAAGAAACTTCCGTGAAGCGAGTGGGGGCGGGGCGGAGCCGGCCGCGGGCGCGTGGGCCGCGTCCTGAAGTGGGTCGCTCGGGGTGGGCGTGGGGGGCCTGGGAGGATGGAGGCGCCGAAAACTGGCCCTGAGGCTGCGGAATCTTGTGGCAGCAGCGTGGCTGAGATCCTTCCATCCAAAAGGCAGTTGAGACAACTGTGTGGGTTTGGAGGGGCTGCAGACAGCAAGTAGCCACATTTCACTCCACATCGCTCTGCTCCCCGTGTCTTTGGGGAAAACTTTTGTGGATGTTAGTATGAGAGACTTTTTTTTTCCCGGTTTTGGTGGCGACTAAATCTATGCCCAGGCACATGTTAAGTATCTCTTCTAACATGGAGTTACACCACCGACATGGTAGGGATTTTTTTTTTTTTAAGTAAATGTCCACAGGGAAGCAAAAGAACGCAAGAAAAACATGCAATTAAAAAAATTAAAGTCTTCATCGAATTAGTTAATTACACATCAATTCCCTCTCCTGGTGGACGTAGTGTTTCAGTTAGATAAAGATTTGTATAATTACTCAATCTGGAAGCACCGATCACAGAAATATCCTTTTGCTATTCCGAAGCTTCCTGGAGCACTAGTTTCAGCAGTTCCCTATTCCATAATTAATGTTCTCCAAGTCCTCTTAAACTTTTAAGTCTTACTCAGGCCTGTTAATCTCTGTCGCAAGATGGCGTCACAAAATCTGTGTCAACTTGGGAGCCTGAGAGAGGGCAGCAGACCTTGAATAACAGGTTATAGGGAGACAGAAATTCTCCAACAATTGATGTTTTGGTGGCCTCAAAATAATTTGAGTTTGTTGCTCCACGCAGGACAAGAAAGATGTCTTCCCTCCCTGGATGCATTAGCTTGGATGCAGCCACTGTTGCAGTGGAATCTGAAGAAATTGCAGAGCTGCAGCAGGCAGTGGTTGAAGAGCTGGGTATCTCTATGGAGGACCTTCGGCAGTTCATTGATGAAGAACTGGAAAAGATGGACTGTATACAGCAGCGCAAGAAGCAACTAGCAGAGTTGGAGACATGGGTCGTACAAAAGGAATCTGAAGTGGCTCATGTTGACCAGCTTTTTGATGATGCATCCAGGTAAGGATTAATGAGAATAGAAGGAAATGTGTACTTTTGGGAGATAATCGTTCATGATATTATATTAAGCATTCTATACGTTACAGAGTACAGTCATATGAAATCTTATACCTCCTCAGAGTTTATAGTTCAAAATTGTAACACACACCAGAACAACCAGAAGTTGAAATTCATGATCAACAGTACGAAAGTCTTTTTATATTTAATATTTGTGTGTGTTGGCATGTGTGTCATGGTGCACATATTGAAGTCAGGACAACTTTGTAGATTCAGTTCCCTCCTGGTTAGAACTGATATCATCAGTTTACTGCCCAAGTTCATATTTTATGCTTTCTCCCTTTCTTCTGTACTGAGGAACAATTGCTTCATTTCCTCAAGGTTTTCCAAGAAGTAAGGATTTAGGGTCATTGTGGGCTGTTTTGTTTATTTTTTTGAGGCCTTGAAACTAATATGTAGCCAGGATAACCTAACCCTGACCTTCTGATCCTCCTGCCTCCATTTCCTGAGTGGTTGGATCACAGGCATGTGCCACTATATCCTATGGGTGGTACTGGAGATCAGCTTCAATGTATGCTGGACTGTCAGTCTACCAGATGAGCAGTATCCCCATATCCTGAGTTTCTGTTTTAACTGTGGAGCATTAATAAACTCTTAAGTCCCAGGTGATTTGTTTCTGATGCCCTGACTGTGACTACATTTTCAAGTAACAGCAAAGTAAATAATGAGCTTATTTTTTCCAAAAATTAGTTGGGATACCAAGTCACTACTTAAAACATTTTGCTATGGAAAAAACAGTCTGTCTAGACACTTTGGTTTTGTTTTTTTAACGTGGGACCTGGGATCCGAACTCAGAACCTTCTGCTTGTGAGACAGCGTCACAACCCCTGAGCCATCTCTCCAGCCCCTGTCTAGACACTTTGGAATATGGCTATTGAAATACAATATTTTGACCTTTTTTCTGTTGTTTGATTTTTTTGATTGGGGTCTTAGGCTATAGCGCAGTCTGGCTTCCAATTCACTGTCCCCAAGCTGGCATCAAGACTTGAGCAATCTTCCTGTCTCAGCCTCCCAAATGCTGGGATTACAAATGTGAGCTACTACTAGTGGCAGTATTTAAAAATATGTAAATTCTGATTGCTCTTAACCTCTGCTTCTGCACTGGCTTTGACCTTTTCTACATGTGTTCTGATATTAGGGCAGTGACTAACTGTGAGTCTTTGGTGAAGGACTTCTACTCTAAGCTGGGACTACAATACCACGACAGCAGCTCTGAAGATGAAGCTTCCCAGCCTACAGAAATAATTGAGATTCCTGATGAGGATGATGATATCCTTAGTATTGATTCAGGTAAGAAGTGAGGGTTTGGGTAGGAGAGTCTCAGGATTTAAACTGAAGAATCGGCAGCTGCACATGCAGGAGATAGTGGAAGCATTCTTGTGAATTGTACTCTAATTGCACTGCCTTCCCTTTCTCAATTTAGTTTTCTTTCTTTTCTTTTTTAATATGTTTTTGTTTCTGTCTTTGTTTTGTTTTGTTTGTTTTTCCCTTATATTCCGCCCTTCCCCCCAATTTTGTTTTTGAGATGGGATCTCACTCTGTAGCTCTACCTACCATGGAACTCACTGTGTTAACCAGGCTAGCCTCAAACTTCTGGCAATCCCCCAACTCTGCTTCCTGAGTAGTGTTATGATTACAAGTGAACACCACCATGCCTGGTTTGGCTTTCCTTAATAGGTAACTTAACATTTATGATATGTAATGGTACTTTTTTCTGTTTAGATTTTTTTTTTAGTATTTTCATTTATTTGAAAGAGAAAGAAGTGGAAAGATGGAAGTCCATTTTTCTCTTTCCACAGTTTGAACTGTGGGAGTTGAACTCAAATCACTAGGTTCATAGGCAGGCATCATTATTTGTTGAGCCATCTCACTAGTCCATTTAGTAAGGTATTATTAGCATATTATAAAATGTATCCATTTTAACTTCATGATTTGATTTTCCGTACATTTTTGAAGTATCCAATTTGTGTGTCTGTGTGTATACGTGTATACATTCATTTATTACTTATTTTTAATTTAATGGAGAAGAAGAGGACCCACTTTCCTGAAAATGAGTTTTCTTGCTCTACCATGTAGCCTCTGGGGATTGAACTCAATCCTGGCCATCTCCCCCAATCCTAGTAAGCATAGGCGTCCCCCCACCCCATGCATCAACTGTCAGTCTCCATATCCAGTTACCCCCAAATCATTGACTTTCTCTATACAGTTATTATTTCTAGATCTATTTTATATAAATAGAATCATACAATATATATTCTTCTGTCTCTTAGTTTTTATATTTTTTTAAAATATTTATTTATTGTTTGTATGTATGTACTTGTCTGCGCATGTCAAAGGGCATTGTATATTATATGTGTCTGTGGAGGCCCAAGGGTGACTTCAGGAATCAAGATTACTCTCCCTTCTTTTTGCTTTGATGTAGTGTTTCCCAGACTCCACCTTTCAGAACTGGAAGTGCACTCTTCTATAATTTCCACCTGGCATTTTTTTACTTGGAGTCTGGGATTTGAACTTGGGTCCTTCCTGTGCCAGAATTACAGGCCACTGCCATATCCCAACATCTAGGGATCAGAACTCAGGTCCTTTTACTTCCAAGGCAAAGGCCTTAACCCTGGAACCATCTCTGCAGCTCTGTTTTGTTTGAGACAATGTCTATTATGACCCAGTATGACCTTGAACGCCTCATTTTTCAGCCTCTTCCTCTGAGTGCTGACATTGTAGGTCACCAGGCCTGGCATTTAATATTTTTGAAGTTAATCCATATTGTCGCATGTGTCAGTAGTTTGATAATAATCTTCCATTACATACATGTATTGTTTATTTTTATTCATCCATTGCATTTGGGTTGTTTCCAACTTGGGCTATTCTAAACAATGTTGATATGAACATATATACATATATGCATTTTTTTCTATACAAAGATCCTTGAAGCTCTCCCTCAAACATTTCAGTCCTTGTTTTGAATGAATCTTTTTTTTTAATTTATTCAATTGTGCGTGTGTGTGCGCACGCATATGTGTGTGTGTTTGTGTGTGTGTGTGTGTGTGTAGAATCACGGGTGAATTCAGGAACCACCATGGACCACCAGAAACGCAGGCCACCCCCGATTCCACCTGGTGTCTATATGTGGGGTCTAGGATCCGAACTCTGCAAGGCAGAGGCTTAACCCCTGAGCCACCTCTCCTGCCCCACTTTGAATGAATCTTAACTCAGTTCATGGGGTAAAGTCTTCATGGTGATAAACACTTCCTGCTTACAACATTAAGACAGGCTCCCACTCACATGCATGTGCCTTCAGGGTCAGTGTACTGTTTCTTGAGGGTTCCATTGAGCTCTTCAAATTTGTGGATCTGAAGGACAAAGAAGTCTCCATACTGTCTGGAACCTTGGTGTCTGTGATATGGATCATGTCCCTATCAATGCAGAAGTCAATCTTGGAGGCTGACTGGAATTCACCATCTAGGGCAGATGCCAGTATATATTTTTTTTGTGTGTGTGTACTATGATAACTGTGTATGACTTTTTAGAAAAATTGCAACCGTTTTACAAGGTTGGCGTTGAACTCATAACCCCTTTGTGCTACCTTCCTAGTGGTAGGATTACAGGTTGTAACTACCTTTCCTTGACTATAGGTGTTTAACTCAGTTTCTTTTTTTTTTTTTTCAAAATATTTATTTATTTTCATTCATTGTATGCACCCTGTGTGTGTGTGTGTGTGTGTGCATGTGTGTGTGTGTGTGTTAGAGGGCATTGTATATCTCCGTGGAGGACCAAGGGTGATGTTGGGAATTATCCTAGATTGCTTCTACCTCCTTCTTGCTTTGATTTGGGATTTCCAGGCTCCACCTACCAGGGCCAGGAGTGTAGGCCATCTCCCTTTCTGCCTGGCATTTTTACATGGGATTAAGGATCTGAACTCAGGACCTTCTGGTTTTGAGGTAGAGGCTTAACCCCTGAATCATCTCACCAGCCCTTAACTCATTTTCTTTGCTTAATAAGTTTTTATTAGATTTTTTCCATGAGTAATATTTTTCTTTCATAATTGTATACAATTACACACACAATGAATTTGTCATTTTCACCCCTTTCCTTTATTAGTTTTTTTTAGTTTAATCTTTTTATTTTGTTTTTGTGTGCATGCATGCATACATCCTGTGCCTGTGTGTGTGTGTATATCAGAAGGCACTGTGTGTCCCTTTGGAGGACCAAGGGTGACTTCAGGGATCATCCTGAATTGCTTCTTCCTCCCCTTTTCTTCCCTCTGGGATTTCCTAGGCTCTGACCACCAGGGCTGGAAGTGTAGGCTGCCACTGTTTTCTGCCTGGCTTTTTTACATAGGTCCTGGGATTTAAACTAAATGCTTGAGCCATCTCTCCAGCCTCCTTTATTAGACTTTTTGTCTTAAGTGTTAGTTTTGGTAAATTGTGTTTTTCTAGGAGATAGTCTATTGTATGTGAATAGTCTTGGTTTGGTGGCATAAAGTTATTTAATAGTATTCCCTTGGATACTTTAATTTTTGTACTTTCTGTACTGATATCTTCTTTACGTTGTAGTATTGGTTATTGGAATATTTCCTGGTTTTTCTTGGGTAATGGACTCAATATATATTTATTTTGTGGCTCTTTTTGTTTATGGTATTGTTTGCTTGATTTTTATTTTTTTTTTTGTATGCATACACGTGCGTGTATGTGTCTGGCTGTCCTTAAGTGTGTGTATAAGAGGGCACTTGAGTGTATGTGCCTGTGAAGGCCTAAGAGTGACATTGGGAATTATCGTGGATTGTTCTGCCTTCTTGTGGATTGTTCTACCTTCTTATTGCTTTGCTCTCAGGTTTCCCAAACTCTGCCTTCCATGATAGGAAGTGCAGACCATTGCTGCCGTTTTCACTCAGCATTTTTATGTGAGTTCTGGGAATCTGAACTCAGAGCCTTTTGCTTATGAGGCAGAGGCTTAATTAACCCCTGAGCTATCTTCCCAATCCTTGTTTACTTTTTGAGTACAGGTCTCACTCTGTAGCTCAAACTGTGCTAAAACTCACAGTGGTGCTTAAGAGACGGCTCAGTGGTTAAGACTCTGCCTCACAAGCAGAAGGTCCTAAGTTCTGATCCCAAGTCCCATGTCAAAATGCCAGGCGGAAATGGTAGTGACTTGCCCGTTCAGCCTTGGTGGGCGGAGCCTGAGGAATCCCAGAATTAAGCAAAAAGGAGGTAGAAGCAATCCAAGATGATTCCTGAAGTCACCCTTGGTCCTCCACAAGGATACATAGTGCCCTCTGAGACACATACACACATACACAAAGTTTTAAAAATCAAAATAAATGAAACTCACAGTGTGGCCTAGACAAGCCTCAATTTCATAGCAGTCCACCTGCCTCAGTCTCCCTTGTGCTGAGATTACAGGTATGAGTTACCACCTTGGCTTGTGTGTTATTTTGTTTTTATTTATTTTTATTTGTATGTGTATCAGGGGGCACTATGTGTCCTTGTGGAGGACCAAGGGTGACTTTGGGAATCATCCTGGATGCTTCTACGTTCTTGCTTTGCTCTGGGATTTCCCAGGCTTCACCGACCAGGGCTGGAAGTACAGGGTACACTTGTTTCCGCCTGGTGTTTTCACATGGGACCTGGGATCTGAACTTAGGACCTTGTACTTGCCAGACAGAATCTTTTTTTTTTTTTAATTATTTATTATTTTAGTCAATTGTTCGTGTGTCTGTATGTGTGTGTATGTATGTGTGTATAGAACCATGGACGTATGTGTGTGTATGTATGTGTGTGTAGAACCACAGACGAATTCGGGAACCACCATGGACTGCCTCTACCTCCTCCTTGTTTACTCTGCCCCGGGATTCACAGGCTGTGCCCTACCAGGACCAGAAACGCAGGCCACCCCCACTTCCGCCTGGCGTCTATACGTGGGTTCTAGGATCGGAACTTAGGACCTTCTGCCTGCAAGGCAGAGGCTTAACCCCTGAGCCACCTCTCCAGCCCCCCAGACAGAATCTTAACCCTATTTATTTACTCTGTGTGTGTGTGTGTGTGTGCGTGTTTGTGCACACCTCCCTTTGGAGGAACAAGGATGACTTCAAGAATCATACTGGATTACTTCTACCTCCTCTTCCTTACTTCACTCTGGGATTTCCCAGGCTCTGCCCACAAGACCTGGAAGTGTATGCTGCCACCTTTTCCACCTAGCATTTTACATGGAACTTGGGATTAGAACTCAGGGCCTTCTGGTTGTAAGGCAGGGTCTTAACCCATGAGCCATCTCTCCAGCCCCGTTGTGTGTTATTTTAAAGGGACTATTGTTCTAGGGATATATTGTAGTAGTAGAGCACTTGTCTAGTATATGAAATGTACTACGGTTTGATCTTAGCACAACAAAAATAAAAGAAGCAAGGAAGGAAGGAAAGCATGCAAGCAGTGCTGTGATATGATACCACTAATCTTGCTTTTTTGTTTTTGTTGTTAGAAATTGGGGTCTTTTTGTACATGGGGTGTGGACTCATGGAAGTTAGAGGACAACTTTCTATTTATTTTTTGCTATGTATGCGTATTAGAGGTCACCATGTGAAAGCCCAAAGGTGACATAAAGAATCACCCAGGATTACTCTACCTTCCTATTATTTTACTCTGGGGTTTCCCAGGCTCCGCCTACCAGGGCTGGAAGTGCAGACCACCACCAGTCAGGCTTTTTCACATGGAATTTGGAATCCATACTCAAGTTCTTCAGCTTGAGAGGCAGAGGCTTAACCCATGAGCCATCTTTCCAGCCCTAAATAAAGTTTTTTTTGTTTAAGTATTTTATCTATTAGAGAGAGCATGTACACAGGCACATGTGTGGAGATCAGAAGACAACTTTCAGATGTCATTTTTTTCCTTCCATAATGTGAGCTTCAGGGATTGAATACAGTAGCCACATCCCATCATCACTAAGTAACAAAATGTTAATGGAGTAGACAGTGTTGAGGGAGGACATTTCTCCCATCATTGCTCATTCTGTTGCATAATTGCTACTTGAAAGTGGTAAGCATTTTGTTTAGTTTATTAGTCACATTTCATTTGTAAGTTCTACAAATAATGCATAAAAGCTTCTAGTGCTATAAAAACTCAAATGCATAATGAATACTGAAAGTCTCATAGACTACCACCTGTCCTATTGCCTTATCTAAAGATGGGCACTGTCAGTCATTTACTGCTTTCTTCAGACCTTTTTGAGTCCCCTGTCTGGAGATTGAACCTTAGGACTCGCTACTTGTAAATGATATCACCCAACTATTTACTTTTACTTTTTTGAGATGAAGTCTCATCACACATCCCTGGAGAGATGACTCGGGTTAAGACTGCCTCACAAGCTGAAAGACCCCGGATTCCACATAAAACACCAGGTGGCAATGATGGTGGCCTGTACAGAATTCTGTTCCTGGTGGGTAGAACATGGGAAATCCAGAGTGAAACAAAAAGGAGGTAGAACCTATCCAGAATGATTCCCGAATCACTCTTGGTCCTCCACAGGACACACACACACACACACAAATAAACAAACAAATAAAATGTTAAAAAAAATAGATCTATGATTGACATGGAATTCACTGTGTGAGCCAGACCATCATCAAATATCCCATAATCCTACCACCTCTACCACTATAACAGCACCATGCCCTCTGTTTCATTTCATTTTGAGACAGGGTCTCAGTTACCCAGGCTAGCCTAATTTTCATTCTGTAGCCCAGGCAGGCTTTAAACTATCATTTATCCTATTCCTCAGCATCTCAGTTTGCAGGATTATAGGACTGACACCAGACTTACCTTCTTTGGAATACTTTACATACGTATTTATTTTTTTAGAGCGTTTTCTTTTCGGCACCTGGGATTGAACCCAGGGCCTTATACATACTAGGCAAGTACACTTCTAAACTATATCCCTACTCTGTGAGATTATTTTTTCAACTTTTGTGTGTGTATGTGTGTGTGTGTCTGTGTATCAGAGAGCACTGTGTGTCCCTGTGGAAGACCAAGAGTGACTTGGGGAATCATCCAGGATTGTTTCTACCTCCTTTTTGCTTCACTCTGAGATTTCCCAGGCTCTTCCCACTAGGGCCTGAAGTGCAAGTCACCACTGTTTCCACCTGGTGTTTTTATGTGGGATCTGGGATCTGACTGCAGGACGTTCTGCTTGCAAAACAGAATCTTAACCTGTGAGCCATCTCTCTAGCCTTGTGTCACATAGTTTGTAGTTATCATTAATGCTCTGAAGTCATTTAATTATTGATTTATTGATAATCCTTACCCTATATTTAGTGTGTGTATATGTGTGTGTGTGTGTGTGTGTGTGTGTGTACGTGTATATCTGTATCAGAGGGCACTTTATGTGCCTATGGAGGCCCAAGAGTGACTTTGGGAATCACTGTGGATTATGCTACATTCTCTTTGCTTTGCTCTGGAGTTTCCTAGACTCTGCCTGTTTAAACGTAGAATCTGGGATCTAAACTGAGGACCTTCTCTACTAGCAAGGCAGAGGCTTAACCCTGAGCCATTTCTCCAGCTCCCCTCCCACCATGCCCCTTTTAAAAAAAAACTTAGCTTTGTTTATTTTTGTGTATATGTGTGTATACTTGAATATGTACCTTCTCTTAGTTTTGCCCTGGGGTTTACCAAGCTTCAGGTTACCTAGCCATTGCCATTTCCATACAGCATTTTATGGGATTCAAACTCAGGTCTTTCGACTTTTAAGGTAGGGGCTTAACCCCTGAGCCATCGCTCCAGTTCTGACCCTGTATTTCTTATAATCATTAGAATTCTTCTCTTTCATAGGTGATGCTGGGAACAGAACTCCAAAAGACCAGAAGGTGAGTTGAAGTGGGTAGGGGAAGTTAAGATATATGAATTGAAGGGGCTAAGGATATAGCTCATTTAGTAAAGTGTTTGTCCAGTATGCACAAAGTTTTGATTCATTTCTCAGTGTAGCATCAACTATTTTGTTGATATATACCTGTAATACTAATCCTTGAAGGTGAGACAGAAGACCAGAAGGTCAAGGTTTTCCTTAGCTATACAAATGAATTTCTAGATAGCCTATGTACATTTCATTCATCTTTAAAAAACAAAGATGGAGACTGGAGACATGGTTCAGGGGTTAAGACTCTGCCTTGCAAACAGAAGGTCCTGAGTTTGGATCCAAGTCCCACGTAAAACACCAGGAAGAAACGGCCCCAGCCTGCACTCTGATATACATACACAAACACACATGTGCAGTGTTCAAAATAAGTTTTTAAAAAAGCAGCAAAGGTCGAGGAGTGAAGAGATGGTTTGGAGGTTAAGCCTCTGCCTTCCAACCAGAAGGATCTGAGTTTGGATCTCCAATCCCACCTAAAAAGTCCAGATGGAAATAACAGCAGCTTGTACTTTTAGCCCCAGAAGTTAGAGCCTCTAACTTCAGAACAAAGCAAAAATGAGATAGTGCAATGTAGGATAATTCATGATCATTCTTGGACCTCCACAGGCACACCCTTACCCACAGTACCCTCTGTTATGCATGCATGCGTGTATGCATGCACAAAAATGAAAAGTAAAGGTGGATGCTGGAGAGATGGCTCAGGGGTTAAGCCTCTGTCTCAGAAACAGAAGGACCTGAGTTTCAGATCCCAAGTAAAAACACTCGGCAAAAATGGCTGTGATCTGTACTTCCAGCCCTAGAAAGTGGAGCCTGGAAAACCCCACAGCAAAGCAATAGGGAGGTAGAGCAATCAATGGTGATTCCAGAAATTATCTTTGGGCCTCCACAGTCATGCACAGAGCTCTCTAATACACATGATCACACACACAGACGTGCAAGCAAAAAATAAATAAAAATGAATTGGAGGGGCTAAGGATATAACTCATTTAGTAAAGTGCTTGTCCAGTATGCACAAAGTTTAAAAAAGAACCAAAGGGGGAGTTTTCGATGACTCCATGGGTAAAGACAGTTGCTACAGAAGCCTGATGACAAGGGTTCAATCCCCAAAACCCACATAAAAGTGGAAAAAGAGAACTTCACTAAGTTGTCCTCTGATATCTATACATGCATGAGTACACACACACATACACATGCGCACGCGCGTGAATACTCAGTAATAATAAATAAAAATTGAAAATAAAAAACTGAGCTTGAAAATGAGAGTAATTTTTGGCCCAACTATATAGTTAAGTTGTTAACAGTTCTTTAATCTACAGTAAGCCTTACAGATTGCAGTCCTATAGTAGGCATTACAAGAATGCAAGAAAAGTTACTAATGGACCCTCTAATACATACACATACACCCATTCATGCCCCCTCCAAAAAAAGAAAATGCTTTGAGTATTCTGTGATGATAAAGCTTAATAGAAATTAGCCAGCAGAGGGGCTGGAGAGGTGGAGAGGTTAAGCTTCTGCCTTGCAGGCGGAGGGTCCTGAGTTCGGATCCTAGACCCCACATATAGACGCCGGGCAGAAGCGGGGGCGGCCTGCGCTTCTGGTCCTGGTAGGTCGGAGCCTGTGAATCCCAGGGCAGAGTAAACAAGGAGGAGGTGGAGGCGTCCATGGTGGTTCCTAAATTCATCTGTGGTTCTACACACACACACACACACACACACACACACACACACACACACACACACACACACAATTGAATAAAAAAAAATTTTTAAAAAAAGAAATTAGCCAGGAGAGATTAATCAAGAAGTGCATCCCAAAGTTGATTTCTAAGTCAGGTTTCTAAGAAAGGCAACTTTTGCTTTCTAAAATATCCATATATTGACGTGTGTGGGATTGTGTAGTAATGAGTAAAAGGACATAAATTCATTATATTCATTTATGAGGTTGTCAGGAAGAAAAAAGCTAACAAAAATAAAATGACAAAAATAATAAATAAAATGACCAAATATGGCTAATGCTTTTTTGTTCTTCCCAGATAATTTTTTCTTTTTTTTTTTTTCTAATGTACTAGGGATGTAACCCAAGGTTTTGTGCATGTGGGCAAGTGCTCTCGTACAGACCCCCATCCTTCTGAAGCTATTTTTAATCGAATGTACTAAAATTTTTTTCCATCTTCTACGTTCATACAGCTCCGTGAAGCTATGGCTGCCTTAAGAAAATCAGCTCAAGATGTGCAGAAATTCATGGATGCTGTCAACAAGAAGAGCAGTTCCCAGGATCTACATAAAGGTTAGGGTCAAGGAGTACCTTGCTGGAGATGAAAAGCAAATCCTTTTTGACAATGGGCTTTGCATTTCTCTCTCTCTCTCTCTCTCTCTGTCTCTCTTTTTTTTTCTCTCTCTCTCTGTGCGTGTGTGTGTGTGTGTGTGTATGTTAGAGGGCACTATGTGCCCCTGTGCAGGACCAAGGGTGACTTAGGGAATCATCCTGGATTGCTTCTTTTTGCTTCACTCTGACATTTCCCTGACTCTGCCCACCCGGGCCAGAAGTGCAGGCTGCTGGCTTTTCTGCATTTTTACGTAGGACCTGAGATGTGAACTCAGGACCTCTATTTGAGAGTCAGTCTTAACCCCTGAGTCATCTCTCCGGACAGGGCTTTGCATTTTTACCTGTTTCTTTTAACCACATTAGTTATGTGTCCACTATCAGTCTAAGGTTATTTTTGGAGGGTGTGGTAGTTTAGGTTTGTAGTCCCAGCACTTGGGACACTGAAGTAGGATCACCAGTCATTCTAGGCTACACAGTGAGACCTTGTCTTATTCCCACCCAGACCCACCTCCCCAAATCTGTTTCTTTAAATGTTTTTTGTCTTCTGATTGTGATATGCCAGACTCAGTGTCCATAGTACTTCCAAATTCCAAGCACACTGATAATGATTTGATTTTCAAATCTGTGACAGCTTTTTAATAGCCTTTGAAATTGTTTTAATACCTTTTGGCTCCCTATATTTGGACATTGTCCTTGCTGTTGCATACTTTCAGGTGGGGGTTGGTGGGAAGAGTGTCTGTTCTAAAGAGCTGGAAAAGAGCTTTGCACGTGGAAAGGGGAAAATATTTTATAGTGCCACTTAGCATTGAATGAGCCAGAGTTGCTATTGTTAATAAGGAGTTTAAAACATTGGATTAAAGCGATGAGATGTTCTTGAATTATGTGTGAACTTCATTTATTCAAGTTTCTCTGTTAGCATAAACAATTGAGTTATCTGTATTTTGTGTTTCTGTCTTTGCCCAAGAATCCAGTTATCACAAGTTACCTCAGTTTTCCTGATTGCCAGACTGACTTATTTTGTTTGTTTTTGAGTCAGGATCTCATGTATCCCTGATCTCGAACTCACTTTGTAGCTGAGGTATGTATGGCCTTAAACTTAAGGTCTTCTTGCCTCCATCACCATATGCTAGGATTACAGATATGTGTCACCACAATATGTTTATGTGATATTGGAAATCCAACCCAGAACTTTGTGTGCCAGGCAAGCAGTTTACCAACTGAGTTACTTTGCCACCTTACTGACTTCTTTATCTTTACTTTCTCTTCATAACAACTCTGTGTCCTTCATAGGAACCTTGAATCAGATGTCTGGAGAACTGAGCAAAGATGGAGACCTGATAGTCAGCATGAGGATTCTGGGCAAGAAGAGAACTAAGACATGGCACAAAGGCACTCTTATTGCCATCCAGACAGTTGGTATGTTCAAGTTAGAGGAAGGACTAATAAAAGGTAACCTGTAGGTCTCCATTGCTGATTTCTTTTCCTATAGCCTTTCCATTTGTCTCTTACATTGTAACCACGATTTACAGAGAAAGTAACAATTTTTGAAACTTTTGTTTGTCTTTCCTTTTACTCAGGACTAGGAAAGAAATACAAGGTGAAATTTGACAACAAAGGGAAGAGTCTGCTGTCGGGGAACCATATTGCCTATGATTACCATCCTCCTGCTGACAAACTGTTTGTGGGCAGTCGAGTGGTGGCCAGATACAAAGATGGAAATCAGGTCTGGCTTTATGCTGGCATTGTAGCTGAGACACCAAACGTCAAAAACAAGCTCAGGTACCTGGACAGGAGATGGAGGGAATTAGCAGCTGGGAGTACAATGCCTACCCTTGTAGGATTTCGCAACTAGTTGTGTTCATAGTTCCCTATAGCCAAAACCCTTTTTCTTTGCCACACAAGTAATGTGGGTTGAATTCATCTGTTTGTTTGTTGTTTTGTTTGTTTGTTTTGTTTGTTTAAATGGTATCTTGTTATGTAGTCTAGGCTGACCCCCTTATGTAACTCCAGCTGGTCTCAGATTCACAATCCTCCTCCTGCCTCTGCCTCTGCCTCCTAAGTATTGAGAGTATAAGCATGTGCCACCCTCCTGCCTGCTTTGTCAAGAAAAAACTTAATGGAAACTAGAAGTTAATCAAAATTGATTAATGGCTAGGGATGAAGAGAATTCAGAGAGGGAAGAAATAGAGTGAAAACTAAATGGTTGGGAATATAGGAATGTGATGGAGGAATAAGAGTAGTTTTTTGGGCCAGCAAGCTGTCTCATCAGGTAAAGGGATTTGTCTCACAAACCTGACAATCTGAATACTATTTCTGAAATCCATGTAATGGTAAAGGACAGAACTAACTCCAAAAAGAAGTTGTCCTATGTCCTTCACACATATGCATGCCCTAATATACTTAAAATCAATCTCTTCTCTTTCTCTCTGTCTCTTAGGAAAAATTGAAAATATATAGTTTTTGGAGAAAGTGGAAAATCTTAGGATAGAATAAAGAAGATAAATTAGAATGATCTTTTTTTTATTAATACATTTTTTATTATTTCAGCTCATACAAACTTAATAGGTACACCAGTTCCCTCCCTCCCTCCCTCCTCCTCCCCCCGTACCCCCTGCTCCCCCTCCCCACCCCCTTTCCTCACCATCCCCCAGTGCCTCCCGCCCCAATTCCCAGAGAGTCCTTTCTTGTGCATGCCTGATTTTCCTCTGGGCCCTCCTCTCCGATGACGTACAAGGACCCAGTGGCCTTTCCCTGAACCCTTTCCCGTGGTCCCCTTAGGTATAGGAACACTGCTGTGGCTGCCAATCCTTTGCCTCCAAGGATCTTGGTGCCTTTAGCAGATGCTAGACTTTGTGAGGTCAATAGTGTGTTGGACAATGCGCAGGGAATGCAAAGTCCAATTATGATTGCTTCAGCCCTAACTAGTATGGAGTATCTTACATATCATTGCTCCTCCCATCCTTTTGCTCTTACACTCTTACCACCCCCTCTTCCGCAAATTTCCCTGAGCTTCAAGATGGGGAGAGATTAAGCTGGCCTAGTTCTAGGTGGTTGATATAGAGTCTCTGAAGTTCTGGATTGTGGTTTGTTGATTTTCTTTTGCAGTTTTGCTGCTCCTGCAATGCCCTTCACTCCATCCTGGTGGGCATTGTATGTTACCCCCTGGCCAGAGACAAAAAGCTGTTAAACTAGAGTCTTATGATAAAAGCACATTCAAAGGTAGATGTAATAAAAGTGGGAAACCACAGTGAGGGAGGGGTCTATCACCCATTTGCAAAAAGATTACTTTTTATCTGCCAGACTATATGCCCTCCTCTTCTGGTGAGATCATACCCCCTCAGTAGTAAATGATCAGGAACAAAAGTCTGTGAACTTAATCAGATGTCTCATTACTTATTTGGGTCCTTGATGGAGGCCTATTTTCTCTGCTGTAACATGGTCCCTTCTCTCCTTGTTTCTGGTGTGGCCTTCCTACCCCATCCCTCCTGTTCATAATCCTTGGAATTACTGTCTCTAGGTGGGCTGGGTGGGTTTGGTACTAGGAGCCACCTATTAGGGAGTACATACGGTGCTTAATTTTCTGGGTCTGGGATACTTCACTTAATATAATTGTTTCTAATGACATCCATTTCCCGGCAAATTCCAGTAATTCATCATTTTTGATGGCTGAGTAGTACTCCATTGTATAGATGTACCACAGTTTCCTTATCCACTCGTCAACTGTTGGACATTTGGGCTGATTCCATGACTTTGCTATTGTAAACAGTGCTGCTATGAACATGGTCGTGCTTGTGCTATCGAGGTGAACCTCTGCTGTATGGGGGGTTATTCCCAAAAGTGGAATAGCAGGGTCATATGGTATTTCAATCTTTAATTTCTTTAAGAATCTCCAGATGGCTCTCCAGAGTGGCTGTATGAGTCTGCAAGAATGATCTTCTTTGATCCAGAGGCGTGAAAATAAGATGAAATAATCTCTGTAGCTTAAATCCAGCCTCACAATTTGTTACCATTACTCTTCCCTTGCAGATTTCTGATTTTCTTTGATGATGGCTATGCTTCCTATGTTACACAGTCTGAACTGTACCCCATTTGCCGGCCACGTAAGTGTCCATCAATTCTTTCTTAACTCTGATTTCTTCCTCTACCTTTTATTATTTCTTTTCCTCCTCTTCTTCCTTCTCTTCCTCCACCTTTTTTAGTATTATATTTATTTACGAGAAAGAGAGAGACCATACATGCCGGCACATGGATGCAAGTCAGAGGATTTTTGGAAGTCAGTTCTCTCCTCCTACCATGTAGGCTTCAAGACATTCAAACTAGGTCACTAGGGTTTGTGAGCATGCATCTTAACTGCTGAGCTATCTTGTGGACCCGTGCTTCTCCTTCAGATACTGTGTTCCCTGTTGTTTGGTGTTCCAGTATGATTAAAGATACAGCTTTATTGGTCAACTCTGTCTAGGTCTTCATAACCAAAGAGCAAGACATCAAGACATAACATGACTAGCATTAGGTAGCATTATTTTTTTTTTAATTATTTAGTGTGTGTGTGTGTGTGTCAGAGGGCACTGTGTTCCTATGGAGGACCAAGGGTGACTCCAGAAATCATCCTGGATTTTTTTCTACCTCCTTTTTGCTTTACTCTGGGATCTTCTAGGCTCTACCCACCAGGGCCAGAAGTATAGGCTGTTGTTTCTCCTTGGCATTTTTGTTTGGGACCTGGGATCAGAACTCAGGACCTCTGCTTGCAAAGCAAAGTCTTAACCCTTGAGTCATCTCTCCAGCCCTACTCAGCATCTTATAAGTGATTTGGTTTAAAGAGATGTTCATTCTCTTTTCTAGTCCCATGCTCTACCTTCACATTTTTATTAATTTTTAGTCTTAATGGTGCTTCCTATAGAAACTGTATAGAAACGACGAAGCTTCATTGATCCTCCATACTTACTAGTCTGCTTTTTATTATTGTTTTTTACTCAACTAATTTCTGCATATCTTTGTAACATAGCAATATATATATTCAAGGCCTTGGTTTTTATTTTTTGTATGTTTCTGTGTACACATTTGTGGAGGTCAGGGGTCAGAATTGGATGATTTACCTTATTTTTGAGATGCATGTTGTGTGTGCATTTACAGATTAGATTCAATACTTTAGGTAATCTTGGTTTTGCTTTCCTTGAGATTATGATTTTACTTTTTTCTCTCTGTAACTTAAAAAACACCAAATCTTTCCTTGCCAACCTTTTTTTTTTTTTTTTTTTTTAAATCAAGACATGTCTCTCTTGCCCTCTCTCAACTCCATTTCTTCCTTGTGACAGTGAAGAAGACCTGGGAGGATATAGAAGACAGTTCCTGCCGAGATTTCATAGAAGAATACATCACCGCCTACCCAAACCGGCCCATGGTGCTACTCAAGAGCGGACAGCTTATCAAGACTGAGTGGGAAGGCACGTGGTGGAAGTCGCGAGTTGAAGAGGTGGACGGCAGCCTGGTCAAGATCCTCTTCCTGGTATGTTTTTCCCTAGAACTCTGGGGTAGGGGTTATGGTAAGCTTAAGGGCCAGACATCAGAGGTAAAGAATGAAGATGATTCTATTACCATTCCATGGTATTCCTCTTTTCTACCTTTTTGTTTTTATTTGTTCTCAGATAAAGCAAGATGTCTTGCTCAGACTGGATCCTGTCCTTTAAATTGTTCCTGTGGATAGTTGCTGAAAACAAATTCTCTGAATTTAACTGTGACAATAATTACATGGTTTTGATTTAATTGGTCTAGGAATAATTATCTTTCTGGAATTCTGGAATTCCAGTTTTAGAATTATAGTAAGACAAAAGACAAACAGAGGAATCAGGAATTAAATCTTAATGATTTTTTTTTCCTTTTTCTTTACTTGAGGTAGGCCTAGAAAGAGGAACAGAGCAGGTGAGTGAGTGCATGGTGTGCGTGTGGATGTCAGGATAACTTTTTGAGTCTATCCTTTTGCCATGTGGACATCAGGGATTTAATTCAGGTCACCAGGTTTTCTCACTTGTGCCTTTATGCTGAGCCATCTCACTGGCCCTCTTTAATGGTTTTTCAAGGCTTAGTTTAAGACTTCAGTCTTTTATGTGTACTCTTTTCTCACTTTCTTTCAATAGGATGTGTGCCATGTGTAGCAGAGGCCTTTAGATGACTTTGGAAATAATCCTGGATTTCTCAGTCTCCTTTTTTGCTTTGCTGTGAGATTTTTCCAGCTCCTTCTTATAAGGCTGGAAGTTCAGATGTCACCATTTCCAACTGCATTTTTACGTGGGATATGGAGATCTGAACTCAGGTTCTTTCAAGGCAAAGGCTTATTAACCCCTGAGCCATTTTTCTAGCTCCTTTTCTTTTTCTCTCTTCTTATTCCATCCTCTTAAGATTTTTTTTTTTCTTTTTCTGCTTTATAGCTGCACTTGGTTGCTAAGGCCTTATAATCTTGGTGATTGTGTGTGTGTATATGTGCGCGCGCGCATGCGCGCACGCGTGTATATGAGTCTGTATGTGGATGTGTATACAAGAGGACACTTAAGTACAGGCACAATTTGGTTGTCTGCTATTGCCTTTTACTGTGTTCGTCCCAGTGTTTTTTTCTCTGTATTGTTTGCCACTGTGTAAGCCTAAGTAACTAGTCCACAAGGTTCTAGGGATTTTTCTGCTTCCTAATGGAGGCCCAAGGGCAAATTTTAAAATCATCCTGGATTGCTCTTCTACCTCATTGCTTTGCTATGGGTTTCCAAGGCTCTGCCTTTAGGGCTGGAATTATAGGTTGCTGTCATATCCACATGGCATTTTTTTTTAAACATGGGACCTGGAGATCTGAACTCAGATCCTTTTGTTTACATGACAGAGACTTTAACCACTGACCTATCTCTTCAACCCCCTCTTCATGATTTATATACTCAGTGTAGACTTCTGTCTTTCCTATAATTTCTTAATGTTCTTGATACCCATCAGGGAATGTTTCAATTATTGAGTGAAGAAGAAATTCAAGGCTCTTTGGGAAAATTTCCCAGAGGTGGCTTATGGCATATATTCTCCACAAGTGACAAGATAGATTCCATCGCAGTGGGGGCTGGAGAGGTGGCTCAGGGGTTAAGCCTCTGCCTTGGAGGCGGAAGGTTCTGAGTTCGGATTCTATTTTTTTTTTTTTTTTTTAATTTTTTTTTTTTTATTATTATTTATTCAACTGTGTGTATGTGCGCGCGCGTGTCTGTTGTGTGTGTATGTGTGTGTAGAACCACGGACGAATTCGCGAACCACCATGGACGCCTCCACCTCCTACTGCCATGCGGATTCACAGGCTCCGCCCTACCAGGACCAGAAGCGCAGGCCGCCCCCGCTTCCGTCTGGCGTCTATACGTGGGATCTGGGATCCGAACTCGGGACCTTCCGCCTGCAAGGCGGAGGCTTAACCCCTGAGCCACCTCTCCAGCCCCTGAGTTCGGATTCTAGACCCCATGTATAGATGCTGGACAGAAGCGGGGGCGGCCTGCGTTTCTGGCCCTGGTAGGGTGGAGCCTGTGAATCCCAGGGCAGAGTAAACAAGGAGGTGGAAGCATCCATGGTGGTTCCCTAATTCGTCCGTGGTTCTACACACACACACACACACACACACACACACACACACGCACGCATACACTGCACACACGTACAATTGAATAAATAATAAAATAATAAAGTTTTAGATTCTATCCCAGTGATTCTTCTCTGTTGCTGCGAGACACCACTCAAAGTCAGGCAACTTAAGGGAGAAGGGAGATTTATTCAGCTTACAGTTCCAGAGAGGAGATATAGGCCTTTATGTCAGAAAAAGCATGACTGCCTGGCAGAAGCTGCAGGTGACTTAAGTTACATTCATCAAGGAGGCAGAGCACTGCAAAGTGCCAACTGCAAGAGCAATCCTCTCCTAGAAGTAGGGTGGGACTAATCAACCTCAAGACCCACCCCGTAATTGCATTCCTCCAGCAAGGCTCCACTTCTTAAAGGTGATGTGACCATCCCAACAACTAAAGATTCAAATACATGAACCTATGGGGGGACAGCTCACATTTCAAACCATGATAATGCACCCCTGGTCCCCACAGACTCATTGCTATCTCATTATGTAAGCTATACTCAGTCCAACTCTAATTAGTATCCATTATGTAAGCTATACTCAGTCCCAACACAAAAGTTCAAAGTCGGGCTGGAGAGATGGCTCGGGTTAAACCTCTGCCTCACAAGCAGAAGGTCCTGAGTTTGAATCCTGGATCCCATATAAAAATGTCAGATAGAAAAGGTCTTGAAAGGCAGAACCTGGAGAAGTCTAGAACAAAAGAGAAAATAGAAGCAATCCAGGATGATTCCTGAAGTCATCCTTGGGCCTCCATAAGTACACACACAGTGCTCTGTGATACACACACACACACACATACACACACACACACACAAATACTAAAATTAAAAAAAAACAAAAAACGGAGGCTGGAGAGATGGCTCGGGTTAAACCTCTGCCTCACAAGCAGAAAGTCAGAGTTCAGATCCCATGTCCCATGTAATAATGCCAGACCAAAATGATGATGGCCCTGGTGGGTGGAGTCTGGAAAAATCCCATAGCGAAGTAAAAAGGAGGTAGAAACAATCAGGATGAATGATTCCCCAAGTCACCCTTGGTCCTTCACAAGGACACATGGTGCGCGCGCACACACATACACACACGCACACACATACACACACACAAAATGAATGAAGTTTTTAACAAAACCCAAAAAAAGTCCAAAGCCTCCTATAAAAATTAAAAGACAAGTTATATTCTTCCAACATACAATGATTGCACACTATCAAGACTACATTGCGTTGAAACTTTTTCCATCAAACATTCAAACTTAACCTTAGGCAAGCTTACAAGATGAAACAGAACTTAATCAAACTCTCTGCCAGTATTTAATTCTTATCTGGTTCCAGACACATTTTCTGAATCATCACAAGCTGGTCTTCCACTGTTCACATCTCTAACAGCATCAGTTTCTACCAAGCTCTCACTAGAATGGCCCTTTCGACTATATCTCCAAGACAAAAAGGCTTTTCTCAAAGTTCTCCGTATTTCTCCCAGCAAATATTTCCAGAGGCACACTAGCCACATCTCAGGAATGATCATACTTCTTCACTTCAGCACCAGCTTCTCTCAGCTTCACAGAAACTTTCTGGTACAGGGTTTTTAACAGTCTCACAACAATACCCTACTTCTATGGTACCAATTTTTTTACAGGTTACTCTTCTCTGTTGCTGTGAGACAAGACTCAAACTCAAGTAACTTAAAAGGGAAAAAGAGATTTATTCAGCTTATGGTCCTTTGTGGGAAAGACATGACTGGCTGGCAGAGGCTGGAGAGGCTGAGAACTGCAAAACTCAAAAGCAGACTTCTCCCAGAAGCAGGGTGGGACTAATCAACCTCAAGGCCCACTCCTTGTGACTGCCTTCCTCCAGCAAGATGCCATGACCTTCCCAACAACTAAAAATTCAAATACACGAACCTGTGGGGGGTCAACTCACAATTCAAACCATGACAGATTCTAACCCTTAATCATTTCTCTCTGCCTTCTTTTTCTGCCTGTCTCCCAGGATGACAAAAGATGTGAGTGGATCTATCGAGGCTCCACACGCCTAGAACCTATGTTCAGTATGAAGACATCCTCAGCCTCTGCACTAGAGAAGAAGCAAGGGGGGCAGCTCAGAACTCGTCCAAATATGGGTATGTCCTATAAGATACCTTGGGAAGAAGCAGGGCAGACCAGCAGTAGTCTATAAACAGTAGCTGTCCTCGATTTATCAGGATAGATGGCATCACAAACACTTCGTTAAAAAATCTTGTGCCACTACTGGTGGTGGGTTTGTAGTGATGCCTCTATATTGCTGTGGCTTTATGCATGCCAGTATCTCAGCACTTAGGAGACAAAGGTAGGAGGATTAGCAGTTCCCTGTCTTCCTTGGCTACATAGTGACCTCAGTCTTAGTTACATGACCCTACCTCAAATAACAGTAACAAAAGTATTTTCAAAACTAGCATATGTTAGCCTGTCATATACACCTATTGGTGTGTATGATAAAAATGAGCAGCAACTGCTTTCCTCATTGAACCATCATCGCTACCCATTTGTTGTTTTTATATTACATTACTTGATGATAGGGTATGTGTATAAATACAGTGGGCACAGCTATCCTCTAATTAGTATCCTTTTTCCTGTAGGTGCTGTGAGGAGCAAAGGTCCTGTTGTCCAATACACACAGGATCTGACCAGTACTGCAACTCAGTTTAAACCAGTGGAACCCCCACAGTCTATACCTTCACCTGCCCCACCTGTTCCACCTCTTTCCCCTCAAGTAGCCGGTGACTATGAGTAAGTGCTGCCTATTCTTCTTACTTGGGACTCCTTTTCTTCTGACATGTTTTTTGCATGTTTACTACATGATCTCTTCTCATACTTCCTAGAAGTTTGGAAAATCAGCTTGCGCAGTCAAGAAAGCAGGTTGCCAAAAAGAGCACATCATTCCGACCAGGATCTGTGGGCTCTGGTCATTCCTCCCCTACATCTCCCACACTTAGTGAAAGTGCTCCTGGTGGAAAACCTGGAATCAGCCAGACATACAGGTAAGAAAACCTCAGACACCCTCAGGGCAGGTTGGCAACATGGACCAAGTGGTCACTATGTCAAAGAATTTCCTTGCCACCAATGGGCTTTATTTTACTGTTACGATAGTAAGAAATTTAGATACTTTAACTTACTAGTTTCTGAGAAGCAGGAACTGATAATTGAATTGGAAACTACATATCTAGAAAAAGAGTGTCAGAACTCTGGTCAAACATAGTGCCGTTATTGCTTCAATAGAAAGGAGGTTCAATGCCTCTTTCACTGACTCCTAGTCATTACCAACGACATCGATAGGACACATGGCACAAAGAAGCATTGATAGAGTAGAAGATTGATTCTACTTCCACAACACAAACACATTTTAGGGAAAAGCACATTGTTGCAATACAGAAGTTATCTGTCAGGTGAAGAGTAAGGGATTTCATTGCCCAGATTTGCTTAGGAAAGCAACATATTTGACTTGCTTGTGTTGTCTTTAGTTTCAAGAGCACAGCTAGCTGATTACGGTGGTACACACCTGAAATACCAGCACTTAGGAAATTAGACTCCAGGAGAGTTAGAAGTTCTAGGCCAGCCTGTTCTGCATAAGAGACTCATTCTCAAAAAGAAAAAAGCTACGTGAAAGATGAGAGAAATGGTTAAAACAGCTGGAAAAGGGATAATTGTACAACAGATTGACCAGCCACCTTTTGATCCAGCCTTTCATTCATTTTCAGAGCACCTTTGGCCTCGACAATCTCTCTCCCAGCACCTGCAACTCCTCCAGCCCCTCCAGGACCTGCAGCTCTTCCAAGCTCTCCGGGACCTTCAGCTCCCCCAGGTCCTCCAGGACCTGCAGCTCCTGCAGGCCCTCTTGGAGCTCCAAGTCCTCTGGCCCCGCCAGCCTTCCATGGCATGCTGGAGCGGGCCCCGGCTGAGCCCTCTTACCGGGCTCCCATGGAGAAGCTTTTCTACTTACCTCATGTCTGTAGTTATACTTGTCTGTCTCGGGTCAGACCTATGAGGAATGAACAGTACCGAGGCAAGAACCCTTTGTTAGTTCCACTGCTCTATGACTTCCGGAGGATGACAGCCCGACGCCGAGTTAACCGCAAGATGGGCTTTCATGTTATCTATAAGACCCCTTGTGGCCTCTGCCTTCGGACAATGCAGGAGATCGAACGCTACCTTTTTGAGACTGGCTGTGACTTCCTCTTCCTGGAGATGTTCTGTTTAGATCCATATGTTCTTGTAGACCGAAAGTTTCAGCCCTATAAGCCTTTTTACTATATTTTGGACATCACCTGTGGCAAAGAAGATGTGCCCCTGTCCTGTGTTAATGAGATTGACACAACCCCTCCACCCCATGTGGCCTATAGCAAGGAGCGAATCCCCGGCAAGGGTGTTTTCATTAACACGGGCCCTGAATTTCTAGTTGGCTGTGAATGCAAGGATGGATGTCGGGACAAGTGAGTTGTGAGGGGCAAGGGAATTGCTCCCTGTGTCTCCAGTTTATTATGTGGCCTTTCTACTTTCTATTTTACCCTATCTCTTTATTGTTTTCTCCATCTTCCTTTCCCTCTTCCTTCAGCTAGAATTCCTGCCATAAGGTCTAAGGCTTCTATGAAAGCTATAAGATGGGACCTAGTGTAAGGTAGCACATCAGGTCTGTAATCCAGCACTAGAGAGGCTAAAGTAGAAGGATCTTGAGTTCTGGGTGAATCTGGACTATGTAATGAGTTTGGAATCAACCTGAGCTACATTGGTGGGACCCTATCTTGAAACAAAAAAACTGATATACACTGGGTACTTGGATCTTGAATTTTTATTTTATTTATTGTATATGGGGTATGTATCACAGGGCACTATGCATGCTTGTAGAAACCCAAGGATGACTTCAGAAATCATCCTGGATTGTTTCTACCTCCTTTTTGCTTTGCTCTGGCAGTTCCTAGGCTCTGCCTTCCAAAATTAGAAGTGCAGGTTGCTGCCATTTCCACCTGGCATTTTTACATGGAATCCAGGATCTCAACTCAAAGTCCTTCTGCTTGCAGGGCAGAGTCTTAACTCCTGAACCATCTCTTCAGCCTGAAAAATGACATCTCACTATTTTTGCTTATCCATATCCTTTTTTTTTTTTTTATTTTTAGACAGGACCTTATCTAGCTCAGGTTGGCTTAGAACTCAATATGTAGCAAAAGATGGTGAACTACTCTTCCTAAGTGCTGGACTTAACAGACAGATCCTACTCCCATCTTTTTCTTAGTACTCATTTCTAAAGAAAGTCTCAGCTCTGGTTGTCATGTCTGTTTTTCTTATATAGGTCCAAGTGTTCCTGCCATCAGCTAACTATCCAGGCTACAGCCTGCACCCCAGGTGGCCAAATCAACCCTAACTCTGGCTATCAATACAAGAGATTAGAAGAGTGTCTACCCACAGGGTAAGTAGCGAGACTGAGAAGTACATTTTTGTTTTTCTGTACTTGTAGGAGCCATCAGAAATCTAAAAATCAGACTAGGTATGGTAATATATGCTGTGGTTCCAAGGTGAGGCAAATATCGTCTTTGGGAGGCTAAGGCAGGGGAATCATTTGAGCCCTAGTTGAGCTCTAATGCCAAAATTCTTTGGGGGAGGAGAATGGATAAAGAATGGCTAAATATGACTGAAGAGTATCGCATAATTTTCTAATGAAGAAAAAGATTAACTCTTAGCTTGATGTGATAATGTATGGCTAAAATCCCAGTACTCAGAAGACTGAAGCAGAAGGATCACTGTGATTGAGAGACTAACCTAGGTTAAAAGCTAGACCCTGTTCCCCCTGCCCCTTAAAAGGTCTTAATTTCATAGCTATATGAATGTTGGGATTATTTTACTCTAGCAAATGAAACGTATTTTGAGAGGGAAAGTAGGAAGGAGCCAATTATTCAAGGCTTTGTAACCCATAATGAAAAGTGAGAACAAAAATCACAGTGTGGTAGGAAGCAGAGCATTTTTATTTTATTTTATTTGTGTGTGTGTGTGTGTGTGTGTGTTGTGCATCTTAAAATAGCAAAAGCAAATTTAGAAGGCCAATCAGGAGGTAATTATAGGAGCATGCACTGAAGAAGTAGTCAAAGTTAGTGCTTATATGGAAATGAAAATGTGGTGAAAATTTCAAGAGCAAGAGAATGGGACCAGGTGGTAGATCACACCTAGTATGTATAAGGTTTTGGGTTCATTCCCCAACACAGAAAAGATAGATTTGGGGTGCATTCAGACACAGTATCCTCTGATGTGACACATACACATGCAAAAAAAAAAAAAAGCTGCTTACAAAACTTGATTGGTTGAGGATGGAATGGTAAGGAAGGAATAGATTCAAGGACAGTTCTAAGTTCTTGGTTTGAGCCTCTCACCAGCTGGAAGGGACTGCTTCTTAATGAGATTGGAAAACCAAAGAATTTACAGGTTTTCAGTTAACTGGGCTTAGCCATGTTAAGTTGGAGATGCCTATTAGTCATTCCAAGAGCAAATGTCAAGGAGGTGGTAAGAAAGATTTCTGGAGCAGTATAAGGGACTCACCAGCAGAAGAGTACTATTTAGAGTTTGAATGTATTCATGTATAGAGAATGTCTACAATAAGAAGAGACAATGTCTTATAATAAGATGCCCAGGGGTAATCTTACGTGTCACAACATTTAGAGCTTGAGCCAGTATATGAAACTGAGAACAGGTCAGAGAAAGAGGAAGAAGTTCAGTTGAGCAGAATGTAGCATAGCAGACTAGTAACATGGGAGTATGTTGACCCGTAAGCCTAAGGCTTGGAATTCCATGTGAATGAAAAAAGAAGAAAAGAGAACATTCAGTTTGCCATAATTAAGGGTCTGTTTTCATTTTTAATTATTTTAAAACTTTTTTATTTACTTATTTATTGCATTGTATGTCTGTGTATATCAGAGGGCACTATGTGTTCCTGTGAAGGACCAAGGATAACTTTGGGAATCACCCTGGATTACTTCTACCTCTTTTTTGCTTCATTCTGGGATTTCCCAGGCTCCACCCACCAGAGTGGGAAGTG
The DNA here is from genome assembly GCA_023101885.1 of Typhlomys cinereus. NCBI lineage: Eukaryota > Metazoa > Chordata > Mammalia > Rodentia > Platacanthomyidae > Typhlomys > Typhlomys cinereus. Next base: position 1,629,946 of record JALPQD010000346.1, on the reverse strand, counting down.
CAGTTTTTACACGGGATCTGGGATCCGAACTCAAGCTCTTTTGCTTGTGAGGCAGAATCTTATCCCCAGGCCATCTCTCTAGTCTACAGAGCTGTTTTCAAACGAAAAGAGTTGTTCAAGCAGGGGATGTGGCTATCTTCATGGTAGAGAGTACTTGCCTATCCACCATAGTCGAGGTCCTGAGTTCAGTCACTCTCTTGAGGGTGGGTATCATTTAGACCTCAAACACAATAAATCAACATAGATTTCCCCATTAAAAGACACAATTAGGGACTGAAGACATAGCTCAGAGATTAAATCTCTGTCTCAATAGCAGAAAGACCTGAATTTGTATTCCCAGATCCCACATAAAAACACTAAGAAGAAGAAGTGGTGGCAACCTAAACTTCTGGCCCTCAAAGGCAGAGCCGGGGCAACACCAAAGCAAAAACTTGCTATATGGTAGTTGAAGACGCATTCAAACATCTGATCTTGTTTCTAACTCCTGAGTGCTGATATTACAAGTGTATATCACCATACCCTGTTTATGCAGTGCTAGAAATTGAACCCAGGGCTCTGTGAATGCTGGGCAAGCACCTCAGTCTTTGATTATGTATCTTTAAAAGAAAAAAAAATCATTAAATCGCGTGAGGGAGCACAGGTGTGTGTATGCTACAGCTTGAAAGGTCAGAGAACAACTTTCAGAAGTTAGTCCTCTCCTATGAGGGACCAACCTAGATTATCACCTTTACCAGCTGAACCATTTTATTGGTCCCATTATGTCTGTCTGCTTGTTTGTCTCTTTCTCTCTTTTTTGAGAGAGAATGTATGTGTATGTATGTGTATCAGAAGGCACTGTTTGTACCCACAAAGGCCCAAAGGTGACTTTGGGATTCCTCCTGGATTGCTTCTACCTCCTTGCTTCGATCTGGGATTTCCCAGGCTTCGCCCACCACAGCCAGAAGTGCAGGCCACTGCCCTTTCTGACTGGTGTTTTTATATGAGATCTGGGATCCAAACTCAGGACCTTTTGCTTTCAAGGCAGAGTCTTAACCCTTGAGCCATCTCTCCAGCTCCCTATTCAGAATTTTAAGGGGAATTAATTTATAATCAAAAGTAAGTTAAACTGTTAAGTATCCAGAGAGAGTTTTAAGGTTTTAGACTTTAGGTATCGAAGATTTGATTATCCCCTTCTCAGAATGTTTCCAGAAATGTTAGTCACAACAAGAGAAAAGCCAAAAATGTAAGACAATGAATCAAACCAAAAAGAGAGGGAAGGAAAGATCTAGATAATAGTGGAGTGAAGAGCAGCTTCCAGCTCCTATTGTACAGAGAGCAGACAGAACAGAGACCATCTGTGCTAGAGTCTCAACCAGGAGTACAGTAGCTTCTTTGGAAAATGGATTGAATGGAAGCCTGATGGGTTTGAACTGGATTTAAACACCTGGAAAATTAGGGAATTTATCCAACATGGAGAAGACAAAAGAAAACAGTCAAGCTTAGTAGTATACATTTCAGGCAAAAAGGTTGCCAGATAGGAGTTACATAGCAATACTATCTTAAAAAAAAAAAAAAAAAAAAAAAGCCAGTGAACTTTAGTTCCATCTATGTAATCTATGTTTAATTATAATAAAAAATTCCGAACCTTACAGTATGTGTAATTTTAGTAATACTGGATGATGGTAGCTTCATGAACATACAATATATCTTTTTTTATGTGTTTTAAAAAATTATATGAGAGATGGCTCAGAGATTAAAATTCTGCTTCTCATAGTAGAAGGTCCTGATTTCAGATCCTAGGTCCCATGAAAAAATGCCAAGCAGAAATGGCAGTAACCTGCACTTCTGGCTCTAGTGGGTGGAGCCTAGGAAATCACAGAGCAAAGCAAAAAGGAGATAGAAGCAATCCAGAATGATTCCTGAAGTCACCCTTGGTCCTCCACAAGGACACACAGTGCCCTCTGACACACGCACATGCATGCACACACATACATACACATATGCAAAATAAATAAGTAAAAATTGAACCAAATATTGTGGCACACCACCTTTATTAGGATCCCAACACTTGGGGGGGTTGAAGGAAGGTAGAAAGTTCAAGAAGACCAGCAAAGAGGAGGTAGTAATTCTCAAAGTCACTCTTGGCTGACCTCCACAGGCACACACAGTGCCCTCTGATACAGACTTACGCACAAAGTAAAAAAATAAATAATTTTTTAAAAAAGAAAGCTCTAGGTTTGAGACTGGATGTGGGCGTCCCTTACAATCACAGCAACAGATGGATGGGGTCTTCAGGATTGGATTGTTGGTTATTTTGTTTTGAGACAATATTTCATAGAGTACCTGAGATCCTGTCACAAGACAAAGCAAACAAAAAGTTGAAACAGAAAAATGTCAGTTACAGTTAAAAAATCAAGAGTTAGAAATGATTGGCTATTATTTTCTTCCATCTCCCTTTTTGGAGTAGGGGATAGACCTCAGGGCCTTGCTACATACCCAGCTGTGTAATCAGAAGTTGGGTGTTTTGTGTTTTGTTTTGTTTCGCTTTGTTTTTGCGTGAGGAGGTCTTTCTTTTTTCTTTTTTTTTTTTAATTTTTTTTATTATTATTTATTCAACTGTGCGCATGTGCGTGTGTATGTGCGCGCGTGTGTGTGTGTGTGTGTGTGTGTGTGTGTATCTGTATATGTGTAGAACCACGGACGAATCGGGAACCACCATGGACGCCTCCACCTCCTTCTGCCCCGGGATTCACAGGCTCCGCCCTACCAGGATCAGAAGCGCAGGCCGCCCCCGCTTCCCCCTGGCGTCTATACGTGGGATCTGAGATCGGAACTCAGGACCTTCCGCCTGCAAGGCGGAGGCTTAACCCCTGAGCCACCTCTCCAGCCCGGGAGGTCTTTCTTAAGTTAGATCTTACTCTGTATTCCAGGCTTTCCTTGAACTTGCCATGCTCCTGACACGTGCTAATGCAGTGTATTACCTCGTCTTCCTATTTCTCTATCTCCATGTCTATATTCCTTCCTTCAGGTCCATTTCACCCTGTGTTTTCCAGTTGACCTTCCAGGCTTTTGTAGCACGTTGTGTGTTCTTCTTGGCGTCCTTCCACTGTTCCTTGTTTGGTTAACTGTTCCTTGTTTGGTTATCTTCTTTAGTCTCCATCTCTTAGTTTCAGTCTCCTCTCAAACTGACCCTGGTCACTCTAAAATAGGCCTTTACCCCTTCTGTTTGGTTAGTCAATTTGGTATTTGTTTCGTGGGGTGTGTGTGTATGTGTGGTTTGTTGTTGCTTGTTTTGTTTTGTTTTCGGACAGGCTGTCACATAGTTCTGGATGGGTTTCAACTGGATATGCAGCCAAGGATAACACTGATCTGATCTGATCCTCCTGCCTCCACCTCCCACATAATAAGATTACAGGCTTGTACCACCAGTCAGCAAGTAGGCTATTTTTGCTCCCCTGATTCTCTTATTCAACACCTTATTTTGTGCTCTTTATAGACTTAAAAATAATTTGGTTAATCCAGTTTTATTCTGGTTTCCCATTAGAATATCAGTTGCCTGAAGGCAGGTTAGTCACCTTCCTTGTCTGGCTTCAACAATACATTGTATCACCAGCAGCTAAGAGAGTACAATCCCTGCTACATAGTACCACTGAAAGAAATACTTTGTGTACTGAGTAAATAAAAGATGCACTTTGACACACTCAGTACTGCTACTCTGTAAAGGTTTCCTGTTTTGGCAATAAGGTAGAATTTTAACTCTTGGCCTTAGGGCTTCTAACTTGTCTGCTTTATCATCTCAACAGAAGATGTTTACATGAATAGTCCCCAAATAAAAAGCCCTAGCAGTGCTTTTAGGGATCTTCCAAAGATGTGTCCTAGTCTGGTACTCAAACCTAAGACTTTTTTTATTTATTAGTATTTGTGTGTCTGTCTGTCTGTCTGTCTGTCTGTCTGTGGAAGCCCAAGAGTGATGAATGACTTTGGGAATCACCCTGGATTGTTTGCCAGTTTATGAAAGCTCATCAAGCTACAGTTCCATATATGTATTTCCGCCTCTGTATGTCTTGAAATTATAAGTATTTTATTTATTTGAGACGGTCTCAGGTAGCATAGGTTGGCCTAAAATTCAATATGTAGCCAAGGATAACCTTCAGCTAATGATCCCCTGCTTCCACCTCAAGCACTAGCACTATAAGCATATGTCACTACACCTAGTTTATGTGGTGCTGGAAATATGACCCAGGTCTTCTGCATGCTAGGCAAGTAGTCTACCAACTGAGCTGCATCCCCAACTCAATTTGTTTTGTGTTGGCATGGTTGCCTGTATATGTGTATACACATGTGGTGGAGACCAGAGATCAATATCAAGTTATTAAGTGAACCCAGGGTCTTACACTTGTTAAGCAAGTGCTCTGCCACTGAACTAAATCCCTGGCCTCAACTGCCTTTTTTTTTTTTTTTAAAGACAAAGTTGCTCAGGACTCTAGGGTTCTGCCCCCCTTTGCCTCTCAGTTCAGGATTACAAGCATATCTTTTACATGGGTGCTGGGGATCTGAATTCAGGTTCTCATGGTTGTACATTAAGCACTTTATCCACTGAACCATCTCCCTAAACTCTCCATTTGTAGTAGTGGTTATGTTTCGTTGCTCTGCCATTGAGATATATCCCCGATAGTTTATTTTTACTGATTAATTAATAATATTTTTATTTGTCTTTGATAGCTTCATACATGTTTATTTAAACATTAAAGTTGTTACGATGGGAATGTGAGCCCTTTGAAGGTCAAAATCATGATCTTTTTTGTCTTATTTCCAGTGTCTGGATAGCTCTTACTGTTTAATAAAAATTGACTGAAAGAAAATCAACTATCTTAATACAAAAAAAGAATCCTGCAAACATTCTACTTTTTTTCCTTATACTTTCTTCATTGTACTGCTAGCTTTCCACCTTCATCTCGTGTGCTTTTTCTGTATGTTGGCATATTATAATTTCAGTATCTGCAATACCATTCATCTCATCCCTTGTTCAGCCTCTCTCCAAGCTAGCAAGCATGCTGGCTGTTACTGTTATGCACATGTCCCTTTAAACATCTCCATATTCCAAGGAAGCTTGAACCCCTACTAGAGCAGACAATCCAGAGGCAACTCTGGGGCCCATAGAAGCAGACAGACAGCAGGAAGGGAGTAGGATGGATTGATGGAGGAGAGAAGAAGGAAGAGGAGAAGAGAAGGAGGAGGGAAAGGTTAAGTACTCATGCTTGTAAAACTAGGAAAAAATTATTTTAAAAAATCTCCATAAATCAGTTTTCCTGCTTCTCAATTGCTTTTTCGGTCTCCATTCCCAAATATGTTAAAGAGCATAGTCCATAAATCCACTCACTCAGGTCATTATGTAATTTGCAGTCTTTATCCATGACACGTTTTGCAGATTTCTAGTGCTCTAGTGATTGTATTACTGATTTTATTCTAACTTTTCAGGGTTTACGAGTGTAACAAACGCTGCAATTGTGACCCAAATATGTGCACAAATCGATTGGTACAGCACGGACTACAAGTTCGACTACAACTGTTTAAGACTCAGAATAAAGGATGGGGTATCCGCTGCTTGGATGACATCGCTAAAGGCTCCTTTGTCTGTATATATGCAGGTTGGTAATGAAATGTCAAGGTTGCTTCATGAGGTTGAAACATAATACAGACTTAAACCAGAGATAAATTCAGCACAGTAGTAAAGTGCTGGTGGGCATGGTAGCACATGCTGTAATCTAAATACTTAGAAGATGCATGCCTGTAATCTAAATACTTAGAAGATGCAGGCAAAGGATCAAGTATTAGAGGCCAACCTGGGCTACATATCCAGGATCTGGCCTCAACAAATCTAAATAAATGAAGTGGGTGAGGGATGGGAAAGTAGGTTGAGAGTATATGTTTAGCATACAGGAGACCCTGGAATCTTCCCCCTAGCTCTACGAATTCAAGGGTAAAGTGCATGACACTTGACCTGGGGATAAGAGAAGGCAGGAACTTCTTCTGTGAAGTACACAATGAGCAATATACTCATCTGGTTGAGCCAGAGAGGGACAGTGCTTCATTCGGTTGTCAAATTTTGGACACTGATGTTTACCTTCAGTGGAGAGACATGACCATGAGCCCACCGAATCGTTTCTCCTACATATTCCACACAGAGCTCATTCATTGAGGCTGAGCACTGTCAGTAAACAAGCAGAAAGATGAAAGGGCAGAATGGAAAACTAGTAATCGTGCCCATGCTCTCAAGTTAAGACACAGAGGTAGTATCATCAAAGAAAAAAGAGACTCTTGCTAGTGGATGGGCTATGGATGAAATCACCCTTATTTTCTCTAAAAGGTCTCCATAACCCTAGAAGACCTGTAATTCTCTTCATTCTCAGGCAAAATCCTGACAGATGACTTTGCAGACAAGGAAGGTCTGGAAATGGGTGATGAATACTTTGCAAATCTGGACCATATTGAGAGTGTGGAAAACTTCAAGGAAGGATATGAGAGTGATGTCCCCAGTTCCTCTGACAGCAGTGGTGTAGACTTGAAGGACCAGGAAGATGGCAACAGCGGCACAGAGGACCCTGAGGAATCCAATGATGACAGCTCAGATGATAACTTCTGTAAGGATGAGGACTTCAGCACTAATTCCGTGTGGCGCAGCTATGCTACCCGGAGGCAGACGCGGGGCCAGAAGGAAAATGGACTGTCCGAGATGGCTTCCAAGGACTCGCGCCCTCCAGACCTTGGGCCTCCACATATTCCTAATGTCCCTCCCTCAATGCCTGGAGCAGGTTGCAATCCACCTTCTTCTGAAGAGACACCCAAGAATAAGGTGGCATCGTGGCTGAGCTGCAATAGTGTCAGTGACATCGGTTTTGGTGACTCTGACAGCCGCTCATCCTTTAAGACAAGTGAAGGTGGAGATGGTCGAGTAGGGGGAAACCGTGGGGAGGTTGAGAAGGCCTCTACCTCAGGTTTGAGCACCAAGGATGAAATGGACATAAAGCAGCCTAAGAAAGAGGTAAGAAATGGCTGAAAGCTCTCCAGAGCAGTGCTCCACCCTCCCACAAAAGGTTTGTTTCAACTCCTGGTTGTGGAGGTGCAAAGCTGTGTCTGGGCTGGCAGAATTCACAAGCAGTGCAGGGTATCTCAGGGCAAGAGCCAGGGAACATTCATTTGTGTCAAGAGCAATGTGTGTGCGTGTGTGTGTTTATGCACCAGTATGTCTTAGTATTCATTTGTGTGAATGTCTGTATCAAAAGGATACTGTGTGTGCCTGTGGAGGTCCAAGGGTGACTTCAGAAATCATCCTGTATTGCTTCTGCCTTCTTTTAGCTTCAATCAGATTTCCCAAAATTTGCCTTCCAGAGCCAAAGTACAGGCTGCCACCACTTCTGCCTGATGTTTTTACATAGGACTTGGGATCCGAACTTGGGATCTTCTGCTTTCCAGGCAGAGCTTAACCCCTGAGCCTCTCTCCAGTCTAAGAGCAATGACTTTTTTTTTAAGAATATGCATTCTTATTTTTTTTGAAACTTCTATTTATTTTGTGTATGTGAATATAACAGAGGGATCTGTGTGTCCTTGTGAAGAACCAAGGGTGACTTCATGAATCATTCTGGATTACCTGTCTTGTCCCTGTCCCTGTGACAGGCCAAGGGTTAGGTTACTTCAGGAATCATCCTGGATTACTTCTACCTCCTTTTTTCTTCCCTCTGGGATTTCCCAGGCTCCACATACCAAGGCCAGAAGTACAAGCCACCATCATTTCCACTGGCATTTTTAATTTTTACGTGGTACCTGGGATCCAAACTCAGGATCTTCTGCTTGAGAGGCAGAGTCTTAACTCCTAAGCCACTCTCCAGCCCAAGAGCCGTGACTCTTAACATTGCTGCAAACCATGCATGGTGGACCAAACGTATAATCCCAGCACTCGGTAGGCTAAGACCAAAGAATCATCTTGAGTTCCAGATTAGCGGGGGCTACAGAGGCAGGCTAGCTATCAAAATGAACAAAACAAAAACAGGCATTGAGTAAACAACAACAACAAAATGTTGCTGTAATAGTGTAGTATAAGTACAGTCATGTAGATACATGCTGTAGTTTCAGTATGATTATCTTTCAGCTCAATACCTCCCTTGCATTTTATTTAAGAACTAAATTAGGGCCACCAACATGGCACAGCAGGTATAAAGGCTCTTACTTTGAAAGCCTGCTGACCTCTACATACCCATGTGGCATGTACATTCACAGATTATACACATACATGCAATAATGAAAAATTTAAACGTTATTTTAAAGGCCACTTGCTGGGAAAACAGCTGTCTCCATTACTATTTCCATTACTCATTACTAAATAAAGGATTGAGCCAGACATGTTGGTGCAGACCAGAATTCCCCAACAAACCAGCCTTAGGATATTTTCTTCCTTCCTTCCCTTCCTCCCTCCCTCTCTCCCTCCCTTTCTTCCCTTCTTCCTTCCTTCCTTCCTTTCTTTTTTTTCTTCCTTTTTTTCTTTCTTTCTTTCCTTTTTCTTTCTTTTTCTTTCTTCTTTTGCGTATGTGTGTTATGTGTGAGGCCACTGTGTGTACTTGTGAAGGACCAAGAGTGACTTTCAGGAATCATCCTAGATTACTTCTACCTCCTGTTTCCCAGGCTCCAACTTCCAAGCTAAAAGTACAGGCCACTGCCATTTCTGCCTGGCAAGTTTACTTGTGATCTGAGATCCAATCTCAAGTCTTCCAAGGCAGAGTCCTTAACCCCTGAGTCCTTAGAAATGACCTTTTTTTTAAATTTTTTTTATTATTTATTCAATTATGCATGTATGCTGTGTGCGTGTGCGTGTGTGTGTAACAGATGAATTCAGGAACCACCATGGACCACGCCTCTGCCTCCACCTCCTCCTCCTTTACTCTGCCCGGGGATTCACAGGCTCCGCTCTATGAGGACCAGAAACGCAGGCGGCCCCCGCTTCCGCCCGGTGTCTATACATGGGGTCTAGGATCCGAACTCAGGACCTTCTGCCTGCAAGGCAGCCCCACCTTTTTTTTTTTAGCAAATAACTTTTTAGAATACTATATCAAGTTGTCTGTATTATTTCTTGCTTATGTTAAAGTAGAAAAATAATTGATCTAAAAGGTGGGTACAGTTGCATATACTTATGCAATGGCAGCTACTAGGGAGGTTGAGTCCAGTTATTTGAGGCCAATGTGGCCAATACAGGAAAACCTCAAGACCCCATCTCAAAAAACAAACAACTATATAAAATAACTGGTTTCAAGTATATAGTTTTTTGCGTTTTGTGTGTGTGTGTTTGGACAGGGTCTTATTACAACACAGGTTGTTCTTGCTATATCAAGTATATCTTTTCTTTCGTGTGGGTGTGGATATTCAGAGGGTACTTAATTAAATGTGTGTGCCTGAGGATGGCCCAAGAGTTAACATTGGGAATCACTCTGGATTGTTGTACCTCTTTACTGCTTTGCTCTGGGGTTTCCCAGTCTCCACCTTCCAGGGCTGGAAATCCAGGTCACTGCCATTTCTGCCCAGCATTTTTTTTTTATTACTATTATATTATTTATTCAACTGTGTGCATATGCGTGTGTATGTGCGCGCGCGTGTGTCTGTGTATGTGTAGAACCACGGACGAATTCGCGAACCACCATGGGTGCCTACACCACCTTCTGCCCCGGGATTCACAGGCTCCGCCCTACCAGGACCAGAAGCGCAGGCCGCCCCCGCTTCCGCCTGTCTGCCCAGCATTTTTATATAGGGTCTAAGATCCAAACATTTGCTTATGCGCTGTTGCAGTTACTAAACTTATAAGAGAACAAGAAGTTTTATTTTCTCTTAACAACAGTTCCTTGGTCAGCTTGGCAGGAGACTCCAAACCAACACCAAAGACCGAGGGTATTGGCCACACCAAATCCACAGAACTATGAATTGCCAGACCAGCAAGTCTGATCAAATATACAGAAGGATGTGGACTTCCTCAGCTAGTTCTCCCCATGTTATTCTGCCCAGAGATGAGTCCCATATACCATGGGCTATCTTCTTCTGTCAATAGACAATCTCCTGCAGACTTGCCCGAGGCCTAACTAATTTGTCACTTCTGTGCCCAGAGTTGAGTTCAGTTGCCAAGTTGAGACCAATGTCTAACTATGACATGAGGCAAAGGCTTTAACCCGAGCCATCTCTCTAATCCCTGTATCAAGTGTATCGTTGATGATGAAGTATTTCTACATTACAAGTGGTGAACATTGTAACATTATGCAAACAGCATTATTTCCTGTGTCCCATCATTGGGAAAGTTGTTAGGTCCTGACTTGGGGGTTTACTGATGGGAATGTGATTGTTATTTTCAGGTTGCACACTGATCTCTCCTTATCACCTCACTTTAGTGTGCTTCCTGCTGGCTTAAGTTAATGTCTTTGGAGGTTATTTGAATTAAAACCTAATCGTTGGATTCAGTACCTTGGACATTGAAAGCATTTAACTCTTCAACTGCTCTTTTCCAGGATGCTGATGACCGAAATAAGATGTCACTGTAAGTGCTTTTCATTTTGGACATAGTTTCTAAGTTTGCCCTCTTTCTAGCCTGCAAAAAAAAAGCCTAAGAAACCTCAGTAACCTGACCGCTGTCATTTCTTCCCCTTTCATCAGTGTTACTGAAAACACTCGGAATTATGGATATAATCCTTCTCCCATAAAGTCTGAAGGGCTTCGCCGCCCACCTAGCAAAACTGCCATGCATCAGAGTCAACGACTTGTGGCTTCTGCCCAGTCCAATCCTGATGTAAGTAATGTTTGTGAACTATACTTACCCTACCTTCTGTTTATTATTTGGAGTCCAAGTAAAGGAACACGCAAGAATCCCACTTCATCATGTCCTTCACCGTCATTAGTGTTGTTAGGTCTTCATGCTTCTTTGGCCTTGACATCCTCCTGATTTGTCATTTTGAAAATTAATTTATTTATGAGAGAATGAGAATGTTCATGTATGCCAAAGAGGTCAGAGAACAACTTTGAGAAATTCTCTCCACCATGTGGGCATTTCGGGTTCAAACTTAGATCCCTAGGCTTGTGGCCAGATGCCTTCTCCATGAGCTCTCCGCAGCCCTACTTGCTCTCCTTCATCCAACATGTAATTTTCTTCTTGCTACCGCCTAAGCCCCTTTTTCCAAATTAGAGAAAAGCAAGAACACAGTCTTTCCATTTACTCTTCCTTCTTCTCACCCTTCTGTTTCCCCAGGATGTCTTGACACTGTCCAGCAGCACAGAAAGTGAAGGGGAAAGTGGAACCAGCCGAAAGGCCACTGCTGGTCAGACTTCAACCACAGCCATTGATAGTGATGATATCCAGACCATCTCCTCTGGCTCTGATGGCGATGACTTTGAGGACAAGAAGAACATGTCTGGTAGTCTGGAAAATTTGGGGGGAGTAGTAGAAAAGTAAGAAGAAGAAATAATTCTGATCTCAGGGTAGGCTGCTGACTCTAAGCTGAGCTGTCCACTGATATTCACCCTTCCTCCCTTGTCCGTTCTCTACTTTCCCTCAGCAAATTGGTACAGCCTATCTACTCCTGATTTTTCCAGAAATGTCATTTAAAAAGCTGGACATGGGTGGTCCACACTTGTAATCCCAGCAACTTGGAAGCAGAGGCAAGAGAATCAAGTTTGAGGCCAGACTAGGCTACAGGAGACCTTATCTTTAAAAATGTGTGACTTTCAGTTTTAGTTCGAGCCCTAACTTACTGATGTTCCTGAACTGCAGTGAGTGGGATAAACATGCCTTGGAACAGATGCGGTGGAGCATGCATACAATCTTGAGTGGCCAAGGCATAGGATCATGAGTTTGAAGCTATCCTGGGTTATGTACAGAGGTCCTGTCTCAAAATGAAGAGGTGACAGAATGTCCAGTCATGAGGTGGAGTGAGTTGTGACCCAGCTTTCCTTGCTTTCCAGGTCCAATGAAACGTCAGGTGGCAGTAAAATCAACTCGAGGTTTTGCTCTTAAATCAACCCACGGGATTGCCATTAAATCAACCAACATGGCTTCTGTGGACAAGGGGGAGAGCGCACCAGTCCGCAAGAACACACGCCAGTTCTACGATGGCGAGGAGTCTTGCTACATCATTGATGCCAAGCTTGAAGGCAACCTAGGCCGCTACCTGAATGTAAGACTCCTTTCCCACACTTGACACAGAATCATTCTTAAATTTCTAGTTCTTACAAATGTATTCCAAAGAAACTGAAAAAGGGCTGGAGAGATGACCTAAGAGTTAAGCCTCTGTCAGGCAGAAAGTCCCAAGTCAAATCTGAGATCCCATGTAAAAACGCCAGGCAGAAATGATGGCCACGTACGCTTCCAACTCTGGAAGGAGGAGCCTGGGAAACTTCAGAGCAAAGCAAAGAGGAGGTAGAACAATCCAGGATGATTCCCAAAGTCACCTGTGTACGTCCACAGGCACACGCAGTGTACACAGATAATACACAGGCCAAAAACAAAAGTATTGTTAAAATTATTTATCGTGTGTGTTTGTGCAAAGGGCACTGTATATCCCCGTGGAGGACTAAGGGTAACTTCGGGAATCACTTTGGATTGCTTTTTCCTCCTTTTTGCTTCACTCTGGGATTTCCCAGGCTCTGTCCACCAGGGCTAGAAGTGCAGGCCTCCGTTTCTGCCTGCTGTTTTTACATGGGATCTGGGATCCGAATTCAGGACCTTCTGCTTCCAAGGCGAGTCTTAACCCCTGAGCCATCTCTCCAGCCCCAAAAAAAGAATCTTAAAGAGGTACCTTTCTTTCAAAACATTTCTGCCTTATTGGAAAATGGAGGAGGCAGAAGTCAGAACATTTTCTTTCAATTTTTTGCTCACAAAGCAAGATTCTGTTTCCTAAGTTCTGAGTTATCGCTTGTCTTTAAACTTATAGCACAGCTGCAGCCCCAACCTGTTTGTCCAGAATGTCTTCGTAGACACCCATGATCTTCGCTTCCCCTGGGTGGCCTTCTTTGCCAGCAAGTAAGAGGGGTAACAAGGGAAGGGTAAATGAAACTGAAATTCCAAAGCATCTGCCAGTCCAGCTTCACCTTTAACTACAAGTGCCAGTATTGTCTGCTGCATTTACCACACCATCCTCTTTCTCTCTCCAGGAGGATTCGGGCTGGAACAGAGCTCACTTGGGACTACAACTACGAAGTGGGCAGTGTGGAAGGCAAGGAGCTGTTGTGCTGCTGTGGGGCCATCGAATGCAGGGGTCGTCTTCTTTAGAGGAAAACCCTCATCTTCAGCACCCTTCCTGAACTGCCCTTTCCTCAGGAACTGGGTCATTCTGACTTTTGAACTCTGACCCCAAGTCTCTGATCTAGCTAGCTCCCCAGCTCTTTATAGATGTTATCGGGGATTCTAGATCTGGAGAGCTATCTAATGTGGTGCTAGCAGGCAGGGTCCCTTCTCGACTTTGCGGGGTTCTAGGGTGGAAAGAGATTACCTCTCCACCCCAGACCTGAGCCCCTCTCATTGCATATTTGTTCATGTGTTCATGATTCCATTAGGTTTTATTCCTGGAACAAGAGATGTATATCTGCTGTCCCTGGTTTGTATAGTTTCCTGAAAGTCTTTTAACAAGGTTCTAAAATGGAGATTGTGATTTGATTTCTCTGCTCATTCTCCATTCTCTATCTTGATCTTTCAGTGAGAGATGTGTTCCTTTCCCAGTGGGCAGCTATCATTAGTTTTGTACCTTTATTTGCCATGTGAAATTTTTGACGGAAAACATTACATAACTAAAAGGAAAATATAAGAAAGACTAGTTTATTTAGTTGTTCCTCTTTCGCATTCATAATCTGACACATCATGTTTTATTTAACTTTTAATATATTTTAATTAAAAAAACCATTAACAGTACATTTTGGTCTGAAATGGTCCCTCTCCAAATGCCAGGTGCTAGCTGTAATTCTGGCTTTAAAACCAAAACCCCAAATGTTTAATAAATAAAAATTAGAACTAGTTGCCACTCTACTCCAAACCAGCTAGGCTAGCTGAAGAGAAGAGGAAGGGAAGAGGCCAGAGAACAGAGACTAGTCTTGGAACAGCTGAGCAGCCCCGGGATGCTCCTCACTTCTGGCAGAGGTAGGGTCAGGGTCAGGACACCCTCCTACACTCGATCATTTGTGTCTTAGGAGGGGAAAAAGTTAAAAGTCAGCTCAGCTTTGGTTTGGGCCCAAACTAGGGAGCTTAGAAAGATGGAACCTTGGTCCAGCTTTGGCAGAATGAGGCCCAGAGGTGGGACAATAAGGCACAGCCCTGGCTTGAGGTCAGGGAATCAAAGGCAAACAGTTAGGTCCAAATTCTTAGAATAAGGAATGTGAGTTTGTAACCCCAATCTCAGAGCTGAGGAAGAATCTCAACAATAGCTTGGCAGTAGAGAGGGAGAGTAAGAGCATCCTCGATAGCAGGCTGCAACCAGCCTCCTCTCTGCCTGGGGATGGGCTGGTCAGTTTGGCTTAAAGGCAGCTGGGTGATGAAGAAGCGAGGCGAGAACACAGCACCTCCTCTTCCTCTGTCCTTATTCCCCAGACCTCCAAGCGACCCTACAGGGAAGGTTTGCTAGTTTCTTGGCTTTAAGTATTAACGTGGGAGGCCACTAGCTCAAGGTTCAGTCATTCTTACGATGATTGTTATTGAGGATGGGATGGCCATTGGTTAGGGGCCGGCTCTTTGCTCCTCCCCCAGCTGCAGGCTCGTCTCCTTCTGAGCTCTCTGTTTCTTCTCTGTCACTGCGTTCATCTTCTACCAGCTGTGAAAAGAAGATAGAAGGGTTATATATCCTCCAAGTCCTGAGACGGTCTCTCACTCGCTCCAGGGTTGAGAATAGTAAACCCTATAAAACAAACTGAGCCATCACCTTTCCAGTTATGAACTTGTGGGCCATGCGCAGGATGAGGTAGGCCCAGAAGATATGCAGCGTCTGCAGGACTCCCATCATGAAATTGAAGAAGTAATAGCCAAAGAAGGCAGGATAGAGCTCCAGTGGGTATACCAGGGTGCAGTGCAGGATCCTGGAGGGGGACCGGGGACACAGAATTGTAAACCCGAACTTGGGGGAATATAGAAGAGGTAAGGAGGAGAAGAAAGGTAAGACGAGAACAACACAGCCACTTACCAGAAGGGCAGGATAACCAGTCGGGTGATGATAAAAACAGCCGCGAAGACGATGAAGATGTTATTGCAGGTGTTTTTCCATCCCGCGTAGTTGAACATCTTGGCTGACTGCATAAATAGCCCCCATCCATCATACTCCTGACCCTCCCACATGCATTAACATATGCATCTAGTTAACACTGATTCTGTGCCCTCCCATCCTGGTACAATGTCGATACCCTCTCATCCCCAGAAAGACAAAGGTACCGAAGAACCTGCACTGGGGCCTCTATTTTCAGGAAGTCTAACCTCCAGCAGGTAGTCGGAAGAATCGTGCAGAGCCATAATGAGGGTCCCTGCTCGAACATAATTGGCAAACCAGGAGAAGCTGAGGAGAATGATGGTGGCCACGTGGTGGATGATCTGTTCTTTAAAATCCTGCAGAAAAGACACAGGCTCTAAGGAACCCTCCCTGTTGTGGGCAGTTCTTCCCCTTGGATCCCCACATCCCAGCAGCTCTCAAACGAATGGCTTCATCCCAGCCCCTCCACTGCAGCTTCTTCACCCACCTTCCGCTTGACGTCAGAGGCAATGCTGAAGAGCAGGGACCAGTAGAAGGACAATTCAATCATGTAGTACCAATACTGGGAGGGGATGATGCTCTGGGGGAGGAGAGTGAGATAAGGGACCCTAAAACAATTAGCTGATGACTCACCTCTCACTGGGCCCTTCTAGCCCCTCAAGTTATTCCTAGTTCGTGACGTAATACAAGTAACTCCACTAGAGGGTGCAGTGTGTCTCAGTTCAGTCTTCCACGGTTTTCTTACCTGGATGGGATATCCCTCCCAAACTTTCCTCATGTCATAGAACCAAGGTTTCTGTAAACACAGCGAGATGGAAAGGACTTAAAAGAGGAAGGCCTCACCACAGCTTACCAGAGCACGCACTCCCACTTCCTGGTATACCCACTCACATCCACGATGACGGCCATACCAGCAACAAAGGCAACCAGGTAAAATGTGAACCTCCAGCTGCAAGAGGAAGCACAACTGGCTAGGGGGGACAAACCACTCCTGACTTCTCAAGGGACCACCTATAACTCATGGCCTCGCCCTACATACCACAACCCTCCCCTTCCAGCAGGATACAGAACTGCACCACCTTCTCCCACCTGGCTTCTCGGAACTTCTTGAGGAGACTAGGCCGATCCTGGTTGCGGCGGCGGCGGAACCAGCGTTCTACCTGGCGGCCAGAGAGCCCGCTCTGCCGAGACAAAAGCTCTACCTCCACCTAGTTACAGTGAAGACATCGCATGTAGCATTAAAGTCAGCAGCACCCCACTCCTAGTCTCTCCCAGGAGTAACCCAAGCACCACACTCCATCCCCCATGACTAGCATTCAAATACTGTACTGCCAAAACAGGAACTCCCAGAGCTGTCTGCACCTCATACCTGTTTGGGGTGCTTGCCACTGGTCAGGTAGAAATGCTCCAGTGTGACATTAGGAGGCGCCCGCAGCCGAGCTTTCTCCTTAATGTTCAGGAGGGCAGCCAGTGGGGTGGCCACGTAACTGGAGAAGACACAGAGGTGTCAGACTCTCTAGCAGTCCCTGCCCCAAGACAACTTGCTCCAGGCCTCAGTTTCCCAAGTTTCCTGGCAACCATCTTTCCTCTAGCCTCCCGGACTACCCTCCACTCACAAAGCTGCCTGTGTTCACTAGAGATCAGGAAAGGCAGCCGTGGAGACTGAGAACAAACAAGCATTGAAAGAAGGGGCCAGGGGTAATGATCCCCCACAGAGACAATGGTGCTGGGGGAGGGGGTCAGCATCGCCAGAACAAAGGGGTCCAGAACTCAGCATGAAAGATCAGCTGGAATTCCAGCGTTGGAGCTGGCCATTGGGGAAGGTGCGAGTGTAATAAGCTCACAGCTCAAAGAAGTATCGGATGATGAGGAAGACCAAGGCCAGGGGTAGTGTGACATAGAGGTCTGAGGCTTTGGCGTAGACACGTCCATCTCGGTCTTCTAGATCGGCCCAGGTTAAGTTCGCAGGCATCCACAGCCGGTCCCACCAGAAGTAATCATACAGGGTCTGGAGCATCCTGGCGAGGAGAAACAAGTGTCAAGCAAGATAGTTCTGCAGGAGAGAGGACTGGACCTGGACTCTGGTTCCGGCTATATGGCCTTATAGTTTTCCTCATCAGTAATATGGTGGCTTTCCAGTTTCAACATTTGCTGTTCAGGGCAATCTTAGGTGATGCTACCTGATTCCTTACAATAAATAACATTAGTTCTGGATCTCACTCTGGAGGACAAGCAAGACTTGGCCTGGGTAGTCCAGAATCTAAGGCCTCTGCTAAACCCAACTCTCAGGCCAACCCACAGATAGTAGCTTCTGTGGGGCAGGGAGAGGGAGGTCCAAAACTAGATTACCAGACTGGGATGAACCTTTTCCTTCCTAAAGCCCCTCTGGGCAACAGATCCACAGAAGAAAATGAAGCAGAAGTGACATCCTAAAAGATCCCAGGAGAGTCAGTGAGCCCCTAACAATTGCACAGGAGACCGACAGTCCCTGCCAAGCCGTTCAGCTCCACAGGAGGTGCACATGATCTGTATCCTCTGCTCAGAAAGTGAGGGGCAGGCAGCAGAGATGGTCCACACAAGCCTTCCATACCTAACTGAGATGACGGGTGAAGAGACGTCCAGTGGGTAAAACCACGTGCAGACAAATCTGATGACCTAGGCTTGATTCCCAGAGCCCAAACAGTAGAATGAAAAAACCAAACTTCCTAAGTTGCCATCTGACTTCTACACATACACGCACGCACAGAATATGAACATTTTTTAAAAGGTGGAAAGAGAACAGACTCTAACCTCACATACAAGCTGTGACAAGTGTGTGCACATACATGCATCATACACAATGATAATGATAAATTAAAAAACTAGAGCGAAAGCATGGCTATAGGGCCTGAGACAAGGAATACATACTAAACCAAGAAAATTGGTGAAGCTGAGTTTTTTTGGGTGTTTTTTTGTTGTTTTTTGAGACAAACGTCTCATTTACACTGCTCGACTTGGTCTCAAATTCACAATCGCCTCAGTTTTTCAAGTGCAGGAATTACTGGTTCCTATCTCTACGCTTGAAAAGGCTCACCCAGAACATAAAATACCTGCCTGTAGGGGAACATCCAAGACCAACACCCTCAGTTCAGCAAGAGCTGCTGCTCCCCTCACTTCCCGGGCAACAGCGAGCATTTGGCCTCAAAAAGAGGAAGAGAATTGCCTGTGACTTATGGGGGAGGGGGAGCAGCTGTTCGGGGTGCAGACACTCCAGGTGGCCCTGAAGGCTCAGTGATGCTGAGTTGGGCAGCACATCTGCAAGCCCCAGCACTGGACCAGGAGCTGCAAGGCCCGCTCCAGCCCTCCAGCCCTCGTTTCCCTAAGAGGTGAGGAGCTGGAAACACAGGAAGAAGCTGCGTCCCTTTCCCAGGCACAGTGGGCTAGACACCGTGAGCAGGGGCACCAGGCCTTCCGAAGCCAGCGGGCAAGGCTGAACCATCGGCCCACACAACTGAGCTGGACTGGTCCTAGGGCTGCTGGGCGCCCCCGCCCCCACCCTGCACAGAAGCACTTGCGAAATACCTCTCAGTCTGTCACGCGTCTGTCACTACTAACTCAAGGACTTTACCCTCTTGTCCCCTACTTCTGGTCACAGCTCTCTTGGATGGAATCAGAGGTTAGCACTGACAACAAAGGAGCTTCAGCTCCACCTTCCCCGAGAGAGAGAGAAAGAGAGAGAGAGAGAGAGAGAGAGAGAGACAGAGACATTCCAGACCTCATCAAGAGAGCACTGCCCCTCCCCCCTCTACCTTAGCCAGAATAAATATTTAATTCATCAAAAGAGATGGAAGCCTTTCAAATGGGGCAAAATTAGATGGAATTGCCCACAGTGGTACCTTCCCTGTACGAGCACACATTTTTCTAGAGCAGAAAACTGAAGAGACACAGGCAATGCAAACCATCTCGCTCCCTCCCCATCTTTTTTTGGGGGGAGGGGCTTAAAGTGACCCAGTATTTCCACTTCATCTCTTAATCTCTTAGGGCCCAGCTCTTTCTCCAATCAGACCAAAGTCAAGGGTGCAGGCAGCTCTAGACCTTGGACCATCCCACCCCACCCCACCCCACCAATGGGATGTTTCCCTTCTTACAAGTATTTTCAGGGTTAAGGGTTCACAGCTAGCTGAGGGCCTGCAGAGTAGGTGGAGCCTCTCTCCAGGACTCCTGCAGCATAGGAATGTCTTGTGCATTTCTTGTTCCTATAAACAAGGTGAGGAGCTGGGGGGTTAGTGGTAGTGGGAACAGCGCACTTATCTCAGCTCCAGGACAAGGCAGTCCTGTGAAGTCACATCAGAATGAGTGATGTGTCGCTGGCTGGTGCGCATCAATGGGGGCTCTCTGTGAACACAGCCAACCCTTGCTACTCTAGCCTTCGATGAGCAGAGAGAAGCCCTGGGTTCAGCAGGATCAGGGCTTCTGACTAAACCAGAGGGAAGGATGGCACCTGTTTCCACTCCCTGACATCCCACAGAGCCAGACTCAGCTCTCTACCTGCAGCAGCCCTGGCAACTTCTTGGCACCAGCACACCACGACAAACAAGGCACCACATACATGAGACCAGGGCAAGAAAAGGTGATATGGGCACAGGGTAGGAGATAACCTGGCTTGCTCGGCCCCCTTGGCCCTAAGGGGACAGTCTTGATTACATTTTGACTTTTCCACCGCAAAAATTACAGGGTCTGCACGCATTAAGTGATGAAATACTTGTGCCTCCCCACCACCTGCCTCAGAGACACAGATGCCACGTTTTGAGGCACAAGCTGGAGAGGGGCCAGCGGAGCAGGGATTTCACAAGCATTAGATTACAAGCAACTTGAGCAGAGCTCTACCCGGCTCCAACCTCTGCTGGACCCACTGATATGCCCAATCCCACCCAAGAGCCCCCCATAGATGAAAAGAGTTGAGAGTTTGTAGATTCAGTTTAATCTGCAAGGAACAACTTCCCACAGTCTCAGTGAAATAAACAACCCTGGTGGCGATCGGAGTTGGAGGAATAACCAAGGAAACATAAGCAGGGCCTTGTGTAGAGGGCGTGCAGAAAAAGAGAGGCCGTCACAGGCTGGCGGCTTCCACTCAAGTCTGACCAAAAAAAGAGAAAGAAAAGGAAGAAGAGGAGTCCTGAATAGTCTTTGGAGAAAACTTTCTTTTCAAGTAACAGCAGCAGGTCATGACCTAGAAGGTGTGGCACCCTTTCAAGGCTGTAGCACAGCCTCCCATCCCCCCAAATTGGGTCAGATTCTGAGGAAGACGAGGATGCCTGCCATCACAGTAAGAACTGTGGCCCTCAGGCTTTATCTGGTCTACAGCTGGTCTGGGATGTCTCACCAAAAGCCACCCACCCGCCCAAGCACCACATGGCTGACCCTCAGGCAGGGAGGAGCCAGCAGTTTGAAAAGGGTGATGCCCAAACACGCAGTATGGGCTCAGTCAGCCTATGCCCAGTGGCAGGGGAAAAAGGAGACACTTCTTCACACAGCAAAGAAGAAAGGGATGTGGGGTACCAGTGGAGACAATGACCAAATCTCCCACGCCCTTGGAAAACAGTCACGGTCAGGATCAAGACTTAAGGGCCAGGGCTACAGACAAATCTTTACCTTCCTTCCAAGTTCAGTCAACAAACTTTTAAACTCAAGCCCAGGTACCTCCGCTGTGGGTCCGGGACAGTGACCTCCCACCTTTTTGCTTCCACAAGAAGGGGTCATTAATTGTCTGCTGGAGACCCTTCCCTGATTCAGTTCTCGGGTCATACCGACTTACATCATTTTATCTCGGGATCCTGAGAAACCCTCCCTCGCCCCCCTCCCGACCCCCAATCACTAAGGGGCTGGCAACTCCAGATAACTGGGACGAGGTTTGAATGCGGAGTTTGGACACAACTCCCAAGCGCCAGCCAAAAACGAATGCCACACACCTGTAGGGAGCCAAGTTGCCAGAGGGCTCTGGGCTGCTAATTAGCAAGTTACCGCCCAGAAAGCCAGTTTCACCAGGTGCTCCCACGGCCGGCCACGCACACCCCATAACGGTATAGAAGGCTTAGCCCTTGGGGGCCGGGACAGTCACTGACAGCCACTCCTTCCTGTTTCCCGTTAAGCACATGGACGCTCTGACCTCGCTCCTGGGGTGGGCATCGGGGTGCCCATTAAAAGAAAAAGCAGCAGGTCCTCCATTGCCCTCGCACTGTGGACGCAGGACCCGCCGGAGCCGAAGCGATCCCGCGGGCACCATGCCTGGCTAGGGGCTCTGCGCACAAAAATGTCACCAAGTTTCTCTCCGCTCGCCAACAAAGAGGCAACAGGGGCCCGGAGCGAGGCCCCGCGTTCTCCCCTCCCCGTCCCTCCCTGCAGCCCGGGACGGCTCCACCGGCCCGGGCACCGCGCCCGAGGACGCCGAGGGGGCAGGCCAGCCTCAGCCCGACCCTCGACGGCGCGGGGGGCCCCGCAGCTCCCGCCAGGCGCTCGGCCCGCCCTCCCGCAGGCCTGCCGCCATGAGCGCGCCGGCCCAGGCCCGGCTCCAGGCCGCCTCCCGCCCGCGGGCCTAGGCGCTGCGCCCCGGGGCCCGGAACCGCGGCCCTCCCCGCGAGCCGCCCCGACTCGCCCAGCCTTCCCGCCTTCAGTCCCCGCGCGCAGGGATCCCCGGGGCGCTGGGGCCGGGCTCCCGACTCACTCGGCGGCCGCGTCGCGGAGCTTGGGCCGGCCCGGGAGCCGCTGCTCCGTGTCCTGTCGTCCGAGCTCCCGGCCCCGTGCGCACTGGCTCGGCCCAGTCCTCTCCTCCCCCTTCCGCCCGCCGCCTCCCTCCCTCCTTCCTCTGCGGCCCGCCGAGCCCAGGCGAGCGGTGTCCGAGCTCAGCCGGGAAGAAAAATGCCCCGAGCGCGAAGCCGGGAGACTGGGCGTGGGCCTGCGGCCGGGGAGGAGCCGGGCAGGAGCTCCGGGCCGCGGCACCCCCGCCCTTGCCTGCCGCCCCCTTCCCGGCCTGGGCGGATCCGGGTCCCCGGAACCAAGCGCGGCGGCGTCCCGACTCTCGCCGCAGCGCCCACTGCGATCGCGACGCCCCGGGATGGGGAGGAAACCCCCTCCCCGCCCCAGAATAGCAGGCGGCGTGCGACCCCTCCGGACCCTGGAGTGTCACTGTTAGGGCGGGACGTCGCCCCCCTGGGACTCGGAGCTCGCTGCTTGGGGCGCGGGCGGAGAGCTGGCAGCTCTGGCTCCACCCAGCCCCCCCCTCGCTTGGCCCCCAGTTCCTGCGCCCCACTGATTGCCACACTTCCCGCCTCGGCCCCGCGGTGCGCAGGGCGCACAGCACCCGGAGGACACAGAGCGCCAGTCCTGCCCAAGCGCCTCGCGGCGACCCGATCCTAAGCCCGGAACACCCACCGCGTTCCCTCCCATCTGGCATGGTAAACCTCCCCCCAGGGCGCGCTGCCCTGGCACACGCACCTTGCGCGCTGGAACCCAAACAGCTACCCTCGAACCCTGAACCCTCTGGTTTTCAATCTACACCACGCTCCCCCCACGGTCCATTGCAGATGAAAATGTGTTTTCCCTTAAGTCGCCGGATGAAACTGATGTCTCTGGAAGACCTTGATCTTCGAAGTGGACAGAGCTTGACTAAGCTGTATTAAGAGTATGTTTACAGCTTCTTCCGTGTAGAGATATTTCATTATTTTCATTTGTTTTTTAATCTTGCCAGCTTTGGTAATTCAAGCCATCAATACGAGCTCTAGTGAAACAAGCAGGAAGATCCTTGATGTTTTGAGGCAAGTCTAGATTACAGGGTGAGACTCTCCGTGACAAAAATAAAAGGATTTTTAATTTCATGAAATGGCATTTTGATGTCTGTGACAGTGGCTTACTTCGTAGTGTATCTATTCCATACAAATGTTTTGACAGTTGTCTAAGGAAGAACTATGACACCCCACTTCTCCAGATTGTCAGTTTCAGCCCTCGAATAACTCTTTTTACCTTAAGTAAAAAGACTTAAAGGGTAGAGAGAAGCTGAAGACTGATTTTCAACCTGTTTATTCACTTGTTCCTTGCAGAGAGGCTGACTGTCTCCTACCATCCCCCACGGGTCCTCCAGGCTCTCAAGCTCTAGGCCATAGAACTCTGGACCTTGTCTGAACTCCTCCCTTATAGGGTGATACGGTAACTCTCTTTCCATTTTTTAATTGCCTTTGTCTATCTTCTTTTTTTTTTTTTTTCTTGAGACCGGGTCTTGCTCTGGAATACACTATATAGACTACGCTGGCCTAGACCTCCAAGTAATTCTCCGGCCTCTACCCAAGTTTCCTCTACCTTTCTCAGTGCCCTCCCTAGAAACCTCTTGTGTTGCAAATTCACCAGCCCTTTTCCAGCCAAGTTCCAGTGTCTTCTATTTGGGTCTGTACTATGTGTCTGTCTCATTTAGCTTCTGATCTTTTTCTTGAGTTTTGGTAGAGGTTGTGCTTTCTCATGGTCTCCATCAAAGATGTGTTTGCTTTGTAGTTCTTGAGACAGGCTCTCACTATGTAGCCAAGGTTGGCCATGTCCTGACTCAGCCTAAGTGCTGGGACTACTAGTGGGAGCTCTACCATGCCCTGCTCTGTAGACGTTCTAATGCTTCCCACCACACGTAACAGCAACGACAATGATCACAATAGCACAGCAGGTAAAGGGGTTTGCTGCCAAGCCTGGTGACCTGAGTTTAAATTCTGGAAAGAATCAACTTCATCTCCTGTGGGGGTTGTCAGGCCCAAAGCCTGCTCTCTGGAGAATGATACATGACTATCTGAAACGTGCTGTTGTTAGGGGCTCCTTCCCTCTAAGTTGAGTTTGCCTCTTGTCTGCAAGACAATGGCAGGCCTAACTCCTTCCCTTGGAAGTTGAGTTTACCTCCTGTCTGTTTTTTTTTTTTTTTTAAGAGAGATGAGGACTTTTTTTATTATTTATTATTTATTCAATTGTGCGTGTATGCGTGTGTGTATGTAGAACCATGGACGAATTCGGGAACACCATGGACCGCCTCTGGCGTCTATATGTGGGGTCTAGGATCCGAACTCAGGACCTTCCGCCTGCAAGGCAGAGGCTTAACCCCTGAGCCACCTCTCCAGCCCCTCCTGTCTGTTCTTGAATAGCTTTTTTCTCAGGAGGCTGGGCTGTTACTGCCCCCGAAAATTCTTTCCTACAGATTTGAAATATGCTAATGCACAAACCAAGTAACTGTTTTGAGACATACATTGTCCATTCCCTTCTAGCAACCAGGTGCCATGTCTGGTCCCACAACAAGTAGATGTCACTCTTGCCTTTTCTTTGTTAATTGGAATGTATATGTTTTATATAATCGTATAAAGAATTTGGCCCTGCTCCTTGATTGTTTTCCTATAAATACTCCTGTATGCTACATAAAGTTGGCTTGGATGATGGAGGATATGAAAATATCCTAGGCTCCCTCTGACCCGATGCCTGATCAATTCCTACCACTCCCACTTCTGTTTCCTGCACCTAAGTCTTTACACTGGTTCATGGGCCCAGACAATCTCCTACAAGTTTTCCTCTGAACTCCACACTCATATCTTAGACCCCACACACACCCTATATATGTACAGTAAGTAAATAATTAAAAAAAAAAAAGAGCGACTGATGAGAAAACTCTTTGGGCAAGGGGGGGTAAGATGTCTGCTCACAAACTTGGTGACTTGAAGGTGATGGAAGGAGACGATTGACTTCTAAAAGTTGTTGTCTGACCTCCACACTTGCACCGTGGCACGTGTACCCCCCTCTCTCCCGCTCTCTCTCCTCAAATATATAAAAATAAAGATAGCAATGAGAAGTTTGGGGGCAGAAGCTGGATAACAAGTGCCTGAGAAATAAAGATAAGAGGGTGTACAGAGGAGAAATGGAGAGAGAAGGGGAAACTTGGTCTGGCCAGCATTAGGCTGATATTCCATACACACCCTGCCTTGGCTGGACCAGGAGATTACGATCACCGTGACTTTCCAAGCCATCCCTCCCCCAAGCTGGCATGATCATGCCCACAGTGCCCCAAGTGCAGCCTGCCTCTTGGTGACTCACTTCCTCTGAATGGCTGTGGAGGTGTCCCCAAGGCAGCAAACGGACCATAGGATCAGAGTTCAGATTTGTGAATAGACTCCTGGAAAGACAGACACCTGGAGCCTCTTTGTGAAAGGAGTCTTTCCAAATCCGGCTCATCAATCCACCACAGAAGCCTGTTTGAGTAGGAGTAGAGTGTGGCTAGCAGCTGAAAGGACTTGCTGCCCAGTCTGGAGAGAAAAGATTTCCTAACATGAAATA
The DNA here is from genome assembly GCA_023101885.1 of Typhlomys cinereus. NCBI lineage: Eukaryota > Metazoa > Chordata > Mammalia > Rodentia > Platacanthomyidae > Typhlomys > Typhlomys cinereus. Next base: position 1,604,399 of record JALPQD010000346.1, on the reverse strand, counting down.
GACAGGAGAAATTCCTGCCTCCCCTGAAATCATGCAATGCAAAGTGTTGCCAGAAAAGCACTTTAGGGCTTGAAGGCTTGAAGAAGTATGCACAAGCCAACAGTTGAGACACTTTACATACTGCCGTACCCGTTATTCCACTCAGGGAACCCCAGGCTAGCCACACCTAGATGAAGAGAGATGAAGAAATGGGAGGAGTTTTGACTCTGAGTCAAACTCTGGGGACTTAGGAAGTTATGGCCTCACTGAATCAGTAAAGAATGGTACACAGTAGGTCCTCTCTAAGAAGACTTCAACTCTGTGATCCTAAAACTCAGAGCAGGGGAGTCTAAGGTGATTGGTAAAGCAGTCAGTCATCTCCAGTGTTGAACAAAACAAAACCCAAAGGTCAATGGAATGGATCGTTCGGTGGGTAAAGGTACCAGCATACAAACCTGAAGACTTCTTTGATCCTCGGCGCTCACATGGTAGAAGGAGAGAACCTACCTCTGCCACCTATACATTTCAGGATGCCCTCCCCCAGTCTGGGCACATATTCTCCACTTCTTTCAAATAAATAAAAAAACGCGGTGAAATTCCATCCAGGTTCAGCAAGCAGCACAGCACCGCACACAGTCCTCAACACTCATAGGCAAGTGGACTTTACCTCTGCCTGCCACTGGGCTCGGCGTGCCTTCTCTGAATTCAAGAGTCCAGCTTACAGGCCTGCCAGGGGTCCCTTGGGAAGGGTTGGTTTGGGCAAACAGGTGCCCTCGCTCCCTCCCCTCCTTTTCCCACAAGCCCACTTGGTTGGTACATGTAGCCAGAGAAGATTCCAATGAAGCTGTCATGCGGCCCCTGTGCCACACTAGACTGGTCTAGAGTCACTAAGTAGTCCAGTCCCCAGGCTGGCCTCATCTGTATGGCTGAGTAGACATCCACCTCGAAGCTCTGACCCTAGCTGCCCACCAAGTCCACCAAGGAAACTGACTTTCTCAGGAGACTGCACTTGTCAATCAGTGACTTACACCTTGCACCTTGAAGCTCTAGATGGACAAGCAGTCATTAGATTTAGTACTCTCGGTGGTTGCTTATGCCCTCTTCTGGCTGTATGGGAAATTGCAAGAAGGAAGTTGAGAGCTGAGACTGGACTTCTCTGGGAGACATAGGAACAGTTACCACTACAGGGTAATATTGTGACAATGTTTATTATTATATGTTAACATTTTGACATGTATACTTTCTATTATGTAGTCTATAGGTTACTAAAGTATTTTATACTTATGTCAGTTGGTTGTTAGGCATAGAGCCTTGGGCTTCCCATCCATGCAAGGTAATTGAGCAACCACTAAACTACATCTCATATCAGTATATATTTGCTTAATTCTCACAACAACCTACTAGTATAGATACTGACATTTTGTAAATATTTTCAAATTCTAGTTATTTATTTTTGCATATTTGTGTGTATCAGAAGGCACTGTGTGTCTGTGGAATCCCAAGGGTGACCTGTCCTGGATGGCCTCTACCTCCTTTTTGCTTTGCTTTGGGGTTTCTCAGGCTTTCCCTTCCAGGGCGGAAAGGGCAGACCACCATTTCTGCTTGGTGTTTTTTACATGGGATCCAGAGTCCAAAGTCAGAATCTTAACCCCTGAGCCATCTCTCCAGCCTATAAACATTGTCATTAACTCTTGTTTTTAAGTGTGTGTGTGTGTGTGTGTGTGTGTGTGTGTGTATGTGTGTGTGTGTGTGTGTGTATGTATGTTGTTTAGTTTGGTCATGATTTTTCTGGTGCTAGGATGAAACCCTTGTATATGCTAGAAAAGCATCTAGCAGTAAGCTACATCCCCAGCCCAGCCTTTGTTTCCAGGAGAAATAAACAGAAAGGTTTCAGTAAGTGCCCATCATCATTCAGAAAATCAGACTCTGACTCTAGAACTTTTAGTTTCCACTACTGTGCAAAGACCAAGTCCTGTTTTTTGGAGGGGAGAGGGTTGTCAGGTACAATAAATAAGTTTTTTTTTTCAAATAAACAATAAATAATAGGAAGTATTTGGTACATACCTATCTGTACCAATAAATTATTCATTTGTTTACCTGAAATTCTAATTTACCTGGATGTTCTGTATTTTTAATCTAACACCCCTGATCCACAAGGTATTTTATCTTGCCATGTGCCAACACACACATGAACTCCCAAGTTCATTTTGCTCCCAAGAATATCCTCAGATACCCCAGCCTGCCTCCTTCTTTTCTCCAACTTTCCTCTGCTATTCCCATATAGAGAGCTGAAATGATCAGTTATAGAATCCAACAAGTGGCGGATTCATGCCTCGAGGCTCACACCTGTAAATCCAACATTCAGGAGACTGAAGGAGGAGCATCATGAGTTCAAGGCCAGCCTGGACTTCCTAGCCAGTTCCAGTTCCACGCCCCTGCTAAAGTCTCAAAACAAGCAAAGTGACAAGGCTGGGGCGGATCCCACATCCTCTAATTCTAAATCTAAACCCCATGCTTATTTTCCTCCTCAATGAGAAAGACAAGTCACTGTGGATGCTATCACCATAGAAATCTTCCTTCGTGGTGGTCCCCTGGGCTTGTCCTGCTGGTGGTATGGCTGTAGAGTTGCTCTAGGTCCCCTCTCTTCAGATGTCTGCAAGCCCCCCCCCCCCAGGTTGCCCCAAACCCTGAGAAGTCAGCCTTGAGGCTTGAGCCACTGCTAGGGCCCCTGAGGCTGAGCGGAACTATTCACCTGCTGCTCCGAGCCTTGCCACCCTGGAGCCCAGCTGCCGGCTGGGATTGCATCACCTGGCACTGAACGGCCGGGAGCCCTGGCAGCCAAAAGGCACCAGAATGAATCTGAGAAACCTGGGGCCCTGGGAGCCTCTTCCATCTGCCAATTGCCTTTGGGAGCCCAGAGCTCCCATGGTGCCCCCTCCACAGGGAACATCATTTGCCTTTTTATTTCTTGTCTCTGCTGATCTCTTTCTACACCTGATTGATTACCTTCTTCCCCTTTCCCTTCTGCCCATATATAAATTTCCCTACCCGGGGTAACTGTTTATCTAATAAGATAGTAACCACTGGAGTTTTTGGGGGGTGGAGGACCCCATGGGGTGAAGGCTGGGGTGCCCTGCTGGTATGTGCCCCGACAGGTTTTTCCCTATCAACCTTGAAATCAGCCTGGAGCCTGTCTGACCTGCCCCCCCCACCCAGCCTCCCCAGAGCCGGAGCCAGGTCAGAAGCTGGACTCCAGAGACTAAGCTTTTGTGGTCCCCACCTGGCCCCACACACCACACAAAGCCTCCTGTGTCCTCAGCTGAGCTGAGAGGCCCAGTGGGGTTCACGTGCGTGGGTTAAGGCCCGGGTTTTAGGAGGAGAGATGCTGGGTTGGGAGGTGTGTACCCGTGGACCCGGTACAGCCTGGTCCTCTCCCACGTCTGGGAGGGGCTGGAGTCTGAGACAACAGCTTGGGCCGGGCTGCAGAGCGGACATCTGACTGGCTGCTGGACCTGGGCTGCCCACTCGTCCTCTCCCAGGCTGCGCAGGAACTGGCGCCCACACAGTCAAGACACCGGCCGCCAGGACACCCATCTCACCTCCAGAACCTTTGGGTAAGGCCTGCACCTGAGCCCTGGACTGGGGAAGGGAGACTCCATAGCTCGGGAAAGGGATGGAATGTGTTATTTTCCCAGCATGAGAGTGTCTGCTCTCTGGTCCAGGGACCCATGTCCCTGCAAGGACACAGACTCACATCGGCTCAGAGACTACATCTCAGATCCTGCCTGAGAGTCTAGGGGAAGGGCGCAGGAGAAGGTAGGTAGCTGGGTAGGCAGGGGTTGGAGCTTACCTGCAGGAAGTAGGGCAGTGAGGAGCTGTCCCAGGACCCCAGAACCAGGCAGTCAGGCCAGAGACAGACCTCAGAAGGGGACATCATAGGCTAGAGAAGAGGGGCCCTGGAGTCAGAGGGCATTTGGTCAGTACTGGTTCTGGCAGCCTCAATTCCAGAAGGAGGGTGAGAGGGTGAGCTCTTCCTCTTACCGCCTCTCACCGCTGCAGTTCAGGTCATCGAGCTGCTAGGTAGTTTGACATTGTTTTCTTTTCTTTTTTTCTGCAACAAAGAACTAGCTAGAGGGTGCCCAGGCTGTAGGCCAGGACCCCCATCAGACCAAGCAGGACATTCGCCTTCTCTGGCTCCTGCACACCTCCCAAGGGCAGCCAGTTGGGCCATGTCTGCGAGCAGTGAGACGATGGGATCCCCCCTGACCCAGGAGATCCTCAGCCACCTGGTTCTCGCCAGCAAGGTAAGGGCTGCTGGGACTCAGTGACTTCACCACGGCTGGTCACTGAGCCCAAGGCCATGGGCTGAACCCCCGAGCTATCTCCCCCACCACCCCCCTCATTTGTAATGTGTCCACTCAGAGGCTGGGAGATGTTGGGCACTAGGAAAGTGGAGGCTGGGCCCTGAGGCTTGGCCAAGGACAGCACCCCCTCCTCATCCCTCACACTCTTGCAGACTGCAGCTTGGGGGACTCTGGGCACCCTCAGGACCTTCTTGAGCTTCGGCGTGGACAAGGACGTTCAGAGGCTGCTGAGGGCCATCGCAGGCCAGGGTGAGCCCTTCCCTCCTGTTGTTCTGTAGATTTTCTTTTAAAAAAGATTTTATTAAAAATATTTTATTTATTTATTTGAGAGAGAGAGAGAAACACACGCATGCCGTGGCAAATGGATAGAGGGGAGGTCAGAGGACAACTTTTGGAAGTAAGTTCTCTCCCTCCCGATGTGGGCTTGTGGGACTTGAATTCGGGTTGCCAGGTTTGAGGCAGGCAGCTTGCCCGCTGAGCCGAAAGGAAGAGCCGCTCTTGTGACGGTTGAGACGGAGCATCACTCTGCAGCTCCGGCTGATTTCAGACTGCAGTGACACTCCTGCCTGTGTTCACCGCACGCTGGCATTGCAGCCCTGGGGCCGTCAGAGACCTGCCTCCTGGATGACCTAGAACCCAAAGGGGAGCCACGAAGGAGGAATTAGCGCCGCACACGCATGGTGTGGAAAGCCTGAATTCCTTTATGTTGCCTTCCATGGCTGTGTCACAGCATCCCTGTGACAACCCAGTGAGGTCAGGCTTGTTATTTCCATTCCTCAGATGAGGAAGTCAGGCACCAGAGAGGCTAAGAGTCTTGCTCAAGGTCATGCAGCTCATACTAGCTGATCCGGGTTCCAGCCAAGTTAATTCATCCCCAAACAGCCATTTTATTTTTTATTTATTTATTTATTTTTTCATGTTTACCATTATTCCATGCCATTTTTGCCTGAATTTGGGATTTGGATTGGCTTTCATGTTTGTTTGTTTGTTTGTTTTTTGAGACAGTCCCATGTAACCCAGTCTGACTTTGAATTCTCCATGTAGCTGAAGATGAACTTGAATCCCATATCCTATCTCTACCTCTCAAGTGTCCTTTTCTTTTAAAATATTTTACTGATTTATTTATTTGAGAGAGAATACATGCCATGGAACACAGGTAGAGGACAACTTTCAGAAGTCATTTCTCTCCTTCTACCAATGTGGTCTGACTTGTGGGGACCAAACTCTCATTGCCAAGTTTGCAAGCAGTTGCCTTACCCCTGAATCATCTTGCCAGCCCCTCCATGCTATTTTCTGACAGTTTATTTGTATCTTCTATTGAGAGCAAATGGAAGTAGGGGTGCAGCAGCCCTTGTGCCTTCCTTCCTAGACCTAGCTGTCTCTCCTAAAGAGTAGGGGCTCTTGACCCTGAAAAGACCCTGGTTACATCCCAGCCTTCGCCTTGGTGCAGGGGTAGATCACAGTGCCATTGTGGATGTACTGACCAATCGGAGCAGAGAGCAAAGGCAGCTCATCTCTCGAGCCTTCCAGGAGCGTACCAAACAGGTGAGACTATTCTGACTTCCCAGGAACAGTGGACCTGGGCAGGAATCCCCTGGAGGACTTGGGGTACAACGGCAGAAGCTGAAGCAGCCCCTGCCTCCTGGCTAAACATGGGGCTGGTACTTCAGGCCTGAGAGAAAAACCTGGCACATCATCCACACCTCCCATGCTTCTGGGGCCCTCCCCTGACTCCTGTGCTTTGATTGTGGGGACCATTTTGGGCAGGACCTACTGAAGTCCCTGCAGGCGGCACTTTGCGGCAACCTGGAGAAGCTTGTAGTGGCTCTGCTGCAGCCTCCCGCCCAATTTGATGCCCAGGAATTGAGGACAGCCTTGAAGGTACTTGCTGGGGTGTCTGGAGATTGAGACCACTGAGGGAAGAAGGGCCTTTTCTTTTAAATGCCATGGTGCATGGGTAGAGGCCAACTTTCAGAAATCAGCTCTCTCCTACCGTGTGGACTTTTGGGGCTCGAACTCGGGTGATCGGCTTTAATCAGCGGGTGAACTTAGAAGCCACCCCTGGAGATACCCCCCATGCTAAGTGGCCAGGATCCACTCCCCGCTCCTCTGTCTGTCATCTTGCTGAGCTCGTAACATGGTCCAGTGTCAGAATGACTATCAAATTTTTCTTTTAAATTACTTTATTGTTATTGTGTATATGTGTGTACACGTGCGTGTGTGCGTGTGTGTGTATGTGTGTGCTCATGCGTGTGTAGAGTTATGGAACTGGTTCTCGCCTTTTACATGGTTCCAGAGGCTGAGCTCAGGTCATCAGGGCTGTGTGTGGGACAAGCGTCTGTACCCGATGAACCGTCTCATTGGCCCATTGCTGTTGTGCAGGCCTCGGGTCCTGCCAAGGACGTGGTCATGGAAATCCTTGCCAGCCGAGCCGGCCCCCAGCTTCAGGAGTGCCTAGCCACATACAAGCATGGTAAGAATGTGAAGGGCAGGGGGCGGGACGGGGATGGGGGGCTCCAAGAGTTGCAGGGAGCCACGGATAATCTACTCCTCTCCTGTAGTGTCTGCAGACACATCTGGGAGTGTGACTTTGAATGACCAAGTTCTATCCCCTTGGGGGGTCACTGCTCTCCCAGCTTCCCCCCACCCCCAGGCCTTAGTCTCCCCAGGGGAAACCACCACATATGATCATTAGAGAAAAAGAAACACTGATTAACCACCTTTGTCTGGGGCCCCGGGGCAAATTTCAAAGTAATGACAGCATTAAGCACTGTAAGAATCCCAAAGGTACAGTGTCGCCTCCCGGTTCCTTGCTGTCTCTGTCATCACCCCATCACCTCACATCCCTGTCAGGATGCCGCCTGGGGGACAGGTGGGAATCTCCTAAGTCATAGGTGTCACCTGTCGAGCCTGCCTGGCGCTGCATGGCCGCCCTGTGCCTCACCCACTGATTCGTGACCGGCTTTTCCCACCACCCTATCATCCCCTTTCTTCCTTCCTTCAGTTTTTCTAAGATGTCTAATTCCGGCCCGTGTTCTTAGCCCTCAACCATCTCTCTGCCTCTTGGGGCGACAAGATTCTCTTTTTTTTTCCTTTCCTTTTCTGTCTTTTTATTTTATTTTACGTGGTAGAGAGAGCAAGAGGGGAGAGCAAGCGTATATGTGCCAGGACGCATGGGTAGAGGTCTTTCACTCTCCTCCACTAGGTGGGCTCTGGGGAATCAGATTCACGATGCCAGCTTGGCATAGGGGTGCCCTTACTCATCGAGCCTTCTCACCCCCCACGCTTTTCTTTTTCTTTTTGAGACACAGTTGCATTAGCCAAGACTGGCCTTGAACTCCTAATCCTCTTGCTTCATTCAGCCTCTTAAATGCTGGGATTACCAGCATGAGTCACCTTGCCTAAAGTTTCTGCTTCTCTCTCTCTCTCTCTCTCTCTCTCTCTCTCTCTCAGAGGTTTGGCGCATGCTGGACAGGCAATCTGTCAGTGAGCTACCATCTCAGTCAGTGTTTTCTTTGTTTCTCTTTGTTTATTCTCTCTGTCACATGTTCTCTCATATACATGGACCTTGGATGGAGGGCCAAGCCCTCTCTACCTTGCTTCACAAGTTGAATCTCCCTGTCCCCCTTAACTGCCTAGCCATCAAGGCATTGCCAGCAGGTAGGTGTTGGTAATGAAGCGCCCCATACATATCTCACAGCTTCGGGATGCTTTCAGAGTGACCACGATGGCCCTCGTGTCCTCCATCTCGGGACACGGCAGCCAACGAGCAGGTTACTCGGTGCAGGACATGGCAGGGCCGGAAGGGCACTGTGGGTCAGGCCCTTGACGGGTCCTGCAGACACCTGCCCTGGGAAAAGTCAGGAGGATTCAGAGCTCCTGACCCCGCCCCAGATTTCCAGGTGGAGGCTGAGGAAGACATCAAGGCCGAGACCAGTGGCATCTTGCAGGACCTGCTTCTGGCCCTGAGCAAGGTGAGGGCAGGCGAGGGAGTTGCACCCCTGAGGTTCAGGGATGGGCAGGAACAGGGAACTCTGAGGTCCTGTCACTGACAGCAAGGCTTCGGGGAAGGGGAGCGGGGCCAAGTCCTCCTGTTCTGGAGCCTCCTGGCAACAGTGTCTCCTCTTAGGGGGGCCGAGAGAACTACTCTGGAATCATTGACTACAACCAGGAAGAGCAGGATGTCCAGGTAAGCAAAGGCCCCCCAGGCTTCTGCCCCATCCCATGCCAGAGACCCCTCCTTCACCGTCTCTCAGGGGCTGACCTGTGATGTGACACCCGGGCCTCTTCCTGCCTTCTTGCCCTCTCCCTACTGAAAGCACAGGAAGAGAACTCATGAGCTGACAGATTCCTGGCCCCACACTCTGTCTTGGAGATTACTGAATTCTTTGGGATCAGGGTTTTTCCACAGCAGGGAATAGAATTTGAGAGCAGAGCCCCTCCCTTCCCTATCCCCCCCTCAATGCATTTCTAGCATCATGAAGGATTCTGGGGACATCACAACCAGGTTCCAGCCCCTGATCCTGACTCACTTGTCTCTTCTTCCTTCCAGGCGCTAGGGCAGGCCGAAGGACCCAGTAACGGGGGGCCATGGGTCCTAATCTTCACCCAGCGCAGTCCTGAACATCTCAGCCGAGGTACCCGAGCCTTCTTGGTCCCCGGCCCTGAGCTAGCTCTACTGAGAGTTTGGCTGAGGATGGCGGGAGAGGGGCCATCCTTCTCTTAGATAACGAACCCCTTCTTTCTCCCAACCGATCGGTGATCTGATCTTTCTACATTCTCACACACCACTCCAAGTATTTGATAAGTACCAGAGGTGCACCAGGAAGGAACTGGAGGAGGCGATCCAGAACAGTTTCCATGGAGATATCCAAGTGGCTCTGCTCAGTCTAGGTAGGGACCTGCCCTGGACATATGAATTAGGGGTCTAGGGTGGGAAGCTCTGGCCCTAGTAATAACTCCCTTCTTTCTTTTTTGTTTATGTGTGTGTGTGTGTGTGTGTGTGTGTGAGGGCACTATGTGTCCCTGTGGAGAACCAAGAGTGACTTCAGGAATCATCCTGGATTGCTTCTACCTCCTTTTTGCTTCACTCTGGGATTTTCCAGGCTTCGCCCACCAGAGCCAGAAATTCTGGCCGATTTTGTTTCTGCCTGGCATTTTTATGTGGGACCTGGTATCCAAACTCAGGACTTTGTGCTTTTGAGGCAGAGTCTTTAATTTAATTTTATTTACTCTGTGTGTGTGTGTGTGTGTGTGTGTGTGTGTGTGTGCGTGTGAGTGTATGTGTATCAGAGGGCACACTGTGTGTCCCTGTGGAGGACCAAAGGTGACTTTGGGAATCACCCTGGATTGTTCTACCTCCTTCTTACTTTGCTCTGGGATTTCCCAGGCTCCACCCACCAGGGCCAGAAATGCAAACAGCTGCCATTTCTGCCTGGTGTTTTTTTTTTGTTGTTTTTTTTTTTTAACATGGGACCTGGGATCTGAACTCAGGATCTTCTGCTTGAAGAGGCAGAGTCTTAACCTCTGAGTCATCTCTCCAGCCCCATGACTCCCTTTTTTCTATCTTTGCTTCCAGCCTCCATGATGAGGAACACACCACTGTACTTTGCTGACAAACTCCATCAAGCCCTCCAGGTGAGAGGCACATTCCTCCCTGTCCTGCAGGCCAGAACCAAGTCTGCGGGGAGATTTCCAGGCTCCTGCCTGAAATGATTGCATAGCTCCCGAGAAAACCGCAGCTGGTCTCTCCCCCATGTTTAACAACCATCTTACACCAGATAGAGTGACCTGTGCTTAGAGCTAATAGTTGATTTATGAGAGAACACTGAAGCTAAGAGTTGGGCCTTAGTGTCTGTGTACCCAAATACAGACATTTCTCCAATATCGGTTGTGGTTAGAGGTGAAGCAATAATCCTAGAAAGATTCCTACTAGTTGGCGTGGTGGTGTATCCTGTAGTCCCACTACTTAGGAGGTAGAGGCAGAAGGATCATCACAAGTTTAAGGCCAGACTGGTCCACACAGTGAATTCCAGACCAGCCAGGACAACACAGAGAGCCCCCTATTCTTTGCTGCTATCCTCAGCATGTTACATTTCACTTCATCCTCACAACCATCCACCATCCTTGTCTAATTAGATAAAAGAATTGAAGAACAGAGAGATTAAGCACCTTTTCCCAAGTAACATGAGCAAACCTGTACCCCTATGAAACTCTGGATACAGCTAACAGAACATGTGCTGTTCTGTGTCGCCTCCTGTCAGCTGGGCCATAAGCGTTCTTGATTGTCTTTTCTCCCTTTTCCGCATTGGCTGCATTTTGATCCACATTACCTCGCATCCCTGGCCAAGAATGTGCTCAGTGGTAATGCACCTGCCTGTTATGCACAAGGCCCTGAGTATGCACACTCATATGTACACCTGTACATATATACACATGTACACGTGAACATGCATACACATGAACACACATGAGAAAAAAAGACTATCCTTCTGCATCATGCCCCATTGATGACTACTCAACACGTAGTCTGTGTAACCCTAGCTCTATCACCCAGAGATTTGCATCTTTGACAGTAGATTATTATACTTGAGGGAGAGAGCCTGGAGCATTAGAGCGAGTCAACATCAAGATTCATCTGAACAGCTGTGGTTATCTGTCTGAGCTCCTGTCATTAAAAACAGGGGCTGGAGAGGTGGCTCAGGGGTTAAGGCTCTGCCTTGCAGGCAGAAAGTCCTGAATTCAGATCCTAGACCCCACTTATAGACTACGGACCGAAAGGGGGGGCTGCATTTCTGGTCCTAGGGGGGCCTGCATTTCTGGTCCTGGGGGGGCGGAGCCTGTGAATCTGGGGGCAGAGTAAACAAGGAGGAGGTAGAGGTGGTCCACAGTGGTTCCCGAAGTCTTCTGAATTCTCCCATGGTTAAACACACATACGCACGCACGCACGCATACACATACAAGTGAATAAATAAAAAAAATTAAAAATAATAATAAAAAAAAAACCTCGTGGGCTACCAGTGTGGCTCAGGGGTAGAATACTTACTTGGCCAGCACGCATGAAGCACATGCACAAAGGAAAAAACTTGAGTCTTGGCAGAAAATGTTTTTTTAGTCCATTGGGATTATAGGATCCACATTCCCAGATACAAATGTCAGATAGGAGTGTGATGACAAGTGCCTATAATCCCAGACTTTTGGAGGGAGGGCAGGAGAATCAGCAGTTCAAGGTCATTCTCCACTAGACAGCAAGTTTGAGGCCAGCCTGGGCTACATGGAACCCTGCTGCAAAAAATTAAAACAAACACATAGAAAACAGAACTAAACAGCAACATAACAAAAAACTAAGCCGGCAAGATGGCTCAGACCTGAGTATCCGAGTTCAATCCCTGGAACTCATGTAAAGTTGGAGGGAAAAAAATGAACTTCGCGAAGTTGTCTTTCAACATTTACCAAGGACACATGCACACTCACCCACAAGTACATTGTGTACACCACATACAACAACAATAACAAAAACTAAATTCAGAATAAGCAACAAAAAAAGATGGAATCAGAAAATAAAACAGGATTTTTCCCCCTCTGAATCTGAGAGCAAAATGCCTCATAATCCTATATTATTTTGTGAAAGACATGGAAACATAGACTGGAAGTAGGTTGCAGAGAGATTAACTTAGGAAGATGACCCTCAGCAAATGCTGATTGGAGACACATTTGGCCCAATCTGAACTCCAAAAATAAGTGTTTATAATAAAGATTCTAGAGTTCCAAGAGATGTCAAGAATATTCTCAGATGTTAAGATCAGAATTATGTTTAATAGCTTCATTCTCATTGTTCACCAGTGAGAATGTTTAGTTAATGAATTCTGGAAGAACAGGGCTGGAACATCAGCTAGTCGGGAGTCTGAGGCAGGAGAATTAAAAGTTTAAGGCCAATCTAGGCCACTTAGTAAGACTTTTTTGAAAATAAAATTGTATTTATTTTATATTTTATTTATTCATTTATTAGAGTGAGTGAAAATAAAGTTTTAAAAGAGGCTAACACACAGTTATAATCCTAGCACTTGAGAGGCAGTGGTAGGAGGATCAGAAGTTCTAGGCCAGCCTGGGCTACATAAAATGACACCTGCCTCAAAAAAAAAAAAAAAAAAAAAAAAATCCACAGCATCAGAAACATTTGTTTAGCTGGGTGTATTATAGGACATGCCTATAGTCTCAGTATTTGGGAAGAGGCAGAAAAATCAAGAGTTCAAGGTCATCCTCGGCTACACAGTGAATTCCAAGCAAACCTGACCCCTATAAAACAATGTCAAAACAAAGTACTGAGAATGTAGCTCAATGGTAGAGCTCTTACCTCTTACCTAGCATGTCCATCCAAGGTCCTAGTCTGATTCCCAGTACCAAGAAAAGGGAAGGCAGGAAGACAGGGAAGGAGGGAAGGAAGAAGGGAGGGAAGGAAGGAGAGAGGGAAGGAGGGAGGGAGGGAAGGAGGGGAAAAGGAAGGACAGACGACTCAAACCTGCTAAAGTGATATTTCCTGATGTACAGCATCTTCCATGAGGCTGGACAAGGCCCTGAGATCATGGTACATTTTCCTTTTGCTTTAGCTCCACTCCACCTTACCTCTACTTCCTACGGTAACTGTCCACACCATCCAACCCTCTCTGTTCTTGGTGAAAATACCATTCTTAACCACCTCCCCTTTGGGTCTCCAATCGGCTTCTTCCTTTCCAGGAAACTGAGCCCAACTACCAAGTCCTGATGCGTATCCTTATCTCCCGGAGTGAGACTGACCTTCTAAGCATCCGAGCTGAGTTCAAGAAGAAATTTGGGAAGTCTCTGTACTCCTCTCTCCAGGTAAAACTTCGTTAGTTCTTAGCTAGGAGCTCTGTCTTCGTCCTTTCCACCCACCGTCCCTGCCCAGTCCTGAGCAAACTCCTGTCACGGAGCTCTCATGAGCCTTTGATTGAATGCAGAATTCTCTCTTCCTTTTTGAACTATACACCAACATGTTGAGAGGAGTCAAATGCTTAGGCCGTGGTGTGATGATGGGTCTCTTCTAACCCTAACTCCTTTACCTACAGGATGCAGTGAGAGGCGACTGTCGATCAGCCCTATTGGCCCTGTGCAGAGCTGAAGACATTTGAGACTGTTCAGCCCCACCCATGCATGATATTCAAGAATCTGAGATTCCGATGCTTTGTTAAACGCATGGGAAACTAACCAGACTTCCCTCATAGGATCTTCCCTCATGCAGCACATATCCCTAGCTTCTCTGGAATCTTCAGATTTCCCTCATCTCAAGAGTGTTGTCTGTGCCTGGGTCCTCTACTTCCGTTTTTTGGGGTGAACTAATGGGATCTCTTTGACAGTGTCTGTCTTGCTCATCCTCTCTGTACCTTGACCAGAACATCTTACTAGTGGTTGAATTATTGGCAAACTTCACTGTTCTTTCTGCTGGTCGAGCTCTGGGTGCAGCAGGACATGGACCAGGAAAAGACCAAAACACAGAAGAAGCTGGAGGCACCTTCGATATGCATGTGGCTATTCAACAGGGGATCCTATTTTTTCCCCCGGTCCTGCAGTTACCAACATACCCCACTTCAAGTCTCCCCTCAACTTCATTATTCTCTCTTCCCCAGGAAATTTCAGGCAAGATAACTGAAGAACAGGCACCAGTGGGTCAGAAGTAACAAAGGAACTCCCTGCCCAGGGAGTCCTGGTGACAGCTCTCAAATCAATCCATATCCATACAGAGGTTATACACACCTACAAAGGGAACACCTACCAAAAGCAGAAATCCTACCAAAAGCAGAATTCCTGGAGTTGCAGAGATGGCTCAGGGATTAAAGTCATTGCCTCAGAGGCAAAGGACCTGAGTACAGATCCCAGAGCCCACATAAAAATGTCAGGTGGATAGGGTGGCAGCCTGGAATTCTGGCTTTGGAAAACAGAGCTTGGGAAACCCCAGAACAAAGGAAAAAGAAGGTAGAGCAATCCAGGATGATTCCCAAAGTCACCCTTGGGCCTCCACAGGCACACTCATTCAAGTACACTCTTATAATATGCTCGAACACACATGTACACCCACCCACATGCAAAACACACACACACATATCCACGTACATGAAAACCAAACAGAAACCATGCTGGCTCTATGAGAAATGACAGGCAACCTTCCCCTACCCCACTCTCCCTGTTGGCATTCCTCAGCTGGGTCAAATACTTAACCCCACTGCCTCAGGGTAAGACAAACAACTTATCTCAGGAAAGAAGTTTTATTTCCAAACTCCTAGGAAGACATTAAAAATAATAGAGATTGAAACCCTGAAACCAAAGGAGACCGGCTGGCTGGGCAGCCAGAGCACCCAGGGCAGTCTGGGAGGGGAAGTAGGAGAGATGCGTTCCTGACGGGGACCTCAGCCAGGAGCCCGAGTCTGGACATTCACTCGGCTATTGTCCCCTCACCCATCCCCGAGTTGCCCTGGACGGGAGGAAGAGAAGGCAGCAGCACGGACAGGCAGGGGAGGTCGGCACCGAGGGCGACCTTGGCGTTCACCAGTTGCTCTGACCCCCAGCAGCCCATGGAAGTCACCCCGTGTGTCCCTGGGGTTGAGGTGGGGGAACCCCACAAGCAACCAGTCAGCCTCCGAAGGGAGGCGCAGGTCACATGGCGCCGGCTGAGCTAGAGCAGAACGCAGTCTGACTCAGGCTTTGACCTTGACCTCCGCTCTCCAGCCGGGCGTCCTCTGCCCTGTATGGATTTAGCAAATGGTCACCCAATCGCCTCATCAGAGCCCAGTAGGCAGAGGGGACAAGACGGGGAAGAGTGCCAGGAGAGAGGGTCCCTCAGAAGGCCCCAGAGGAAACCACCTGTACCCCAGACTAGGCAGGGCAAGTGCTGGGCCTACAGAGGGAGGAGCAGGGGCGCACCTGAGGCGAGGGGGCCGGCAGAGCGGGCGCAGGTTGAACAGCCTGCTGCTGCTGATACTCTTCTTGTTGAAGCTGCTGGGCCAGCTCCAGGTCGCTCAGGCCCCCGGCACCTTGTGGCTGCTGCTGCTGCAGGGACAAGGCGATGAGATAGTCCTGGAAGGGAGCAAATCACCAGGCCCGTAAGACCAAGGCAACAGAGGCTCAGACTGACAGGTTCTCTATGTATCTTTCTCTCTCTCTCTCTCTCTCTCTCTCTCTCTCTCTCTCTCTCTCTCTCTCTCTCTCTCGGCATTCGTGTGTGCACTTGTGTGCATGTGCATGCGGAGGTCCACGGGTGACATTGGAATCACCCTGGATTGTTCTCCCTCGTTGCTTTGGTCTGAAGTTTCCCAGGCTCCACCTTGCAAGGCAGGAATTACAGGTCGTCACCATAACCACCAGACTTTTTTTTTTTTTTTAAAACGTGGGATCTGGGGATCTGAATTCATGTCCTTTGCCTTTAACCCCTGAACGTCATCTACCCAGACAGCGTGTTAGATTTCTAAGCCAGGTTTCCTCCACTTTCTCTAGTCCTTCTTCCTCCAGAGCAAACACACAGTAAGATATGGGTACCTCAAAGTCCACAGCAAACAAGGGGAGCCCAAAGTACAGAGGGAAGATGCATGGGTGTTAGAGAACCTCCTGGTAAAAAAGAATGCACGGACAAAAGCTATCTCAGGCAAATAAGCTCTCTGCACCTCGCCCAAAGACTCCACGCACCTGGTCCACCTGGAGCTGCTTCTCTGGAGAGCCACCCCCTCCTTCTGCTCCAGAGCCTTTGCCCAGTGAATGGCTCAAATGGAAGTCAGAGTCACAGAAGCAGCTGTCTCCATCCACATTGTGCAGGCTCTCCCACACCACTTGCTCCTCCTGCAGAAAGCCCTGGTCAGTGACCAGCAGATACAAGTGACTCTGCAAAGAAACAGACAGTGCCAGGGCTGGGTATGCGGTCGGTGGTCACGACCTTGCCCAGCATGCGCAGATCCCTGGGTTTAATCTCTAGCAGCATTAAAAAAAAAATCAGAGAAAATTGGTGAGGCAGAAAAGAAGCATCTTATTACCAAGATGCTCCTGAGACTTTTAAATGCACTGGTGTGGATGGAACAGATCAACACTAGCGTGTGACCTTCCATAATTCTATGGTTGCAAGGAATGGGGAAAGGATGTCTTGAGCACATGCGCAGGTAGGTGTGAGCATGGTGGTGATTTGGGTCAGGCGTGGAGTCCTCAGGGCCGGGGTGCCATCTGGGATCCTGTTTCCCACCCTGATTCCTCTGGTATTCTGTGTTTGCTAATGGCTACAGGGATAAACTCTTTGAGAACCAGAAAAACCAGATACAGCAATGTATGTCTGCAATCTCAGGAAGATCAGAAGTTAAAGGCTAAGCTGGGCTAAGTGAGACTCTATCTTTTTAAAGGGGGTGGCGGTGGTTTAGTTTGTAGAGTTCTTACCTAGAATATACATGTATGGCCTGGGTTTGATCCCCAGCGCCACGTAAAACTGATCATGCCTATAATCCCAGCACTCAGGAGATTGAGGCAGAAAGATCAAGAGTTCAAATCCTCAAGCACATACTGAATTTGAGACTAGCTTGTACTACATGAGGCCCTGTCTCAAAAGAGAGGAGGGGAGGGAGGAAAAGAGGAAGGAAGGGCTATAGATCTCTTTTACTCCATTCTTAGAGAGAGCTTCAGAAATTTCTAACTCAGTCTGTAGTGGTTGCTCTTAAGTTCCATGGTCTGAATTTTGCCAGCCTGGGTTCCAGAGTGAAGACGATGTGGCAGGATGTAGCCGTGAGAGAGATATTTGCTGTGGTGAACCACACGGATTTTAGGGATCACTTAACCCACCTTATCCTGCCTGACACACAGATCCAGGAGAAAGAGGCCTGGGGACGGGACAGGGCTCCAGCCCCCATCTCCGAACCTTCATCACCTTGTGCTTAGTCATAGTGCTAAAGTGGTTGTTTCGGAAAAAGACGCTAAGTTCCCCCTCCTTGGCAGCGGCTGTGAGTTCACACAGGCCATGGTAGGTCAGCTGTGCCGCAGTGGTCTCCAGGAACTGCTCCGCGATCAGGCCTGTCAGAAGGCAAAAGGTGGGAGGGCGTGGCTTCAGTCCAAATCCGTGATAAGGGAAAAGCAAAACAGAAGGGCTGAGAATAGAGCTTAGAGGTAGATTTCTTCCTATGGGAACATGTGTACAGCACATGCTGAAACCAGGCCTGGTGGTTGGTGCATGCCTGTAAATAATCCCAGCACTTGGGAAACGAAAGCAGGAAGCTCAAGAGTTCAAAGTCATCCTTGGCTACATAGTTCAGGCCCATCCTGGACTGCATGAGAACATGTCTCAACAACCTGCTCCCCACTCCAAAAAAAAATCTCTCTCTCTCTCAATCTGTCTTGAATAGATAAAATATTTTTGAAAAATAAACCTAATCAGCTACCCCTCCTTTCATATAAGATCCACAAAAAGGGCTAGAGGGATGGCTCAGGGGTTAAAGCCTTTGTCTCAAAAGCAACTGGATCTAAGTCTAGATCCCCAGATCCCATGTAAAAATACCAAGTGGGTATCAAGGCAGCCTGCACTTCCTCTGGAAGGGAGAGCCTGGGAAATCCCAGGGCGAAGCAATGAAGATGTCAAGTAATCTGAGCAATCCAAGATGATTCCTCATGTCACCCTTAGCCTCCACAGGCACACACATCCACACCTCATACACACACACACACACACACACACACACAAATAATTAATTAAAAGATCCACAGAGAATGAGGGACGGCACCTTCTGTCACGAGGTTAGGGTCACTGGAATGTTTACAGGTGATGATCTTCTCCACCAGCTGATTGTAACTCAGTTTCCCAACCGCGCTCACAGCCTCAGAACTCTGCGTGGGGAGGAGGATGGGTGGGACAAAAATAAATCGATTTTTTTTTTTAAAGGAAGGAAGTGAACCCAGCACAGAGGCCTGCAGCTCTATGATCAAAGGTTTCTGAACTTTTGATGTCCAAACCAGTCATCTTATTCCCAGTGGTCTCCTTGTCTTAGAATGCTTCCCTGCCAAAATAATATAAAATTGACAGACTTCTGCACCTGTACCACATCCAAACCCTGTTCCCCTCCCAAGCCTTCCTTCCCAGACCCTACCCCACAAATGTTGCCTTAGTTGTGTCAGGTTGAGCTGACGGAGTCTTTCGGGGCCTCCCAGCCTCACCTGTGGATCAACGAGCCAGCCATGGTATAGAGGTATGCCCAGCAGGTCAAAGATGCTGCATTCTGGGGTGTACTCAAAATCAGAGACGCCTGTGAAGCGCACGTTGACATCCAGGCCCGTGGCCAGCTTAGGAAGCACCGTCATGGCATCGTCCACATTCTGGTGGTAAAGAGAAAATGAAGGATGGTCCAGTCTCCTCTCTCGCATTTCCCTTCCCTCCAGATGTAAGACAGGAATCCTGAAGCATTTCTTCCCTGGATCTTCTACAAGCCATTTTACCTTCCCCTGCCCACTTGCTTCAACCCTTCCTCATTTCATATAAATAAATAAGCATGTTTTTCAAGACAAAGATAGGCCCTTCTCTACCCTGAGAAGGAAACCCAAGCTTTGGGAAACCTTTGACGGAAGCAGCAAAGATTTCTCAATAGATCCGGTGTCTCCTTATAGACCCGCAGACCCCTGATGCCCACAGACCTCTTGCCTCACCTGCTGAAAGTTAAGCTGAAGGGCCTCAGACTTCTCCTGGGGCTGGATGGACAGGAGGCAGTTTCCTACAACACAGGAAGGATCCTTTAGCCTACCTGCCAGCCAGTCAGTTTCCTCTTCTGGAGAATGGGGCAACATCACAGGACCACCGGGTCTTAGCATCTCATTCTGAACCTTCATCTCTCAGAGAAAGAAATAGGTTTATAGACGTGAACAGCCCCCACTCCAACCCTAAGGCACAGCACTGGGGGCTCAGTGCTCCAGTGTAAGCTCAAGGCCCTGGGCTTGATCCCCAAGATCAAAGTAAAGGGGAACTGAAGGCAGAATTGGTGATAATCCAGGACTCCCAATACCCCATGTTCTTCCCTCTCCAGACTTTACAGAGAAACCATTAGTGCTCCAAAGAGCGATGCTCGAGAATTCCTCTTCAAGGCCATCACTCACCCAGATGTGTCATGAGCTCGTCTGATGTGATCACGTCCTTCTGGGGGGGCAGCTTCACCTGGAGGTAGGAAGGACAATTGTGTGTGTGTGTGTGTGTGTGTGTGTGTGTGTGTGTGTGTGTATGTGTGTGTGTGTGTGTGTGTGTACATATACGTGCACGTTCTCTCCCAGCCTCAAAAGAGGAACCCACAGAAAGAGGGGTGCAAGTCAGGCACGGTGAGTCACACCTGCCATCTCAGCATTCAGGAGGCTGTGGCAGAAGGACTGAGGCCAACCTGGGCTCTAGGAAGTTCCAGGCTGGCTTGGGCTGCAGTGTGAATACTTATGTCAAAAACAAAGGAAAACGAAGAAAGGAAGACAAGAGAAACACACACACACACACACACACACACACACACACACAGATCCTGTGGTGGGTATGGATGGGAAGAGAGAGGGCTTAAAGCTGAGGCAAGGGAATGAACGGAAACTACTGCAAGGCAGTAGTTGATGGAAGGACAAAGAATGATCTGGAAATGTTTGACTGACTTACAGTCAGAATGATCGTGCGGGTGGGTCAGGGAGAGTACTCCCCAATATTTTCTGAGCCCCATCTGAGGTCTCTCTCACCTTCCACTGAAGAAAGAGGATGTTTACAATGGCCAGGAGAGGGCAAGGGCCATTAGCATTCTGGGTGATGATGGGGGTCCGTTCTCCCTTCCAGGGGATCCACTTTACGCAGTAGAAGTCAAGTTCAGGCTGTCGGGTCCTGGGAGGCGGGGGAAGCTCCTGCAGCCCAGAGTTCGGCTCTGCTGTCGCCTCTGGGGACATCTCACTGGCTGGTCCAGGTGGACTTGAGCTAGCTTCAGGAGGAGGACACTCCAGGTTCTCCCCATCCTGGGTGGGTGGCACGGTTTGCTCGGGCTCCTGTTTTCCAGCTGCCCCGTCAGCATCTCTGACGATGCCATCTTGAGGATTCACCTCTGGTCCTGACGGGTCGTCATCCTGAAGGTGCGCCTCTGGTCCTGACAGGACATCATGGTTTTCAGAGGCGACCGCTTCTGCAGTTCCGGCCTCACCAGGGGTCACTGGATGATCAGGCTGAGGGTGTTCCATGGCAGGAAGAGTCTCCCAAGGAGGAATGAAAGAGTTTCTTGACCTCAGGGACTTGCCTAGGTTAATTGTGGTATAGAAAACAGAGACCTGTCCAATAAGATCATTGAGCCGGAAAACAGAGGAAACCCGGAAAGTCCTGGAAGCGAAGGCAGGATGGAAGGCTAGCTGGTGTCTGCCAGTCACTTCGGGTTATGAGTGTTTCAGCCTTTCTCAGCTTGTGTAAACAGAAGGTCTCGGGCTGAGCTCCTTCCCCCTCTAAACTTGCTGAAACCGGATGGGACCAACAGGACTTGGGCTCGCAGGCTTGGGAGGGATAACCCTGAAACAGACAACGAGGGAATGAAGAAGCAAAGCCTGGGGGAAAGCGGGAGCTCCAAGGAGACAGGCAAAGGGATGAGTAGGGAAACGTAAAGCTGCCTTTTAAGTGGACCCAAGTGCAGCTCTGTGGGTAGACAGCTTGCTCGGCATGGGTGAAACTCTAGGTTCCAAGCCCCTATGTGTGCAGACAGCACTGACTCGGCCAGCAGAGCACATTAAACCACATGACGATTGCTGTGGAGCACGGAGATGGTACCCTGACCCTAACCGGGATATACTAAAGCAGAAGTTGTTCTTCTCGAAAGACTATTTTTATTTATTTATTTTACTTGGTTATTATTTTATTCATTTAAAGCAGAGTTAGGGATTTGTTTATTTATGTTTTATTTATTTGAGAGAGAGAGAACCAGAGCATATTCATAGTGCCAGAGCGTGCTCATGTGGAGGTCAGAGGCCACCTTTAGGGGGCTAGTTCTCTCCTTCTATCATGTGGGCTTTGGGGATTAAACTCAGGTCACCAGGTATGCGAGCAGGTGCCTTTACTGGCTGAGCCAATGAGACTGACTGAGTTGGGTGCTTAGTGTAGACTTCAGCACCAGGGTTAAGGGAAATTTGAGGTGCTCAGGAAGAAAGTACTCTTACCCATGACTAAGAGCATGGGTGTGGACTTTTTAAAGAGAATCACAAAAAGAAGACATACCCAAGTATGGGCAAGGGTGCCTCACAGAACTGCTTTTAAAATAAATATTTAAAATGCTTTTTATTAATATTTCATTCATCTACTTATCTATTAGAGAGAGAATATTCTTGCTCACCATGGCACACAGCTGGAGATCAGAGCAACTTTTTTTTTTAATGCACCCGTGTGCATGTGCATGTGCACGCACGCTCTGCAGACCTAAGGGTGACAATGGTAATCATTCTAATTGCTGTACCTTCTTCCGGCTTTGCTCTAGGAAATCCCAGGCAGAATTACAGGCTGCTGCCATTTCCACCTGATATTTTTACATAAGATTTGGAGATCTGAACTCAGGTCCTTTTGTTTGCAAGGCAAAAGCTTTAACTCCTGAGCCATCTCCCCAGCCCAATAAATAACTTTCAGTTCTCTCCTTCTACCACATGGACTCCCTGGGATCCAAATTTAGGACATCAGGTTTGTGAGTCTTACCCACTGAGCTGTCTGGATGTCTCCCCCACCAACACCTTCCCTGCTTTTTTTTTTTTTTTTTTTTTTGAGACGGCATCTCACATTGTAGCCCAGGTTGGCCTGAACTTTTGGGTGGTCTTACTACTTACTACCTCAGGCTCCCAAATGCTGGGATTACAGGTCAGTCACCACACCCAACTCTAAAGAATTTCACTGAATTTTACACAATCCCAAACCACAGCAAAAAGGTTGGGAGGGGCTGGAGAAAGGAAATGGAGGTCAAGGGCCCACCGGGGCACTCACTGCAAATTCTTCTAGTAAATTGCACTAAGTAGGCGCTGTTGACCAAACACTCCTCAGTTCCTCTTAGTGCCTAAGCCCCGAGATAAGCTCCTTCTCACTACAGGTAAGGAATAAGAAATGCTGCTCATTGATTTACCCCCCCCAAAAAAAGAAAAGAAAAATACTTCCACTAGGGCTTCATAAGTTAGACACTTATGAAGAAATCTGGAAACTTAAATTAGATCCTCAGATCTACTGGTGGACAAAGGGAACCTGCTTCCAAAAGTGTCCACTGACTTCTGCATACACTTCATGGTGTTCTCTCTCTCTTCTCTTTTCTCTCTCTCTCAAAATAAATTTTAGTAATTTCATTTAGTTATGGTGTTGAAATCCTGTAATCTGGGCTACTTAGGATTCTGAGGCAGGAGAATCACAAGTTTGAAGCCAACCTGGACAACTTAGTGAGATTCTGCCTCGAAATTAAAGAAAGGGATGGGGATGTGGCTCAACAGTAGAGCCTGGCCTAGCATGTGCAGTGGTCAGGGTTCCATCCCCCAGTAATGACAACAACAAAATTCCCCTACCTTCTCCTACTGGTGTGATCCAATCTAAGTCTTTCTAGAAGTGAGCATTGGACCTGTTTAACTTGCTGTCTATCAGCACTGAGCATTGATTTAGGTAGAGGCAGATTTAATCAGCCTTGTGGATAGTTAGTGACAAAAAGCAGCAATCTCGGCCTTCTGGAAACCACCTCCCTGCAATTTCCCTGTTCTTTCTCTGCTCCTAAGTAAGGATGAAAAGACGTGAGCAGTCATGAGGAGTGAACCCCAGTGCAGAGTACCTGTTTAGCATATATACCTGCGGCCTTAAGTTCAATACCCAGCCATAAAAAAAGACAATAGGAAGAAATTAAACTCATGAGAAATATTGTCTTTTTTGTTTTCTCTGACTTTCTGGGTCAGGGTCTGATTATGTAGCCAAGGCTAGTCCTGCCTATTACTGTATCCCAGGCTGGCCCTGACTGTGAGGCCCAGGAGTCCAGGCCAGCTGTTACCTTAACTGACTTGAAATCTCCAGCTTCCTTCTCACCTGCTTCCTTCTGTTAACCTTCAGGAATTTGGGACTGGAGGAGGGGGAGGCTTGAGAGAGGTTCAGTGACCTACGCAGGGTCCCCGCCTGTGTGGGCTACAGGGAAACATTAAGGTTAGAAATAAGACAAATCTACTCATCCAAATTCATCCTCCTGATCCAAACATAATTATGGTAGCTGCTTTTCCCTTTACATGCTGTTAATTTAGAATCAGAATAGCAAAAATTGGGCCAGAGAGATGGCTTAGTGGGTAAAAAGGTGTCTGCACACCAACCTGGTGACCTGAGTTCAATCCCACATGAAGAAAAGAGAAAACCACTTTTCTAAAGCTACACACTTCTCTCTCTCAAAGAAATAACATATAAAGGTAATCAGAACAGCAATGATTACCTGTAGACCTTCCACATTTTTTTCCCTTTACACTTCTCCTGCCCTTCCCAAGGCACTTAGGGTGAACCTTTAAGCAGAGTAGAAGCCTGGGAAATTTAAATGAAGCTTAAAGAAAAGCAGGGCTCGTTTTCTGCCCAGTTCTAGAAAGGATCAATAATTAAGTGGGGGTAGGGAAGCTAGCCGACCAGAAGTCAAAAGAAACCAGGAGCTCCACACTGGAGGAGAGTGGGGACTGGGAGAAATCTCCAAAAGCTGAGTGAGCGATCTTAAGAGCAGGACAGGACGCGTAATGGGTTCACTTTGTAAGACCCACCTCGGGTGGGAAGGGTACGATGTGCTTCAGAAGAGGAAAGCAAGAGGGGGAAGGGATTCAAGCAAATCGATTTCATCCTCTGCCTCAGAGTTCTACACTTCCTCTCTTGCTGGAATTATTCTAGGGTGAGGGAGTTGAAACAGTCAATAGGCAGTAAAAAGTCTGAGTGGAGGAAGCACACTAAATAGGTATGTGTACAGATAGCTTCAAGATGACACCTTCATCTTCAAGAACCTTAGCATCATCTCCTCATCCGAACTCAAACCTAAACCATGGCTTAGATAGTTTAGATCCCCCCACCCCCCAGAAAAACTGAAACATTACTACAACGTGCTACTATGTGCTCCCAAGGAAGGGGAGGGTTTGGATGCAAAGGAGAAATGAAGGGACGGAGCGGCATCTTGATTCCCACGTTCCTCGTGCCTTAGCGCCTTTAAACTATCCAGACTCGGCGATCACCTGGGGGGGGGCAGGTACAGAGACCACCGTGGGAGGACGTCAGGTGTCAATTCCCTTCAGCTGGAGAGGAAAAGGGGAGAAGATAGTTTGAAAGCAAAGTTTGTTTTTTACCTTAAAGCGGTGGGTGCGGTTCCAGGACTTAGAAAGGGGGCTCAACTCTGGCAGTTGGGTGGGAGACGAGGGGACAGGGCGGGAGGGATGCCGCCGGCTCGGGGTGCCCTGCAGCTGTCAAGTCTGGAGTTTCTGCGCGTGGACCCTGGTGGACGAGCGCGGTTTACTAGCGCGGCGGCCTGCCCGGTCCTGGCCACTTCCGGACTCCCGCCCAGGACTGGGGGGCCCCTCAGGAAGAGGAAGGCGGGGGCCAGCGGGGCGCAGCCCAGGCGCTCCCCGAGGCTCCGAGCGTCTTCGGAATTTCCGAGCGGCCGAGTCGCCGGCGCGCGCTCCCAGGCCCTACCTGCAAACTGGGCGGCGAAGGAAGTTTGTGGCTTTTCTTTTTCTTCTTCTCTCTCCCTCTCTCGCTCCCTCTCTTCCCGTCGGGCAAAGGAAAATGAGCCAAGGACAAGGAGGAGGCGGCTGCTCAGCAGCGCAGGATTTCCACGAAGCTTTCTGACCCGGTCGGCAGCGCGGTGAGCCCCAGGAAGGGAGAGAGAGCAGGAGAGAAAAACAACAGACCCTTTCTCCTCCCTCCGCCCGCCGCTGGAGGGGCCGGAGCGCTTGTGCCTCTGTGGCGAGAACTGGGAAGAGCAGGAGCCTGGGCGAGTGGGGAGGAGCAGGGGGTGCGCGGCTCCCCGCTCCAGTCCCCGGACAGAGCAAGGGGCAGGGTGGACGAGCGCGATACTCGCATTATATTAAGATATATTCTGCATGTTACATCCATAATAATAGTTATATATAATAGAATATAATTAAATGTCACATGTCACATACATATGAGACACTTCTTTTTGTATAAAGAATCCTGCTCCTGTTCATTTGGATCCTGTTCATTTGGAGCTCCCAGGGGACTCTTTCTAGTTCTTCCTTCTTCCCTGTATCTCATTTTCTTTCTTTTCTTCTCTTCTTCCTCTTCTGTTTTAGGTTAAAAATGAAACTGGGAATACACCTAAGGTGTGGAAGAAACCCGGGCTCTGGGAAAGGGACATAGCAAGGAGAGAGCCTGCAGGAGAAAGTCGCCTCCCCCTAAGCCCTGGGTGTTTTCATCACACGGCCCCCTCTCCCTTTCCCCCCCCCCCCCGTTAAAGCCTTTCTGTTTCCACCTTGGGAAGCAGAAAAGCTAGTGTGAGATACGTCCTGTGCTGGGAAATAAAGGACAGATGGACAAACGAGGGAGCACGTGGTGATCTTTATTCCTTCATTTAGTCTCTACCCTGTCTGGGATAGGAAAGTAGTAGTGAAGGGAAGTTGGAACTTTAGCTGTATATTCTGAACGGTCCTTCCAAACTCTACTCATACGGCTGCCACAGGAAGAGACTTAAATGCAACTCTGAAAGCAGAAAAGGCAATTGGAAATAACTACAGACTCATGAAGCAAAGGGGGTTACAACTGTCCAAGATCGGAATGAGGAGATGTTTGCTCAGGCTTATGGAAAAATAAATAAAATAAAAAGAGGCTACAGAGTTGTAACGATACAGGAAGAATTGGCAAGACTGCAGGTATTAATTAAGAAGAGGGTACAGAGACTATATTAATGTTTTTCTTGTATGGAAAAACACATTGGTAGCAGCAATAAGTAGGAGAACCCAAAAACCTGACGGAAGGTTGTTTTAACCGGATTGTCAACCAATCCAGGCCCGTTATCCCTGTATTCAGGAAGCTGAGACAAGAAGATGGCAAGTTCCAGGCCAGAATGGGTTATACCAAGATCCTGTCTCAAAAAAAATTAATAGATTAATTTACTTTCATTTAAAGTCATAGTGTAACCTATGGAAAAATGTCATGCTTAGTCCAGTTTGGTAAAAAAGTCAGGTTCCGCAAAAACGGGTTACTGTGTTACGTACACATGTGTGTAACACAGTCCTGGAAAAATTCTGCACTCAATAGTGGGCGACATTTCGGAGCTTCTGGACTACGTTTCCCAGGAGGCGTCGCGGCACACTTCTCTTTGACCTTCGTAGAAATATCCCATGAATCTCTGAGCGCAGAACCCCCGCCTCCGCCGCTGGGGGCGGAGTAACGTTGGACTCCCGGAGTGCTGGATTACGTACTTCCTCCTGGGGGGGGTGTCGGAGGCCGAATCCTGGTGTAGCGGGTTCGAGTCCCGCCTCCCGATTGTCGCCTTAGCCCCTGAGTCCTGGGCGGGGTGCGTTCGGCCAGATAACCTCTCCTCGTCGAGGGGCGACGGCGCTCCGGGGGCTACCATGGAGGACTACCTGCAGGACTGTCGAGCTGCTCTGCAGGTAACGGATTCCCGTCTGTGACTGAAAGGAAGATAGTGTGGGGTGTGAGAAGGACGAAGGTGTGGGATCCGGGGAGCCCCGCAGTCCGGGTGGGGAGTCACCCACCGAGTTGGGCGACGAGGAACGGGGATCGGATCAGGATCGTGGCATAAGGACCCAGAGCCCAGCTTCCGAGCGGTCGGTTGCAGCTCTGTCTCCCGGCGTGGGGCTCCCCGTCCTTGGGGTCTGCGGGAGAGCAGGCAGGGGGCGGAGGGGAGTGTGTCTTCGGATTCAAGTCTCTGCTTTCTGTCTCCTGGAGCGGTTCCCTCCGAAGGACGAGTGCCCGCGGCCGCCAGCCGGTCCCGCGGTGTGTTTATTCTTTTCTCCCCGCCCCTCTTTCCGTTCATCGCCAGCCTGCCGTACGTAGCCCACTGGCCGCCTGGAGAACCGAGGGGATGTGGAGGGGAACCCGGGCTCGCGGCTTTATTTACCCTGAATGGCGATTCGTCCTCTTTTTCTAAATATTAAAGGCAGGCACGGTGTTTTACTTTAAATCTGTGTTTTAAAGCCAGACATACAGAATAACACATCACAGCAGGAGGATCTGTTGACCCACCGCCTACATTTCTTTGCCTGCAATGTTGTAGCACACACACACACACACACACACACACACATACATAAATTACATAAAATTGCCTCTCTCTCTGGCACAAAGTGTGTTTGGAATCAAAACAATAAACACAACGCCTGACTGCTTTGTAGCTTGTTTTGGGTGCTTCCTGAGCTACTTGGACCCACCGAGTTATGCTCACTAGCCATGCCTA
The DNA here is from genome assembly GCA_023101885.1 of Typhlomys cinereus. Taxonomy (NCBI): domain Eukaryota; kingdom Metazoa; phylum Chordata; class Mammalia; order Rodentia; family Platacanthomyidae; genus Typhlomys; species Typhlomys cinereus. The sequence goes on along the minus strand of JALPQD010000346.1, from coordinate 1,576,645 downwards.
CCCGTGCCGCATTCTGCTGTTAAATCTGTTAGATCACCTGTCCCTCCTACTGTTTCATTGCCCCTCAAGAAATCTAGACAGATGGCTGTCTTCCTTTAAAATAACTTAGCTGGGTGTGGTGACCACATGCCTATAGTGCACTTGGGAAGAGGAGGCAGAAGAATTGCCAAATTCCGGGCCAGTTTGGCTGCACAGTGATACCCTGTCTCAAAGCCAAAAAAAAAAGAAAAGAAAAGAAAAGAAAAAAAGAAAAAGAAAATCCCTCTGGGTAGTATATTCTGCTCTTCAACAAATCCTAAAGCTCACCTAATTCCTGCAGACTCAGCTACTGGGGTAATATTCTCTAGGGGATGATGCTCAATTTTATATTGGTTACACTAAAATTTTCTTTGCAAAAAATGAACTTGGCTGGGTGTGGTACTGCAAACCTGTAATCCTAGTACTTAGATTGGCAAAAGAATTAGGAACTCAAGTGCAACCATGACTACTACATACTAGGGTTTATGCCAGTTTGGACTACCGAGTAAAACTCAGTCTTAAAAAATCCCTCATCACCAAGTGAAAAAAAAAAATTTTTTTTTTTGGAGAGAAGTTGTTTTAATGCAATTTGGAACCAAGTCTCTTTTGGTTGTTTATATGTGTTTTTTCAATCTTTTGAGACAAACCTGAGTCCTGAATGTTTTGGGGACAGGCGGTTGAGACAAGGTCTCACTGGGGTCTTTGTAGTTTGACCTCCCTGGTTCTAAGATTACAGATGTGAGCCACTACACCTGATATGAACCCCACATACCCTTTCCCCCCCCCTCTTTTTTCCCTTTTTATGTATTTCATTTTTCTGGCAGCACTGAAGAGTGAACCTAGGACCTCTTGCATGCTAGGCAAACACCTTACTACTGAGCTGAAACCTCATTTCTTTATTTTTTACACAGGTCTCATATAGTCTGAGTTGGCCTTGAGCTCTTTATGCAGCTAAGGCTGACCTTAAACTTCTGATTCTATTGTTTGTTTACTCCCACCCCACCCCACCCCTCAGCCTCCTAGCCATTCCATCCCTGAATACTGAGATTACAGGCATCTACTTATCTGGTCTGGCTCTTTTTTTTTTTCTTTTTTTAATCTTAGGTTAGTATGCAAAGCAATATATACAGAGTCATGCTCTATAGCCCAAACTGACTTGAAACTCATGATCCTTTCGCCTCAGTCTCCCAAGTGTCAAGAGCCCCAGTGTACACCATCACACCTGGCTTTTTGGTTTTGCGTCTTGAGTGTCACTTCATCACAGGCAGTGCCTTGGAGGACTGCTATAGAATTGCTATGGCACCATTCTAATTGGTACACGGTTGGGTTTCCCCCCATAACTCAAATGACTGTTCTCTTTTCTGCCATTTGGTGAAGAGTCCTTGGACCTAACACTTCACCTGCTTTCCAGCATCCATACTTCACAGCCCACGCCACCTACAGTACTACTGTGTCTACGGTGTTTCAAAACTGGGAAAAAATTGTTTTTTTTTTCCTAGAGTCTTAAGCTTTTCCTTCCCTGCATTCATCTTCCGAAGAGCAAGGTCTAGTTTGTAAGCTTACGGTGAGATTGCATTTAGAACTCTGCTCATCTCACAACCTCACCAAGGGTTGTGAGAATATTAGACTCCAGGAATGTCAGCAAATATGCTGGTGCCAGATGCATTAGTGGATGCCAATGACTTCCGCTTTAAAAATATTTTATTTACTTGTTTATTCGTTTATTTAAGAGGGTGAGAGGAAGAAGTACATGTATGTATGTCATGGCTCAGAGTTCAGAGGACAACTTTCAGAAGCTATTTATCAGCCTATGGGAAACTGGATAGGCAGGAAAGAAATGAAAGGATCTTTATCTTTTTCAATTCATTTCCTTTTTTGTATTTTAACGTCTTCTTGTGAACTACTTTTACAATTAAAAGGAACAGAAGGGCCATCAGATAGCTCAGAGGTAAAACACCTACCTACTCACAAACATGTAACCCAAGTTTAATCCCCAAAAGTTTACGGAATAGAGAGAACTGACTTCTTGAAGTTGGTCTCCACCGTGTATCATGCCGTACATGTGCATGTTCTCTTTCTCTCTCTCTCTTCTCTCCCTTCTCTCCCACTCACAAATAAATGAATACATAAATGAAGTTTAAAAATAGAGAGCAGATTTAGACTCTCCATTGTTTGACTATTATGTCGCACTTCTCTGGGAATTGTGAATCCATGACTTTTGCACAAGCAGACAGCTGATAATGTAGTCAGTTCCTCTGCTGATGCCATACCATATTTTTAGCATGTGATACCAGAGTTTTCTGTACCCTTTCCAAAGTGACAATTGGATGTTCATGTAAGGGGCAGGTGAGATGGCTCAGCTGAAAAGTTGCCTGTGTGCAAGCTTGGCACCCTGAGTTCTCAGGGTGATTCCTGGAACTAACTCCCAAAAGTCATCCTCTCACTTCCACGTGCACGCTGTGGCACAAGTGCACCTGTTTCTGCTTCCAAATCTATGTATGTATTGTGTGAACATATGTGTGCGTGTGTCTGTCTGTCTGTCTATCTATCTATCTATCTATCTATCTATCTATCTATCTATCTATCTATCTATCTAAACTCTTTTTTTAAGACTGTTCCATTTAAAAGAAATCTCATTTAGCTGGGCTTCCTGGCAGAGGCTGAGGCAGGAAGATCCAAGCTATAGACTCAATCTATATATCAAGCTCAGGCCAGCCTGGGTTTCAGAAGGAGACCTTGTCTCAAAAAAAGGAAGGAAGCCCTTTTTAAATGGCCTCCTATTTTTGGTAACTGTCTACCTCTAGCAGAGAAGTTTTTTTTTTGTTTGTTTGTTTGTTTTTTTTGATTTTTTAATTTTTTCCAAATAGAGGAGTTCAGCCAGGAACAAAGATTCCAGGAGTCTTTGAATTGTGCACACTTCTCTGGTTTAAGGCAGGGATCCGGAGCAGCTTAGAAATATGTGGTCTTGGTTCCAGCATTGGTCCCATTTCCTCTTGGTTCTCCCTGCCTTCCTTCATTAACTATTTTGTAGAGTGGTTATCAGACCACATTCAGCTTCAGAAAGGAAGTGGTTTACTTTACCAGCCCTCAGCTCCCTTCCTATCCCCTTTCCACAAAGTATCAGGATAACCTTTATTTCAACTAGTGACTCTGACTTTTACATTCTTTTTAAGAAAAAAGTTTCGGCAGAGTGTGGTGACACTTGGCTGTAATTCCAATGCTTGGGAGGTAGAGGCAGGATAACTGCTAAGAGTTCAAGACCAACCTGGGCTACATAGTGAGTTCAGGCTATCCTGGGCCACAGAGGGAGACCCTATCTTTAAAAAAAAATTTACATTTACTTGTGGCTCTCAGGTTGCATTTCTTCCATTGGCTACTCAGGTTTCTGGTGTTGCTAAGTATAGCTGTATTTTCTCTGAACTCTTCCTCCAATGGAAGATGTTGGAAGCAGAGGCTGCTTGTCTTGTTTTCAGCTGGGGTGGGCTAGAGTTGAGAGCTACATGTTTTTCCTAAGTGAAGAGAATGGCGTACGCCATTCTAGGGTAGGCTTAGTTTTCTCAAGGACAGCCATTAAGAGCACCCTTTTTATTTGCAGAAGTCTCCTAGTTTGAACAAGGTATGCAATCATCTCACTGCTTGCACGTGTTAGGGATTAGGGATGTGTAGTCACGAAAGATAGTGAGTCGTTAAGTTCCGTGTGAGACCCACAGCTGCTGGAAGCTAGAGGTTTAGAGGAAAAGGATCACCTTGGCCTGAATGTAAGGAAGACTTCACAGCGAAAGGAGCTAAAAAGAGCAGGATGGGCTGACAAGATGGCTCAGTGGGTAAAGGGACCAGCATGCAGAACTGATAACCTGGGTTCAAGCCTCAGAACCCACGTGGGTGCAGGAGAGAACCTACATCCAGCAGTTCTCTCTGTACACTTGGCATTCTCTCTCTCAAATAAAAATGTCTTCTACAGGAAAGGGAGGGCCAGAGCAGAAGGGCGCAGAGGACGGAACACATCTTTACTATTTACAGAGTAGGACTCGGTGCTGTTGCATTTACCCCCGGAGCAATTTCAGGAAATGACTGACTCTATACTCTTTTTGCTTTTTTGGAAAAGGGTCTCTTGTAGCCCAACTGGAACTCACTGTGTGGTCCAGGCTGGCGTCACTTGCTGCACCTGCGCAGCCTCCCCGCGTGGGGATTGTAGGCCTCGATTATCCGCATTTTTACATAGGAAAATGGGCTCAGAGAAGCCAAGTTAGAATTCAGACCGGCAGTGATCTGCCCCAGCAGCAGTTCTGCTGCTTCCAGAAAAGAACAAATAGTGCAAGGAAAGAGAGGACAGGGAATGTGCACGTCATGGTTTGGGGTGGTGAATAGTCTAGTCAGGCTCCGGGATGTGGGCGCTGAAGGGGCAGAAGAATGGCACCACCTCCCTTGGTCATCCCAGGCCCAAGACGTGCCACTAATTCCAGAGCATTCCATCTGCGGCCTTCCTTTGGTTTGCCCTCTGCACAGAGCTGAGCGTGAGGGATTAGACGCTCGCCGGCTCTGCTGAGCAGAGCCGGGGGTGTGGGAGGTGGGGGGTTGCATGTGCTCCCTGCTTTCTGCTTGTCTTCCCCTTCTTTCCATGCTGAGGGTCTGACGGATTCTGCTTCAGCGCGCACTCACAGTGCAGCAGCCCGTCTTGCGAGTTTTGGAAGGTTCTCTGAGACCTGAGAACCCTTGCTCCGCCGCCTTTTCTCTGTTCCTCTTGCCTTTTCCCCCCCCATGAGGATGTAACCTGTCATGGTTACATCTCACTCCCTGCTTCAGTGAGCAGGTCACCGCCGTCTTGGTGTCCAGGGCAATTCTCGGTGTCCAGGAAGCAAAGGAACGTTCTCTGGTATCTAGTAGGAATTAGAGTCAAAAGAATTAGTATGTGTGTTTGCAGAATTCTCTTATCGCTTTGGAAGAATTTAATGTTGCCAGGCATGGTACACACATGTAATCCCAGCACTAGGGAGGCAAAGACAGGACTGTGAGACTGACCTGGGCTATATATAGCAAGTTCCAGGCCAGCCCAGGCTCTATAACAAGACACTGTTCCAAAACAAAACATGACACGCCCCCCCCCCCACAGAATTCAGGGCTGGAGAGGTGGCTCAGAGATGCCTCCCAACAGAAGGTTCTGAATTTGGCCTACACTTCTGACTCTGGTGGGTGAAGCCTGGGAATCATCCTGCATTACTCTACCTCCTTATTATTTTGCTCTGAGGTTTCCCAGGCTCTCCCTTCCAGGGCCAGAAAGAAGTGAAGGCCGCTGCCATTTCTGCCCACCATTTTTACATGAGATCAAGACTCAGGTCCTTTAATCCACGAGCCATCTCTCCAGCCCTGTCCCTTGCTATCTTAATCCTCCAAAATCTTTCCTATTTTGTCACACTCTCTGTGGATTTCATCTTGCCAGTTACTACTTGTAACCCAGTAGTTCTCAGCTGGGGCAATTTTATCCCCACCCCACCCCCAACCCTGGTGAAGTTTTACTAGGTCTGGAGACAAGTTCTGATTGTTAGGACTAGCGTGACACCTGCATCTACTGGGTAGAGAACATGGATGCTGCTAGATCCACGGATTTGCCCAAAGCAAAGAGTTAGCCAATTCAAATTAACCAGGCTGAAATGAAATTAAGACATTCTGCTATAGCCAATGTGTTTCTCTCTCTCTCTCTCATCTAGCATTCTCTTAGAAGCAAGCTGAGGTAGAAGTTCAGAGGAAACTTGACTTAGGGCCTGGGAGATGTAGCTCAGTTGGTGGACTGCTCGCCTACCACGCACAATGCCCAGGATTTGATCCCTGAAAGCACATAAACCAAGTGGGGGCAGCACGTGCCTATAATCCCAGCATTGGTGAGGCTGGGGTAGGAGGACCAAGAATTTGAGGACGGTCTGGTCTGCATAGCAAACCGTGCCTCAAGGGTAGGGTGGAGCTTGCCTACTAGTATGTGCGGGAGCCCTAGGTTCAATCTTCAGTACCTGAAAATAATAGTTCTCTTTTTTTTTTTTTCCTTTGAGACTGTCTAATATAACTCAAGATGGCCTTAAATCACTGTTTAAACTGAACTTGTATTCCTGATCCTCCTGCCTCTGCTTCCCAAGTACTAGGATTTCAGGCATGTGTCACTGTGCCCGGCTTAATAATTCTTGATGTACCTGCTCATTGGATTATTTTGAGGACTAAATGATCAATTAATACATGAAAAAAAATTAGAAAAAAAATCTGGCATCCTCGTTTGTACATGAGAACACCAAGGCCTTTCCCTGCTATTTTAGATGCTGTAAATGTGTTTTATTTAAGACTCTAATAACCAGGGAGATGCAAGGTTATTAATAGCAGCTTTCCTCCCTCCTTAGAGTTCTTATCAGCAGCTGGACTTTTCAAAGCATTAAAAATAAAAGTTGCAAGCCAGGACAGCTCTTGCCTATAATCTCAGCACTTGAGAAGTTGAGTCAGGATTTAAGGCAAGTGTGGGCTAAGTAGTGAATTCCAAACCCGCCTGAGCTAAAGATCTTGTCTAAAACAAAGCAAGACAACCCTCCACCCCCCCAAAAAAAAATTCCAGCATCTACAGTAATTTTGAATTTATTTATTTATTTGTTAAATTGTAGTTTTTTTTTTTCTTTTCTTCATTTCTTGTGTGGAAGTGTTTGCACATGTGTGCGTGTGCCCGTAGAAGCCGGAGGTTAACCTCAGGTATCATTCCCCAGGAGCCTGCATTCATCTATCTATCTATCTATCTATCTATCTATCTATCTATCTATCTATCTATCTATCTGAAAGAGTAAGGGAGGAAAGGAAGGAGAGAGAGACAAGAAGGAAAGGGAGAAAGGGGGAAGGAGAACTGAGAGAAGGTGTGGGGGGCACTGAGCTTACAGAATAGCTGTTGCTGGTAACTGATAATTGCTTCTTTGCTTCTGTAAAGCGTTGCTTGCTTCACAACGGAAACATTCCTTTTCTGTGAATGTTGTCTGCTTCACACAGATAGCAAATCCCTGACATTCCAGGATATAGTGTTTTGGTAAAACAGACTGCATTCAACCTGAGCACAGTGTAGCCGCTGCTTCGGCTAAATAAAGCCTCTCCCCTTTTTTAAAAAATTGAGAGAGAGAGAGAAAGTGTGCACATGTCACAATGCACAGATGGAGTCGAGAGCTTCGGGAGTCAGTATTTCTCCTTCCACCATGTGGATTTCCAGGAATTGAACTCAGCTCACCAGGTCTGCAAGCAAGCACCTTGCCTGCTGAGTCATTGGCCCCCATTACCTTATTTATGTTATGTAGGGTCTCTCAGTGGGGCCAATGAGCCCCAGGGGTCCAGGCTATACCTCCCCATTGAGGCTGTACCTCCCCATTGCTGGGGAAGTACATTACAAATGGGGAGGTACATTACGAGTGCACTCTACCACGCCAGGCTTTCATGCCTGACTTTTGCCAGATCTGAACTCAGGTTCTCTTGTTTATGCAGGAAGTGACTCAACCACTTGGCCAGCTCTGTTTTCCTATTTTGGAAATTGGATCAAGGAATGGCAAACTGGGTCTTATACTTATAGTTGTTTGTTTTATTTTCTGGGTTCTGGGAATCAAAGTTCTCAGGCTTGAGCAACACACATTTTCCCAACTGAGCTCCCCAGCCCCTTCATTATGATGTTTTCATATATTATATGTCATTTACTTGGTTCTCATTCATTCCCTACCCCCCACTCTACTCTCCCCACTCCCACCATGCCCTCTAATCTCGTCTGGCTAATTTGATTCCCTTTCCCAGTAGCAAGTATTCCTGCTCTTCTGAATCTTTTTCTTGGGTTCATAAAGGTATTTGATTATTTATAGTTATTGTTGGGACTTTGCAGGACAAATGTAGTTTCTCTGGATAAAAAACTAGATTTTATTTTTATCTTTTTAAAAAAGTCTCTTTGCCTGTTCTTATACTTTAGGAATGTAAAGATAGTTTCCCTTTTTTTTTTTCCTCTTCTTCATGTAATGTGTGTGCATGTATGTTGGCATGTATGTGGGTGCACATGAACTTGCAAATGCCTGTGTACGTCTGTGAGTTTGTGTGTGGAGGACTAAGGTTGATGTTGGGAATCATCCTCAGTCAATCTCCCATGTTACTCCTTGAGGCTACAGTCTCTCCATCAAAATCAGAGCTTGCTAGTAGGACCAAGTCTTAAAAGCCAGCTAGCTCACTGTAGAGACTGACAGTCTTTATAAGAGATGGGCTGCCAGGCCTACCTGGCATTTACATGGGTTCTGGGGATCTGAACTCTGTCTCTTTCACTTATGTGGCAAGTGCTTTAACCACTTAGCCATCTCCCCAACTCTATTTTCCTGTTTTGGAAATAGAGCCAAGGAGTGGTAAACTTGTTGATTACTTAAGGGTGTGGTTTGAATACATTAACTAGCCAAATGTTCTGTATTTTGACTACTGTGCATGCCTGAAGAAAAATAAGAAATCACACAAGTGTTTACTTCTCTTTTTAAAAAAATTATTAGAGAATGCGCATAGGCATATGTGGGTGTCAGAGGACAACTTTCAGAACTCAGTTCTCTCCTTCTACGTGTTAGACTCTGGGGATCCAACTCAGGTAGCCAAGCGTGAAAGCACGTGTCCTCTCCACGGGGCCACCTCACAGCCTTACTGTTCTGCAGGTTGACGTTCAAGGAGAGCTTAGAGAGGAAAGAACATTTCCCCACCAAGTGGATATGTATAGAGCATGGAAAATTTAGCTCAACCACTTGGGCCTTTTTTGCTAAACCCTCATATGCAATGTTAGGACCTGTAAGGTTATCTAAGCCATCTCTTCTCTTAAGATCAGTGAGAAGATGTGTGTGAAAGTCTGCGCAAGGAGAAGGTAAGTGGAAGTGTAGAGAGATGTCTGTTAGCTTCTTCTGTTTTCTGCCTAGGAGTCCCGGCCCCTGCATGTCGTATTGGGAAATGAAGCCTGCGACTTGGACTCCATGGTGTCTGCGCTTGCCCTGGCTTTTCATCTGACAAAGGTGAGTACCAGCAAATAGATGAGAAGACCTAGCTTAGCCGCTTGTCGTACGTAGCCTTGACTGTTAAAGTTGTATTTCACTGGGTGTGATGATGCACGTGTCAGAGGCAGCAATGAGATGGAGGCAGCGATGAGATGCAGGCAGGATCGGGCCCAGCCTGACTCCATAGACCCTGTTTCAATAAAAACAAAAATAAATTGGTGGGGCTGGGGAGATAACTTAGTTGGGGAAATACTTTTCTTGCAAGAATGAAGATCTGCCTTGATTCCTAGAACCCACATAAAAACTACAGGTGTGATGTTTGTAATCCTGCCCGTGATTCTAGTGTTGCGGAGGCAGATGGGCAGATTCCAGGGTCTCGGTGGTCAGTCAGCATAGTCTATACTTGGTGAATTTCAGGTCAGCAAGAGACCTGTCTCACAGAAAGATGAAATGTGGGGGCTGGAGAGATGGCTCAGGGGCTAAGATTCTGTCTTGCAAACAGAAGGTCCTGAGTTCAGATCCCAGGTCCACATAAAAACACCAGGCAGAAATAGCAGCAGCCTACACTTCAGCCCTGGTGGGCAGAGCCTGAGAAATCCCAAGAAGGAGGTAGAAGTAACCCAGGATGATTCCCGAAGTCACCCTTGGCCCTCACAGGGACACACAGTGCCCTCTGATAAATACACACACACACACACACACACACACACACACACACACAAAATATAAAAAAAAAAAAAAAAAAAGAAAGATGAAATGTGCCTGAGAAAGGATATCTGATGTCTTCTGGCCTCCACAAATGTGCCCCACTTTTAGTATGTACACACAGAAAATAATTTAAAGAGAGTTAAACCCTTAAATGACTTTTCAGTGTTACTGTAAGGAACAAATAAATAAGTCACAGTGACAGTTACTGAGTTCCTTAGGGTGTCAGCATATAGTATGTTTAAAATGTTTTATTTTTTAAAGATATTTATTTATTTGTGTGCACGAACATGTGCATGTACCGTAGTGCATCTGCTTACTTATACTGTGAGGTTTCAGGATCAGACTCAGGTCCTCAGGCCTGGCAACAAGCCCCTTTCCCCATGAAGCCATCTCGACCTGCTCTGCTTTTTTACTTTTTTGTTGTTTTAAAGTTTAAAAGAAAGAAAGGTTTTTAAACAAAAAAGGATTTATTTTGGTTCATGCTTTCAGAGGTTTCAATCCACAGACTTTGGCTCTATTGATTCCAGCACCACTAAAAATACATTTTTTTTTTTTTTTTTTGCACCCCAAAATATAAACATTAGATGGCCTTTATGCCCATGCATCACTGTATTGGGATTAAATGTCTTAATATTTATTCATTTGCTTATTTTCTTTTTTTTTTTTTTTTTTTTTTCACTGTTAACTCACTTTTTTATTTATTTATTTTTTTTTATTAAAAATTTAATTATACATTTTAAAATTTTTTACCAGTTCCCTCCCTCCCCCCTCCCCTTCCCCCAGTGTCTCCCCCCCAATTCCCAGAGAGTCCTTTATTGTGTTCGCCTAACTCTCCACTGGGTCCTCCTCTCCGATGACATATAAGGACCCAGTGGCATTTCCATAAGCCCTTTCTCTTGTTCCCCTTAAGCATAAGATCACTACTATGGCTGTCAATCCCTTGCCTCCAGGGGTCTCGGTGCCCTTAACAGATGCTAGACTTTATGAGGGCAAAAATACATATTTTATCATTATCATTATTAAGTATAGACACCTGCATGCACAGATACATGTGGAAGTAACAGGAAAACTCTTGGGGTTCAGTTGTCTTCTTTCACTGTGAGGGTTCTGGGAATTGAACTCAGGTCTCCAGGCTTATGTAGCAAGCGCCTTTATCTATTGAGTCATCTTGATTGTTCAGTTTTTATTGTTTATTTTTTTATTTTTGAGCTATTGTCTCATATATCCCAAGCCAGCCTTGAATTCATTATATATAGCCAAAGATGATCTGGTCCTAGAATTACAGGCACGTACCCCCATGCCTGGCTTTGTAGTGGTGGGGATTCCAGAGATTCATGTATGTTAGGCCAGCACTCTGTAAACTGACCTAAACATTCTAGCCCAACCCAGACTAACCCTCAAGAACTGATACTCTCTTTCCAAAGCACTACATCTACCCCAAGTCTTTCTGTGATTTATCTTGTTGAGTTTCATGTTATTGCAAAGAATGAGGGAAAGCAAGAACCACTTTCTTGGAACCTGAAGGTGTGGCTTAGTGGCAGAGCATGTATTTAGCCTGTTTAAATCCTTGGATTTGATCTCCACCATCCTTCATCCCACTCCTCAAAAATTTTTATTGACTGCGTAATTGTGGTTTTGAGAAGGTGATAACTTATTCTCTTTGGTCCTTTTTTTTGTATGTGTGTTAGGAATTGAACTCAGAGTCTGAGTGGCACTCCCAGTCCAGTCTTGTTACTTTTTCCTGTCTTTTCTGTTCCCTGTGTAGACCACTAAAGCAGAGGAAATCTTTATACCAGTTTTAAACATAGCACGTTCTGAGCTGCCTCTACGAGGTGACAACATCTTCCTCCTTCAGAAGGTTCAGATTCCAGAGGCCATGTTGATTTTCCGGGACGAGATTGACCTCCATGCGTTGCACCAGGCCAGCCAGCTCACCCTTACCCTTGTTGACCATCATGTCTTACCCAAGTAAGTACACAGGATCAGGGACCGTATCAGACTCTGATAAAGCAGATGTAATGAGATGAAGGGAAGAACAGATTTGCTTTTGTGGATCTCACAAGCTAATTATAATTGACAGATCATATCTGATATATGAAATTTACAAGTGCTATTATCAGTTCTGTAGTTATATGACGCTATGGCATAAAGGCATGCACTATGGCAAAAAGAAAAATATAATGAGTTCAAACTAAAGAAGAAGTCAAAAATAATTTTAATCTGCCTTCAATGTCAGCATTTTGTTCTTTTTGAGACAGGGTCTCATATATCCTAAGCTGACCTCAAAGTTGTCAAGGATAATGGTGAATTTCTGCCCCCCCTTCTCCACCTCCCCAGTGCTGGGATTACAGGCATGTGTTACCAGTCCTGGTTTATGTGATGCCAGGGACTGAGCCAAGGCCCTCCTGCATGCTAAGCAAGCACTCTGCCAACTGAATTCTATTCCCAACCACATTCTATTTTTAATTTTTCAAAAAGCAGCAAAAGTATTTCCTATATAAACCCTCTGTGACTTTAGAATAATATGTATGGTGAACTATAAATATCTCACTCATGTCTGTTTAACAAATGTACAACCCTAATTTAGGACTGGAAAAACTGCCAAAAAGCAATATGAGGATGAGACTAGCAGGAGTCTGTCTGGCTCCTGTTAATCTTAACATGTGCATTTTCCCCTGGAACACACTGTATTTGTAGCAAGAAATGACAGATGCTTAAGTGCATGGATGCAGCCATGGATTCATTCGTGAAAGCCCATTTATGAAGAGGAAGAGGGAGTGAGGCAAACAGATCCTTGTAATGGGTGCTGGAAGCAAGTGATAGCTGTGCTTTAGAGGACAGTAGGCACTTGGCTGAATGTACATGGAATGATTCATCAAAGCAACAGGAACTGGGGGCATGAGGAAAGGTTGTGTAAAGGAGTTGACCCTTGTGCCTAGTCTCAAAAGGATGAAGTGTTCACTCCCTAAATGGAGGGGAAGTTGACTAAAAAAGGACATTCTGGACAAAGTAACTGATAGAAAGCTAAGCCAGGCACATATGAAATAGCATGGCGAGCCAGGAAACTGGAATTTGTTCTGCACAGCTAGGACATAAAATGTGAGGGAAGTAGACATGGAGAAGAGCCTTGAAGAGGGGGGGTGCCAGATCATGGAGACCTCACGGGCCTTTCTGAGAATATTAGACTTTATTTTAGGCAATATAATACTTAATAACTATATTTATTCCAATTCTTTTTTTAATTAGTTAATTTATTTATTTTGTGTATGTGTGTGTCCCTGTGGAGGACCAAGGGAGACTTCGGGAATCATCCTGGATTGCTTCTACCTCCTTCTTGTTTCCTTCTGGAATTTCCCAGACTCAGAAGTGCAGACCTCTGTCATTTCCACCTGGTGTTTTTTGTGTGGGACTTGGGATCCGAACTCAGGGCCTTCTGCTTGGGAGGCAGAGTCTTAACCCCTGAGCCATCTCTCCAGCCCTATTTACTCCAAATTCTAACAGGATGAAGCCCTTTTTTTAAAATTTTTGTCTGTATTCTTTTATTTTAAATGTTCTTTCAGGGAGTTTTTTAATGAAGGAGAGCTTAGAAGGGCTCTTACTTTGAGGCAGATGATTGGTTAAGAAGACCATTGAAACAGTCCAGATGAGAATTGTTGAGGGCCAGAACATGGCAGAAGCAGAGAGTAGAAGAAAGGAAGGCATGGACAAAAGCCCTAGACCTGGTGACTTGCACTGGGTTGACTGTTAAAGGAATGAGGAAACAAGCAAGGTTCTGTTGGCTATCATGGTGGTCCACTGAAAAAGAACATTGAATATTTAGCTAAGGTACTGTAGTAGATAATTCCTAGAATTCACTTACGTGCCATTTACAGTCACCTCAGATAGAACTCTAAAGAGCACAGAGGGTGAGGCAGAGATACTTGCCCAAGACACCTGTCATTTTTTTCACGGTGGGGAGGTGGAAATTGAGGTGGAAATTGGCTCAAAGCATCTGAAGTGCTTCTGCCTACGTGTGTGTATGTTTGTGTGTGTGTGTGTGCGTGTGTGTGTATGTACCAGAAGGCACTGTATGTCCCTGTAGAGAACCAAGGGTGTCTTTGGGAATCATCCTGAATTGTTTCTACCTCCTTTTTGCTTCACTCTGGGATTTCCCAGCCTTTGCCCACGAGTGCTGGAAGTGCTGCTGTTTTTCACCTGGCAATTTTACATGGTACCGGGGATCCAAACTCGGGACCTTCTGCTTGTGAGACAGAGTCTTAAGCCCCGAGCCATCTCTCCAGCCCCCTTTTTTCTCTTTTCATCCTCCTCTCCTTTCCCCTCAGAAGTGACGCAGCCCTGGAGGAGGCAGTAGTGGAGGTGCTGGACCATCGACCAATCGAGCAGAAATGCTGCCCTTCCTGTCACGTGTCAGTGGAGCTGGTAGGGTCCTGCGCTACCCTGGTGGCAGAGCGAATCCTGCAGGGGGCACCAGACATATTGGACAAGCAAGTTGCAACCCTTCTGCATGGTAAGGGTGGCTTTAGGATTAGGACCTGGTGGGCTTCTTTATTCCTATCCCAAAAGTCTAGACTTCTAGTCTATATGTTCTCAAAGGCCACTCAGCTTGGACCAAGGTACACAAGGTTCTTTCAGGGAATAACTGGGTATTTGTTTAACTACCTATGGACAGGAAGAAGAGAGCAACTAACTCGAGGAGCTTCTTATGTACAGCATTATTTAATGGAAGGGAACTCCAAGAAACAGGAAGCAAAGCTGACGTGAATCCTATTAAGAAATTTTTAGTTATATGTTCTTAAGCAACCCTCTTAACCTCTGCTCTCTTTTTTTTCCATTTGTATTTTTGTATGTAAGAAAGAGCAAGAGAGAGACTAGCCTAGACTAAGCTTTTTCTTTTTTTTTAAGCTGCATTTTATTTTATTGTATTGTATTTAGTGTGTGTGTGTATGTGCGCACGTGTGTGTGTGTGTGTGTGTGTGTGTGTGTGTGTGTAAGAGAAAGAGAGAAAGAGAGAGAGCACTGTGTGTCCCTATGGAGGACCAAGGGTGACTTTGGGAATCATCCTGGATTGCGTCTACATTTCCCAGGCTCCGCCCACCAGAGCCGGAAGCACAGGCTGCAGCCTTTTCCACCTGGTGTTTTTACATGGTCTGAGATCCAAACTCTGGACCTTCTGCTTGTGAGGCAGAGTCTTAACCCCTGAGCCATCTCTCCAGCCCTAAGCTAGTTCTTCCAACATCAAAACTCTTGAACATGGAGCTAGTGAGATGGCTCAGCAGATAGAGCCACCTGCAGACCCAAGCTCAGTCCCCAGAAGAACCAAGCTCCCAAAGTTGTCCTCTGGCTTTCACACATGTGAATGTGCACTTGGCACATTAGTGTGCTCTCTCGCTCTCTCTCTTTCTCTCTCCCCCCTCCTTCTCCCTCTCCCTCTCACTCCCTCCCTTCCTCTTTCCCTCCCCTTTCCATTTTCTTCCATGCTCTCTCTCTTAAAACATTTTTAAAATGTTAAGTGGAATTTGGCCTGCTGAGGAGGCATCCCTCTGACGAGGTTGTAAATCTCAAGACTGCTGTGCGGTGACTTCTCCACCTCGTCCTCATATTCCTGCCCACATTTACTGGGTGTGGAAGTCTCCCTGAAGATACGGGCAGTCCCAGTTTCCTGGTTTGTTCAGTGGTTTGCTCTGCAGTCCTCTGGACTGTGTGACTGGTTTGGAGGTTGTGTGTGCGCTCATGGCTGTGAGTGGAGAGCTCCCTCACAGACTTCCCCTTGTGCTATCTCCTTTCTTCCTAGGAACCATCATCCTGGACTGTGTCAACATGGACCCCAAAATTGGGAAGGCAACTCTGAAGGACAACACGTACGTGGAGAAACTGGAGGGTCTCTTCCCAGATCTGCGCAAGAGAAATGACATCTTTGATGCTCTACAAAAGGCGAAGTTTGATGTATCAGGTATGAAGTGCAAGCAGAATTCGCCACCGCCCACATGAGAAAGCAAGGTTTGAGTGTGATAGTCTTGAGTGCCATCAAAGCGATTTCAGAGCAGAGAGAAGCGGCAGCAAGATGAGTCTGCTCAGGATCAGTCATTTACAGGTGATGCTTTTGCAATTCAAGAGGAGGAGGACTGAGTGTAGTGGCACACGATGGAATTCCCTCACTCGAGAGATTGATGCAGGAGGTTTGCAAGTTAGCTTGGCTATATAGTAAGAAGGATCCCAGCCGAGGCTGTATAGTGAGCCCTGTCTCAGAAGAAGAGAAAGGGGGAAGAGCTAAACTATGGCTCAGTAGAAGAGCACTTATTTAGTATGTACATGATCTTAGGTTCAGTACTGCAAAAAAAAAGAAATGAAAAATCTCAAATGGTTCTGTCTAATCTGTGAATTTAGGACATAAGTAAACTAAATTGAGAAAGAGTAAATTGTCAGAGGGAGAGTTATGCAATCAGTTACAAAGAATCAAAAACCTTCCATAGTCTTCCAGTTACTTATGTTGACACACAAAAAGAAAAAGAGACATTGAGGGGAAAAACAGTACCACATGGACCTTGGGGCCAAGGACGTAGCAGGATATTAGAGCTCTTGGCTGCATACGTGCTCAAAGCCCTTGGTGTGCTCAAAGCCCTGGGGACAGTGCTACAAAAGATTGGTGGTGTCTAAAAATAAAGACTTCTTTTAACCTTCTGTATAAAGTCTTGTGCTGTGAAGGTAACCATCTAACTATTGTAACTCAATTACTTATCTATGTACTTTTATTTTTTATTTTTATTATTTTATGCATGTGTATATGCAGGTGTGTGTATATGCATGTGTGTGTCTGTGTGTGTGTCTGTGTGTGTGTGCATGTATCAGAGTGTATCTGTGTGTTCCTGTGGAGGACCAAGGGTGACCTCTGAAATCATCTTGGATTGCTTCTACTTCCTTTTTGCTTCACTCTGGGATTTCCCAGGCTCTGCCTTCCAGAGCTGCCATTTCTACCTGGAGTTTTTACATGGGATCCAGGAACCCAACTCAGGTCCTTCTGTTGTAAAGCAGTCTTAACCTCTGAGCCGTATCTCCAGCCCAACTCGATTATTTAAGTAATTTATCATATAATTATACCTTATCTCCAGCCCAACTCGATTATTTAAGTAATTTATCATATAATTATACCTTCTCTGTTTTTTTTCCGTATTTGTTGCCCCATCACCACTCTAACCATTCCCCCCAAAATCTTTTTTTCCTTTTCCTTATCTTACCTTCCTATTCTCTGTTTGACTTCCCCATCCCTGCGTTATAGGACTGACCACTGAGCAAATGCTGAGAAAGGACCAGAAGACCATCTATAGACAAGGCACCAAGGTGGCCATCAGTGCCATATACATGGATTTGGAGGTGAGAACAAGGTCATGGTAACTGTCCTTGTTTCCATGTCCTCTGTCACCATCGCTGTCCCACTGTAATGGCCTGTGTATCTTCATGCCTCCCTCGCACTTTCAGACTCCTACGAGTCATTCCCCTCCTAGCACCAGTGAGAGGTTGTTGAGACAGGGCGTCTCTCGCCTCTGCTTCCCAGCTGCTGAGGTTACAGAGGAACAACCTCTTAGAGGTGTAAGTCAGGGGCTGGAGATGACTCAGGGGTAGAGCCTCTGTCTCAAAAGCAGAAGAACCTGAGTTCAGATCCCAAATCCCATGTAAAAGCACCGGGTGGAACCGGCTCTGGAAGGCGGAGCCTGGGAAACTGCAGAGCAAAGCAAAAAGGAAGCTGAGCAATCCAGGATGATTCCTGATGTCACCCTGAGCCTCCACAGGGACACGCAATGTCCTCAAATAAACACACACACACACAAGTTAAATTAAATTAAAAAAAAAGTCAGATTATACCAAACACTCTTGCCTTTCCTTGCCTGGTGCTGTTTATTCCATTTGAAAACTGCGATATACTTCAGTCTGGTGCTGTTATCTTTCTCCGTGGCAACACCAGGCCTGTGCTGTCTGCCCTGTGGCCACATCCTATTTCACACTCTGCACTTACTTTGTTCTTTATAGATGCACATGGCTCCTATCGCTCAGGCCTCAGTTCAGGTGTGTCCTGTTTGAGAATCACTTCCCTTCGCTTGGTAGACATGGTGGTATGCACCTGAAATCCCAGCCCTTGGGAGAATGAGGCAGGTGGATCTTGAGTTCCAGGCCTGTCTCTAAAAATCAAAAATCAAAATGAATGAATGAATGAACGAATGAATGAATTGCCCAAAATTAGCAGATAGTTTGTCTTGTTTTCTTTTTAGCACTCGACACACTGAAATTATCTTTTTTCAATGTTCCTTTGTTTAATGGATTTGACTTCCTCCATTGGATTATTAGCTACACCATAGCAACCATTCCTTTCAATGGTTTTCCATCTGACACCTTCTCTGAGACAGTGCCTAGCACATAGTGACTGCTCAGTAGTTTTGTTGAGTGGGTGGATGAATGTGACTTTAATAATAGTATTTTAATACCTGTTTCCATATTACTTAAGACCTCTAATAACCTGACCTTTATTTATATTTATAAAATATGTAAGTATACACAAATGTATATATAGATGAATATATAGTATCTAAATATATTCACTATATGTGAATATTTATATAAATAATTTGAGAGTGAAAGAGAGAGAAGGAAAGTGCATGCATGTATGCTCCGGAGCACAGATGTAGGTCAGAGGACAACTTTCAGAAATCAGTTCTCTCCTTCAGCATTTGGGCTTCTGGGAATTGAACTCAGGTCACCTGTTTTCCAAACAGGCACCTGATTGGCCAAGCAGCCTCATTGGCCCCAGTAACCTGTATGTATAACCTCATATACATACACTGTACAAGCTATCTGTCAAGCACTACATAAAAATATGCTAAAAATTATCCTCTGCACTCCATAGGCACACTGTGGCACACACTTCACCCCCCCAATCAGTTACAGATACATCGTTAATAAATGTATACATTAATATGAAAATCAATTTTAAAATTGCAACAACAGGGCTGGAGAGGTGGCTCAGGGGTTAAGCCTCTGCCTTGCAGGCGGAAGGTCCTGAGTTCGGATCCCAGATCCCACGTATAGACGCCAGGCGGAAACGGGGGCGGCCTGCGTTTCTGGTCCTGGTAGGGCAGAGCCTGTGAATCCCGGGGCAGAGTAAACAAGGAGGAGGTGGAGGCAGTCCATGGTGGTTCCTGAATTCGTCCGTGGTTCTACACACACATGCGCACACACACCATACATGCACAATTGAATAAATAATAATAAACAAAAAAATTAAAAAAAAAATTGCAACAACATAACATGGCCTTTTCTTTGTGATTTATAAGGCTTCTTAAAGTTTTTCCATTCATGAGCCTTGCACCTGATTACATATCCCAAGTATATACGTACATAAAATAGGTATATAAATTAAGTATTTACTGTTGATAAATCATAAAGAAATTATTTGCATGTTTTGTATGTGCGGCGTGCTCAGTGTTTGGGCATACATGTGCAAGTCAGAGGGCAACTGAAGAGCGTCAGTCTTCCCTTGTTTGAGACGGGGATTCTTAGTGGAAAGAGGGCTGAGAGACTGCATATGCCAGGCTAGCTGGTTCATGACCTTGTGGTATCTCATGTATCTACTTCCCATTGCCCATAGATGCCAAGGACTAGACATGGCATCTTGCTTGTGTGGGTGTGGGTATGTGGGGGGGGAGGGATGGCATGGTGTGTGCCTGTAGAGGACCAAGGGTGACTTCAGGAATCATCCTGGATTGCTCAGCTTTCTTTTTGCTTTGCTCTGGGGATTTCCCAGTCTCTGCCTTCACAGCTAGAAGTGCAGGCCGACACACCATTTCAGCCTGGGGTTTTTATATGGGACCTGGGATGTGAACTCAGGACCTTCTGCTTGTGAGGCAGAGTCTTAACTCCTGAGCCATTTCTCCAGCCCTTGACTCAGCAGTTTTAAAAACCAAGCATTTCAGTGCTTATGTGATGACTCAGTAGGTAAAAAGGTGTCTAGAAGTGCAGGCCGACACACCATTTCAGCCTGGGGTTTTTATATGGGACCTGGGATGTGAACTCAGGACCTTCTGCTTGTGAGGCAGAGTCTTAACTCCTGAGCCATTTCTCCAGCCCCTGACTCAGCAGTTTTAAAAACCAAGCATTTCAGTGCTTATGTGATGACTCAGTAGGTAAAAAGGTGTCTCTGTGAGCTTGATCCTCACACGGTGGAAGGAGAAAACTGACTTCTGAAAGATGACTTCTCACCCCCACATGTGCACCATAGCATGCACATTCTTATGCTCTCTCTCTCTCACACACACATAAATTATTAAAAAGTAAATAAAGCAATTTATTTACAATCCAAAGATATAGTAATTTGGTACTAATAACATGCATGGTAAGAATATATTAACAGTCTTTGTTTTCCATAATTAAACCATTTATTTCTATAAGAAGAGCAGAAAATTTCGGGCTGGAGAGAGGGCTGAGAGACTAAAACCTTTACCGTGAAAACAAAAGGACTTGAGTTCAGATCCCTAGATCCCACGTAAAAACGCCAAGCGAATATGAAGTAGATTGTAATTTCAACCCTGAAAGGCAGAAACTGGGAAACCACAGAGTAGTAAAACAGTAAGGAAAGTAGGTAGAGCCATGCAGGATGATTCCCAATGTCACCCTTGGGTCTCCATAGACACATACACTCAAATGCTCTCTTGTATACACACACCCACTTACATATGCGTGGGAAAAGAATAGAAAAGTTTATATGTACAATAAAAACCCTACCATTCATAAAACTGTTGTATGTAACTTAGTTTGGGAAACACATGATAACATAAAAAGCTTATATGGTAGCCTGACCCACCTCACTAAAAAGAAAGAGCCAAGGATATTTTGCCATGTTTTATTTTTATGTTTTGTCATTCTGTTTTAGAAGATACATGGAAAAGAGCTTGCTCATTTGTTCATAAGAGCAGGAAAGCCTCCCCTCCCCTCCCCTCCCCTCCCTCCCCTCCCTTCCTTTCCCCTGCCCTCCCCTCCCCTCCCCTCCCTTTTTCTTTTTCTGTTTTCATATGTTCATCAGTGTGGGGGGATGGCACAGTTATGCTTATTCACAAGCGTGTCCATGTGCATGTGTGGCTGTGCATGCACATGATTTCAAGAATCCTCCTCCATGACTCTTCCAGAGTCCTTGATCCATCACACCCAGCACTTGCTGACAGGGCTGGTCTTGCTAGGCAATATGGTGTCAGGATTCCCAGTCTCCGCCTCCTGAGGCTGGAATTCAGGTGGGTCCTTGTACCACCTGCATCTTTGCATGAGATCCGGGTACCAGAATGCTGGTCCTTTCGCTTGTGCAGAAAGCAGTCTCCAGCCATCTGCTCTGTGCACTCATGAGGGCGGTAACCAGGAAGGTCCAGCTGCCTTCATAACTCTCCATTTCTTCCCTTCCAGACCTTTCTACAACGGCCGGACCTCCTTGCAGATCTCAGTGCTTTCTGCCATGTTCACAGTTATGATGCCCTGGTTGCCATGATCATCTTTTTCAACACTGGAAATGAGCCAGTGCGACAGTTGGCTGTTTTCTGTCCTCATGTGGCACTTCGAACGACAGTGAGTCTATCCCTTCTCCGCCCTGAGGGTCACACAGAGCCTGCGTGTAGCGCTGTATTCTACGCTCTGTGCTGTAAGACCTTGCTCGAGTCTTGTCTTACACAGAGGAGGTTTCTGTTGTTTGTTTCTTGGGACAAGGTCTCAGTCAGTGGCCTAGGCTGGCCTCAGATGCACAGCAGTCTCCTTGCCTCAGAGGCCTCTCCAGCGCTTGGCTTACGGGTGTGAACCACCACCCGAACTACCAGCGACACCGAGGTTCTTGACCTGTTTCCAGAATCTCCTTCCCTGCTTTTGTTTCATACTTTATACATGGGAATATCCCGAAACACACTATCATTAAAAGAGGTCGATTCCAGAGAAGATTACAAGCTACAGTTTCTGGTTAGAAGGAAATCGTTTCTTGTCATGCTTGGCGGCTTATCACTTGGGCAGTTGGTCTAGAGCTAGACACAGAGAGACTGTTTAAAGCCAAAGGTTGTTTGTCATCCCCGCTATGTGAAAGGGCCGGGACAGGAGGACAACTTAAACACAGGCTGTCAAGGCTAGCCCAGGCAACACAGTGCAGCCCCCTTCAAAAATAAATAATGAATTAAAAAAGAAAATAAGAAATGCTAGAAGTTGTATAGAAAGAAGAAGAAGGGAAAAAAGAAGTCATATAGACATGTTGAGTTTGGGTCCAACCTAGGTTACACAGTGAGAATTGATCTTTAAAAAAAAGTTGCAAAGTGGGCATGGTGATAAATCCAAATTCCCATAATCCAGCAGTCCAGGAGATAGGAGGGGGTTGGGGGAAAGTTCCCAGAAGTTCCAGGCTAGTTTGGTTTACACAGCAAGTTCCATGTCAGCCAAGGCTACAGAGTGAAACCCAGCTTCAAATAACAGTAAAAAAAAATGAGGGTGGGAAATGACAGAGGAAGAGCCTAAATAGGGAATTTGAGTTCTTGTTTTTTTAATTTTGTGTGTGTGTGTGTGTGTGTGTGTGTGTCTGTCTGTCTGTCTGTCTGTCTGTGTCTGTGTGTCTGAAATAAAGACAAGCATGGTGGACAAATCTCTAATTCCATCACTAGGAAGGCAGAAGCAGAAGGACTACCCATGGGTCTGAAGCCAACTTGTTCTACATAGGTCAGCCTAAGTTTACGTCATGAGACCCTGTTTAAAAATAATAATAAAAAGGGTGATCTAGCCCCTCATGGCCCTCTAGTGCTGTGAGTCTGTTTCCAGCTGCCTACTTCTCTTGGAGGCAATCTAGCCCCTCATGGCACTCCAGTGCCATGAGTCTGTTTCTTGTTCCTTGTTTCTCATGAATTCCATGCCTAGGCAGCGTGAGTTCTCATGGGCTCCCTAGCCCCTCATGGCACTCTATTGCCATGAGCTCTGTTTTATTTCTGCTTCTCATGGAGGCACCCTAGCTCCTCATGGCACTCCACGTCCGGAGTCTGTGAGTTCCAACCTTTCTCTTTTCTAATAAACTCTACCTTAATTCTCAAAATAATAATAATAATAAAAAGCAGGAGCTGGGAGTTAACTGAGAGGTTGACTGGCTTCCTTGGGTTTGATCTCCAGCACTGCAAAAAGAAAAAAAATGAGTTCGTTTTGCTCTATTGCTTGACAATTCCTAGACATTAGAGCCTTAGATTAATGGTAGGACGTATCCCTAACACTTGTGAGGCCCAGGGTTCGATCCCTAGCACCTCCAAAAAAAAAAGACACTAGACTTAATCTGGTTAGTGGTAAGCTCGAGAGAAACGACCCAGGACCAGGTTTCTTTTCTTTGTTGATCTTCTTTTCGGCTGTAATGATAGTTAATGTTTCATCCTGACACCTGGGAGTCATGTCTTCTGGATCACTTGAGGTATTCTCTAGATTAAGTGGCATCTGGCAATGCCTTTGAAATCTTGTCTTATTGCATAGCTGAGGTGGAAAGACCCAGCTTATTTGTGGGAAGGACCATTTTCTAGACTGGTGGTGCAAGCCTATTTAAAGGGGAGAGGGGCTGGAGAGATGGTTCAGAGGTTAAGACTCTGCCTCACAAACAGAAGGTCCTGAGTTCAGATCCTAGGTCCCACATAAAAACACCAGGCAGAAACAGCAGCGACCTGCACTTCTGGTTCTGGTGAGCAAAGCCTGGGAAATCCCCAGAGCAAAGCAAAAAGGAGATAAAAACAATCCAGGATGATTCCCAAAGTCACCCTTGGTCCTCCACAGGGACACACAGTGCCCTCTGATACACACACACACACACACACAAAATAAACAAATAAGTAAAGTTTAAAAAAAGTTTTTTTAAGTTTAAAAAATATAAAGATGGAGAGAGCTAGGTGAGTGTAAACAGGCAAGTTGTGCGTGCATGGGTTCATCTCTCCATGCTTGCTGTAGACAGTTGCTTCAAGCTCTTGCCACCCTGACTTCCCTGGAGTGATGAAATGAAACCTGGACTCTGGGCCAATTAAACCCTTTCTCCCTTAAGTTGTCTAGGTTGGGTGTTTTGTTGCAGCAACTTATAATAAAACGAAAGCAAGCCACCTTTCCTATCTCCTTTTTTGGTTCTTCTGTTAGTTACCAATTAACTCGGGGAGAAATTTTTAAGTGGACTTAAGACTCTGGGTTACTTATTCTACTTGAAGCCTGCTAAGATAATACAGCCAGAAATCCTTTGCACTCACAAAAGGTACATCTGCCCTTTCCTCTTTTCTCTTGCTTTCTCCTCCAGTGTAAGAGTGTTTGGCAGTAAAGAAAGAACTAAGTTTTATGATTGAGTCACACACTCTTTTGTTCTATGCTTACTACTACTTTTTTTTTTTTAGCTAAAAAAAAGCCAGGAAACTTCTGAACTATTAAATGACAAGCACCTTTAGGTTAGTCTGGTGCAGTCATTAACATCCATAAAGTACATTGCTGAGCAAAGGTAGATGCTCAGAACACGATTGCTCTGGACCAGTGAACTAGCTCAGCAGAAAAGCTCGAAAACCTGGTGACCCAAGTTCACTTCCCAGAAACCCACATGATAGGAGAGAACTGACTTCCGAAAGCTGTCCTCTGGCCTCTACCTGTGCGCCTGTCCCCAGTCACATTAATTACATCAACCTGTTTATTCTGGTCACTTCCAAGATTGTTGGCACTGACTACAGAAAAAATTACTGTGAAGTCTATTAAAAAAAAAGGGGGGAAAGAGGGGAGCGATGGCTCAGCCGCGAAAGCAAAAAGGCCTGAGTTCAGATCCCAGATCCTATGTTAATACTCCAGGGGGAAATGACATCATCCTGCACGTCCAGCTCTGAAAGACAGAGCCTAGGAAATCCCAAAGCAAAAAGGAGGTATAAGTAATCCAGAGTGATTCTGAACATTATCCTGAGACTCCACAAGTACACACAGTGCCCTTTTACACACACACACACACACACACACACACATACACACACACACACAGCAAATGCCCTTCTGCGTTCCAGAATCAAGGTCCCTCTTGAGATTGTTCTGAAGCAGTGTCAGTGTTGGATGATTGCTACACAGGGAAACAGAAATCCTCGTAGTGTCTACCAGCCCCCCTTTCCCACCTGTGTGAGGCATAGTATAGTTCATTTAGCATCTGGTTTTGGTTCTAGAGTTGGCTTTGATGTAGATTTTGCTTCATACAAAACATGACATGACAAAAAATAATTATCTGAGCATCAGTTTCCCTGGCCCTGAGGAGTACAATAGACACATCAGTTTAAATGTTTTGAGATTTGTCATTAGTCGCACTCGCACCTCCACTGTCTGTCTCTGCCCTCATTTTGGTTTTTTTTTGTTGTTTTGTGTGTGTGTGTGTGTGTGTGTTGTTTTCTGCCTCAGTCCTTCCCTTGCTTCTGTATAGGTGCTGGTTCCATCCTAGCTAGTTCCGGTCCTCGAGCGCAGATACACATTAGAAACATAGATTAGAGGTCGAGAGACTCTAGTTCAGATACTGCTCTCATCAACGTGATTTTGCTGTACACAAAACTTTGTTCTCTGAACTTTATTCCTCTGTCAATGAGACAATGCATAATCTAAATAGAGATCTTCCAGCTGCACAAAGTGACTCATCTTTGTAATACTAGTATACAGGAGGCTGAAGCAGGAGGATTGCAGTGAATTCAAGAACAACCCAGTCTTCCTAGTAAGTTTTAGGAAAGTCAAGGCTACAAGAATTAAAAAAAAATAAAAGGTGGGGGGGGGTTCATGTGGTGGAAATGTGACTCGGTTGGTTTAGTTTTTCCTCAGCTTGCTTGAAGCCCTCTCACATAAAGCCAGGTGTGGTGTAGAGCGACTGTAACTTCAGAAGTTCAATATCATCCTTATAGGCACGTTCAGGTCAGTCTAGGATACGTATGACCCTGTACTTTAAAAAAAAAAGTCCTTTTGTCTCAGACAATAAGACCGAAGTCTAGGTGACTTCATTCAAAACTTTTCTCCTGTGCTGAAACCGCTTAGAAACTTCTCTCCTTTGTTGTACCATGTGGTATATCATTTCTTGTTCTTCTTGTCTCCGCTGTAGATCTGTGGGGTACTGGAGCATTCCAGTTCCCCGCCCCTGGAGCTGACCCCTCTCGTAAGTGTCCACCCCAACCTCCAAACCTATCATCAAGGCAACACTCAGGCCTCTCGGAAGAAGCTCCTGCCGGTGCTCCAGGAAGCCCTGTCCACATACTTTGACTCCAGGAAGGTCTCTTCGGGGCAGCCTGAGATGGGCGTGTTCAGGGAGCAGGTGGACAAGGAGTTGGACAGGGCAGGTACCTCCCTGATTTCTGGACTGAGTCAGGACGATGAGGACCCGCCACTGCCCCCCACACCTATGAACAGCTTGGTGGACGAGTGCCCTCTGGATCAGGGGCTGCCCGAGTTCTCTGAGGAGGCCGTCTTGGAGAAGTGCAATCAGATCTCGCGGTCCCAGGCGGCCCCGTCAAATAAGTGACCATAGGAACAGGAGGGGAAAGTGGGGGTGGCTTGGCCCACCTCAAATGCATGTGTTGAGGTGTTTGACAATTTCAGCAACGTGTCTCTTCATTGCTGTGGGATCTGGTGTACTGTTCTCATCCACCCGGGGGAGGAAGGAAGGAAAGCAGCTGCTCTGAGAAAGCTTCTGCCTTTCCTCTCCCGCCTCGACCGTTCCGACAAGTTCTATTTAACCTTATTCTTTAAATCTGCTCTGATTTTTCCTGTCTCAGTGGCCAGGGTGCAGTGTGATGTGCCCAGCAGAGTAGGCTGAAAGTGTGGAGGCTCCATGGAAGTGTCCTCAGTAAGGTCCAACAGAGCTGATGTCTGTCATGGAACCAAAAGTTCTTTACTTGTCTCCACGAGTTCATTCTTTTACTTTTTTTTTGAGACAGAATCTCATGTAACCCAGGCTAGCCTTGAAGTACCTATGTAGGTAAGGCTGGCATTAAACTCATAATCCTCCTGAGTGCTGGGATTATAGGCATGTGCTATAATCTGGTTATCTCCTTTCTGGGCATTCAGGAGGCACCCAGGAAAGCCTTAACACCTCATAGGCATTTTTGCCACGATGGCTAAACTAGAACAAGAGCCCTGAGCATGTTGTCTCCTTCAGCAGCAGATCTGACAATTTCTTGTCCATCTCTCTCTAGTTTGTTCAAGGTAAAAAAAAAAGCACGGAGTTCCGATACTGCCACACACTCTTTTGGAAAACCACTTTACTGCACTCATTTTCCACATCTATAAAACAGGGTTAGGACTAAATGTTCCCTGATATTCTATGCTCTGCCTCTTGTTATCATCCTTTCTCTCTTCTGCTTCTCTGTATTTTCCTTTTTGTTTCCCCTGGGATGCTCAGGGTCACTGGATTGTCTGTATTTATGTGTGATTGTGCCAAGGCTCATGCAGCATGTACAGGGTTATAGTTTATGCCATGGTGGCCCATCGTGAGATCCTCCCAGCAACTCGTTCTGCATGTGTAGTCTTCCCTGTTTTTATCAGACAACTTGTTCCCTCTATTTTGACTCCATACAAGTTGCCAACAATTTCACTGAACAGTGGGGTATGCGGTGGTTTTGGTGTGGCATCTTCCAGTGTGAAGGGGACGTCTGACTTCACTTTGAGGGTATAATGTCTGTAGCCATTTGGACCGTGGAAGTAGTGGTGTGATCACTGAACCAAAGGAATTTATGTTTTGTAACTTTGGTACGTTATTTTGCATTTTGTTAAAGTATTAAATACTTTTTCCTGTTTGAGTCTTTTTGTTTCTTTTTACAAGTGTGGGCGGACCTTTCCAAGAATTGTAGTAGCCTCCTGGAGAGGCATCCATCTTCCTTTCTCCCCTGCGCTCCTCTCAGAAACAGCTGACTCTCCC
Organism: Typhlomys cinereus; assembly: GCA_023101885.1. Lineage (NCBI taxonomy): Eukaryota > Metazoa > Chordata > Mammalia > Rodentia > Platacanthomyidae > Typhlomys > Typhlomys cinereus. Next base: position 1,548,994 of record JALPQD010000346.1, on the reverse strand, counting down.
TATCCTCAGGATCCTTTTTATAATACATGTTAGGCTAGCGCCGAATCACCAAGCTGTATCCTCAGCTCTTTATTTATATTCATGTATTTATTTTATTTTATTTTGAGATAATGTCACTAAGTTGTCCAACCTGGCCTCGCTCTTCTGATTCAGATACCTGAATAGCTAGTATTACAAAATTACAAGCCTGCCCACTAGGACTTGTGCATATTCTCTCTCTCTCTCTCTCTCTTTCTGTAACTTCTCCTTTCCCTCTCCCCTTCTTTTTTTTTTTCTCTCTCTCTCACACACAAAACAACTTCCGGAAAGAGCTAACAGGGTTGCCATGCATTCAACATCCACTTGGGCTGCAGTATAAGATGCTGTATCCAAAACCAAAACAAACAAAACCCCAAGGCTTCTAGAAGGTTATAAGAATTTTGGACAGGAGAACAAATGGCCTCAACTAGACTGGCCCAAGACTTGCTATCCTAAATGCACTCTCCCGATAGCCCGCCCCCACACAGGAGGCTGGGTTTTTCTTTTGGGCGAACCTGCTCTTTGGGAGGGGAGGTAGCAAAACCTGTTTGAAGATGAGGTTACCTCCCTTCCACACCTCCCGCCTCCTTGAGGCAAGACAAGAGCTGAGACTGGAAAGGGTGAGAAAGTGTTCAGGGCCGGACAGCAGCTCCCCAGCAGCCGCCAGCCTTTAGAGAACACAGGAACCATGCAGGAGCCAGGAGGAAAGGCAAGCGCCCAGCTCGGGTGAGTAATGGCTATGTGATTAGAAATGGGCTGGGTTTCCTACCATCTACACCTTCCTGGCTGGATCAAGGGGTTCCTTAAAGTAAGAAGACTAAAGAAAATATGCAGACAAGGGACAGCGGGGATGTAGCAGTGTGGAGACAAAATGGGAATCCAAGATAATTCTCTTTTTTTAAGAACAAATTTCTGACCCCATGGACTGGCACAGGTCTCAGGAGAAATACTTTCAGGCAGTAGGATCCTTAGGGGCAAAGGGTGAAACAGAGGTAGGGGAGTACCCATATCAGTGGGCCCCAAAAGAAGGGCTTCTCTGTCTGCCACAGAGGGTTGAACCCCCAAGAGAACAGATGATACAGAGGGAACCCCAGCACTCATAGAAACAAAGGACAGGAGAATAGGAGGGAGTAGACTGGGCCCACATAGGGATGGGAGGGAGGATGGGAGTGGAGTGAAGGGAGGCAAGAAGCGTGTATATTAAAATGTAAATTTATTAAATTTACCAAAAAAAAAAAAAACCACGTTTCTATGTTGTGTATGGTGTAATGTAACTTTGTTCTTTGTTTTCTAACTCAAGAAGAGCCGTCAGGAAACTGACCCAGAACCCAATTTAGGTTCAGGTTCTCCTCCCCATTGTATCTCTCCCTTCCTTCTTCCTCTATCCTATGTTGTGTTTTCTCCTAGCAGGGTAGAGGAGGGGCAGCCTGACCACGTGCCATCTGCTCCTATGTTGCCCAGAGTTAGCCGAGCAGGTCTGTCTGGGTTCCAGTCAATTAGAATGCAAGATGTCTCTCACCCCTACATTCTAGGTGGATCTATGGTCATAGAGGCAAACATGATTAGTTTTATTGTCAGTCGCTTCTGCAATAAAGGGGTGGGGGGGGCAGCAAGATGGCTCATCAGGTAAAGGCGCCCGCTCACACACTTGGTGACCCTGAGTTCTAATCGCCAGAGGCCCACAAGGTGGAAGGAAGGAACCAACATCCAAAAGTTATTCTGACCTCCACTTGTGCACCTTGGCATGAATGCGTGCCCTCCCCTGAAATATTTGCAACAAGTCAATTTAACAGTAAGGAAATTTGCTGCTGGCAAGTGGTGAGGATGAAATAGCCACAGAAGTCAAGAGATGCGTGCCCCTTGTGACAACGCTGTTCCTCTCCAGTCTGCCACCCGTCATCCAGTTCCCTGGGACCCCGTCCAGGACCTCACGATGCTCTTTTCTTCTTGGGGACTGTCAGGGTCAGGGAGAACACAGGAGCATCAAAGCCTGAAGCAGCCCTGAGACTTGGAGAACTGGAGCTGAAGGAAGAATGGCAAGACGAAGAATTCCCCACGTGAGGCGGCAGGAGGGAGGCCGGGGAGGGCGAGTCAGCACTGAAGGAAAGAGGCGAGAGCAAGGAAATGACAGTTGATCAGGAATCCTGAGCTTGATGCCTTTAGCACACCCTGTCCTTTGTGACCTCCTCTCTAGATTACTTCCTGAGGAGGTTGGGCCTCCTGGAGATCCTGAAGCCCCTCAGCAAGACTCACAGGCAGGTGGGTAAAGCAGAACCAGACCATAAGTTTTGATTCAGCCAGAGTCTCACCATATAGCTCATGTAGCTCATGTAGCTGTATTGTATGGCCTGTGCTGTCCCTCTGAAGTCCAGTTTCTCCCTTTCCCAAAGGCCTCCTTGTGTCACCTTTTTGTTCAGAGTTCATCCCAATCATCTCTTTAAACATTTTGTGTGTGTATGTGTCTGTGTGTGTGTGATCAGAAGGCACTATGTGTCCTTGTGGAGGACCAAGGGTGACTTCAGGAATCATCTGGATTGCGTCTACTTCCTTCTTTCTTAGCTCTGGGATTTCCCAGGTTCCTCCCACCAGGACTGGAAGTGCAGGCCACCGTCATTTCTGCCTGGCGTTTTTTACATGGGACTTGGGATCCGAACTCAGGACCTTCTTTTTTGTGAGAGTCTTAACCCCTGAGCCATCTATCTTTCCAGCCCCCACTCTTTTAAAATTTTTTTTTATTTGTTTGATTCTGTATTTTTCAGACAGGGTCTCCAATGCAGGTTAACCTGGAGTTTATATGTAACCCAAGTTGGCTTCAAGTTTACAGCAATCCTCCTGCCTCAGCCTCCCAAAGTGCAGGAAGTACAGGGTGTGAATCACCACGACTGGCTTCATGACTTCTATATTCAGGAATCCTGTTTGTTATAGAGTCTCCTGTAGCCCACACTGGGCTTAACTTGATATGTAGCCAAGATGGCTTTGAATTGCTGATCCTCCTGCCGCTGCCTCTTGAATCCTGGCATTACAGGCACGTGCTACCACACCTGACTTGCATACAGGAGTTCAAATTGCCACCACCATCTCCAACTTAAGCATTTTTCTGGGTTTTATTTTTTAATTAAATTTTTTTTTTTATTCAACTGTGCGCATGTGCGTGTGTATGTGCGCGCGCGCGTGTGTCTGTGTGTGTGTGTGTCTGTGTATGTGTAGAACCACGGACGAATTCGCGAACCACCATGGACGCCTCCACCTCCTTCTGCCCCGGGATTCACAGGCTCCGCCCTACCAGGACCAGAAGCGCAGGCCGTCCCCGCTTCTGCCTGGCGTCTATACGTGGGATCTGGGATCCGAACTCAGGACCTTCCGCCTGCAAGGCGGAGGCTTAACCCTTGAGCCACCTCTCTAGCCCCTGGTTTTTATTCATTTGTTTTCTCCTCTCTTCTTCCCATCACAGGTACTCCTAGCACTTTAGCCCTGTGTGGCCGGCGCCCCATGCGTAAGCGTCTCTCTGCCCCAGAGTTGCAGCTACAGCTGACTGAGGGGAAGGGAGAGAACGGAGCTTCCTCTTCTGATGGCAGTTTAGACCTGGAGGTAGATGAACTGGAGACACCTTCAGACTCCGAGCAGCTGGACAGTGGACATGAATTTGAATGGGAAGGTGGGAAACAAATCCAAGCACAGAAGTGATAGAAGCTAATGTCAGGTGCACCTTGGGATGGATCTGATGGGACCCATGCTAGAAATAATGAGGTGGCCACCAAGAAACAAAGACCAGGAAATGAACTTTCCCCGGAAGGGAAAAGCAGAGCTTACAGATCCAACATGAGACTAATCCAGGACATGGGGAAAGGAGATGGCTATTCATTAAGAAAACTATTGACCGCAGTTCCATGGAATCGCTGACCTAGGACTGGAGAGTTGTGCTATGTTGTTTTTGAAATAGGGTCTCTCCTATGCCCTAGACTGGCCTCACACTCAAAATCCTCCTGCCTCGGCTTCCCAAGTGCTGGAACTATAGTTACACGCTTACAAATAGGGCTATAAAGACAAATAATAAGTCAGGGGTGACAACTAATGCCTGTAGGTGGAAAGCTTGCCATGAGTTCAAGGCCAGCCTAATATACCTAGTGAGTTCCAGGCCAGTCTGGGGTACAAAGTGAGACCCACATCTTAAAAAAACTGAACAAACATTTGAATACAAATGAAGATGCCTTACTGTCAGGGCATTCTTTTTGGTGCAAAATAGACATCTGTAAATAACTGCAGTTACATGTCAGGTCTCCATGTGTACAGGGGCCAATCAGGGAGGAGGTTGTAGGAGATGTTAGAAAAGACTTCACCAAAGAGGCAGCTGAGAGTTGAAATCTGAGCTGATACATATCAGGGAGTGGACAGAGGGGTATTCTAAATAGAATAAACAACTCAGTCAATAGCATGGCAAATTGGCGAATTCAAAGTATGAAGCCTGACTGTTCATATACAAGAGAGAGAATATCAACAGATAGCCTGAGCTGTGCAGGCAGAGTCCCAGCCACGGAAACCCTTCTTGCCACACTATGGAATGTGGATTTTTGTCTGATGGACAATAGGGAGTCAGGGAAAGATTTAAATCATGGCGGTGTGGTCATATTTCATTACCGCAAAGAACTTAGGCTGGGGAAATGCTTCATTGGTAAAGTGCTTGCTATGCAAACATGCGGACCTGAGTCTAATCGCCAGAACCCACACAGTTGTAGTACGTACTTGTAATCCTTGGGACTTGCTTGGCAAGTCCTAGGTCATCAAGTGACTATATCTCCAAAAAAAAAAAACGCACCTCTGGGCCAGTGCCTGAGGTTTTCTTCTTCTGTCCATATGTGCATATGTATACACACGCATGTGCACTTACACACACACACACACCAACTGGAAACTAAGATTGATCCAGTAGATATTAATTCCATCGTAGTGAACCTGCACTGTGGAATGCTGAATACTATATTTGTTTGTTTGTTTATTTGTTGCAGTGTTAGAGATGGAACATAAGGCCTTTGGCATGGGCATGCTGGGGCAAGCACTCTACCACTGAGCTATATTCCCAACCCTATGCAAATGTTTTCTTGAGATGAGTGTCATGAGAAAGAGACCAGAAAACATTGATTGGTTGGACAAACCTAGATTGAAAAATCAAGGAAATTATTTGTAATAAGAGGTTAGAGCAGTTAATTCAAACAGGAATGGTAGTAGACAGCTATAGTCCCAGAATTTAGGAGGTGAGTCGAAGGCTAGCGTAGACTACACAGTGAGACTTATCTCAAAAAACTAAATGCCCCACACACACATCCGCCCCAAGAGTGACCATTGATAGTCAAAGCTGGTCACAAGATGAAGCCACTCATACATCAGAAGTACGTCCACTTACCCAGGCACATGCAAAATCAGACACCCCTTATAGGACTCAATGGGATACATATACAAGAAGGGAATTGGAGTGGGAGGGAAGTAGATCTCTCTCAGTGGGAGGAGAGAGGGTGAAGTAAAGTAATGTGAGTGTGGGCGGGAGGACAGCAAAAATCCACTATGATTTTAAATTACAAATACATTTAAAAAGCTAAGTAAACAAGAAATAGAGTCGTAAACACTAGAGATGCAGGAATGTGGGGGGAAAAGTAAAGGAGGGAAGTCAGTCTTGCTGATTCTTCCCCTCCCTGTGATTCAGATGATCTGCCTCGGCCAGAAGGCCTGGGGGCCAGTGAGGCGGCGGAAAGGCTGGGCCGGGGTTGTGTTTGGGATGTGGCCGGAGAAGATGGTCACCGCTGGAGAGTATTCCGAACGGGACAGAGGGAGCAGCGAGTGGACATGACCGTCATTGAGCCCTATAAGAAAGTCCTGTCTCACGGAGGTAATGGCTAGCAGAAATGCATGGATGCAAACTGACAGCTTGACCATCATGCCTCATGGCAACCCTCTGCTGGGTTGAGCATCTTTACTGTACCTTCTAAAGACCTCAATATCCCTTGCCTGGGTAAATGTAGCCTCGTCTTACATGCTCCTAACCCAGTGCATTTTCCTCTTATTGATTCCCAGGTTACCATGGTGATGGACTCAACGCGGTCATCCTCTTTGCTTCATGTTACCTACCCCGAAGCAACATCCCTAACTACACCTATGTCATGGAACACTTGTTTAGGTAAGATGCAAAAAGTGAAAGGGTTACAGGAAGGGGAGGAGAGAGGGGAAACTAAAAAAGAACTCTGTCCAAGATCAGGAGGTACTTGAAGAATCTCTACACTCATACTTCTGATGCATCCAAACACCTTTCCTATAATGTTGTTCTCCCAGGTATATGGTAGGAACATTGGAACTGCTGGTAGCTGAAAATTACCTGCTCGTTCACTTGAGTGGAGCCACAAGCAGGGCCCAAGTTCCACCTCTGAGCTGGATACGCCAGTGTTACCGTACCTTGGATCGAAGGTGAGGCTGAAGATACAGTTACAGGGTACACCATGATGCTACCTTGCCCATTTAGAAAAAAGTTATTGCTATTATATGATATGTATGTGGTTGTTTTTTTTTTTTTTTTAAATTTTTTTTTATTATTATTTATTCAATTGTGTGTATGTGCGTATGTATGTGTGTGTGCGCGCGTGTGTGTCTGTGTGTGTGTAGAACCACGGACGAATTCGGGAACCACCATGGACGCCTCCACTCCTTCTTGTTTACTTTGCCCGGGGATTCACAGGCTCCGCCCTACCAGGACCAGAAGCGCAGGCCGCCCCCGCTTCCGTCTGGCATCTATACATGGGATCAAGGATCCGAACTCAGGACCTTCTGCCTGCAAGGCAGAGGCTTAACCCCTGAGCCACCTCTCCAGCCCAATATATGTATGTGGTTGTATACATGCCACAGCATGAATGTGGAAGTCAAAAGACAACGTTATAGGGTTGGTTTTCTCATTCTGCCTTGACATGTTTCTGGAGATCCGACTCAGGTTCAAACTCACTTTACCTGCAGAGCTATCTTGCTGGTCCGGCCCCTGTTTTTCTTTGCTTAATTTTCTCTTTTCTGCACCTTTTCCATTTTCTTGTTCACTGATTGTTTTTTCTAGTTAGTTTTGTGGTCATTTCTAATCTTTTGGGTTTTGTTTTATTTATTTTAAAATATTTTATTTATTTTGTATGCGTATGGGGGGAGGGGTAAGCAGGAATATGTATGCTGAGGTACCAGTGAGTTGAACAGAGGATAACATGGAAGTCAGTTTTCTCATCGTGTGAATGCTGGGGATCCAACTCAGGTGGCTGGGTTGTGCACAGACCCCTTAACCTGCCGAGCCGCCTCACCAGCCTCATTTATTTTAGAGAGGATTTCATAGTACTCAAACTAGCTTCATATTCCCAGTGTAGCCAAGACTGGCTTCGAACTCCCGATCTTCTTGCCTGTACTTCCAAGTGCTGAGATTCCAGGTGCCACAATGCCTGACTTCCACCGGTGCTTCATTTTGCTTGGGCTACGTCGTGCACAAGTGTGTCATGAAGAGGGGATGGAGAAGTTTGCAAAAGGAACTGAGATTGAGGGTGGGGCTGAAGGAAATTGTAGAGGTAGCCCAGGGGATGGATGAGCTCATCTGACTGTTCCTCAGGCTCCGGAAAAACCTTCGAGCCCTGGTGGTTGTCCATGCCACGTGGTACGTGAAGGCACTTTTGGCACTGTTTCGGCCCTTCATCAGGTACTAGTTCTGGGGACAAGGAACTCCCCCATTTCCCTGTTTCTAATACTGAGATTATAAGGGGCTTTTGCCTCATCCCGACTCTTTAGCCTTACCCATTCCACTCACTACATTTCCCTTTGTGAGGGTCTCTAGGAACTGTTCCTCCAATCCAGAACTTAAAGGGCTTGTTTTCTCTCAATAGTTCCAAGTTCACACGAAAGATCCGTTTTCTAGACAGCCTCAAGGAGTTGGCGCAGCTCAGTCTCCCTTGATCAAGTCCACATTCCTGAAGCTGTCAGACAGTGAGTCCCTGCCCTGAAGGGGGAAGGTGGGGGAGGGATGTGAAGCTCATACTGCTTCTTCATATCTTTGGGGAGCTGCAGGGAAGCAAGCACACAAGCCCTGCATCTGGGGTGTTTTAGTATAGGTAGGAAAGTTGCATGCACCAAGAGATAAAATGAAGGATGCTACTGTATTCGTTGAGTGCCAAGGAAATAATTATGTGAGCAAGTGAGAGAGGACAATAGACTATTAAATGAAGTACAGAGAAGTCGAGGAATACTCACAACACAGGGGTTAGGGAGAGTCAGAGCAACCACACAAATCGCAAAGGATTTGCTGGCAGTGAATAGCTTATATCCAGCCGGGAGGAGGGTGTTACGGAGCAAAGGGTGAGGAATGATTCTGCGAGTTCACGTGGCTTCTTTTGCAAAACCAGTGGGTAAAACCTAAGTACTGACCCCACCGCACTCCCCAACCACTTTCCTCCATCCCACTGTAGGCTGGACCAAGATCTCCATGGCTCAAGAGGCACCTAACCGGAGGAAGAACCAGGCAAAGATGCTGATCTGCTTATATCTTGGTCCTGGAAACACTGACTGCGCTCCTTTATTCACTGGATGGTCACTGGGCGCTGCCGCCAGTAGGGGGCTTTGAGGCCTGTTAGCTGTTTTTTATTTCAGCTGTTCTCCAGGAAGGCACTTGGAGGTGCAGAGTTCTGGACTTTCATCCCGCTTTAGCTGTAAAACTTTGGGTTTCATTTTCCTCCTCTGTAAGGGAAGCGGCTGCAGTCCTTGGTGGTCCGGGTGGTCCACAGCAGTCCCTTGAGGGCAAGGGCTAAGCCAAAACCACAAGTCATCTGTCTGTTGGGAGTCCTGGAGTCAGCTGGCAAATTCTTGAAGGTCCCGTCTAAGTCTGATGCCTAGGATTCTAGAAGGGATGTTTCCAAAACCTGTATTTTCACCCTCATTTGTAAATTCAGACCTATATCCTTTAATAAACTGCGAGAAAATAAACTTTTTTTCCCCCAGCCCCTTACATCATAATCCGCCTTTTGGTTCTGGCGCAGAATTCTTGCTGCCCCGAGTTCCCCAGGATTTTTAGCTCAGCCCCTAGGGCCGCTGGCCCAACCTGGGAGAAAGGACCTAGGGGAGGGGCGTGGCACGTGCCTCCGAGTGCCCTCGGGGTCCGTTCAAACGACCTGGCGGGTGAGTGGAGAGCCGAAGGGAGGGAGGAAAGGTAAGAGCCTGGGTCTACCTCTCGACCCTCCCAGCCCCATGGTCCCCGCCGCCTGCATGCTGCTGTGGGCCCTGCTGCTTAGTCTGGGGTCCCGGGCGGCGGGGGCCCAAGACCAGACCTCGACCTCTACCACTAACTCAGAGCCCACCTCGACTGGGGTGAGGGAGATCAGCATCCACTTCGGAGGCCCAAGCCGCAGCCACCGGAGCACAGCCAGCACCTCCAGGCACAGTGTTTCCCGGAGGCTGAGGGTGACGATGGAGGATGAGAACGATGCTCTGGCCACCGCGGACCGCCTGGCCGGCCCCGCAGCTGCGGAGCTCCTGGCCACCGTGACAGGCATGAGCCGGGCGTCAGATTTTGGCTCCGGTGAGGATGAGGATGGATCCTTGGAAGAGGGGGTCGTAATTGATGCCAGAAAGGACATCACCAGCCAAGCGCCTCCCTCTACCACGGGAGACTCCAACACCACTGGAAGGGGTACAGCCAATAGCCAGGGGCCAGACATTCAGGTGACTCTGACAACCGGCACTTCGAAGTCTAGTGGGGGGGACATACAGACAACTGAGACTACACAGAGCCGGTGGACTTCATCCTCACCCACCACAAAACGGTGGCCAACTCCCTCAGCCACGGCCATGCCACCTCCCGAGGATCTCCATGTGGTGCTGATGCCCTGGGGCCCGTGGCACTGCCACTGCAAGTCAGGCACCATGAGCCGAAGCCGGGCTGGGAAGCTGCAGGGTCTTTCCGGGCGCCTTCGAGTTGGGGCGCTCAGCGAACTCCGCACAGAGCACCGGCCTTGCACCTACCAACACTGCCCCTGCAACAGGCTTCTGGAAGAGTGCCCTCTGGACACGAGTCTGTGTACTGACAGCAGCTGCAGCTCCCACACCACTATCACCCACACCACTACCGTCTCTACCGTCCACCTTAGACGCAGACCCATCCTACCAGTCCCAAGCCCCAGCCCAGCTCTTGCTTTTTGGAAACGGGTCAGGATTGGCCTGGAGGATATTTGGGACAGCCTTTCTTCAGTGTTCACAGAGATGCAACCAGTAAGTGCTTTGTGAATGAGTCAGGATTTTTTTTTTCTTTTTTGAGTAAGCGTGTGTAGGTCTGTGTTTGCTTCTTCCACCTTTTTGCTTTGCTCTTGGGTTTCCCAGTCTCTGCCTTCCCGGGTCAGATGTACTGGCTGCTGCCAAATATTTCCTGCTGGAGTTTTTGTGTGGGATCTGAGATCCAAATTCAGGTCCTTCTACTTTGGAGGCAGAATCTTAACCTCCGAGCCATCTCTCCAGTCTCCAGGATATTTCTCGATGAACCTGAAAAGTTCTGAGTCCCAAATCCAGTTTTGATACAGAATACTTGCCAAAATGGCCATCTACCCACCTGTTTAGCATGTATATCATTCATGGATTCTGTTACTTTCTATTGTGTTGGATCTGTGCATTAATGATTAAACCCAGGATCTCACGCAAGTCTCCAGCACCTAGTATTTCTTGAGCTGAGATAAATTCTCCTTTGTTTCCAGTGTTTCCCTTTCTTTCCTTTTGTTTGGGGGGGGAGGCAGTCTTAGTAGCCCAGGCTGGCCTAGAACTCAATATTTAGCCAAGGACTATCTTGAACACTTGATCCTCTTGCCTCCGCCCCCTTAGTGCTGAGATCACAGGCATTATCACTATACTTGGTTTCTGCTTATTTCTTGAACTGTTGTTTATTTAGCAACATGTCTAATTGGTTATCAGATTTCTTTTATTTTTGGAGACAAGCTCTTGCTATGTAGTTCTGGATGGTATCAGAGTCATGGCAATTCTTTAACCACCTTACTTTGCCTTAGATAATAAATAGATAATGGATATGGACATATTGATCAATGTAATTATTCTCGTGGGTGTGCACAAAAAGTGCATGGGTGCATATGGCACGTGTGCATGTGGAAGTTAGAACAACTTTGTGGAGTCTGTTCTCTCCTTCCTTTACGTAGTTTTTAGGGACTGAGTACAAGTCTTCAGGCTTGCACAGCAAATGCCTTGACCCGCCGAGCTATCTCCCTGGCCCTAGTTTGGCTTAATTAATGTATTTTAATAGTAACAACAGCCAATATTGGACGATGGTTTGACTATTGACTACAAGTACTGCTTGGATGAGTCTCACCCTATAAGATATTATCCTTACCATACAGATGAAGAAGCAGGTTTGCAAAGCTAGCGAGGGCTGGGGGGTGTAGCTCAATGGTCTTGCCTGGCATGCATAAATCCCTGGGCTCAGTTCCCAGCACTAAAGGAAAAAAATAAAAGTGGCAGAGCCACAAGATTGAAACTAGTGCCCGTGTTCCCAAAGAATTGTCCTTTTAGGATTCTATCCAGTAGCTTAAAATTTTTCAGGGAGCACCAGCCTTGCCAAGAGTTATCAAAGGTTCTGTCTCAACTGCTGGGCAGGATAGAGACAATAAACAAAAGGTATACTTGGAGATTCTGCTAGTTTTTTGCTTTCTCCTTAGAGTAAAATACTATTTTGAATATAAAAATGGGCTGGTGACATAGCTCAGCAGATCAAGAACCTGCTTGCAAATCTGAGGACCTGAGTTTAACCTCCAGAAGCTGACATGGTGAAAGAGAAGACCTGCTTCTGGAGGTTATTCTCTGACCTCCGGCCATGTGTCCTGGTACAGACAGTTGCACTTTTCTTTCTCTCTTGAATATAATTTAAAAATGAAGCACTTGCAACTGAAGCCACAGATGTTGACGTGCTTGATGCGTATGCATGAGGCACTAGGCCCACCACAAACATTGTGGGCACACCAGTGCACACCCAGTACGTAGAAGGTGGAGGCAGGAGGAGTTGATCCTCAGCTACATGGTGAGTTTGAAGCCAGCCTGGGCTAAGTGAAGTCTTTTAAAAAGAAGGCTCAGGAGTTAAAACTCTGCCTCACAAGCAGAAGGTCCTGAGTTCAAATCCCAGATCCCATGTGAAAATTCCTGGCAGAAGCACCGGCCTGAATTTCTGGCCCTGGTGGGTGAAGCCTGGGAAATTCCAGAGCAAAGCAAAAAGGAGGTAGAAGCAATCCAGGATGATAATCAAGTCAACCCTTGGACCTCCACAGGGACACAACACACACACACACACACACACACACACACACACACACACACACTAAATATTTAAAAAGAAAAGTAAGGTTGAGGGAAGGTTTGTAGGAGAGTAAGGCAAGGGATTTAGATGTGACTCTAATTTCTTTTTTTTTCTTTCAGACACAGAAAACCCAGAAATAATGGCCATGTTACCCACAAAAGGTGTCTGCATCTCATCCTCCCTTTTCAATCTCAGCACCCACTACATATTTTTAATACAGAAAAATAAAACTGAAAATACTTTGTTTTTTGTTCTTTTCTTTGTAGTGATGGGGCCAAACCTGTGGCTCCATACATGCTAAGCAAGGACTTTTCCGGAGCTGCACTCCCAGCCTGGGTTTGTGTCTTTACCGAAGTACAGGAGGAACTTCACAGCCAACTGCCTCTAGCTTGTCTCCTGATGTTTCCCAGGATAAAAAACAATACTTGTATTACTCATTTTCCTCATTTCGATACAGCTTTAGAACAAGTAGGGTGCTTTTTTTTCTTTAATGTATTTATGGCTTATAGGTGGAAGTCGGAAGAGGACTTTCAGAAATTAGTTCTCTCCTTCCACTGTGTAAGCTTCTGGAGCTTGAACTCAGGTTGTTAGGTTTTCAGTCAGATGCCTTACCCACTGAGCCATCTGTCTGGCCCCATAGAACAAGTAGGTTTTTAAACACCAAGAAAAGGAAACTGGAAGCACAAGGAGTTAATTCCCTGAAAGATGGTGAGGTTCTTGTCTACATAGCACTTGGCCCCCTCTTCAAAAACAGCAATGTTGATACAAATTCCATCTCAGCCATTTTCAGAGTGATCTTAATCAGCCATTTCTCTCCTTTCATCCAACACACACTTGTAGTGATTACTCTGCAATTATTTTTGCTGAATTATTTTTATTTGAAAATTGTAAAGTCCAACAATTTTTTAATATAAATTATGATTCTTAAACCCATTCCAATCACCTTAAGTGATGGTAGCATACATGTCAGAGAAGGTAGCTCAAGGCAGGAGAGCACCGAAGAGAAGATTGTGCCTAAGGAATAGGTGTTAGATGAGGCTGGGACTGAGAAGCACCCCCCCTTTCTATCCTGGTAACCTCACAGGGGTGGCCAACCTTTTGCCACTGTGACATCATGATGTCATCTGCAAATGTGTCAGGCCACATCCATGGCTGTCCTGGGATGCATGCAGCCTGTAGGCCACAGGTTGGACCCCCCAGCCCTATCCCACAAGAGCTCCAGTGTATTAAGCTCCTTTAGCGCAAGGTAGGCTGCCTTCAGAGGAACAAGCTCGACTGGAACTGAAAGTGAATTGGGAATGTATCACCAGGACCAATTCTAGACCGTGAAAAACGATTGAAGTACAGTGAGCTTTGAAAAATCAAAACCTTAACAGGGTGGGGGTTACTGGGCAGATAGGGGAATCAACCTAAGTGGGTAAGTTCCTACCTTCCTGATCCACTGCCATGAGACAGGCTTTCCATTTACAGTTAGAGACCCCAGCTTTCTTTTCTAGCAACAGGCAAGAGTTTGTCTTGTTCTTCCAGAAAGGATCAGAACAAAAAACACCTGAGAAAACAAAGGGCCTGAAGACTGCTCCTACACTGCTTTCCATCTAAAGCAAACTCTTCGGCCTGGTGGGAAGGGGGACCTGGTCTTCCAGCAAAACTCCCTGAGTCTTATTTGTTCTGGTTCAAGGACCACAGCACAGAAACAGAGCTTAGAACGTGGACAGCGTAACTAGGGCGTCTCTACTACTACTGTCTCCCCTTTCTTCAATCCCAGCATACCCACTCATGCCTCGGCATGACGACCCTTTTCCCACTGAGCAAGAATGGAAAAGCACCAGAGGCTTGAGCCCACAAAATCACAAAACAACACATCCGAATTATTGTCTAATGATCTTGAGCAGCTCTGAGCCACTCTGTGTGTTCGTGGGGGGGGGGGTCCAAGCTCACTTAAGGCTCAATCAAGCTCAAGATGAATAATCGGATGAGAGGTGCATGTGTATGGAAACACAGCCTGCCTCTAGAGCTGTGCTTCTCAACTGTGGGCAGTTTTGTCCCTAGGAGACATTTGGCAATTTCTGGAGGCGATTTTGGTTGTCATAACTAGGGTTGGTCAGGGATACTGCTTAGTATTTTATACTACACGGAACTGCCCTCCTTTGCAAAGAACTACCCAGCAGGGTTTCAGTAGAAGTCTATGCTACCACCTCTCCTCGTTCCCACACTTGCAGGATGGTTTCCAACCTGTCCATCTCGCCGCCATCCCACTGTTAGTACAGGAAGTCCACCTTGAGACAGAACTTATTTTGTAACATCCTGGCTTTTATCCAGATTCCTCTTCCTCCTCTCACCTGGACCAGCAGGGAGGTCGGCAGAGGTTAGGCCATGTCTCCTAAGTCTTCAATGGAATGTGGTTAAGATCTGAGCTCTGATTCCTTAGGAAATAAAAAGTCTCCTAACAGGGGCAGGATAGGGCAGAGGTAGCAGCAGGGTGGGGTAATTAAAAGAACTCACCTTAAATTAAAATTTTAATTAAAATAAAAAAGGAATGTTGCTGGAAAGCTAGCAATGCTACAAAAACATGGGGATTAGAAGCTGAATGGGAGGAAGACCCTAGTACTGGCTATAATGGAGCTGTGAGCTTAGGTCTGAAGTAGAGAGTGGACAAGGCAGTGGTCACCTTCCAGCCCCGTGACATCTGCATTAGTCCACTCCAGAAGGAAAGAGAGGGCAGGGAGGTAGGGAGTGGTTAGCAAAGCCAACTTCAGCTCTGGCAATCTCACCTGCCTGCCCGTTTAAGAAGTAAAGGTTAACAGTTTAAAAACAGGTGGCACCCTGACCGTCATTCAGGAGTGGGGAACTTGTTGCCGGTCCCCAGAGAACTTCCAGCTCAGATCTAGGATGTCCAGAGCCTCAGCTGAGCTCTTCCGGCCTACCAGTAGTCATTTGGTCAGTCCTGCTGCCTTGACCCCATCTCCAGGAGGGGCAGAGGCCAGAGGGAGTGGAGGGAGTCCAGCCCCCATGCCTTCTGAGGCACTTGTTAGGCAGGTAGGGAAGAGTGGGGCCCGTGGGTCACTGGTTGGAGAAGGAACATGGTAGGGGCGGCACTTCTTCTGGGCTGGACACAGAGTGGAGCGCTGCAAGACTGCACAACCTGGATTTAAAAAAAAAAAAAAGTTGTGTTTTTGAGTTTGAGTCTCACAAACCCAGGCTAGCCTCAAACTCGTGGCAATCCTCTTGCTTCAGTCTCCCAAGTGCTGGGATTACAGGCATGAACCACTGCACCTGATCAAACAAAACGTCTTTAAAGAAGGAAGATTTGGAGTCAGGCATAACGGATCTGTGTAATCCCAACACTTGGGAGTCTCAGGCAGGACGATTTTGAATTTGAGGTAATGTTGGGCCATGTGGTGAATCTGAGGTCAGTCTTGGCCAGACTGTCTGAGAAAAAGGAAAAAAAAAAGAAAAAAGAAAGAAAAAACAAGACGCAGAATAAAGTTCTGCCTAGAAGAAACCCGAGATCCTAGCGAAAAGGCACTTACTATACAGTGCACTCTTCTGACTCCTTCACAGGAAAGGTGTGTGCGCATGGACTTGTGCATGGAGGCCAGAAGAGGGCATCAGATCCCTCCAACCTGCTGTCCTCTGCGAGCAGCCTGTATGCCCTTGGAACGCTGGTCCTCGTGACTGCACAGTAATTACCCGTTGACTGTGGAGCTCTTGCTCTCCAGCCCATCCACAGAGTACTCTTTACTCAACTCTTTTTTTTTTTAAAGACAAGCTCTCATACAGCCCAGACTGGTCAGTTTTCTCTGTAGCTGAGGATGACTTTGAACTCCTGAGTGGTAGGACCACAAATACATGAAATCCCTTCTCTCTGACTTCTTGCCTGGAGCCTCCATTTTTGATCCTATAATCCTTGAATTGTCCAATCTACTTCTTTCTCTCCCCTACCCACCTTCTCATTCTCCCATCAGATAATAAGGTTCTGAAGTTGGACACAAGCATGCAGAGCTCAGTGGGTAACCTTAAGTCACTTACCAGTCCCATGGGGGGCTACAAGCCCCTAGAATTGCTCCAAGGTCTGTCTCGGTTTCCCTTGGATCTCATCTGCTCCTGAACTGCACCTGTCTGTTAAAAAAAAAAAATTGAGGGCTCGAGAGATGGTTTAGGGGTTAAGACTCCGACTCACAAGCAGAAAGACCTTAGTTAAGATCCTGGATCAAACGTAAAAATGAGAGGCAGAAATGTCAGTGGCCTATACTTCCAGTTCTGGAAAGAGGAACCTAGGAAATTCCAAAGTAAAGCAAAAAAGAGGTAGACACAATCCAGATGATTCCAGAAGTCACCCTTGGTCCTCCACAGGGACACACAGTTCAAGACACACACACACACACACACACACACACACACACACACACACACACGCATGCACACGTAAATAAGCAAACAAACATAAAAACTGGTTTCATATCCCACAGTAACAATTTACTCTACTGACCCTCTTTTTTTTGCCAATGATATCTTTAAAGAGTTAAACCTGGCTACCATTCAACTCAGGAAAGGTTCAATGATACACTTCATGAAGACGGGCTTAAATGAGTTATTCCCTAAGGAGGTTCTGTCACAAAAACTCTCATACATATTTTTGTGAATTTGTAATTGGTATAAAGACTTTCTCACCGTGTCTACAGCCATTTCCCATCCTGAGAGGAGAAGTGTGTTATAGATATTTAGAACGGAGATATTTGGCCTTTTTCATACCCTTAGACTCCCCAGTCTCAATATGACTCACTGAGGAACTGATTTAGTAGCCTTTGTTTGTTTTTCTTCTCTCTCTCTTTTTTTGGATAGGATCTCTGTATCAGGCTAGCCTTAAATTCCCCACATCTCCCTGAATGACCTGGAGCCTCTACCACTTAAGGGCTGAGACTAAAGGCATGAGCCACCACACCTAGTTTATGCTGGTTTTCTGCATGCTATCAACTCAACTACATCCCTAGCTGTTTGACAGTTCTTAGTATTAAGAAGGGAGAGTCATAGCTTTAGAAAGAAGAGAAAAAAAAAAGCCCTTTAACTAGTAAGATAAATATATCCCCATTCCCATGATGATTAGGACCCTGGGCCCGGAGACCCACCAATTAGAACTATAATCCCAGACTCTTGCTTCCCACAAACATTCTGCCATGTCCCTTTCAAAAGCAGTCAGTTACAGATCACATTCCTAGGGAATCCTTCCCTTTCCCTCCTTACCATGGCAAGTCCATCTCCAGCCCCCATCTCCCCAGAGCCAATGTGAGTCAGGTGGACAAAATTCATTGGTTCCCCAATCATGGTCCTGTCAATCCGTCTTCTCTTCTTCTTCTGTTTGGAGAAGACAGAGAGTCATATATGTACAGTCTCTCCTCCAATCACAGTGGAGGAATCGGATGGCCTTGAAAACTGGGAGTTCAGGGGTTACTAAGAGGGGAGTTGACAGTGGAGGTGACAGTAAAATAGAGAAATTGCTATTTCCTATTAGCTACAGGAAAGAAAAAGCAGGAATAACAACACAAAGAAGGCAATGCCGCCACAGCAGTAAGAGCATCGGCCAGCAGAGTAAGTGAATGTTGCACAAAGAAAAGACAAAGAAAAGTCACCTCTGGTTGGTGGGGGGAACACTGGGGGAAACTGACAGGCCTTAAGTTCTGCCTATAACCCTTGACCACCTCTGACCACGTGTGGACACCTGCCTGGCCACACATGCTTTCCCAGCTGACAGGGAGGTGAGAGGGTCTTTGTGGCAGATGGGTGTTGGCAGCACGCCCACTCCACAGCCACAGTAACCAGCTTTCTGTGCGGGTGGGCGCAGGGGTGGGGAAACTTACCGGCTGGGGCTTCTCTACCACGCAGCAGCCCAGTTTGTGCCAAAATTCACTCATGTTCCCTGAAGGTTCCAGCTTCACGCCTCTGCCAGAGGCCCCGGGGGGCTCTTGCTGCGGTGCGGACCACCCCTTCCTCACTCTTCCCAGATGCACGGCCCTAGGTCCACTCTGCTGGGTAGCTCTAGACAAGGTCTAGAGAAGGGGTGAATCCTCCAGACCCCTGGCTGTGCTATGAGGGTCAGTATCGCAGACCCTGAGCCATTCACTGGCCAACAAGACAAGGCTTCCTCTTCTTCAGCTGTGGAACCCTGGGATCGGCAGGAAGGGAGAGAGACAAATTAGTGAGAAAATGGCCCACCCCAGCCAAAAAGCCCTGTTCCTGTACCCCAACACTGATCTTTTTCAAACATAGGAAGCTCATGGTTGCCTCTCACAGAAAGAGCAGTACCAAAGGGGCATCAAGAAGAATGACTGTTGGTACTAGAAGGACTTCGGGTGAGACAAGGAGAGGACACCAAAGAGAGGTGACAGAGATGCACCAAGTTTAGGGTGCGACAAGCTTCAGCTCCTTTCTCCCTGGGTGGAGGGGAAGAGCCTTCAAGTGACTCTGAAGAGGAAATAGTGGTTTTTTGTTCTCACAAACAAGGCCTCCACCCCGTCCCTCCCTTTTTCCTTGCCTTGCCCTCAACACCTAGATATTCTTTCAAGTTCAATAAAGTCTAGACTGTCCAGGTCCTGGGAAGTTAACTGTAGCTGGGCTGGTGGACTCAAGAGACACTTCCCAAGTGGTCAATTTCTTCCTTCTCTGCTCATCCCCATGGAGATCCACACTGTCCTCCTCCCCCCCACCAGAATTCATTCAGAGTTCCTTCCATACCAGCTCTTTCCCAGAGAGCTGTGCCCCAATCCCTTCTGCTCCACCAGGCAAGTACAGGTAATGTCCATGTCTGGAACAGGTAGATGTGCTGAGTAGCTTTCTGTCTGTAACCTCCACCTCCCCACCCTTTCCCACCTGTCCAATCCTGCAGTGCTGTTCACACCTCCCTCCCCCCTCATGCTGTGACTTGTTCTCTCCTCCTCCTGCCAGCTCCAGTCAGCTAGACCCAGGAACTTTCCAGTAGTGCTGGATGCACTTTCTCTCTCTCTCTCTCTCTCTCTCTCTCTCCTCTTCCTCCCCTCAATCTCTCGCTACTGCCAGCCATGGGCAGGGCCCACCTGGGTTTCCTCTACTACACCCACTGCACTTTCCTGTCCTGTGCAGAAAACAACCAAGGCAGCATCGTGAATATTAAAGACAGACAGTCCCTTCCTTCTAGCCTGGAATCCTGTGTTCAAGTATCCCAGACAAACCAACCAAAACCAAATACTGAGTTTGCTTTCTTTTTTCTTTTAACAGCCTTGAGATGAGATCATATAAATACTGAAAATACAGCCTCTAATGGTAGAATAATACAAGCCAAGCTGGGGCTCTCTCTCACTTCCCACTCCTGGAAGGGAGGAGTGGTCAGGAGGGAAGTCAGACACAGCTGTCCAGAGAGGGAGCTGTGCTCCGTGGGAAAGTCAATGGGTCACAAGGGTAGTCATGATGGTGGCAGGTGGTAAGGGCTGGGGAGAAACGGAGAAAACAATAAAGAATCAGAGGAAACCCCCAGTCCACACCAGTCAGTGCACACTGAGGCGAACTCTCCCCAGCACTACCCACCAGCCTGCAAAGCCGAGTGGACAGGGATGGACCGATCTGGGAGGGGAAGCGGGAGGGAAGAGGGTGAGGAAAAGGGGCAGTGGAGGGAACAAGGACGGTTCTGTTTCTCGTCCAGGGACCTGACCAGGGCTGGGTGGAGGGAAACTGTGTGTGGGACTTGGCATGAAGTGACCAACGATGAGAAGTGACCAGGAAATTCCATTGCCTGGGGATGTTAGGATCTTTGAAACTTGGGGTGGGGTCAGAGTGTGAAGACAGGCCAGGGTCAATGTGGGGTGTGGGGAGGGGAAGGGGAACAAAGCCAGAAAAGGAAGTGTGAGGCATGGGCTGTCACTTTGCTTTAAAGCAGCCAACCAGAGGATGGAGTGGGATGGGGGCGGGGGGGGGGGGGCCTCAGCGATAGAGGGCTTGTCTCACTGCAAGGGGGCCCTGGGTTGGACCCCCCTCCCCCTCAACAAACAGCCAGTGAATGGGCTGAGGAATCAGCAACCCCGGAGAGAAAAGGAAGGGGCTGGAAAGACAGAAGGGATCAAAGCGAGGTCTGCACAGGGCCACGTCCTGACGCCCCTGCCAGGGGCTGACACAGAGCCCCCCTTTCAAATAAGAGTGAAATGCAGCACTTGGAATGACACGCCGCTACCGTCCCCGAAGACCTTAAGAACTTCGGAGCTACTGGGGGCTAGCAGGAGAGGGCTGGAAAAGGGGAGCCAAGGAAGAAGGTTGTACAGAGGTAGTTCCCCGTCCCTGTGTTAGCCCCAAACCGGTTTTCCCGGTCCCGCTGCCTGCAGCCCCAAGGCCTCCAACCCGCTGTCCGACAAGCCTTCACAAGAAGCAGCTGGAGAGCCAGAGACTTGACAATGGAGTGGGCAAATTCTGGCCAGAAGCCAGGAGATGCAGCTGGCTCCTGCGCGTAGAGACCCCCCCTAGACATGCAGGGCTGCTGAGCAAGGGGCTTTGGAGAACGGAATGGACCCCATTTTCCCCGAGTGACAGAAGACATTCGCCACAGCGCAACCCTGCCCTTGCTTAGAAAGGTCGAAGGGGGGCTTGGGAGGAAACAGAAAGAGGCCCTAGTCTTCCCCTCCCCCAAGGGTTCCAGCCCTGTCTCCACGTCCGTCTCCCAACCCAAGAAGTCTCTGCCCCTCCCAGGCCTGAAGCAGACCTGGGACCCAGGTGGCCCGTGGCTGCCCGGGTCTGGCTTAGACCTTCCGCGTCCCGGCGCCACTTCATCCTGAGCGAGGTCTGTAGGCCGGCGGCGGGCTTGCGTCCCCCCGCCGGGCCCCACACGCCAGCCCCGATCGCCCTCGGCTCTCGGGGAGGCCGGGCCCTGGTTCGCGCGGCGCGGGCGCCCACGCTCTCCCACCGATCGTGCGTTCCCGGCAGCCGGGGTCGGCCGGGTCGCCTCCCCACCCCCTCGCATCCGGTGCGTCCCCGCCTGGCCCGCGGGCGGCCGGGGCGCGCGAGCGGCCTCACCTGCAGGCCCCGGGGCCGCGGGGCGTTCGGCCGCTGCGGTGGGCGGGGTGCGAGGCTCCGGCCGGCGCCCGCCGCTCGGGGTTCCCGGGCTCGCTCCTCCGCGCGGTGGGAGACCCGGACCGAAGGCGGGCCGGCAGAGGTGGGGCTGGCCGAGGGCGGAAACGCTGGCGACGCAATTACGAAACCCGTCCGGCGGCGCGGCGAGCCACAGCTCCCCCCAGGCCGGCCGAGGCACTACACCCCGCGGGACGCGGGACGCGGGGCGCCCAGGCCGCCGCCCCTGCGGGACTGCGGTGCGCCCACCGGCTTCCGCGCGCCCCGGACGCCGCGGAACAGCTCCCGCCCCCCGCCCCCCGCCGAGTTAGGCCGAGGGTCTTTCCTTCCTCTGAGGGTGCGGAGGATCAGGGACGGGGGGAAGAGGTGGAGAGGTCGATTCTCCAAAACACCCAGTCACCCCGGTCCTGGGAAAGAAAGGAACACTCATCCATGCTACTGTGTGCAGCGGATTCTTTTTTAAATTCATAAATCGAAAGTAGGGGGGTAACTGGCTACTCATTCATTTGCGCCCCAATCTGCACCGCGTGCTGCTGGAGGAGACCGGGAATCCTGGGTACGGGCTCTGGGCCGGTGGGGGGGCTCGCAGCCAGCCTCCCGAACACGTTCTGGAACCTGTCATTTGAATTAGCCGAGTCAGCCCGGGAGGGGGCGGGGATCCTCCCGCCCTGCCGAGGAGGGGCTGCATTGCAGGGGGAGACGAGCCGCTGCTCTGTCACAGAAGAGGGAGGAAGCGTGAGCAGACAAAGCCGTCACATCCCCAACAGCTTCCTTTTTCTCCTGTCCGGAGCGGACCCCGGACCCCCCGAGGCAACTCCCTCCATCTTCGGATCACGTTAGCCACTCACTGGTAACAGGTAATCCAACATGAGGGAGAGGGGCGAGGGGCTGCAAAGATGCCGGGTAGATTAAGGCTAGCTCGAAAGACCCCATAGAAGACCGAGGTGGGGAACATTCAAGAGGATTGAAGGGGGCGCTATGAACAATGGGGAGTTAGTCCCGGTTTTTTTTTTTTATCTAGATTAAGATCTCCATCTGTGCCTTGTTATCATGAACCTAGGCGTTAATTCCTAACACTTCACATGTAATTATATTTCTCTACACTTACCTCCTCATTTCAAGTATCCCATTTTCCTACAATTTTTGTCCTGTGTATTAATAGCTTCAGCCTATTATCTTTTCAAGCCATCATTTTTACTACCACTTAGTGGGTGAATCTTTATCCCTACTATAATCCCTGTAGCCTACTATATGGTTCTATTAATTTGTTAGAGATGATTTTGAAGAATGGGATATGGGGAATATTTTTCTTTCTTTTCTTTTTTTTTTTTTTTTTTGTATGAGATACTATTGAGAGTGATCCACCCTATCTCAAAATTTTGTCCCAAAAAGGTTTGAGGTAGGACAGGTGGAAACCACTGTGTAACTGCCTGCTCAGACATTGTGACCCCGGCAGTCCCAGGGAGCTACTGAGGGGGACAGATTCTTATTTGAGCTCAAACAAGTGGGAGAAGGTCATGGCTAACAGGAAAATCCAAGCTCAGAGCAAGGCACATATGATATGGCAGAAGCTTTCTTTCATCCACCACCCTCCTCCCCCAGCTCCATGGTGGCAGCATGACACAGCAAGGCCCTGTGCATGCAGGCCTTGGATGGCCACCTAAGGGTCTGGACAAAGGGAATTTGGGTGTGTCCCTTAGAGAATGTCTCTTGTCATCTGTATGTCTGTCATGTATCTGTAAGAATAGATAGTGATATTTAGAGAGAAATTACCTTTATGCAAAATGTTTGGGCAAATTAAAATGGATGACATGGGAAGCTGTTGAGCATATATATCTTGGTATAGGTCTCCATCCAAATCCTTTAAGATTAGCAGATAACAGATGCAGAAGAGGTGAGGTAATGTGTGGGCAAAGGGCATTTGGGGGAAGAAAAGGGGAAGATAGATGAAAAAGGACCTTTTACAAAATTTGGAGGACTAAGAACTAAATCCTTATTTTTTCAGAGACAGATGATGCAGCTTTAGTAGTAGCATATTCAAAGACTTGAGTTTGATCTCCAACACCCACAAAGAAAAACTAAATAAAAATTTCACTACTATTGTTTTTATATTACTAAATACATTTTGGCATTTTTGCTTTGGATTTTGCTGCATTCTTGTGTTCTTGACTTGATTTTAATAATACATGTGTGCCTTTTGGAATACATTTGGATCTCTATATGTGTTGGTCAGTGGCATAACTATTTTAAATCTTTGGATTAATATTTCACAAGAAATTCTTTAAAAAAATTTTTTTACATTTTTTTAAAAACTATCTCTGTAACCCAAACTAGCCTGGAACTTGCTGGATTAGTTGTGTAATTCAGGTAGCCTTGAACTCACAATCCTCCTGATTCAGCCATCTGACTGTTGGCATTACATTTGTGTACCACTATGCCTGGCTTTTTAATCATTTTAATTACAAGATACCTCTGTCAGACTCTCAGGTTCTGTTTAGGCAATTTTTTTTTTTTTAATGATATATTTTTTTTTAAATTTTTTTTTTATTATTATTTATTCAACTGTGCGCATGTGCGTGTAGATGTGCGCGCGCGTGGGTGTGTCTGTGTGTGTGTGTGTCTGTGTATGTGTAGAACCACGGACGAATTCGTGAACCACCATGGACCGCCTCCACCTCCTTCTGCCCCGGGATTCACAGACTCCGCCCTACCAGGGCCAGAAGCTCAGGCCGCCCCCGCTTCCGCCTGGCGTCTATATGTGGGATCTGGGATCCGAACTCGGGACCTTCCGCCTGCAAGGCGGAGGCTTAACCCCTGAGCCACCTCTCCAGCCCCTGTTTAGGCAATTTTTTTATATTATTTTATTTTTCTAGTTTTACAAGCATATTGAGTACTTATCCCTACTTCCCTCTATCGCCCCCTCCCTCCTATTTCCTTTCTTTCCCTTCATCAATCCATTCCACTCCCTTCCACCCTCATGTCTATCCAATTCTATGGACCCCAAGGGTTCCCTTCGTGTTTAGGCAATTTTTATACATACTACAGTTGTAGGGGGGAAAAAGTCTTTGTAAAAGCTGACACAATTGTAGCTTGATCTGTATTAATTTTTTTTTTTTTGAGAAAGTTTAATGTAGCTCAGGCTGGCCTCAAACTGCTGATTTTCCTGCCTCGCCTCCTCAAATGCTGGATTGCAAGCATGTGCCATCTTTCCTACCATTCCTGCTTTTCAATTTTTATTATTCAGTTCAGAATCACAGAGAGTGGTCAAAATGGAATATAACAACTCACAAAATCATAACTGTTTCACAAGAACTAAATTCTCAGCTGGGAGTGGTAACTAATGCCTTTAATCCCACTACTCATAGGCAGAAGCATAGAGGACTGTGTAGAGGCCACGTTGGTCTACATGCCAAAACTCTGTAAAAAATTTAAAAAAGTGAAAACAAAACCACAAACAGAAAAACAAAAACTTAAATTCTTACTCAACAGTCATACTTGCCTGTATTCCCTTCTCTGGAGAACTGGGGCAGAGTGATTGCTGAAAGTTCCAGATAGCCTGGGACGTATAAGATCTTGCTGTATAAAAGAATTTTTTAAAAAAATGTTTAAATCAGGGGCTGGAGAGATGGCTCAGGGGTTAAGCCTTTGCCTTGCAAGCAAAGGATCCTGAGTTTGGATCCTATTCCACCAGGTGGAAGCAGGGGCGGAGCCTGTGAATCCCCGCGCAGAGCA
Source organism: Typhlomys cinereus (assembly GCA_023101885.1). NCBI lineage: Eukaryota > Metazoa > Chordata > Mammalia > Rodentia > Platacanthomyidae > Typhlomys > Typhlomys cinereus. Next base: position 1,523,826 of record JALPQD010000346.1, on the reverse strand, counting down.
GAAAGGACATAGAAGCGGTCCAGGATGATTCTCGAATTCACCCTGCTTATTCGGGCTTACAAGGTCCTGAATTTGATTGACACCTGACACCATCACACACAAAACAAAAAATAAAGGCCTAAACTCCTCAAAGCTTTGAGGATTTGGTACAGGGTTTCATAAGACTGTGACAACTGTATGTACAACACAAAAGAGATCACACTGGGGATTTTGAGACTTGGTTTTGCATAAATTGGCAAGAATACTTTTCAGTTCTCTGAACAGTATTTAAGGTGTTTTCAAGCTTTAAAATTATGTGACGTACAGCCAGGTGTGGTAGTACTGCCTATAATCTCAGCACTCAGAAGGATAGAAGTGGTAACGAGATAATCTTGAGTTTGAGGCCAGTCTGAGTTGCATAGCAGATTCCAGGACAGCCCGAGTTATGTAGGTAGATCCTGGTTAAAAAATGGAACCAAAAAAAAAAAATAATAATAAATAAAGAAATAAAGAAATAAATAATAAGTAAAAAATGGAACCACACGGGCTGGAGAGGTGGCTCAGGGGTTAAGCCTCTGCCTTGCAGATGGAGGGTCCTGAGTGCGGATCCCAGATCCCACATATAGACGCCAGGTGGAAGCGGGGGCGGCCTGGTCCTGGTAGGGCGGAGCCTGTGAATCCTAAGGCAGAGTAAACAAGGAGGAGGTGGAGGCAGTCCATGGTGGTTCCTGAATTCGTCCATGGTTCTACACACACACACAGACAGACCGACCGTGGTTCTACACACAGACAGACAGACACACACACGCGCACACACATACATACAAACATATGCACAATTGAATAAAAAAAAAAAATGGAACCACAGAAATATCCTGGCCCTCCCCTCCCCGTGTGTGTGTGTCTGTGTGTCTGTGTGTCTGTGTGTATTGCTTCTACCTCCTTTTGCTTTGCTCTGGGATTTCCCAGGTTCTACCTTCTAGAGTTGGAAGTTCAGGCCACTGCCATTTCTGTCTGGTGTTTTTACATGCAGTCTTGGATTTGAACTCAGTTTCCTCTACTTTCCAAGCAGAGGTTTAACCTCTGAGCCATCTCTCGAGCCCCATTCTCCTTTCTTTTCTTTCTTTTAATGGGCCCATCATGTAAACTGAGCATGAACATGCCTTGGAATCCCAGCATTACGGAGGATCAGGAGTTCAAGGTCATTCTCTGCTATATAACAGGTTCCAGGTAGCCTAGACTACATGAGACTTTGGCTCAAAAAAAGAAAAAAAATATAGCCTGTTTATGTGCCCATCATTATACTAGTATACTAAGGCTACTAACCACTATGTAGAAGACTTACAAGAACTTGAAAGAGATTTTACATATATTCAGTGTGCTGATATATAGTCAGTGGGCTGACAAGAGAACTCAGCAGATGAGGCACCTGTTCATAAAACCACCTGAGTTGGATCCTCAAAAGACTACATGGTGGAATAAGAGAACTCACTTCTCAAAGTTGTCCTCTGACCTCCATGTGTCATGGCATGCATGCAACTCTCTCTCTCTCTCTTTCTCTCTCAGAAACAAAGTCTTAAAAAGAAACCAGCTAGCTAGGAAAAAACTCTTAATAAACATTCCCAATAGGTAGAATCAGTAACAAGACTGGCATTTAAGTCTTGTTGCTCAGCCTCTTTGAGGTCCCAGACTTAAGCAGGGTTGGTGCAGTTAATAGGTACAGTCATGTTTGCTAGCTTTCTGTGCACATCTGTAAATTGCTGTGGAGACATGATCAGAGCCAAGTATCAAAGGATGGTGACCTCATCTGTCCTACACACTCCCTGGCCCTGCTTAGCCTCTGCATCACCCTCCTTTCAAGAAGCTTCTCTGCTGAGTAATGCTCAGTTCCCAGGCTTATTTTGGAGCCCGAACTAAAGACAAAGAAAAAAACCAGAGTAGGATTTTTAAAGCCAACCATGATGATTCACACCTGTAATCCCAGCATTTGGAAATGGAAGCAGGAGGATGAGGAACTGTATGTGAAGTTTGAGACCAGCCTGGGCACAAAAGCAAACAAAAATTGCTTTTCATTTGTTCTTTTGTTGAAGCTCGAGTCTCACCGCATAGTTAGGCTGGCATTAAATTTGCCATTTTCTTGCCTCACTCTGGTTGGCATTAGGATTATTACATAGCAGTTAGGATTTTTTAATGTTGAAAACAAGTTCTTGGAGAACTGGGGAGCTGCCTCTGTGAGTAGAGTGCTTGCTCTGTATGCTTGAGTACTTGAATATGAATCCCTAACACATTAAAAGCCAGGCATGTCAGCATGGCTGCTTGTGCCCCTAACCCCAGCTTTGGGGGTGAAAACAAGGTGAATGGCTGGCTGGCCATTCAACTTAACTGAAATATGGGGGGCTGGAGAGGTGGCTCAAGGGTTAAGCCTCTGCCTTGCAGGCGGAAGGTCCTGAGTTCGGATCCTAGACCCCATGTATAGACGCCAGGCAGAAGTGGGAGCAGCCTACGCTTCTGGCCCTGGTAGGGCGGAGCCTGTGAATCCCGGTGCACAATAAACGAGGAGGTGGAGGCGGTCTATGGTGGTTCCCAAATTCGCCTGTGGTTCTACACACATGCACGTGCACACACACACACACAATTGAATAAATAATAATAATAATAACAATAATTTAAAAAATAAATTAAAAAAACTGAAATATGAACTTCCAGATCATCAAAAGACTATCTCAGTGTAATAAGGCAGAGATCAATATGGCATCACATGCATGTATCTATACATTCACATATATACACACATAAAAAGACATGCAAAGGTCTGACATACATCACACAATGTACACCACACACAAACATGCCAGATACATATAACACCACATATTATACACATACACACACACTACATACCATATATATATATACACACACATATACACACACACCATATGCATACACCGTACCACATACATATACAACACCACACTAACACACACCACATGCATACATACCACACATACACACCACATATACATAAACATAACATATATGCATACACACAGGCATACAGAACACACATGTACGTGCATGTGTGTGCACACATTCTGAAACCAAATTGATGGTACTCACCTGTAATCCCAGCATTTGCAGGCCGAGGCAGGAAGATTGCTAGAAGCTAGAAGCCAATGTGGACCACTCAGTAACAAGCTAGTCTGTGTCAAAAAAAAAAAAAAAAATAATTAAAAAGAGTAAAAGAAAGAAAAAAGAAAATCTGATCCTGTGTGTGGTAGCAGATCCCTTTAATCTCAACAAAGTAACTTTGGCAGAAGGATTTTAAGGCCAGCCCGAGCTACACAGAGAGTTTGAGATAGATCTCTGCTTCCTACCCACTCCCCAAAAAAGAATCCCTCCCCTCTCCATTTATCACGTCTAAAGTCCCCATACTCTTGGAGATCTGATAGGGACAATTCATGTCATACAAGCATTTGGAACCTACTTGAGGCCACTGTTAGGAATCACGGGCCTGTTGGGAGTGATAGTGTGCTAGAGAGAAGCTTTTTGAAACTTAGGGTTCTATTTTGGGAAGCAGTGGAATGCTCTTTCCGCTCCTTTGGGACCATTTCAATAAGAGCTTCTCTGCCTTTTCCATCGGCTAGTGGGAAAGTGGGGGCCCCAGAGCCACAGCCCCACAGCACCAGCAGGATGTGATGCTGAGCATCATGTGATAGGCAGGGTGCCAGAACTGCGGTAAAGCATGGAAAAATAGCTGACTCTGTTCTGAACTAAGCATCACTTCCTCACCTGGTATTTCCAATCCATTTGTTCTCTTCCATGTCAGGTCTAAAGTAGCACTGGGATCAGAGGGAAGAGATTCTTCTAGAATCTGGGTCTGTTCTTAGGAGAGGCAGAAAAGAGAGACTTAAATGAAGACCCTAGATGAAGAGGGCAAAGCAATCAGTGCATTAGTCAGATTAGCAGACAACCTCGAGCCCTATGGCACCCACAGAGTAGACAGGTTTTTATCCACAACAAAATTTTCAGTCTGTTGTAGGAGGTTAGACAGATAAAAACATATGGCAGTGGTCTGTAACCCCAAAATGATAGGAGGCAGGTGAAACTCTTACAGAGTTTGGTGGAAGATGCTGGAGGCAGTAGCGCAGAGGTGCTACCTTAAAGAAGTTGTCCTGTAAGAGTTGAGTTTTAATAGCGGGGTTAGAAGGCAAGATGGAAAATAAAAAGCAGAACACCATGGGAGGTCTTTTTAGAAGAATCAGGATATATTAAGCCAGGCAGGAAGAAATTCATCATTTAGGGTTGGGGATATATAGATCACTTGCCTAGAGTGCCCAAGGCTCTGGGTTCAAGTCCCAGCACTACAAAGTAAATAAACATTTGATTTGGTCTGGTGCAGAACTGTTATCCCAGCAACTCAGGAAGCTGAGGCAGAAGGATTGTAAATTCCAAGCGAGACTGGGCAATTGAGATCCTCTCTCAAAAAGTAAAAAGAAGACTTGGGGTACAACTCAGTAGTAGAACACCCACCTAGAATGCTCCAAGCTCTAAATTAATCCTCAATACCACAAACACACAAAGATAAGTGTTCCTGGAGCCAGTGAGATGGCTCTGCAGGTAAAAGCGCCTGTGCACCCACGTGGCAACCTGAATTTGATCCCTAGAACCCTAATGGTAAGACAGAGAACCAACTTCAGAGTCATCCACTGTCCTACACACACACACACACACACACACACACACACAGAGAACCAACTTCAGAGTCATCCACTGTCCTACACACACACACACACACACACACACACAGACAGAGAACCAACTTCAGAGTCATCCACTGTCCTACACACACACACAGCGCGCTCCCGCATGTTCTCTCTCTTTCTCTTAAATAAACAAACAAATAAATAAATAAATCTTTTTAAAAGTTAAATATTGGGCTGGAGAGATGACTCTAGAGTTAAGACTCTGTCTCAAAAGCAGAAAGTCCTGAGTTTAGATTCCAGATCCCCCATTTAAAAAAAAAAAAAAAGCCAGGAAGCCTGCACTTCCTACCCTGCTGGGCGGAGCCTGGAAATCCCAGAGAGAAGCAAAAGGGGTAGAAGCAATCCAGGATGATTCCAGAGTTACTCTTGATCTTCCACAGGGACACACAGTGCTCTGTGATACTCACACATACATATGAAATAAATAGTTAAATATTTTAAATATAATAGGAGTTGGGGGAGGAAGGAAATTCTCTAGGGACTTGGATTCTTGAAACTCGAGAAGTATTTTCAGTAGAAAGACCTAAGCAAGACAGGAATGACGATAGCTGTAACTGGCAGAAGCTGTTAAAAAAGAGCGGGGCCAGGATTTGGAACGCTTTAGAAATCACACTCAAGAGAGGCTGGGAACAGTGCTTGCCTAGCGTGCACAAGGCCCTAAGTTTAGTACTGGGGAAAAAAAAAATCAGACCAAGAGAGATGGGATCTTGTAGGAGGCAGTGCATAACTCATTCTAACGTGGGGAGAAGTTAGGAAATGACAAATTAGGGTAGAGAAGGAGGTCCTGATGCTTGTCTTAGGAACCTGCATTAGCAAGATATATGGCGTTTAAGCAAGAAAAAGCAAGGTCCAGGGGTCATGATGGCAGTAAGAGCTTGTTCCAGCACGCAGACCAACAAGTCATCTTTTTCCCCCTGTAGGGAGCTATGAGGGACCCTGTGAGCAGCCAGTACAGCTCCTTTCTTTTCTGGAGGATGCCCATCCCAGAGCTGGACCTGTCGGAGCTACAAGGCCTAGGCCTGTCAGATACAACCACCTACAAGGTTAAAGAGAGCAGCGTTGGCAAAATGAGCGGCCAAGTCACTGGAGCAGAGCAGGAGAAAAACCCCGAGGGTGACGTCCTCCTGGAGTACAGCACCTTCAACTTCTGGAGAGCGCCCATTGCCAGCATCCACGCCTTTGAATTGGACTTGCTCTAAGGCCAAGACTTCTCACTCGCACCACCTTACCCTTGCTGTCTTCCCTTTCCCACCCCATTTGCATCTTGTTCTCTTTCTCTCTTGTGTTGGTGGTACTGAAGAATCTGCCAGTTGAGTTGTATTTATTTATTTATTTATTTATGTATTTATGTATTTATCTATTTATTTATCTACTCCATTTCTCTCAAAAGCCTTCAACAAAGTAAAGGGTTGGAAAATGGAGTACTGGGTCATAGGAATTCCTCCTCTCCAGAAATTAACTAATCCCAGAAAAAGGCCGTATTGGGGGCACTAGAAAGAGTAATACAGTTATGCAAAATAGAAGACTTTTTTATTCCACTTTAATCAGGTTCAAGGATTACTTGAATCTTCCTAATTTTCCACTGCAGGCCAGTTAAATATTTCTTCAAGAATTGGTGAAAACTTGGAAATTTTGAGGTGATTTGCTATAAAGCAGGATAGCTAAAAGGCTAAGAAAATAAGTCCTGTTCCTTCTTGTGGTACATTCTTATTCCCAGAAACTTGGAAGTAATGCATCAGAGAAAATGAAAATAAGGAGAAGCACGGAACACTTCAGAATTCACCAAGAGCTTCCTTTAGCCCACTCATTTTCACAGCTTTGCTCCCAACAATGGGTTACAAACTCTCAGAAAAATCACATTTCAAATTACTGGAAGAAATCTTGCTATTAGGAAATTTGTAAAATTTTGATTCAGTGGTGTAACACACAGATGATTTGGTCTTTAGCGATTTGGTCTCACCTTGCTGTATTTGCAGTGTATAATAGGGATCACTGGGCCCCAAGCAGATTTATTGAGAACCCTATGCTTGTCCCCACTCCTTCCAAAATTGTCGCTGCTGATTTGTGTGCTGCCAGTTACTCATGTACTTAATAAAGATGTTAAATCCCAAGACTATTCTCCTTTTCTCTATTCATGGGGACGAACTACTGATCTCAGAGATTACCCATACTTTCACATTCAAATTATACATTGCATCTTTTTTAATATTCAATTTTGATGAAGAATGATTTAAGCTACATAAGTGTCGCTCAGTCTTGCCTGGCATCTACAAGAGCCTGGAAGATGGCTGCAGGTAAAAGCGCTGCCATGCAAGCTGACAACTTCAGTCTGGTCGCTGGAGTCCACATGAAAAGCCAGATGCAGTGGCACACATGTATGCTCACCACGCCTCGAGAGACAGGAGAATCAGAGAGAAGCTTACTGGCCAACTAGATGGAATACACTGTAGTAGAAACAAGAGGAAACCTGCTTCAGAATAAGATGGAAGGAGAAAAGTCTTCTGACCTCCACACTCTTATCCTTTACATGCACAGAAAAATACATATATGATTTGAGTAGCATTTATACATTAAATGAACAGGTGGAATGGATAGGTAACAGGAAAAAAGTGAAATCAACTTAGAGAAAGAAAATATAAGCCCCACTACCTTTCTGTTTGCCTATTGCACACATTTTTCAGGTAGTAATTTTCAAAGATGCCTAAGAAAATACACCTATTCACCTAAAGACATTATCTGCTTATTTGTAACTCACTTCATTCCAAAAATCTATTTCAAACTAAGTAGTTTGTATTCTTAGTAGATTAAAGACACCAAGTTAGACAATATTAGAGGATATAGACAGAAAGGAGCAAAAGTCTGTGTGGCACGTGAGAGGTGGGGCTGAGGGGTTCAAGGCCATGTCCACTACAAGAATTAGAAACAACCTGGATTGTGTGAGACCCATCTTTAAAAAAAAAAAAGAAAAGAGGACCGGTTAGATGGCTCCCCAGGTAAATGTTTTGCACAAAAATCTGACAACCTGAGTTCAATCTCCAAAGTCCACAGGGCAGAAAAAACCCTACTTCTGAAAGTCATCTGATGCCACACAGGCATGTGTTCTCTCTCTCCCTATCTTTCCCAAAATAAATGTTAGAAAAACATGTTCAGAAGAAAAAAAAAATATGGATCTACACTGTATGCTTTACATTAATGCATCAGTGGGATTTGGAAGTTTGGAGAAGGGCAAATATATGCATCCTCCTAGGCCTTACAAAGGTACATATTTGCAATCAAAGCCAAAGTTTAACATATTGCTATTATAATGCATATTTCTATTTTTGTTGTTACTCAACATCAGTACTGGGACTGAACCTAGAGCCTTCAAGATGCAGGGCACGTGCTCCATCAGTGGGCTACACCCATTCCCAGTCCTCTTGTTTTTATTGAGTCTCATGTAGCCCAGGTTAGCCTCAAACTTCCTTTGTGACCAAGACTGGATATTGGACCTTTTACCCTCCTGCTTCACCTCCCAAGTGCTGGGATTGCAGGAAAACCATGTCTGGTTATTAGCTCTCTTATTTGAAACAGGCTCATTAAGTTGCCCAGGATGGCCTTGAATTTGTGATCTTCCTAACTCAATCTCAAGAGTAGCTAGGACTACAGGCATGCTTCACCAGGTCCAGCTGTTACTTTTGTTTTTTTTTTTAAATTTTTGTATGCATGTATGCACGCATATGCGTATGCATGTGTGTGTCCCTGTGGAGGTCCAAGGGTGACTTTGGGAATCATCCAGGATTGCTTCTACCTTTTTTTTTTGCTTCACTTTGGGATTTCTCGGATTCTGTCCAGCAGGGACCTGGGATCAGAACTCAGGACCTCCTGCTTGTGAGGCAGTCTTAACCCCAGAGCCATCTCTCCAACCCTACTTTTGTATTTTTTGAGACAAGTTCCCAATATGCTGTCCTCAATGGTTCCAAATCTACCTACAGTCAGGATTAGCGTCAAACTCTCCGGGAGTGAACCACCACACCCAAGACTTTCTTTTTTAGACAAAGTTTTGACATGTAGCATAGGTTGGCCTGGGACTCCTTACATAACATGGCTGGCCTTGATTTTCAGGCAGTCCTCCTTCCCCAGGCTCCCAAGTGCTGAGGTAACAAGCATGGCTATCAGGGCTTGTCTCATTCCTGTCTTCAAGCCCTTTCTTCGTGGAAACTGGTGTGTAGAGTCGGAATGAATAGGTTTGTTGCAGGGGAGGTGTTTTTTATTCTTTTTATTTATTCATTGTGTGTGTATGTGTGTGAAAGAGAGAGAGAGAGAGAGAAAGAGAGAGAGAGGCAGGCACTATGTGTCCCTGTGGAGGATCAAGGGAGAGACTTCAAAAATCATCTTGGATTGCTTTTACCTTTTTGGCCTGCTCTAGGATTTCCAAGGCTCCACCCAGTAGGATCAGAAGTGCAGACGAAGAAGCCATTTCCATCTGGCACTTTTTATGTGGGGCCTAAGTTCAAAACTCTGCTTTCGAGGTAGAGTATTAACCCCTGAGCTATCTCTCCAGCTCAGGAGAGGTGTTTTTATGTCAGGTTCTGGTATTCGGGAGTGGAAGATTGAAACCAAAACACGTAAAGGAGAATTTATTAGAGGAGAGAAATAACATAACTGACAGACATGGATTCCTCCAGGAGCAAGAGAGCCATCGATCGAAGCTGGAGAACAATGTAACAGGATTAAGGCAGATTAGCGCAAAGAAAGCAGCACTCACAGAGTACAAGACGGGTAAGGGAGCCAAGAAGAATTCAAGGACTTCAGCTGTGGAATACAGATAGACGAGGAAGCCCAGGAAGCTGGCAGGTTCAGGGGTATTTATAGGGTTAGTGGAGTGGGGAGGGGAGATAGAGTGGCTTTTCCTTATTGGTTAGCTCCGGTTTCTACAAACCCGATGAAAGTTTTTGGTCCGCTACATGCTCATATTGGGGCCCAGCAGCTGACCTGTGGCCCACCTCTGGGTAGTTTCTCTGCCGGGGAGCGCTCGTCTCCGTCTCCTTTTAGGAACGGAGGCTTGGGGGGAAGCTGGCCACTCCATCTCTATCGGGGGATTAAAATCAGTTGCTCCAGGTGAACAGGGTGTGCTCCTCCAGGGTAATCCCAGCACTGGGGCATCCCAGCCCACAAACGCCCAGTCGAGTTTCCCCCCAAGGCTGCGAGAGGTTGGCGCCAAAACCCTCATCCCGGCCGTCCCCGCCGGAACTACGCCACACCTTCGCCACGTAAGCGATGAGCCTGCGCCCTGTTAAGTAGTCCGGCTCGGAGCTCCCGGGTACACGTTTCTCCGGTTCCCAGAGGCCCACGGCAGAAAGGCCCCGGCCCGGCCCGACCGGCGCAGGGCCCGCCCGGTCCAGGGACGCGCGCGCGGGCCTGACGACCCATCACCCCGCACGGATCCTTCCGCCAGAAGGACGACTCGGCTTCACTTCCGGGTCCGCCATTTTCCTGCCTCCATTTCTCCACGAGGGGGGGGTCGAGGCCCCCCAAAATACGCCTAAGTGTCAAGGCCGAAAAAGTGACCCGACACTGACAGGTAATCTTAGTTAGAGAAAGAAACGGGACCAAACTGGCAGGCCCGGTGAAAGCGAAGCCGGCAGCGCCCCGGACGAGGAGGTGAGGGGGCAAAGCGTGGTGGACTCGCGGGGTTGGGGCCTGACAAGTGCTGCTGCCCCGGCGCAAGGCGGGACGTGGGGCGCCAAGTGCCGCTGCCCCGGCGCAAGGCGGGACGTGGGGGCGCGGACCGACCGGCAGCCCCTCAGCGGAACGGGGATCGCCGAGGGGAAAGGGACCCGGAGGAAGGGGGTGCTGTCGGGAGGAAGGGGAGGGGACTGGGAGGTGAGGAGCGGGTGGGTGGAAGACCTGGGGCCGGGGAGCTGGAGCGAGGAAAGCGGGGGCCGCGGAGGTGACCGCCAGGGGGCGGTGGGGAGCGGGAGCCGGGGCGGGGCGGGGCGGAGGGGAAGCCGGGGGAGGGACGGAGAGAGGGCGGGGCGGAAAGGGGGGGAGCTGGGGGAGGGACTGAGAGGGGGCGGGGCTGGGAGGTCTGAGCGGCAGGCGGAAGCGGGGACTCCCATGCTCTCACCACGGTGATGGTTGGTAGTGGAAAGATTTAGGGAGCTGAACCTGAGTGCTGGGGCCCCGCCTGCAGAGCAAGCACCGTTATTTGCGCAAAAGGAAAAAAAAAGTACTCGCCCGGCTTCTTTTTCTTCTCCTTAGTTTTCTCTTCTTCTGACAGATTCTTTAAGCCAACGCTGTTTTCCTGCCTCTTCCCATAAAGGTTTTTCCTCTGGCGTGTCGTGTTAGAACAGTCTGTAGCAAACCTCAAGTAGTTTAACATTCGAGACCATCTGTGTGTTTTCTTTTAGCATTTGATCCACCCACTGCAGTAGGAATGTTCTTAGCCTTGCTATTTATCATCTATCTATCTATCTATCTATCTATCTATCTATCTATCTATCTATCTATCTGTTTATTTATTTAACAGAGGGATGTGGAGGTCAAAGGACAACTTTCAGGAGTCAGTCTCTCCTTCCATCATGAGCGGTACAGAAATGCAGAGATGAATTGTGGTCCGGCATGATGGCAAAACACCTTTATCAGCTGAACTATCTTTCCAGCTGGCTTCTTATTTATTTATTTGTTTGTTTGTTTGTTTGTTTATTTAAATACATTGTCATTCTGTAGCCTAAACTGGTCTCTCAACTGGCCAAATCCTCCTGCTTCAGCCTCCCTAGTGATGGGATGACAGGCCTGGGCCATTATAAGGTTAAATACTTGTTTTCTTACTTGTGGAGCAAAACCACCCTGTGACCAAATTGTTACATAAACAAAAGTAACTGATAAGAGAATGCTTTTTTAAGCACTCAGACACTTCATAGTTATTAAAACAATTATTGAAAGTTCTTAGGCCAGTGACATAGCTTAATAGGAAAGGCACAGCTCACTTGGGACAGTAACTTTCCTTTTGACTTCCACTGGTAATACTATGATATTTGTGTTCTCTCTCTCCCTCTCTCTTTCTGAGATAGATAGATAGATAGATAGATAGATAGATAGATAGATAGATAGATAGATAGATAGGTAGATAGGTAGATGGTTAGGTAGATGGTTAGGTAGATGGTTAGGTAAATGGATAGATACTATGATATGTTCTTGCTCTCCCTCTTTCTGAAATAGACAGATAAACATAGAAAAAAATTTTAAAGCCCACCTTGGTGGCACATGCCTATAATCTCTGCATTTGAGAGATTGAGGCAGGAGGATCAGGAGACCAGCCTGTGCTACTAGAGCTGCTATCTCAAAGTACAAACAAAAAGAATTGGACACTTTGTAATTTTCTTTATCCTCAAATTCCTAGGAGTCAGAACTCCTGGTATGTATGTGATTGCCTAGCTTGCCTGCTGCCTTGGATTCAATTCCTAACACAAACAAAAAAAGAAAAAGGGGGAGGGAGGAATCCTAGGAGACAAATTAAACCAGATTTTGATTTTTTTAACCTAATATGAAAGAAAAGTAGAATTTCATTCAATAAGGGAGAATATTTTCCCCTTGTTCTTAGTAATAAAAAAGTTAAAATTACCTAGGTTGTTCTCTAGTCTGTTAGGATTTTACCAGTATTGACATTGGGCACTGGAAAAATGGTTCAATACAGCATGGTCTCTGTGCAAAGACGACATGCAAGTTCGTAAAGCATTTCCTTAAAAAAAAAAAAAAAGGTTCTTGACTCCCCCCCAAAATTGCTGTTATTTTAAAAGTACATTTTAACTTATTTTTCCCAGAGCACTTGCCTAGCAGGTGAGAAGTTCTAAGTTTGATCCCATCATGGGGTGGGGGAAGAATAATTAGTTGCTAGTAAGGAATCTCATTAATTCCATCAAACAGCTTTTCCAGAAGTAGTATCTTTGTTTCTGTCTGCCGAATGCTGTGTAATTTAAAATAGTATTGTAACACGTAACCTGGTAATGCAAGCCTATAATGCCACCTACTTGGGATTTTGAGGCAGAAGGCTCACAAATTCAAGGCCTGCCCAAGTTATGTAATAAGTTCAACATTAGCCTGGATGACTTAACTAGACATCATCTCAAAAGGGGAAAAAAGCCAAGAGTGATGGTACAGCCTATAATCCCAGCTCTTGAGGCAGAAAAATCCGGAGTTTAAGGTCATCTTTGGCTATATAGCAAGTTGGAGGCCAGTGTGGGCTTCATGTGATCCTGTGTCAAAAAGCAACAAAAAACCTGGTAAAAACATTTTATTGCAGGTGTGGCAGTGGCTGTCTGTAATCCCAGCATCTAGGAGATGGTGGTGGGAGAGTTTAAGGTCTTCATGGGTTATACCTGGCTCTAAGCCAGCCAGGACTGCATGGCAAAACCTGAGTCAACATCAAAAAAAGCAAGAACTCAGTTTACGAAAGGCACCTTTCCTTGTGTTTGAATTGTAGCTACCTGGAAAATTTTGTTCCTATGCATAAAGATGTCTTTGGTGGACTTGGGGAAGAGGCTGCTGGAAGCTGCAAAAAAAGGCCAAGATGATGAAGTGAGGACGTTGATGGCCAATGGTGCTCCGTTCACCACAGACTGGGTAAGCTTAGCAGAAAGGCCTCTGGGATCTTTTCTAAAGTGTGCCTTGTCTACCTGCTTCCTAAAGCTTAATCAGCACAAGGTTTTCTTCATTTTTTTTACACTTTATTATTTAGTGTGTCTGTGCATGTCTGTGTGTGTGTGTGTGTGTGTGTGTGTGTGTGTGTGTGTATCAGAGGGCACAGTGTGTCCTTGTGGAGGACCAAAGGTGACTTTAGGGATCATCCTGGATTGCTTCTACCTCCTTGCTACACTCTGGGATTTCCCCAACTCTGCCCACCAGGGCAGGAAGTGCAGGCCACTGCCTTTTTCAGCCTGGCATTTTCACATGGGACTTGGGATTCGAACTCAGGACCTTCTGCTTGAAAGACCTCTGAGCCATTTCTCCAGCCTAACTAAGCCCTTGATTTTAAATTTAATTTTTATTGTTATGCTGAGAGAGAGTAAGAGCGTGCAGTAACACACAGCGTGGAAATTAAAGGACAGCAGCTATTGAAAGCCAGTTCTCTCCTTCTACCATGTGTTGAACTCAGGCGGCCAGTTTGCATACAGGCACCTTTATCCACTAAGCCACTGGCAACCCCTTACTGACCTGGGACTCACCGTATAGCTCAGGATATCCTAAAATTCCTATTTCAGCCCAAATGGTAAGATTACAGGTGTGAACCATCATGTTCAATGTGTCTAGTGATTTTTCTGTAATTTTTTTCTTTCATTTTTTTCCTACTGTGCTGGGGATCAAACCCAGGATGTTACACATGTCCTATAAATGCTTTACCACTAAACTACTCTACGAACTCCTTACTGTAATTTTTTATAGTATTTTCTAAAAGTTTAATTTTCTTTGAGTTATATACTTGTGTAATTATCTAGAAAATAAATAAAACCTATTTAATAAGAGTGAATTTCTAGGACTGGAGAGATGGCTCAGGAGTTAAGATACTGTCTCAAGCAGAATGTCTTGTGTTCAAATCCCAGGTCCCAGGTAAAAACACCAAGCAGAAATGGTAGCAGCCTGCACTTCCAGCTCTGGTGGGCAAGCCTGGGTAATCTCAGAGCAAAGCAAGGAGATAGAAGCAATCCAGGATGATTCCCGAAGTCACCCTTGGTCTTCCACAGGGACACAGTGCTCTCTGATACGCACAAAATAAAGAAATAAAATAAAAAAGTGAATTTCTAAATAAACTCCTTGTTTCCTTTTCTTTGCTGCTTTGGTTCATAAGGAAAAGTCTAGTTATTTTGTTTCCTTTTTACTACTATTTGAAAAATATTTTTAAAAGGCCAGAAAGATGGCTCATTGATTAAAAATACTCACTGTACAAGCTCAACAACCTCAGTTTGATCCTGTATTACATAGGAAAAAGAGAGAGATGACTCCTTTAAGTTGTCCTCTGACTTCCGTATATGCATACATGACTATTTCTTTCTTTATTTATTTTTAATTTTTTATTATTTATTCAATTGTGCGTGTATGCATGTGTGGGCGCGTGTGTATATATGTGTGTGTATGTATGTATGTATGTGTAGAACCACAGACGAATTCAGGAACCACCATGGACGCCTCCACCTCTTCCTTGTTTACTCTGCCCTGGGATTCACAGGCTCCGCCCTACCAGGACCAGAAACGCAGGCCGCCCCCGCTTCTGCCTGGCGTCTATACATGGGGTCTAGGATCCGAGCTCAGGACCTTCCGCCTGCAAGGCAGAGGCTTAACCCCTGAGCCACCTCTCTAGCCCCCTATTTCTTTATTTTTTAAACTTTTTTATTTTTGTGTGTATCAGAGGCCCTCTGTGTGGAGGCCCAGGTAACCTCTGAATCACTCTTTGCTTTGCTCTGGAGTTTCCCAAGCGTGGCCTTCCAGTTCTACCTGGTGTTTTTATGTGGGATCCAGGATCCAAACTCAGGACCTTCTGCTTGTAATGCAGAGCTTTAACAACTTAGTCATCTCTCCAGTCCCTGGCTATTTAAAGGAAAGAGAATATTGCAGAGGAATTTATAATATACGCTTAGTCAACTAACTTGGAGAGCTAAGAGTTTTAGAAGACTTGGGTCCACATCAAAATGGGGCTTTCTTAGCTTTCACAGATTTGTAAATGTTAGCAAAAGTCAATAATTTTGATGATCGAATCATCTCTATTGCAGGATTAATTCATAACTTAAGAAACCAACAGGTTTTTAGCACTTCACAAAAAAGGTATGAGATTAACATTTTTATGGAAAGAGACATAGGGAGCAACCAGATTAAATCCTACTAGTTATAGAGGTGATGATATGAAGAACAGAGAATAAACAGGTTTATCATTACAAAAGCAGAGCATAAAGCAAAGAATAGGCTGTGTATAGGGTGTGCACTAGCAATCTTAACATTTGGGAAGTAGAGACAAGAGGATCAGAAGTTTAAGTTTATCCTTGATTCCATGTCAATATTAGCCTACTGGACACCCTGTCTCAAAAAAAAAAAAAAAAAGAAAAAGGAAGCAAGGATAAGTACTCTATATGCTTGTAAAACTAGAAAAATAAAATAATATTTAAAAAAAATAGAAATGGTCCAGCAAGATAGCTCAGCAGGTAAGGTGCCTGCTCACAGATCTGGTGACCCCAGAAACCCATATGCCATGTGGTACATGTGTACACACTCACTTTCTTCTCTCTCTCTCTCTCTCTCTCTCTCTCTCTCTCTCTCTCTCTCTCTCTCTCCCTCTCCCCCTCTCCCCCCCTCTCTCTTCCTCTCCCCTTCTTCTTCTCACTTTCTTTCAAATAAATAAAATATTTAAAAAAATAAGAAAGGCACAATAGCAAAAAAAAAAATGCATCAGCCAACATGCCCATCAACAAAGAATAGATGATGAAAACATGGTACATCTACCAATGTAATATTACTCAGTGATCAGAAAGGATGAGATTATGGAATTTTCTGGTAAATGGATGGAACTGGAAAATTTAATATTGAGTGAGGTTTCTCAGACACAGAAAGTTAAGTACAACATGTTCTCTCTGACATGTGGGTGACTGAACTGATATCCTTGTCAATGTATTTGGATTGGAGGCACTGTAAGAGCCAGAAAATTCAAAAAGGACCAATGAGTGTGAAGGTGGGAATGGATGTTTAAAGGGGAGGTTTAGGATACCAGACAAGTAGGGTGAGAGAAGGACTAGTTGGGAAAAATACATAGTGGGGAACGAGGGGGTGGGAAATGGGAGATAGGAAGGACAGAGAGACTTATAGAAAAATCCTAAGATTGTGGGAAGTAACCCCAAAGGAACAGCCTATGCTAGTAATATGTCAAAAAAAATGTCTTTTAAAGAAAGGATAAGAATGGGGTAGTCCCTATGCAGAGAAGCATAGAGTGAGGAAAAATGGGGGGGACAAAATTATATTAGAAGTAACAGGAATGTGGCACTTCCTGATAAAATGTTGGTCAGAGAAGTCTTAAAGGCCCCCAGACATTATAGGCTTTTGCTATTGCTCTTGGTTGCGCTCCAAAAACTGCCCTGTTACTAAAGATGCAACACTTACGGATCACAGAACATGGCCAAAATACGTCAACTGGGACTGGTCTAAGGACATTCTTGCTGAATAGCTTACACAGTACAGAATACGTAGAAGCTACTGGCGAGAGAGAAATAATCACAAGTCCCATTAATGACATGAGATCTGTAAGTTGTAATATAAATCACCATGGCAACAGGTGATCACCAATGTCATAGAGGCATGAGGATCAAAGAGACAACCAACAGCTTTCTGATTGGATTCAAGACCCGCTTGTCAGAATAGTACACATCCTTGTTACTGTAAACTAGAACAAGAACCTAAAAAAAGGGAAAGAAATAGATCAATAGGGAAGAAAGCCAGTGAACCTATAGGTAGGAAGATAGTACATCAAACTGCTCTGGTAGGTAGCTGTTATACACGTAAATCGGAAGAACATTTAACATTCAGCCTAGAAATCTCCTACAACAGAGGTAGAGGAGCTGATACCCTGACAGGATGCAGCCTAGAGCAATAGAGGAGCAGTGAAGTGGACAGCAATGGCCAAGCATAATGCAGAGTATCAGCGCCTCATCCGGGCTCACCCAGGGTCAGGCCGACCTAATCGCTCCCCATCCCAAGGCTTTGGCAGCCTGGAAGGGGAAGGGATGGTGAGATCGTAAGAACCTAAAGGTGGGGCTGGAGAGGTGGCTCAGGGGTTAAGCCTATGCCTTGCAGGTGGAAGGCCTTGAGTTCGTATCTTAGACCCCACGTATAGAAGCGGGGTGGGGTGGGGAGCCCAGCCTGCGTTTCTGGTCCTGGTAGGGCGGAACCTGTGAATCCCGGGGCAGAGTAAACGAGGAGGAGATAGAGGCGGTCCATGGTGGTTCCCAAATTCGCCCAGGGGTCTATACACATACACACACACACACACACACACACACACACACAAAACTGAATAAATAATAAAAAAAATGAAAGAAACAAAAGAACCTAAAGGTGGGAAGGTTCACCATTAGACAGGACATTCTACTCAATGCACGACTGCTGCTTCTAGAAGGAGCTCACTGCAGTGGGACTTGTCCTTCCCAGAACTGCATAATGACTGACATACCAACATGCTCCCATAGGCTACCTAGGAAGTCAAGAAAGACAGGAGCATACAGTAGAAACCTTTGGGTCTACAGCTGAATGAGTGAAGGGAAATGCCCATATCAGCGGTGTGGCCTGAAGAGAGGTAACTTGATATACCATGGAGGCCTGAGCCCCCACAGGAGTAGACAAGCCAGAGTGAACCCTGGGGTCCACAGGAGCATACGTGTAGAAAGAAAAAAAGGATCTCTGTCAGAGATAGGTAATTTCTATCTTAAGTTACAGTGACACACAGACTTGCTTGCTTCTATTGGTACATCATTTCTAAATGGGATGGGGAGAGATTAGGTCGGCCTGACCCTGGGTGAGCCCGGATGAGGCGCTGATACTCTGCATTATGCTTGGCTCTGTGCTGCATCCTGTCAGGGTATCAGCTCCTCTACCTCTGTTGTAGAAGAAGACTTTTAGGCTGAATGTTAAGTGTTCTTCCAATCTATGGGTATAATAACAACTCTCTACAGAGCAGTTTGATGTATTATCTTCCTACTTATAGGTTCATTGGCTTTCTTCCCTATTGATCTATTTCTTTCCCTTTTTTTAGGTTCTTGTTCTAGTTTACAGTAACAGGGATGTGTACCATTCTGACAAGTGGGTCTTGAGTCCAGACAGAAAGCTGTTGATTTCTTAGACTCATTTTTCTTTTTGCTGTCATTGGCTGTGGCAGCAAACCTCTGAACCAACCAGTTAGATTCCTTGCGTAAGTTGCTATTGCCTTTTCCCAAGAATTGTTTTGAATCTGTTTCTTCCTTTCCTTTACCCCTGACTCACAATATTCTTTCTAATGCTTTTCTTAAAACTGTCTTCTAAGTTATTCTTTAAAAAAAAAAAACCCACATCCTTTAGTGACTCTGTGTGTGTGTGTGTGTGTGTGTGTGTCCCTATAGCACACAGGTGACTGCAGGAATATCTTGAGTTGCTTCTACCTCTTTTTTGTTTGAGATTTCCCAGGCTCTGCCTTCCGGGTCAGATGTACAGGCTGGTTGGTGCCATTTCCCCCTGGCATTTTTATGTGTGATATGGGATCCAGACTTCTTGTTTATGAGACAGAGTCTTAACCTCTGAGTAATCTCTCCAGCCCAAGATTCATTTCTTGTTCATATGTACACAGTTATGCCGACAGTAGAATTCAATGAATATTATTTTCCACAGCTTGGAACATCACCCCTCCACCTTGCTGCCCAGTATGGTCATTATTCCACAGCAGAAGTGCTTCTTCGAGCAGGTGTTAGCAGAGATGCCCGGACCAAAGTGGACAGAACCCCTTTGCATATGGCTGCAGCTGACGGACATGTGCACATCGTGGAGCTGCTTGTCAGGGTAAAACGAGTGGTGATAGTATGGGCTGTATCGTAATGAAGACATCCACCTCATGCTACTTAAGCAGTGGCAGAGCGGGCTGGGAAGGTGTAGGTGGTCATGGAGTCTTACCTAATTTACTCATTTATTTATGGAGTCTTACTTAATTTACTCATTTATTTAAAACATTTTTCAAGAGCCTTCATGACTAGAGGAATTTGTTTTCTAATTTTTTAAAAGCTAAGCAGATTTTATTGACTTTTTCACTCCTTTTCTCTAAGTATTTTTTGTACTTACACCTGGTTTTTTTTTTAGATACTTAGCTCTTTGTTAATAAATGCAACAAAAATCCGTTCTTTCCTCCTTGTGCTGCCATCTGTTGTAATTTTTTCTTGATGTCCTTAGCAGACCCACTCATTGAAAGCATGATGTCCCATAGCATTTGGGAGGACATGAGAAGTGTTTTTCCTTTGCTATTCCATACATTTGATCTAAATTTAAGAATGTATGATCTGTATACATTCTCTGTTTGGCGATGGGAGCTTGTAACTCTGTAACTTCAATACCTGTTGAAAAATTGCATTTTCATAACAGAATGGTGCGGATGTGAACGCCAAAGACATGCTAAAGATGACAGCTTTGCACTGGGCTACAGAGCACCACCATCGAGAAGTCGTTGAGTTGCTTATCAAGTATGGCGCCGATGTCCATGCTTTCAGCAAATTCGATAAATCTGCCTTTGACATAGCGCTGGAGAAAAACAATGCCGAGATTTTGGTCATCCTCCAGGTATGGCTCTTTCTGTACTTCACTCCACAATTTTCCTCATCTTATTGAAGTCATACTTCAGCATGTCTCAGTCATGTGACTCGGTATCATTAGTGTGTCTCACTTGTCCTTTATTTTTCTTTCTTTTCTAAAGAAAACAACTAATTTATTGTGAGTTACATGCTTCATAGCGAAAGGGATATAGTAGAAGGATTATGAAAAATCCAGGTCTGTACACAGGACTCTATGTACACATGGTTGCAGGACTATCCCCACTTCAGGTGCAGCAGCTGCACTTCTCCTTGAGGCTCTTTGCAGACATAGTCCTGCGTGTGTTTGGCACAACTCACAGGGCAGCAGGAACAGAGCTCTTCTTGTAAGAGGAGCATTTGCATTCTTTGCTCTTGTAGAAGCCAGTGCAGGGCAGGATCGTTCAGTGATGCAGGAGCAGGTGGAGTCCATAGTGAATTGAATTGGTGGTTGATGTCTGAAGACAGAAACATGCAAAGATACTGAGATTCAGAGGAAGCGTTGTTTTTCTTTTTTATTTTTGTGTATGTGTGTATGTTTGTGTGTATCAGAAGTGTATACCTGTAGAAGCTCAAGGGTGACTTTGGAAATTACCCTGGATTGTACTTTGCTTTGCTCTACCTTTTCCCAGGCTCTGCCTTCCAGAACTGTAAATACAGGCCATCACTGCCCGGTAGTTTTGATTCACTTGTAAAACTTTTTATTATTTTGTAAGTACTGTATGATAACCTATTACACTATCATCAGAGCTCCAAGTTTATAAATTTATTATTATTATGTGCTCCAAATTTATTATTACTCTGTGTGTGTGTGTGTGTGTGTGTGTGTGTGTGTGTGTGTGTGTGATGTACATTCCATGGTGTACATGTGGAGATCAGAGGATTATGTGGAATTGGTTCTCTCCATCTACTTTTGTATGGGCTTGGGGATTAAATTCAGGCCATCAGGCTTATACAACATTACCCTCAGTCATCTTGCTTACCCTGATTTTGTACATTAATTTCAAGCCAACACTCGTATATCAAAAAAACAGATTGGGGATACAGAAATTAATAGCATATGGCCTTGCTTTTGGAATATTCTCAGCATTTAAAAGTTAAGATATTGTGGGCTGGAGAAACGGCTCAGGGGTTAAGACTCTACCTCACAAGCAGAAGTTTCTGAGTTCGGATCCCAGATGCCATGTAAAAAATATCAGGCTTTGAAAGGGCAACAGCCTGCATTTCTGACCTTGGTGGGCAGAGCCTGGGACATTCCAGAACAAAAGAAAAAAGAGATAGAAGCAATCCAGGATGATTCCTGAAGTGACCTTTTTTCTTCCACTGGGACACATAGTGCCCTCTGATACACACCCACACACAAAATTTTTTTAAAAAGTTAAGTCATTATACATGTAGTGAGTAGATTTCTAGCATGTATTTTGGAGGTGTACTGGAGTATTAATGATGCTTAAGGGAAAGATTAAAACATGTAGAATTTGGACTGGAATTGCCTAGAACTCAGGAAATTGAGTTTGAATTTCAGGCCACCTGGGCTACATAGTGAATTTTAAGGTAGCATGGGCTACAATATGAGACTATGTTTTAAATCCCCTGCCAATAATAATAATAATAATAATTTAAAAAATTTTTTTAAAATTATTTATTCAATTGTGTGTGTGTGTGTATGTAGAACCACGGACGAATTCGGGAACCTCCATGGACTGCCTCCACCTCCTCCTCCTCCTTTTTTACTCTGCCCCAGGACTCACAGGCTCCGCCCTACTAAGACCAGAAATACAGGCTGCCCACTTCCGTCTGGCGTCTATACGTGGGGTCTAGGATCCAAACTCAGGACCTTCCACCTGCAAGGCAGAGGCTTAACCCCTGAGCCACCTCTCCAGCCCCAATAATAATAATTTTATTGTAAGCCAGACTGGTGATGCATACCTGTAATTTCAGCATTCAGTAGATTGAGGCAGGAGGATCCTCATATGTTCAAGGCCAGCTGGTCTGCATATTAAAGTTCTAGGCTAGCCCAGGGATACACAGGGAAAACTTGTCTTAAGAAAGGGAGGGGAGGGAGCTGGAGAGATGGCTCAGGGTTAAGATTCTGCCTCCCAAGGAGAAGGTCCTGAATTTGGCTCCCAGGTCCCACATAAAAACGCCAGGAGAAAATATTGGTGGCCCACACCACTGGCCCTGGTGGGCAGAGCCTGGGAAATCCCAGAGCGAAGCAAGAAAGATGTAGATGCAATCCAGGATGATTCCCAAAGTTACCCTAGGTCTTCCACAAGGACATACAGTGCCTTCTGAAACACACACACACACACACACAAAGTAAAAAAAATTAAAAACAAATAAAGAAAGGGAGAAGTTTTTCTGTTGGTAGACTACTACCTAGCGTGCACCAAGCCTGGGGCTCAGTCCCGAGCACCTCATAAATCCTGGCATGGCAGTGTGCACTTGTGACCCCAGACCTCAGGAGACAGAAAGATGATCACAGATGCATGAGCGTTGAGTTCAAGGCCAGTCTGGATTTCCCGAGAGCCTGTCTCAAAAAAAAATCAGTTTTGTGACTGGTACCTATAAAGTGTTTGTCCCCTGCCTTAATGTGTTCTCCCTCATAGATACAGCAAGGGAAATGTACGTTGCTAAAGATCAGCAGGCCTATCTAGATCTGAGAGAGAAACCCTACCCCTTCACTAATCCACACACCTCTGACCTGACTCCACAGAGATATCCTGAGGCCATCAAATACTAAAATTTAGGAACCGCAGAGATGTTAAAGTGCTTGCCGTAAAAGCAGAAAGACCGTGGTTCACATCACCATATCCCATGAAAAATGCCAGCCCGCATAGTAGCCTGCCTGTAATCAGTCACAGAAGGTAGAGACTAGAGCCTTCAGAACAAGTAGACTAGCCAGATAAGCCCTGTGGGTGAGCTCTGGGTTAATTAGAGACCATCTAAGAATAAAGCAGGGAGTGAGGATGATTGCTAATAACAACCTCTGACCTCCACATAGACAGGTACACACGTGCACCTGCACATATCAGACACAGATAAATGTGGCTCATATACACACATATTAAAAGTGTGAAAAATTAATTCATTTTTCAGGAAAAAAATAGAAATTTTTTTCTAGGCTAGAAAAAGAGTGACCCAAAGACACAGAGTTGTGAAAGAACATGGAATGTTTAGTAAAGAGTTGTATCTAGAGATTGAACAAAGGAATTGGCATGTGCATGAGACTGTATTCTGAGATGAGGTATTATAGTGGGAACCCAGGAGTTACTTTCTTTGCAGTGTGTGTATCTTTATTGTATAGCTCTGGTTTATCTGAGACTTGCAAGCTTTGTACCCCAAACTGGCCTTGAACTCAAGGCCTCCTTGCTCAGTCTCCAATGTGTTGGTGTGAGCCACCCCATCATAAGAGACTTTTAACTAGAGGATTGGTATGATTATGTAAAAAAGATGATCCCGGAGCTGGAGAAATGACTCAGAAGTTAAGTCTTTGCCTTGCAAGTAGAGGGACCTAGTTTGGATACCCATTGCCACATAAAAACACCAGGCAGAAATGACAGTGTCCTGCACTTTCAGCCCTGGAAGGCTGGAAAGGAACCTGGGAAATCCCAGAGCAGAACAATAGAGAGATAGAGCTGTAGAGCAATCCAGGGTGATTCCCAAAGTCACCCTTGGGCCTCCACAGGCACACACAGTGTCCTCTTCTAAGTACAAGTACACACATACACACATATACCCCTCCCAAAAAAGTATTCTCTGCAGTATGGTACTTAAAAATTAATTTTTAAAAAATGCCAATTGAGAGCTTCAATTGAAGTGGTGGAGGCTAGAAGTGGCAGATTGAAGAAGGAATTTAACAGCCTTCAGAGAATAGAGAATCTGTTTCAATTGAAGCTCTTAGTCAGGAATAATTACATATGAAAAACAGCTACTTGTGCATTTTCATGTTTTTGTTTATTCTTGACAGATGGTTTTCCAAAGACTGGTTATTCTCCTCAACTTTCAGTCATTGTTCAGAGCCCTTTCATAACTAGACTTCTTTAATGGTTGTCATGTTAGTAGAAAACTTTTGAAAGTAAAAATAAAAGATAAGCATCTTCTCATGAAACTAACAAATAGTCTTGGAAGCAAATATGTAGCATATGGTACTTGACTTTCAGATTCTGGTGCTCATTTATTTGCTTATGTGCTCTCTTAGGAATTTCTTCAGTGGCAGAATGGAACAAGTTGTTGGATAAAACTCTGGAGACTGTTTCTCTACAGGGATTTCCTGCTAGCACATTGTCTTGTCAATAATAGATCATAGAATAGTAGTGCTCTAAATTACTTTTAGACTTTCCAAACCAGTTCTTTCCTATTTCATCAACAGTAACAAAATCCAGAGAGATTAAATTAAATATGAAGAAGCTTCTGCAAATAATACACCTTTGCTTTTTTTCAAGTAGAAATAAGTTGGAGAAAGCAGCCCAGAATCTTCAGCCTGATTCTTAATAAGAACACTGAGCGTCAGGGACATTGTATGCCTGAGCTAGGTGTGCTGATAGAGTGTTGGTGGGGCGGGCCTTATGCTGTTAGGTAGCTTGTATGGCTGAAAGCGACAAGTGTTCTGACTTGGCAATACCTGCCTTTGTTTGGTAGGAGGCAATGCAGAACCAGGTGAATGTCAACCCCGAGAGAGTCGGCCCTGCGCCCAACCCTGTGACTGTCGCTGCTCCACTCATCCTCACCTCAGGAGAGGTTGTTAACCTCACTAACCTCGTTTCTGCAGCCAACACCAAAACAGTCTCAGGTAATGGTCGGCTAACCTGGCATCAATTTTAGACTTAAAAAACCCAAGTTTCCTAGACATAAATAAAACTTCAGAGGTGTTTGGGAAGTATTTTAAACTCTGTTTTAAACTCTGTTTAAAAATATTTTCCAAACACCTCTGGAGTTAAAGTTCTGAGGTAGAATACTTGCCTGTTGTGTTTAAGATATGTAAAGCCCTGGATTCAATCTCCAGCACCATAAGAAAGTAATAAGAGGGAGAAAGAAAGAAAGAAAAAGAGAAAGAGAGAGAAAAAGATTTCCTAAACAATTTTCTTTTCACTGCTGCAAATTGAATTTAGGGCTTCACGCATGTAGGAAAGCACTCTTTCACTGAGCTATATTTGAAGAAGGGTTTCAGGTGGCCTAGATTGCTCTGGAACTTACCAGTAGTGTAAATTCTTAGCCTCCCAAGTGCTGGGATTACAAGCGTGAGCCATCACACCCAGCTTTATAATCATAACTTTTAAAGCCAAGGCTTTTTTTCTTTCTGGGAGAATGGAGGATCAAAGGAGAGATCAGAGGATTATATGTGAACCCTGCATTAAAAGTAAAATATTCTACATGCTTATCTATTGAAAGGTTATGCCCAGCTGGACACAGTGACTCATGCCTTTAATTTCAGCACTCAGGAGTTAGTGGAAGGAGGATCAGAAGTTCAAGATTAGTTTGGACTGCAGAATTAGATCCTGAATCAAGACAAATTAAATAAACAAGACTATGTAAAAATGATGATTGGCTCATTTACCCATTGTTTGCTTTTGTGAAAACTCCTCCTTACTGACCTGTAATAGTGATAGCTTATTTTTGTGAGGTTTTTGTTGGGATTTTTATTGTTGAGTTTTGTTTATTTTTGAAATTTTGAAACAAGGTCTTATTCTGTGATTCAAGCTAGCTTGGAGCTCCGTGCAATCTAGATCAGACAAACTCAAGACTGTCCTCCAGGATGCCAGCATGGCAGGCGCCAGCCAGCGTGCCTGTTGGAGATGCTGAGGCTTCAGGAGTGCTTTGTTGGGTTGTTTTTGAGATAGTTTCATATAACCTAGGTTTTCAAACTCTTAAGTGGAAGAGCTGGGAGTGGTGGGTGACTCATACTTTAATGTCACATTGTGAGTGTTAGAGAAATCACATGGTAGAGGCCAAAAAAAAAAAAAATCAAAAGAGAAAAAATGTGATTTCTAGACGAAAGGTGTCAATGCTGTGTCCACAAGGGGGCAACAGTGACCTATAATTTATAAGCGGTCAGTCATTTGAAGTCATTTTGTTTTCAGTTAAAGGATTCAAAAAAGTTAGGTTAAATACACATGTGCATGTGATTTGCATGTGATTAGAGCATTTGTAATCTTTTGTATTTGGCAGTTTGGGGATTATTGCTTAGAAAAAGTGCTTTTAATAATTCAAAAGTGTTGGCCAGGCCTGTAATCCCAGTTATTCAGAACACTGAGGCAGGAGAATTAAAAAAAATCAAGACCCTGTCTGAAAATAAGTAGTTAAAAACAACAAGGAAATGCAGCTCAGCAGTGGAGTGATAACTTTCTGTGAATGAGCCCCTGGTCCCCCAATACTGGAGAAAAACGTCTTGGTGGGATTGTAACTCGAGCAGACACTTGCCTAGCACACACAGATGTGTGACCTGCCCTAGCACATCCTACTAAATCTTAACCAATGAGTTTATTTGCATAAGGCCATGTCATAGATGTAGTGGCATTTACCTTTAGTCTCGGTGTCTGAAAGGTCAAGGAAGGAAGGTGGACAGTTAAGTTCAATACCAGCCTGGGAGTGGGAAAGTAGTTCAGTCAGTAAACAGCTTCTTGCAGACAGCAAGGACTGAGTTCTGGCTCACGACCCACGGGATAAAAGCTGATGTGGTGACGTGTACTCCTATACTGGGAGTCAAGGTGGATACAGGCGATGTGAGGGACCCACTGGCCAATTAGCCTAGCCTGCCCTATTTGCTGAGTTCCAGGCCAGGAAGAGATCTGGTTTCAAAAGCAAGATTGGTAGTACCTGAGGAACAGCACCCATGTTTGACCTCTGGCCTCCATAGCCTACATTTAAGAACAATAAATAAATAAATAAACAAAAATTTTAGAAGGAAAAAGAATTGTAGTTAGAACTAGGGATGTAACGAAGAGTGGTGTATCAGAATAGTAAATCTGATACTTCACAAATATTCTTTCTTTTTTTTAATGTGCTCTTTTTACTTGGTTTTTGCTTGTGTCTTTGTATGTGTGTGTGTCTGTGTCTCTGTGTGTATCACAGGGTATTGTGTATGCTGTGAAGGCCCAAGGGTTACTTAAGCACCCTGGATTGTTTCTGCCTCCTCTTTGCTTCACTCTGGTGTTTCCTAGGCTCCACCTTCCAAGTCAGAAGTGTAGGCCAATGCCATTTTTATCCGGTGTTTTTCTGTAGAATCAGATCCAAAGTCAGGTCCTTCTGCTTGCCAGGCAGAGGTTTAACCCCTGAGCCATCTCTTGAGTCCTTTTTTCTTGTTTTTGAGAAGAAATTAAATGAGTTGTGTTTATAACAGAAGGCAAGTGCCTTTGATGGGAATGTCCACATGCTGAAATGCATACCATGGCTTTCTTAGGAAGGTGGTACATCCATCTGTCCTTCCTTTATTCACTAGTCTACTGCCACTTCCCTTCTTATATCATAGAAATTCCATTTTTGTTTTTAAACTGGTAAACTAATAACTGTCTTGGTTATAATTGTTCACACACACACACACACCTTTTTGTTGTTGTTCATATAGGTTTGGGGGGCCAAGTTTGGTATCTATAAAATAAGAACTTTTCCCAAAAAAGACAAACAATAGGGCTGGCAAAATGGCCTAGCAGGTAAAGGCTATTGCCTCTAAGTCTGAAGACCTAAATTCAATTCCTAGTGCCCACATGTAAGCAGGGAGAATACACTCCTATAAGTTGTCTTCTGACCTACAAGTGCAGGAACATACACACACACACACACATACACACACAAACACAAAATCTAAAAAATAAGTACAAAGTAGCAGAGTTTTTGATTGCTAATAACTTAATAATCACACTGTTCTAAGCTCAGTGAAGGACTTTTATCTAGGGGTGGGGTTGAAGCCCATGGGTATTATGCTTGTCTAGCATTCACAGGGCCCTTGGTACATACAGTCCCCAGTGCACCACAAAAACAAACAAGAAATTTATAGAAAACTTGTTCACTCTTCCTTTCACTTAAGGAAACAAAGGGAAAACTCATAACTTAATAACTTGTCCAACTCATGATTTGTAAGGTTTTTTAAATATATTTTATTTATTTTAATTCCAGTAGTCAAGAGGCTAAGGCAAGAGGATTTGGGCTACCTAGTGAGACCTTGGAAAGTGGAAATTTATAAACAAGTGAAAATAATCTAAATTGATCACATCAGAAAAAGATTTTTAACTGGTCAATGTGGCCTGTGGCTGTAGTTGTTTTGTGTGCATGTTCTTGTTCATATTTGTGACTACTTGTGTGTGAAAGCCAGTGTCATGTCTGGCCTTTATGTGGGCACTAGGACTAAAACTCAGATCTTCATACTTCAGCAGCTGAGCCATCTCTGCGGCTCATTACTACACCCTTTAATCCCAGCACTTGGCAGGCTGAGGCAAGATTACTGCCAGTTCTAGGTTAGCTGGGCTACTTGGTAATTTTCAGGCTAGCCTGGGCTTCAGAGAGAGATCCATTCTCAGAAAAAGGGCTAAGCATGATGTCACAGATCTTTAATATCAGCTGCACGTGGGACACAGAGATGGAATCGTGAGTTCAAAGCAAGCCTGAGTACTATAATGAATTGGAGGTCCTCTTGACTCCTTAGTGAGACATTATCTTGGGGAAAAAAAAAGGAAGGAAAGAAAAAAGTGCTCTTCACTTTGTGAAAATGTGAAAGAATTTCCTAGGTATTTTTGCAGATAATTGATTTTTTTTAATTAAAAAAAGTTTTACGTTTATTTACTTATTGGTGGGAGGCTTATCATGCAAGTGTAGAGGTCAGAAGATAATTTACAGGGGTCATGTGTCATCTTCTACCATGTGGATTCTCAGATCATCAGACTTAATGTCAAGTGTCTTTATCCATTGAGCTATCTTGTCAGTCCAGTAACTGATTTCTTGATAGAAGAAAAGCCAGAAAGAATGTTTAGTGGCTGGAGATGTAATTCAGTGATAGAGATTTTCACCCACATCACAAGACACAAGTGCACACTCACCAGGCAGAATAACAAGGTTGTAATCAAGAGACTGACACAGAAGTTCAGAACATTGAGCCTAGCCTGATCGGCATAGCAAGACGCTCTTCCAAAAAAACACAAATGGTGGGCATGGTGGTATAGTCCTATAATTCTCAAACTGTATGGGCAGAGGCAGGAGCATTATTGCAAGACCCTGGCTCAAAAAAAAGCCAAAATAACTGGAGAGATGGCTCATCAGTTAAGAGTGCTTAAGTCAAGAGTCCTCTGTAGTCACGAGGACAGGCATTTGGATCCCAGCACCCACGTAACAAAAGGAGTGTTCCCCAAAAACACCTATAACTCCAGCTCTAATGGGGGGCAGAGACAGGGATATTGGACTTGCTGAATTCCAGCAAAGTACTTTTTTTAAAAATTACCTTTATTTTTTTCTTGATTGATTGATTGATTGATGGTGTGTGTGTGTGTGTGTGTGTGTGTGTGTGTGTGTGTGTGTGAATAGCGAATAAAGGGAGCAGCTACAACATTTTTTGTTTTTGAGGCAGAGTCTCATGTAGACCAAGCCTCCCTCAAACGTTATGTAGCCAAGGATGACCTTGAACTTTTCATCCTTCTGTCTCCACTGTGTTTGAGATCAGACTCAGTACTTTACCTCCAGGCAAGTAGCATATGGACTGGGCTAAAGCCCCAGCCCCAGCCCTTGCTGCTGCACCTTCTGTACTGACAGATTTATCACATGCCAAATGGCAAGAAGTGTTAACGAATCCATCTCTAGCATCTCAAGACAGTGCAAAGAAGGGTGGATTTGGAGCTGATAATAATGCGATGCCTAGCATGACTGCTGGTATTACAGTGTTCGACAAAGGGGTTATGAAGTTCATTTCGTGAGTGTTAGATTTCTTCAAAATTATTGAGTCATACTTCATAAACTTAGATATGCTTATTGTCAGATAGAACTTAGAACTTAGCTGTGAGAGTAGTACAGATACTGGGGCAAAGGATTATGAACAAGGTGATTTCTTTTTTAAAGCATTTACTAAAGGAGATAATCACTTTTTAAAAGCAATCCATAGTATTACTGTTTCACATTCAGTATATGAAACTTAAGGTTTTGGGTTTGTTTATTTGGGACAAAGTACTACTCCGTAACCCAGGCTAGCCTGGAACTTACTATGTAGCCCAGGCTGGCCTTGCACTTAGAGCTGAGATTACAGATTTTTCTCTACTACCACAACTAGCTTTGAAACTTCAAGCTGTTCATCATCCTCGTACTAGAGAACAATCTTATTCTTTTCACTTCTCTAGCTGGTGACAGAGGTAGTGTGGTGGGACAAAGGGTAGAAGGAGGAGTAGCTTCCCCTCAGCATGTTCAGTCTGAGGTGAGGATGCTTTGCAAGCCTGCTGCCAAGAACTGCATGCAGAGGCTTGGGAGCGGGTGGCATCATGGTCTGTCAATTCCTGATGCTCGGCATCAGCCACGACTGGAGAACGATCAGATGAGGGGATTGCAGTGGTCTTTTACCAGGCATATTAAACTAATCCACTATAGGCAAAAACTTTTTAAGCCTTAAAAATGTTTTAACACCATAAATTGGGTTAAATCAGTTTGGGTTAAGAATAAGATTGAGGACATCAGAGTGAAGCGCTGTGGTTAAATTGAATAAGCAATTCTACTTTGCCTCTTCCTTTTCACTGGACCCCGTTTGTCTTTTTACAAAGTAGGTGACTCCCATGCCTCAGCAGTACAGTTCTCAAACCCTCCCACCTCAGTGCTGGCCACCCTTGCAGCCCTCGCTGAAGCCTCAGCCCCATTCTGCTCACACAGAGTCACAGGTAGGTAAGGGATAGCTGCTGGGCCAATTGCCGTTTCTTTTGTTTTTCAACTCCCAGCAGGTTTAATTTGCATGAAACATTAAAGAATTCATTAAAAGCAGCTAGGAAAAGGGATATATAGTCATTGAACATTAGAAAAAAAAGTCATTAAAAGATACTACTAGAAAGCTAAGTAATAGAAAGAATGTCTGTGTTATTCTTTTGTAGTTTTAGTTTAAGGCTTGTTTTCCCTGACTCCAGTTGCTTCCATTTATTTATTTATTTAATGTTTTTATTATTTTTTTTCCATTCATACAAACTTAATAGGTACCCCATCCCTTCCCTCCCTTCACCCCTCCCCAGTCCCCCTTGCTCCCTCCCTCCTTTTTCCCTTCCTTTCACCCCCTCTCCCTCCCTTTCTCCCAGTGCTCCCCTCTTCTACCCCCCCAATCCCTGGAGCATCCTTTAGCACTTGCTTCCATTTAAAATATTTAGTCTTCTATTGGTAGTTTATGTGAGGTTTTTTGTTTGTTTGTTTTTGTGTTCTGTTTTGTATCTTTAAGACAGGGTCTTATGTAACCCAGACTGCTCTCCAACTATGCAGCTAAGGATAACCTTGAACTTCCCATCTTCCTGCATCCATCTCGCAGTACAGTTACAGATGTGCACAACCAGTGATCATGGGATTGAACCCAGTTAGTCAAGTACACCACCAACAGAACAATATCCCTGGGCCTTTGGTAGTTTTTTTGGTTTTTTAGATACTCTATGTAAATTTTGTAGGAAATATTTGAAGGAAAGTATTAGGGCTTCACACACAGGGGCAAGTAATCATTAGTCACTTAGAAACCTTTTTGGAACCCCAGTATTATGATTTAGGGGGCCAGCAAATTAGCTTAGCAGATGAAGGTTCATGCTGCCAAGTCTGGTGACCCGAGGCCAATCCCAGGACCCCAAATAATGGAGAGAACTGAGCTCACAGCCAGTAACTGTCCTCTCACCTGCACGTGTGTGTCATAGTGCGCACACCACACACACAAGAAATATGTGTAAAAAGATTAATTTTTTTAGAATGTTCTGGCTTCTTTCTTCCATTGACATTTTAGTGGTAGAGTACTTTTCTAAATCTAGCTGTTATTCTCACTTGCACTAACCTTGAAGACATACACTCACATATGTGTGAATGAGCGGTGTGGCAGTATATGAAGAGAGAAGCAGTATATTAAAGTTATCCTTACTATTCTTTGGGTTTAATCCTTGATCTTGGATGGATCACCTCACTTCTCCAAGTCTTTAGTTCCGTTTTATCTCTAGCATGATGGTTTTCTTATTTGTCAAAGCTTGTTTGTCAAAGTCCTTTTAGTCGCAACATTTTACAATTTCTTTTTTTTTTTTTAAGTGTATTTTTTTTAAATTTTTTTTATTATTTATTCAACTGTGTGCATGTGCGTGTGTATGTGCGCGCGCGCGCGTGTGTGTCTGTGTATGTGTAGAACCACGGACAAATTCGCGAACCACCATGGACGCCTCCACCTCCTTCTGCCCCGGGATTCACAAGCTCCGCCCTACCAGGACCAGAAGCGCAGGCCGCCCCCACTTCCGCCTGGTGTCTATACATGGGATCTGGGATCTGAACTCAGGACCTTCCGCCTGCAAGGCGGAGGCTTAACCCCTGCCTGAGCCACCTCTCCAGCCCTACAATTTCTTATTTTAGATATTTATGTTTTTGTTATTTTTAAATTAGGGTCTCATGAGGTTCAGGCGGGACTTGAATTTCCTCCTTGGCTGAGGATGACTCACAAGTCTCCCATCTCCCAAGTGCTGAGATTACAAGCATACTCCACCACTCCTATTTATTCTTTGTTTCTAAGGAGCACAGTGTCTTTTCATTGAACTTCCTATACACATCTTCTGTAGATGGTCCGTCTCCACTTATCATGCAGAGTTGCATTGTGACTTTTCTTTTAGCTAGTGACTGTGGTGGTAGAGAAGCTCAGGAGTTGTTAGGAATTGTTTCTCCTAATTCTGTTTGGCTTATTGGGTTATTGACTAACCAAAATAAAAATGTAGCTCAGAGTACACATAAAATTCTCAGAAAGATACCTGACATGTAGTAAGTGGTCAGTAAGTTGCGCTCTCATTTATGTGATTGCTGATCTATCAGGGGGGCTGTCAAACCTCAATCCTTTGATTACTTTACATAATATTTTCATTAATTCACTATTAAATCTCCCCATATTCTTACAGAAATTACTCTAATTTACAGTTATTTTTGTAAGTTTCACAGATTTATTTAGACTTTCAAGATGCTTTTTAAGGAAGATTCCTATTTCAAGTACACTAAATACACAAAATATTTTATACTCTATAGTAGAGTCACAATAACTGTTAGCCTAAAAGCCTCTTATAATACTTTACTCAAAACAAATTGGGGTGGGAATATAGCTCAGTTAGTAGAGTACTGACCTAGCTGTATAGGTCCTGATTCTGTTACCAGCACCACTTAAGTCAGAGAAGATGGCTCATGCCATCTTAAGTGTGTGTGTGTGGGAGAGGGCACTGTGTGTGTCTCTGGAGGCCCAAGGATGACCTCAACAATTACCCTGGATTGTGCTACTCCATTCCTTTGATCTGGAGTTTACCAGGCTCTGCCTTCCAGGGCCAGAAATGCAGGCTGCTGCCATTTCCGCCTGGCTATTTTTATATGGAATACAGAATTTGAACTCAGGACCTTCTGCTTTCGAGGCAGAGGCTTGATCCCAAGCCATCTCTCCAGCCCAATTCTAGTAATTTTAATGTCAGGTAGAAGAAGAATGACCAGAAATTCAAGGTCATCCTCTGTAATAGTGAATTTGAGACCAATCTGGAAGATATGAGACCTTGTCACAAAAAACAACAGTATATGTGAGAAAAGGAGAATCACCTACACACACCCGCAAGAGAGGAGAGTTTTGGTTTGGTTTGCGTTGTTTGAGATGAGTTACTTGTAGCCCAGACTGGCCTAGAACTCTAGATATTCCTAACTTTCCCTTCAAAGCAATAGTATTACAGGTGTGCACTACCATACCTAGCAAGTCTAAGTATATTTAAAGTAGCATTTCATAAATGTGCTTTTTAACTTAAGGTTTGTTGGTTTTTTCCTTTTCTTTTGTGACGGCGTTTCACTCTATAGCCAGACTGCCCTCGAACTCATGGAAAATACCCCATCTCAGCCTTCTGAGTGCTATGATTATAATCCTATGCCTCCATCTCTAGCCTTAGAGTTGTCTTTCATGAAATCTGTTACCATCTCAGTGAAGATGTATTAGAAATTGTTGTTCTATGGCTACAGAACGAGAACTTGTCTCAAAAAAAACTCAGCTTTTGGGGCTGGAGAGGTGGCTCAGGGGTTAAGCCTCTGCCTTGCAGGCAGAAGGTCCTGAGTTTGAACCTAGACCCCATGTATAGACGCCGGGCAGAAGCAGGGGCGGCCTGTGTTTCTGGTCCTGGTAGGGCAGAGCCTGTGAATCCCAGGGTGGAGTAAACAAGGAGGAGGTGGATGCGTCCATGGTGGTTCCCGAATTTGTCCGTGGTGCTACACACATGCGAGCATACATGCACAATTGAACAAATAATAATAAAAAATTAAAAAAAAAAACTCAGCTTTTGTAACTAACTGTTGAATCTAATGTAACTTATTTTTTCAATATTTCCTGTCTGAATAGTATCTATTTCAAACAGGATGACATTGCTATCTTTATCTTTTTAAAAAAATTGACATTTTGAATGTACTTTTGTTATCTCCAGCTAATTCAGAGGAAGTCGAACAGGGAAATTCTGTTGACTCATTGATCCCACAAGTGGTGGGGAGTGGCGGCCAGAGGGTCATCACCATAATGACGGATGGAGTCTCTCTGGGTAATATCCAAACTGCCATCCCTGCTGGAGGCATTGGCCAACCATTTATTGTAACTATGCAAGATGGACAGCAAGGTGAGTTTCACCAGGTAGACAATTGTTTATTCAAAGGTATTTTGATACTTCATATTCCCCTAAAAATGAAGCATTAAGTAGAAGCTGGTGGAGATGGTCCTGCAGGTGTGAAAATACTTGATACACAAGCATTCCATTCACAAAATTCATGTAAAGGAGAGAACTAATTCCACGAAGCCGTTCACTGACTTTACATGTATAAAGCAAACATCATTGTCATACTCATCTTTATGACCAATGGCAGGAATGGGAAGAAATCCTAATTTAAAAATTGGGCATAGAAGCTCTAAAAAGGAATAGGAATCAAGCAGCAAAGGCTAATTGAATTTCTCCAACAGATACAAAATTTATAAGTAAAAAACCAGAGAGTGATCTGAAGCCAGATGTGCAGTACCTGCATGTGATACTAGCACACAGGATAACTGGACTATACAGAGACCATCTCAAAGGGAAACAAACACCCAGAACAGAAGTCAAGCCAGATGCTGGGCATGGTGGCACATGCCTATGACTGCAACACTCAGGAGATAGACACAGGATGATTCCTGCGAATTTGAAGCCAGCTCGTCCACAAAACTAGTTCCAGGCCAGCCAGAGCTGTATAATGTGACACTGTCTCAGAGAAGAAAAGAAAAGAATCTCTGGGTATAGCTCAGGTAGCAAGATGCTTGTTCACCACGAAAAAATACCAGGTTTGATCCCCAGCAGCACATAAACCTAGCATAGCGGCACACACCTGCAATTCTAGCGCTCAGGAAGCAGAGAAAGGACAATAAGGAATTCAAGGTCATCCTCAGCTACGCAGTGAGAGTTTGAGACAGGCAGGCAGGCAGGAAGAGAGTAGGTGATGGTACAGTTCTATCAGCCTAACTATTTGGGAGACTGAGATAGGTGGATGTGCATTCAAGGCTTAGTACAATTGTCTCAGAGTGAAAAGTAACAAAAGGGAACTGGAGATGTAACTCACTGGAAGTGTTCACCTAGCATTGTTGGGATTCTTGGTTCATTGCTCAATACAAGAAAAAACAAAATGTGAAACATTTAGAAAAGAAAATACTGATGCCTTTTAAAAATATGAAACTTTGGACCGGAGAGATGGCTCAAGGGATTAAACCTCTGTCTTGCAAGCAGAGGACCACCAGGCAGAAATTGTGGCGGTTTACACTTCCAGTCATAGAAGGCAAAGCCTAGGAAACTCCAGAGCAAAGCAAATAGAAGGTAAAAGCAATCCAGGGTGATTCTCGAAGTTACCCTTGAGCCCCCTCTAATACACACAGTTGTACTCACAGAGTTACACACAGAGAAATATACAGGCAAATAATAACAGTAATAGCAGTAAATATGAAAGTTTGCCAGTGGCACCTCATTCCTATAATTCCGTCATCCAGAATGCAAAGGCAGGATTTCTTCAGGTTGGAGGCCAGCCTGGGCTGCATAGTATCAGGCCCCAAATCTACATGACAAGACTCTTTCTCCTCAATACTCTGTTACTCCCTCAATAAAAGAAAAAAGTATGTAATTCCTACTCTTAAAAAAAGGGGGGAGGGGGGCTGGAGAGGTAGCTCAGGGGTTAAGCCTTTGCCTTGCAGGCAGAAGGTCCTGAGTTCAGATCTCAGATCCCACGTATAGATGCCAGTGGAAACCAGGGCAGCCTGCGTTTCTGCTCCTGGTAGGGCGGAGCCTGTGAATCCTGGGGCGGAGTAAACAAGGAGGAGGTGGAGGCGGTCCATGGTGGTTCCCGAATTCGTCCGTGGTTCTACACACACACACACACACACACACACACACACACACACACACACACAATTAAATAAAAATTAAAAAAAAAAAAAAAAAAAAGAGGAGGAAGCGCTGGGAAGAAGACTGAGCCTGTAAGTGCTATGTGAGCCGCACAAGTCGATTTGGGTCCCAAGCCCACTGGGGTGCGCTCTGGCACTAGAGAGCTAGGGACAGGAGGATGCCTGGAGTTTCCTGGACACCTAGTCTGGGTGAATTGGTGAGCTCTAGGTTCAGTGAGAGACCCTTGTCTCAAAAATAAGGGGGAGGACAATTGAGGAAGGCACAGAACATCAACTTCTGGCGTGTACACACACATGCAACTGCACACATGGGCACACAAGGAAAAAACAAGGAAAAAAGACACAAACACACAGGCCAGGGGTCAAATATGTGCAGAAACAGCAAGAGGGTAGAGAGGAGCTTCAGAAGAAGCTAGCCTGCCTACACCTTGATCTTGACATCTAGCGTAGAACTGAAAAACTGTGTTTACTTGCACTCGCTCTATCCCATTAGTTATAGCAGCTCTAGCAGACTGATGTGGCTGGGTGTGTTCAGGATGAACCTACTGAGCATCCTTTTCACCCACACATTGCTTTGCACTTCCATTCATCCTTTGGCACTTTTAATCATAACAAAAATCTCATTTTGCACCTTTAGATCTTTAAACCCTCTTTTAGAGCCAGATCTCAGGACTCAGGCTTTGCTGTATCTTTCCTGTTAGTCTCCTGCATCAGCCATGCATGGCGGCTTAACACTCTGAGGCTGAAGCTCGAGTTCAAGGCCAACCTGACCTACACAGTGAGCTCGAGGCTGGTGGAACTACAGAGGGAGACTCTGCATAAGAAAGAAAGAGAGAAAGAGAAAAAGAAAGAGAGAAAGAAAAGGAGAAAAAGAGAAAGAAAAAAGAAAGTGGGAGAGAAAAGAAAGAAAGAGAGAGAGAAAAAAGAAAGAAAGAAAATTCCAGTTTTAAATGCATTTTCATGTGTAAACACACGTAGTTCCAGTTCTGTGTAATTTTGGTAATTTCAATCTCTGTAGACTTGTGACGGCACCACCTAAATGAGGCTGTAGCTTAGCTCCATCACATGGTCTCTGTGCTGCCCTCTGGATGCACAGATACTTCGAGGCTTCTCTCTAACCTACCAGCCAGTAACTAGTCTCTTCGTTTTTGTACTTAAAGAATTTGAAGTTATTTCAAGAATGTTAGATGATAGGGCTGGAGAGATGGCTCAAGAGTTAAGTCTCCCAAGCAGACAGTCTTGAATTCAGATCCCAGATCCCACATAAAAACAGA
The DNA here is from genome assembly GCA_023101885.1 of Typhlomys cinereus. NCBI lineage: Eukaryota > Metazoa > Chordata > Mammalia > Rodentia > Platacanthomyidae > Typhlomys > Typhlomys cinereus. Next base: position 1,485,902 of record JALPQD010000346.1, on the reverse strand, counting down.
AATGGTAGTGACTTGTACTTCTGATCCTGGAAGGCGGAGTCTGGAAAATTCCAGAGCAAAGCAAATAGGAAGTAGAAGTAATCCAGTGTGATTCCTGAAGTCATCCTTGGGCCTCCGCAAGCATCCACAGTGCCTCTGATACACACAATACACACACACACACACACACACAGATAATAGAATCTGTAGGCCTAGTGCTTCACTCCTATAATCCGTGGAGCCTGAGGATTGCCTGGGGCTGGTAAGACAACTCATGAGGTAAGGTGCCTGCTTACAATCCTAGTTACCTGACTTTGAGCCCCAGAAAATTGGCCTTTGACCTCCATATATGTAACATGCATGCATGTGTTCTCTTCCCTCTCTTTACTTCCCCTTTCCCTTACCCCTTCCCCACCCATTTCACTCTTTCTCAAATAAATAAATACATTTCTTTTTTTTAAGTAAGACATGGTCTAGGGGGTGCAGCTCAGTACAGTGCAGGCCAAGAGGGTGCTGTGTGTGGCGGCCTGCACCCGGGCTGTCCTATACCCACTAGCCTGGCATGAGTAAGGCCTGGGTTCAGTTCCCTGTGTCACCAGAAACAAAAGCACTATATAGATGAAATCGTACACTATATTACTTTTCAAAAAAATTGTGTGTTGACACTGAGGCAGTAATATAGTGGTTAAAACCTTTTGCCTTATAAACAAAAGAACTTGAGTTCAGATCCTTAACTTCCACATAAAAATGCTGAGAGGATATGGTGGATGCCTGTAATTCCAAACCTGAGAGACAGAGCCTGGAAAATCCCAGAGCAATGAATAAAGTAGAACAATCCACGATGATTACTGATGGTACCTTAGGCCTCCACAGGCACACATACTCAAGTGTCCTCTTGAACACACATGCACACATCCCATGCACAGATACATGAAAAAGAAAACTGGCACATGTGTGATGCAAATGCACACATGTCACAGCATGTATGTGGAAATCAGAAGACAGTTTTCAGAAGTTGGTTCTTTCCTACCATGTGGGCTTCCAGAGATCCATCTCAGGTTGCCAGGTTTGCGAACGGGCACCCTACCTGCTGAGTTGTCTCTCTGCTGGCCCTTCTTATTCCTTATTGCTGAGAATTATCCTATGATGTAGGTGTGCTGTGTGTGTGCTAACCATTTAGCCATTGAGCACTGTCCAGTTTTCAGTTGTCCAAGAAAAAGGTCGTTAGGACCATTAAGTTTCTGTTCTATGGGCTTAGTGCATAGGGGTGTCATCTTGGCTTATATGAAATGTGCATATTCGGTGTTTTTTAAGTATTTATTTATTTATTTATTTGAGAGAGAAACAGAAAGAGAGCAAGCAGGTTCACGTGTGCATGGCATACAATTGGAGGTGAGAAGATAACTTTCAGAAGTCAATGTTCTTTCTTTATACTGTCCGGACTCCAAGGATCAAACTTGGGTTGCCAGGTTCACATGCAGGCACTTTATCTGCTGAGCCGTATTAACAGCCCCGTATTACATGACTTGTGTATACACATGCATGTGCACACATACATACTAGTTGCACATACTATGGCACACATGTGAAAGTCAGAAAACAACTTTGTGGAGTTGGTTTTTGCCTTTTTCCTTTACATGAATTCTGGGGGATTGAACTCGGGTCATTAAGCTTGTGTGCAGATGTCTTTACTCACTGTCTTCCAGCTGGTCCATTTTGTTTTGTTTTTAATATTTTATCTATCTATCTATCTATCTATTTATAGAGTGTGTGTGTGTGTGTGTATCAGAGGGCACTGTGTGTACCTGTGGAGGACCAAGGGTGACTTTGAGAATTATCCTGGGTTGCTTTTACCTCCTTGCTTTGCTCTGAGATTTCCCAGGTTCTGCTCACCAGGGTCAGAAGTTTAGGCCACTGCTGTTTCCCCCTGGTGTTTTTACATGGGATCTGGGATCAGAACTCAGAACCTGGGAGGCAGAGTCATAACCCCTGAGCCAGCCCTTGTTTTGTTTTGTTTTTTAAGGCAGAATTTCATGTATCTCAGATAGCCTTAGTATATAACCAGGGATGACTTTGAACTCATGATCTTTATGACTCTGTGTACTTTGTGATAGAATGATAGGTGATATAGGCACTATGTTTTTTTGGGCGGGTCATGTGTCTGTGTCTATATGTGTAAAGTGTGTCTGTATGTATCAGAGGGCACTGTGTATACTTGTGGGGGCCCAAGAGTGACTTTAGAAATCACTCTGGATTGCTTTAGTTCGTTTTTGCTTTGCTCTAGGGTTTCCTAGTCAGCCTTTCATGTCTAGAAGTGCAGGCTACTGCCATTTCCACCTGGTGTTTTTACGTGGGACCTGGGATCCGAACTTAGGATCTTCTGCTTGTGAGGCAGAGTCTTAATCCCTGAGCCACCTCTCCAGCCTTTATGACTATATATTTTTTAAAATTTTCAGACAGGTCTTATTTTATAGCTCAGTCTGACCTGAAGCTCACCATGTAACCTAAGTTGGCCTTGAATGTTCAGCAACCTTCCTGCCTTAGCCTCTCAAGTGTTGGGACTATACAGACATGATGAGCTTCAACACCCCACTTAGTTTTGATTTATTTTGAAATAGGAATCTTGCTATGTAGCTGCCTAGATAGACCTGTACTTGCTATGTAGCCCAGGCTAGCTTAGAACACAAAATAGTCCCCCCACCTTGGCCTCCGAGTACTAAGGTTTCAGGTATGTACTAACTATGTCTTACTAAGTCAAAGGTCTTTATGTAAGAGCGTCAGACCTGAGGCTTCCTGCATGGCCTCTGAGGTGCTGATCTTCCTTTTCTGAGCTTGTGTTCATGCCTCTGTAATGATATGCCATGCTCTAAAGAGCCATCAGAGGAGGCTTCTCTAACATGCCAGAAGGCCATGCCAAAATTGGCAAAATAAATAAATTCACGTTTTCTAGTTCAAATCAAACTTTTTTCGTGTTACCCTGTATTCACTGCTTCCCCTAATGTTCTTTGGCTTACAGTTCTAACTGTGCCTGCTGGTCAGGTTGCAGAGGAGACTGTAATTGAAGAGGAAGAGGAAGCTGCGGAGATGCTGCCACTGACAAAGAAAGCAAGGATGGAAGAGCTGATGAACAGTGTAGAAGAAAGCAAGGTAATGAGTCTCTTTTGGAGGAAAAACCCAGCAGCCACAGCTGTTAGGACCTGGAGCCCTCTCCATCTGTCCGCTTTCTGGATGATCCATTATGGGAATTCTTGCTGATGGTGACATGGTTTCCTTTACAGGACGGCAGCGAAAGAGAGCTCCTACAACAGCAGCTCCAGGAGGCCAACCGAAGAGCCCAGGAATACAGACACCAGCTCCTGAAGAAAGAGCAGGAAGCAGAACAGTACCGTCTCAAGCTGGAGGCCATGGCCCAACAACAGCCCAATGGAGTTGATTTCACAGTAGTTGAAGAGGTCGCCGAGGTGAATGCTATCATTGTAAGAGAAGGGGAGGAGGAGGAAAGAGAAACAGACGTGACTAGGTCAGGAAGGACCACGGAGCCTCACACTGGAGTTTCCATAGAAACTGTTTCATCTTAACATGCTGAGACCACAACTTGTACTGCGTTCAGAGGAAAAGATAGAGGGCAAATCTCTCATTGAAAACTAAGAATGCCCTCAAGAAGAAAACTATACAGGATGCAGTGCTCCAGCCAGCAGGCCCTGCATGCAACTAGAAGGTTCAAAGCCATATTAGGGAACATTCCTCTGAGGGACCAAAGAGCAGGACCAAACTCCTCAGCTCCGTCATTACTTTAAGCAGAGGTAAAAGTGCTGGATGCTGTGGGTTGGGTTCTTTAAAAAGAAAAAGATAACTGACTTCATATCAGGTGGTTTTACAGTAATATTTGTAATACACACACACCAAAAGCCTTTAATAATTGTACCCAGAATTTTTAAGTGACCTAAAATTTTGCCTTAGCACTGTGAAACTGATTAGAAAGGATGTGAGAAGCAAATTTTGATGAAGAGCAAAGGAATTAATTCCATTTCTGAAAGAATTGGAACGCCAACTATCGTGAAAAGAAATCTGAGCTGGGCATGGTAATGTACACGTATACTCCAGCACTTGGGAAGCTGAGGCAGGAGGATCATGAGTTTAGGACCAGACTCTAACTAGAGGTAGGGTCAGTGGCTCACACCTACAATCCCAGCATTTTGAAAGTTAAAGCAGGAGGATTACCATGAGTTCGAGGCTAGTCTAGGCCACAATATGAGACCTTGACTTGAGGAAGAAAAAAAAAAGTTGAAAAGAAAGGCTAACTTTTGACTGCCTTACAAATTTGTATATGTTGTGTGTCCATAGTTCAGATCCCAGCCTAAAAATTAAAATATGCTGGGTAAGATGCCTGCTTGAAACCTGGTATCTTGAGTTCAGTCCCTGGGAGTCCACATAGTAGAAGCAAAGTTATTCTCTGACCTCTACCTATATACCATGGCACGCATGGTCATACCTTACTCTTTCTCTCAAATAAATAAAATTTTATTTTATTTTTTAAATCAATTTTAAATTAAAATTAAGGTGTAGAAGCTGAGAGATGGCTCAGAAGTTAAGTCTCTGCCTCAAACAGAAGAACCCAAGTTTAGATCCTGCGTGCAAGCGCACACACACACACAAATAACTGAGATGACGGCAGACATAGCAGCATGTGCTTGTTATCCCAAATCTGGGGTCAACCGTGGCTATGTAGTGAAACACTACTCCTAAAATAACAGCAGTGATGCTGAGAGATGGTTCAGGGGTTAAGCCTTTGCCTTGAAAACAGAAGAATCTGAGTTCAGATCCCAGATTCCATGTAAAAACACCAGGCAGAATGGCATGGCGTGGCGTGCTGCACTTCCAACTCTGGAAGGTGGAGGCTGGGAAATCCCAGAGCAAAACAAAAAGAAGGTAAAACGATCCAAGTCACTCTTGGGCTTCCACATGCACACACAATGCCCACTGATACAGACATATACACATACACCCATGTATATACCAAAAAAAAAAGAAAAAAAAAAAGCAACAACAAGAAAAAAACAATCTGAAGTAGATCCAAAGAACCTTAGTTGGTAGAGCAGGCATAAGGTCCCGAGTTCAGTTCTAGCATTACACAATAAAAAGGGAACAAAACCAAACTAAATCCTTGAAATCAGAATTTTAAAAGTTGACAAGAAAACTTGTTTATGTGAGAGAAGTATCTAAAACCCAAGTCCTCCAAGACAAAATTCCAGAATGTTGGATAGTGATCACAAAAAGCCTTGTGGGCTCTGAAGCTCTCATTTTTGAGATTAAAAAAAGGAAAAAAAAAAAACTGGATTGGCTGGACTTTATAAAATTGCAATCAGGAGGGTCATTTATTGTCATAGCACTTGCTTTATTTATTTATATAAAATCAATCTCACGTTCTTTAAATTGTATACAACTTGAAGTTTCTGTGTCACTTAAAAAACAAAAAAAACTTAGCGTTTTTCTGCAGCACTTTCATCCCGCCAAGTACAAAGCTAGGCGTGTGGCAGCAGTGCACGCCGGTCCGTATAGTGTTGGTTTCATTTGCTTATAGGTAAGTTGCCGTTCTGCCTGGTGCAGAGCTCTGTGCCTTACAGGAGTTCCTCAGTGGGTCAGTACCGTAAAGTAAGAACCAGATACCCGGTCCCTTGGCTGCCTTCATGCCTTCTCGCCTTCTGCCCATTCTGCCTGTCCTCTGCTCAGATGCTTTTGGGAGGTTTTCACTCCTGGGTTTTCCTGGTATTTAGCATCAAGTTTTTTTCAAAAGAAAAGGCATAGTGAGGCATGGAGCTCATGCCTATCATCCTATTACTCAGAAGGCTGAAGCAACAGATTGTCATGTGTCTGCTAGCCTGGGTTAGGTAGTGAGTTCCAGGCCAGCCTAAATGACCATGCAAGACCTTGTCTCGCCTCACAAGCCTGATAATTTCAGATTATCAGAGTTCAATCTCTTGAATTCACAAGATAGAGAGAATCAACTCCAGAAAATTGTCCTCTGACTGCACATGCACTGGCAAGTATGTACATGCACACACACACATACACAAATGCATGAATGAATAAACAAATAATTTGAAAAGATAGCTGAGCATGGTGGCAGCTCACGCCTAGAATCCCAACACAGAAGGCACAAGGATCACTTGAGTTCAAGGCTAGACTGCTGGGATACAGAGAGGTCCTATCTTTAAAAAGTCTGGAGATAAATTCATTGGTGAGTGTTGTCTGTCATGTGTGAGATCCTAGGTTCAATCCCCGTAACTGCAAAAAAAATTTTTTTAAAGATCAGGAATTCAAGGTATTCCTTGCTTAGATATCAAGTTTGAGGCCAGTCTGGAGTACATGAAATCCTTCCTTAAAGAAAAAAAAAATGGTTGTGAGCATGTGAGTGCAGAGAGAAGGGTGTGGAGAGGGCTTGTTGCCTTTGAAAGGTGGCCCTTATCATTCTAGGTGTGCTGCTTGCATTGTGGCAATTTAGACAAACTAGAAAAATATGCTGAGTGATTAACTGAATGGCTGTTTAGAATATGATTCTCGTAATTAGCAAGTGATCATGGGGAAAACATGCATTTTTAATTTAGAAAAAAACTTGACAGTTAACATGCTTCTATTTACCTTGATTAGTGTAATAATTTGTTGCAGTGTTCCTTCCAGAGATAGAGTCATTTTCAGCCCAAAATAGAGTGAAAACATAATTCTCCAAACCACATTTAACAAACCAAGTTGGTTATTAGAGATTTATGGGCAAATATATCTGTTTTCAAAGTAATCTTGGCCACTTTAAACTAGATTCTGTATGGATTTGAGTACCTAGCACTTCCCAGACGATCAGGAATTAGTCTAATGTGTTGGGAAATGCAGCAGAGCCCGTGAGAGAGTCACCCATAGAAGGATCCAGTGAAAATGTTTTACTGCCATCAGATCATTCTGTTGCTGTTTGCAATGTTTTTCTGAGGCCTTTAGCAATCGCGTGGTAACAGTAAGCTGCTGATGCGGCATTTCAGAGCCTTAACTACAGAGACCAAGTGTCCTTTAGACTTAATTCTCTCCTCTGACCAACTGCAGAAGATACCCAACCCCAACCACCTCATTCTCTGGGGGGAGGTTACCATTTGGGATGGGAATTGTCCATCCAGTACTCCCTCTGAGCATACAGAGTTTTGTCTTTAGGGCAACTAATTAGGAGTTCCAAGTCATTTTTGATGAGTGGAATTTCCAAAGGTTTGTTAGCCAGAGGAGGCACAGAGGGAGAGAAGGGAAATATCTGGAAAGGGATTATAGGAAGAAGATGCTCATTTTTATTTACTTTGATTAGGCCTTTAACATTTTCAGTTAATATTGCCATGGGTAGGAAAGGCCGGTGGGTGAGATGCTTTCAAGTAGCTAGAAATGAAGTACTAAAGAACCAGACATAGTGTAATCCCAGCACTCTGGAGGCCCAGGCAGGAGAATCAAGAGGGAGGCCGTGCTGAGCTGCATAGGGAGACCCTGCCTCAAGAAGGAAAGAAAAAAAGGAGGAAAGAAATAACTAGGGGCCAGCGACATGGCTAAGTAAGCAAAGGCATCTCCTAGATTTGATCCCTGGAAGCCCACATGGTGAAAGGAGAGAACCAACCTTTGAAAGTTGCCCTCTGACCTTCACACATAAGCCATGGCATTCATATGCCTCCTGGCTCTCTCTCCAATTACTGAATGAACTAATGTAATACTATCTCAGGACCTCACACAAACTTTTGGATCCATCTTTTTTGTTTGTTGCTTTTTCTTTTTTTTTAATTTTTTTTAATTCAACTGTGCGCGTGTATGTGCGTGTGTGTGTGCGTGTGTGTGTGTGTGTGTGTGTGTGTGTGTGTGTGTGTAGAACCACGGACGAATTCAGGAACCACCATGGCCTCCTCCACCTCCTTCTGCCCCGGGATTCACAGGCTCCGCCCTACCAGGGCCAGAAGTGCAGGCCGCCCCCGCTTCCACCCTGCGTCTATACATGGGATCTGGGATCCGAACTCAGGACCTTCTGCCTGCAAGGCGGAGGTTTAACCCCTGAGCCACCTCTCCAGCCCATTTGTTGCTTTTTTGATACAGGGTATATAACCCTGTAGCACGAGCTGGACTCGAACTCACAGGTCATCCTGTCTTGGCCTCCTGAATGCTGAAATTTATTGGTGTGAGCCACCAGCCTAGCTGGGATAGTGTTGGTACCGGGAAGATGTCTTACATCTTCCAGGTTCAGAGGTTCCAACAGGAAGGGCCCTGCCTGGGGCGCTGTTTGTAGAGCTGCTTAGCAATGTTGGTGTCATGTCAGGAACTTTAGACCTACATTTGCATCTTGGGCTTCACTCTGCTCCCAGAAAAAGAGAAGAAAGAATTTTGATACTTTTGTTCTTATCCCTGGCTTCAGTGATGCTAATTATAAATGTCCAAATGCGCATTCTTTTGCCTTAACTACCTCTGTGAGATTTCATCATTGTAACACCAAAGCAAAACTCTTCTGATTAAAATAGGGAGAAGTTGGCTGTAGATTTTCCATTCCAAACTCAGTGCCTTAAAAAATAATCTTTTTCTCTGTCAGATGTATGTGCATGCATATACATGTATGTATGTGTATATACGTATGTATATTTTATTTTGCATTTCCTTCAGCTTTACTATAATATTATTAAAGTTCACATGCCCAAATACTGTTTGAAATCTGCAGCATGTAAAATTGACTTTTCTTTATATTGATATAAAGGAAATAAATTTAGCAGAGAGCTCTCCAGGTAAAGTTAGGTATAGTATGATCAGTAAGTTTCTATGCTCCTTTGCTGAGTGTGTGTTAGCATACATGTGTGGAAATACATATGAATCTTCCTTACTTTTTCTCTTTGTTTAATTGAAGTTCAGCTCTAAATTACCTGGTATAACCTGGAATTTTTTTTTTTTTATTTCATTAAATGCTTAGTTTCTTTGGGTTCACTGAATCCAGAAGGGATTCAGTGAACCCAGAAGGGATAAGGCATTTCCATGCCCCTCTCCAGCAGCCAATGAGAAACCTGAGGGTGAGGCTCCTGTGGAGCAAGTCCTTGCCCTCCTGGGAACCTAGCAGGTAGTTAATGACTTGTGCGCTTGGACAGGTCCAAGCAGTATTGGGGGCACAGACATTGGAAATGTCATGGCAGAAGGAACAGATGTTTTATGAATCTGCTTCCAGGTTTAGACTCATGTGGAGAAATGATACTTGTTTGGAGAAAGGTTGGGTGGCTACCTCTTGCAGCATTAGGAGCTAGGAGGTTTGGGTCATGCAGTGAGTGCTCTCAGAAGCCTAACAGTAGCAAGACTGGGATGTGTCCGTTAACTGAGGACCATCTAGTTGTTCCACCCATGCAGACCATTTGTATGTACTTCAGCTCTGAGCTTCTCTGTGTGTTTTGTTTTGCTGAGATAGTCACGCTCAGTGGCCCGGGCTGGCCTGGAACTCTCTGTGGATCAAGGCTCAACTGCAGTCCTCCTGCCTTAACCTCCCTGTGTTCTGGGATTACAAGCATGAGCCGCCATGCGCAGCTGACTTCCATTTCTTCGATAAGTCCACCCCCTTCCGAATGAATACTGTTTTCCTTTGCCAAAAGACCAGTAGTCAGAAGGATGTGAATCTGAATTAAGTAGCTTTGAGCCTCTGCTGCTGCCCTTTTTTTAATGTTTTGCCTGAGATTAGGGTAGTAAAATGACATTCCTAAACTCTGTGGTAGTACTTTGGCTTGTTAACAGCAGGAAATTGTGAGTCCCTATCTGTCTCTCCCCTTCCCTGCTTCCACCCTACAGCTTCTGTTTCTGCGACCCCATGCTAAAAAGGCACTTTCCAGAACTAGAATTTAATTAGTAGGTCATCTCCAAGCCATGGGACCTGACTTCCTTCTGTCGCTCCCTCCCAACCACATATTTGCAGAGGTTACTTGTTTCTGAGACCTCCTCTAGGTCACATGCTCTAGCTGCACTTCCCAGTGGTCTCCAGAGAGCAGCTGTGTCTCCCCACCCTCCAACCTCCCCCAGTGTGCTCTTCTTCCTCCAGGGTCATTAAGAAAGGGGTCGGTATCCCAGGTTCTTTTCCACAGCATCCTATTTTTCAAGTTGTGTGGCAGCTTTCTGTACAGTAAAATTTTAGGAAAACTTATATATACTTTAACTTTTTATTTAGGATAAAATAGGGTTCTGATGTTTGTGTGTGTGTGTGAGCATTTATATTTGTATACTTAGACAGATCTTATATATTATAAATACAATTTTTATACTACCATTTAAATAAAGATGTTTCTTAATAAAGTGTCAGTGTCATTGAATTATTTTTTCAACTCTTAGGCAAACAGTTTTTTCTGCTCTCAGCTTTAGGTGTCCATACCCTATGCTTTTCTCTTATTTAGCTGCCCTTCTTCACAAACAAAACAAATTGAACTAAGAATTGAAATGAGGACAAGAGTTTTGACCTTTCTTTTTTTTAGCTTTTTTTTAATTCATTTTTTTGTTTTTGCATGTGTCTGTGTATATGTCTGTATATGTGTCTGTATGAATCAGAGGGTATTTATGTGTGCCCGTGGAGGCCCAAGGGTGACTTTGAAAATTTTTTTTTTATTTATTCAATAGTGCATGTATGTGTGTGTGTATGTATGTGTGTGTGTAGAACCACGGGTGAATTCCAGAACCACCAAGAACCGCCTCCATCTCCTCCTTGTTTACTTTGCCCCGTGATTCACAGGCTCCGCCCTACCAGGACCAGAAAAGCAGGCCGCTGCGCTTCCACCTATACGTGGGCTTTGGATCCTAACTCAGGACCTTCCGCCTGCAAGGCAGAGGCTTAACCCCTGAGCCACCTCTCCAGCCCCCACAAGGGTGACTTTGAGAATCACCCTGGATTGTTCTACCTCTTTGCTTACTTTCCAGGGCCAGAAGTGCTGGCCTTGGACTTGATATGCACTCAACTTTTTATATTTATTATGATTAAGGAGTGAAGCGTGTACATGCTCCAGCATGCATGTGCAGGTCAGAGGACTCTTAGTAGGAGTTGGTCTTCTTTTTCCATCACACGTGTGCTAGGGATTGAACTCGTGGGCAGACTTGGTGGCCAGTGCCTTTACCTACTGGGCCAGCTCCTTGGTCTTTCTGCCTCCACCTTCTAATTGCTGGAATTACAGGTGTGTACCACCATAACAGGTTTGTTGAAAGTGTGTCTCCCTCCCTTCTTTTATCCCCCCACCCCTCCTCTGAAAGCAGACTGATAGGATTTCTGGCCCCCCAAACCCCACATTCAGAGGAAAAGCATTGTTTGCTGATTACCGTTCTCAATGACCAGCTCTAGTCACGAATCTCACTGGGACGGGTAATGATAACCCACTCCTCCCACTCTCCTCCTTGCCCACATTCCCAGGGATTAAAAAGTTCCACTCCATGCTTTTTTTCTGCTTCCAAGAGAATTAGTCCATTCGCCATGAAAACAATAAACTTTTTCCATTCCTTGCTGTGGCATGTGGCTCGTGACGTGTCCGGCCTTTCTTCAAAACCTTACCCAGGCAATGAGAGAACAGTAGCTAAAGAAGCCTCCCTGTCTCACTAGAGTCAGTACTAAGATACCGGAGGAAACCCTGGACTTGGGAAAGCCTGGAAGCAGATTTTTCTCTGTTGTCTTCTCAGCTGATTTAGTTAAGATGTTTGCTCTCTGTCCAGTTCAGTACACGTTCAGTAAGAGAAAGTGGAGCTTGGAAATCAAGCTCTGTTCAAAGAGTGCTTGCCTAACACGCTGAAAGCCCTGGGTTCAGGCCCTAATACCACATAAAAACAGGCATGGTGATAAGGCAGGTCTAGAGCAGCCGTGCTGGGACGCAGCAGTCTCTGAAGGTCTTGGAAGGTCATCCCCCACTGCTGGGATTACCCTGAAGGAACACACCCTTCGCCAACTTTCCCAACCCTTTGCTTATGAAAGAATATGGAGATTAGTTCTCCTGCACAGAAAACAGCCTCACCTCCAGGTGGGCACAGGATCGAGTGGGTTGGACCCAAGATCAAGTAGGTTTGGCATCAATGCGAGCTAGCCAGTGAGGAAATGCCTCTTTCCCAGGCTTACCTGGGTATATAAATAGTCCACACCCTGGCAGCCATCTTTGGCACCTGGCCTCACCGGGCTCCATATAGTCTGAATGTGTTTCTAGCTGCCTGCTCCTCATGGATTCCATGCCTGAAGTTCATGATTCCCATCCTTTCTCTCCTCTAATAAACTCTACCTTAATCTTCTACACGTGTTCTGGTTTCAGTCTTTGACTCCGAACACAAAAACCCTATAACAGTGATACGCACGTGTAATTCCAGCAGGGAAGAAGGAGGATCAGAAATTCAAAGTCGTCCTCAGCTACGTGGCAAGTTTAAGGCCACCCAGGTCTCAAAAAAGCAGTGTGATTGTACTGCTATCCTTAGGAATAGCCGTGACCGAGCAGACTGGATAACTTTATATTCTGTCTCGTATCATTCCTAAACTGCTAAACTGCCAGCCAGAAGCAAGCCAAAGCAGGAAAATAGGATTAGCTTCCTAAAATATAGCCATATATTGTGTCTGGAACCTTTATTAACTAATATTTGCTAAACTCAGATTAACCACCCCCCTTCCAGTCAATAAATGTAAGGAATTTCCTTTGTTCTGTGTTGTAAATGGAAAAATCAACTCTCACCTCAAAGGGCTAAGAAGTGGTTTATTCTGGAGCCAAATGTGAGTTACCAGGCTCAGGAACACAGATCCAGATTGCCCCAAACTCCATGTTCTGCTATGGTAACAGTTTCTTAGAATTTTATAATCACAGAATTAAAGAAAACCCAAAGCCATTAGATAGGCTTAGATGTTATGTAATGAGTCTTTGGGTTGGTGGGGGCTGGTGATCGACTAAATACATTTCAAAGGATTTATCCTGATAGTCACAGAATGTTAGGGCAGACCCAGAGCGCAAAGGCTGCCCAGAATAATTAGGCTCTGAATCTGACATTCCAATCCTCTCCACAGGCATTGAAATTTCGGTCAATCAGCCTACTCAGTTCAGTAAGTGAATCTTTCCCGAACTTATTTTTCACAGTCTTCATCTCAGCATGTGGCTATGTACACAAGGACCCACAGAATATAGCAAAAATTAGTTAGAAAAGGGCTGGATGGCTTGAGAGTAGAGTTTAGTTGGTAGAGTGTTGACTCTACATGAAGCCTTTAGTTGGATCTCCAGCACTGCATAAAACCAGATGTAGTTGCACACATCTGTACTCTATATGAAACCCAATCTTAAACAAAAGAGAGAATATGAGAGATGGCTCAGGGGTTAAGACTCTGCCTCACAAGCAGAAGGTTCTGAGTTCAGATCCCAAGACCTACATAAAAGCACCAGGAGAAAATGGAGGAGGCCTGCGCTTCCCGCCTTGGTGGGCAGAGCCTGGGAAATCCTAGAGTGAAGCAAAAAGAAGGAAGAAGCAATCCAGGATGGTTCCTGAAGTCACCCTTGGTCTTCCATAGGATACACAGTGTTCTCTCTCTCTCTCTCTCTCTCTCTCTTTCTCTCTCTGACACGCACACACGCACAAGGGAGGAAGGAAGGGAGGAAGGAAGGGAGGAAGGAGGGAGGGAAGGAGGAAGGAAGGAAGGAAGGAATTAGTTGCAGAGTTGATCTCTGACTGTGCTCATGAAATGTGGGATCACTTCTAGGAATCTCTATGTATATCTAGGTTCTTGTGTTCAGAGCTGAAAATTGAAACCTCTCTGAGGTCTTGTGTGTCCAGGTTCTTGTGTTTAAGAGTGGAAGATTGAAATCAGAACACCTGAAGAAGATTAAGGCAGAGTTTGTTAGCGGAGAGAAAGAACAGAACTCACAGATGTGAATCCATGAGGTGCAAGAGAGCCCTGGAGAACTGGACTGCAGGCATAGGATCCATGAGAGGTAAGAGAAAAAAGTCAGATAGAAACTCATGGATTCTAGACCTGGAATCCATGAGGAGCAAGAGAGGTCAAAGATGCCTAGGTGTGTGTGTTGGGGGGCAGGAGGAATGAGGACTTTTCCTCATTTGTTAGCTCCAGTTTCTGCAAACCTGATTGGAGCTCTTGGTTCTCTACATCTCATTGGTCTGTTCATATTGGGCCCAACCCAGTTGGTCTTGTGCCCCACCTTGTGATGGACTTATCTACAATGTTCAGAAGAGGGAACCTCTGATTTACTGATTCTAAAACTTCCTCCAGAGCAGTAGCAGTGATTCCAGGTCTCCCTTTATCTCAGTTCTCACCTCTCTGCTTATTCTGAGCTTCCTTTCCGGGTCTCTGAGATCTGAGACCTTTGGGCCCAACTCATTCTGTCTTCCAGGTTTGCTTCGTTTAGCCTCCCTCCTCCTTTCCCCTCATCCAGCTCCGCCCTGGCTCTGGCTTGAGACTTTATCTAGGGCCTCCTGCAATGATTCTTCAGTGAATCATCACTGTCCTATGTGTCTCTAGGGCTCTGTGTTGTCTGTTTGATCTGTATCATATATTAAATATGTGTACATCAGTATGGATGTATATGAGTGTTTATGAATGGATAAATACATACAAGCATTTTATATGCATAAGGGTTTAGCCACAACTAGTTAGCTAGCTCTTTGACAATGTTTAATATCATAATTCAATTCTGTACATGTTTTCTGTATTTTAAAACCAATTCCCTGAGTTTTCATTTAAATGCAAAGGTTTTAACCAAAAGTTTTCAGGATCCTAGCGACTCTTTATTTCAGGGTTAATATGTAATTAATAATTTAGAGAGATTATGTAATAATAACTGGGCCACGCACTGGGTTAGATTCTAACTTATTTGATTTATTCATTTTATGGCTATTTTGGTAAGTTGTTTATTTCAGATGTGGTTTATTGCTTAATAAAACAATATTATATTCAGGATAATTACTATATATGAAGATTCTACTCTATGACAAAACTGACACCAGATTCTGTTTCCAACAATAAGATTTTCTTATTATTTAAGAATATTGGGGGCTGGAAAGGTGGCTCAGGGGTTAAGCTTCCGCCTTGCAGGCGGAAGGTCCTGAGTTCGGATCCCAGATCCCACGTATAGACGCCAGGCGGAAGCGGGGGCGGCCTGCACTTCTGGTCCTGGTAGGGCGGAGCCTGTGAATCCCGGGGCAGAAGGAGGTGGAGGCGTCCATGGTGGTTCGGGAATTCGTCCGTGGTTCTACACACACACATACACACATGCGCGCACATACATACACACACACACAATTGAATAAAAAAAAAATATTAATCCACTTTTGGAAGTGTTTGCAAGAAATCTGTTTCTAAATTTGACCAATTTTTTAAATTTTTTTTTATTATTTCTTATTTATTCAATTGTGTGTGTGCGTGTGTGCGGTGTGTATGTGTGTATGTAGAACTACGGACGAATTTGGGAACCATCATGGACGCCTCCACCTCCTTGTTTACTCTGCCTCAGGATTCACAGGCTCTGCCCTACCAGGACCAGAAACACAGGCTGCCCCCGCTTCCGCCCGGCGTCTCTACGTGGGGTCTAGGATCCGAACTCAGGATCTTCTGCCTTCAAGGCAGAGGCTTAACCCCTGAGCCACCTCTCCAGCCCCTAAATTTGACCAATTATATGGAGTTCCATTGTGCTATGACCTCTGGTTCCATAGATTAATATTAATTTAAAAACTGTTTCTTGGGGCTGGAGAGGTGGCTCAGGGGTTTAGCCTCTGCCTTGAAGACAGAAGGTCCTGAGTTCAGATCCTAGACCCCACGTAGAGACGCCTTGTCCATGGTTCTACATGTACATACACACACATACATACACACACATACATACACACACATACATACACACACACATACACACACACACACATACACACACACACATACACACACACACATACACACACACACATACGCACAATTGAATAAATAATAATAAAAAATTAAACTTTAAAAAAAAAACTGTTTCTAGGAAATTATAAGTTTTCTTCGTAGAAGATTTCTACAGAGTAAAGGCAACCAGACATGCTCATTGATTGGAGAGAGACACTTTCCAACCTAAAGAAAAAAAAAACCACATTTCTGTATTCTGTTATTGTGCTTGGTCCTGAGTTTAATGAGCCTGCATGTAAAGAGGGCATTGTGGCCTTAATCTAACCAATTTTTTAAATCCTCCAAAAAGTTCCCTCTAGTTTGATGAGCTCTTTCCATGGAAGGACTCAACATCCTTCCCTCCTTCTGGGTTCCTGCATGTAGGGAACACTCAAGCCCGAGATATCCATTTCTTGAAGACGGATGCCAAGGGCAGCGTGCCTCCTATTCCAGCATAACTCTGTGCCTTTGTCAGCATAGATGCCAGCCTATCCCAGTATAATCGTAGGCTGACTCCCGTTGACCTTCCCGCAAGGGGCAGGGATGGATCTTTTCCTGTCTTGAACTGGGTTCAAGGGTAGAGGTGTTTTTTACATATTCCTTCCTGTTCTTTGGAAGCCATCTATATGGGCACAGAGCTTTATCATTATAATTGTATCACTATGTTTCTGACCTGTTCTTTCGCCACCCTATATGGGGCCATTAGGGCCTATTAACATATCTAAGGATTGGATTATTGGTGGTGGTCCCACCTGTTGTGGACTTTGCACCTGCAGTCTGTCACTATTGATGTCATCACTCTGCACAGTGTACAGACTTCACTCCCTGTTTCATTTTTATAAGGGATTAGGTTCCATAATAAACTTGACTTGGTTTTTTGGCTTTTCCAAGATCCCCTCTTAACCCAGCCTGACTTAATTCTTGCTGATCCCGCTCTGGTGCCTATCAGGATTTCGAGGTAAGCGTGTTAGTCACGGAACCCCGCACCTTCAGCCTGCTGCCAGGACTCTGAAGACCCCTCCAGACTCTGCCCACTGCCCAGGATCTCTCTTAGCCTTTGGGATTCTCCCCTCCTGTCAGGATTCTACCATCACTTTTGTAATCACTTTGCAACCTTTCCATGTGTTCCCGAAATAGCAAAACCAACCTATGGTTGTTGATTAAACTTGCCCATTCTTCCCACTTTCCTGATTTTGACCGAGGAGATCTAGCAACCAAAGGAAAAATACAAAGGTCTTTTGAGGACTCCATAGGTTTACTCTGGATTTTTGCCATCCTTCTTGTGGTAAGACGTGGGCTTCCCTTTCTTGGGTTAAGATCATCAAAATCTTTGCTCCAGTCGGCTTCCTTAGTTATATGTCCTCCACGTGTACTTGTACCTTCTGCTACAACCATGCTAAACTAATTCAGATGTTATGATTTCTGGATGCTTTTATTGCCCTGTGATAAGTTTACTACATTTCCTATATCAGACTAAAAAGCAGTAACAGCTTCCAGAATAAATTCTTTTAATGTTAAGATGTTATTTCATTATGAGCATCCTGAGTTCTAAAGGAAAATTAAAAGAGTTCTTGTAACTATGTACTGCAAAGCCGGGAGTCGGGAGGGCCCTGTGCTTCCAAAGGAAGTCACATGATCAGCATGACCTTGTCTCACCTGCTGCACGTGGCACCTCTGAAAAGAAGCCAAGAGCTCTCGGCAGAAGGTGCCAAGTAAACCTTAAGACCGGACCCTTAACTGGCCTTCACAAAATTAGCAGAAAGCTTTTATTTGGGCCATCCGTATATGATCTTGAATACCCAGTGGAAAAGTATAACCGAAGATTAATAGGTTTATTATGTATTTTTGACACACTCTATACATTAGACTTGAGTCCATGGAAGACAATATAAGCAGCCATTTCTCTCTAATGATTTGCTTCATGGAAATACTTCCAAAGTACAAAATCCCCAATCCACAGTGCCCCACAAGACTTGTAACCAAAGAAGACAGAACTGCTAGTGTTCCAACATGATTATAACTGTTTCTTTCTCCCTCCTAGAATCTATGTAAGAGGGACCTTGTACTGTAACACTATGTGCTTGCTGCAACATTTGGAGTCAAGTCTTGGGAATCAGAGGAGGCTCCAAGTCAACTGGACCAGATGCATGCTCTTTTTTGTAGAATGATTTTAATTATATTTATTTATTTTGTGTGTGTGCGTACTTGTGTGCATGTGTGCATGCTTGTGTGTGTGTGTGTGTGTGTATCAGAGGGCACTGTGGTGGGGGACCAAGGGTGACTTCAGAAGTCATCCTGGATTGCTTGTTCCTCCTTTTTGCGTCAGTCTGGAATTTCCCAGGCTCTGCCCACCAGGGCCAGAAGTGCAGATCACCATTTCTGCCTTCTGCTTTCGGGTAGAATCTTAACCCCTATCATGATTTGAAATGTGTCCCCCACTAGTCTCATGTGTTTGGCAAGGTTATGGTACCTTGAGAGGTGGAGCCTTGCTGGAGGAAGACAGTCACAAAGGGTGGGCCTTGAGGTGGATTAGTCCCACCCTACCTCCAGGAGAAGTCAGCTTTTGCAGCAAGCAGTCTGCAGCTCTCAGCTTCCAAGATGTCTGCGGTGACTTAGCCTCCTTCAGCTTTGGCCAGCCAGCCATGCCACCTCTGCTTTGAGAGACTGTACCTTCCTTCTGGAACCGCGTAAGCTGAATAAACCTCCCTTTCTCCCTTAAGTTGATTGACTTTGGGCGCTCTCTCACAGCAATAGTTAAGAGTAACCATTACAGAAATTGGTACCAGAAGTGGGGTATTGCTGTGAGATAAGAACAGCTGGTACCACAAAGTGAAGTTGTTTTTGAAGCTGAGAAAAGTTGATACCCAGAAGCATGGCCAATGCTGTGATGTGGCTAGTGTGCCTTTGGAACTGTTTGTTGGGAGAAATACGGAGAATTTTGGGACTTTGTGCTGGGAAAGTCTTGGGGGTTAGGCCAAAGGGACCTACCTTTCTTGTGAGAGGTCAGAGGAAAGCAATGCTGTGAGAGACACAGACAGTGGAAGCCCAGCTTGTGATGGTCCAGAGGGGAACAGAGACTGTGTTTGCAACTGGACGAGTGACACATGGAGTCATGTGTTGGCCGAGAGTTTAGTGAAGTTTTGCCCTCGTCCTGAAAGTTTGCCTGAAATTAAGCTGGAGTGCTTGGCAGAGGAAACTTCAAAGCGATGTAGTCTTGACAATGTGATATGGCTACTTTTTAGTTGTCTTCAGAGTTATGGAAAAGAGCAAAGAATCAGGCAGGAAGAAGCAAAAACCATAAGTCCCAATGATGAAAAATACAATGGCAAACTTTAAGAGTTGAACCAGGAAGAAGCAGACAACAAAATGGCTGTTAGAGATTAGCTCCATTTGTAAATCAAAGCCTGTTCTCTGTTTGGATAATAGGAGAGGCCCTAGCTTGAGGGCAAGATCCTCAGGGAAGGTTCCCACTCATAAGAATGCAAATCCTGGGGCTGGAGAGGTGGCTCAGAGGTTAAGCCTCTGCCTTGCAGACGGAAGGTCCTGAGTTCGGATTCGAGACCTCACCTATAGACGCCGAGCAGAAGCAGGGGCGGCCTGCGTTTCTGGTCCTGGTAGGGCGGAGCCTGTGAATCCCAGGGCAGAGTAAACAAGGAAGAGGTGGCAGTATCCCTGGTGGTTCCTGAATTCGTCTGTGGTTCTACACACACACATATACATACACACGCATACACACACAATTGAATAAATAATAAATAATAAAATAAATAAAAAAAAAAGAATGCAAATCCTTTCAGAAGACTGGAGCTAAAGGGTGGAGTTCCAAAGCAAGAGTTGGTTTCTCTTACCAAGCAACTGCCCAGGAGTGAAAGAGATGGTCAGCATAGAGAAGCAGAATCAGCTGTGATTCAAGGAGGCCAGTCTTGGCAAAGTCGTCCATGTGGTTCTGGTTTTAGAGGCATCAGTGATGCAAGAGGGAGGAGATCATGGAGTCCTCCTCCAAGATTTCAAAAGTTGGCAGAATCCAAGCATCATGAGGCAAGAAGCCTGCAGTTTAGAGGTCCAAGAAGGGCAGTTTGTGCTGTGGAATTAAAGCCTGGTTTGCCATTGAGAAGTAAATATGTTAGAGATTCCAGAGACAACGTATACCCTGGGAGGAGTCAGCTCAAGAGACCAACTTATTGAACCAAAGCCCTTTGGAACTGAGATGATTTCAAGGAGAGGCTCACCTGTTGGACTTGGAGCTACAAGATTTGGAGTTTGTCCTGCTAATTTTCGGTCTTGTTATGGACCGATCTTTCCTGGATATGCCCCCATTCCTTCCTTTTGGAATGGGAATGTTTATTCTGTGCCATTGTATGTTAGAAGTATGTAACTTGTATTTTGATTTTACAAGAGGGTTTGGACTTTGGACTTTTGGACTGTTGGGACTACCATTGTAGTCTATGAAGACTTTTAAAGTTGGACTGAGTATGGTTTGCATAATGAGATAGCAATGAGTCTGTAGGGGCCAGGGATGGAGTGTCATGGTTTGAAATGTGTCCCCCCCAGTCTCATGTGTTTGGCAAGGTCATGGCACCTTGAGAGGTGGAGCCTTGCTGGAGGAAGACAGTCACAAAGGGTGGGCCTTGAGGTGGATTAGTCCCACCCTACCTCCAGGAGAAGTCAGCCTTTGCTGCAAGCAGTCTGTAGCTCTCAGCTTCCAAGATGTCTGCGGTGACTTAGCCTCCTCCAGCTTTGGCCAGCCAGCCATGCCACCTCTGCTTTGAGAGACTGTACCTTCCCTCTGGAACTGTAAGCTGAATAAACCTCCCTTTCTCCCTTAAGTTGATTGACTTTGGGTGCTCTCTCACAGCAACAGTTAAGAGTAACCATTACAACCCCTGAGCCACCTTTCTAGCTTAGATGAATGCTCTTGTGTGCCTCTCAAGAAAGGCTGGTGCCTTTTAACCCGAATATTTTTTTAAATTTTTTTTATTATTTATTCAATTGTGCATATGCATGTGTGTGTGTGTGTGTGTGTGTGTGTGTGTGTGTGTGTGTATGTATGTATGTGTGTGTGTAGAACCACGGACGAATTCGGGAACTACTCTGCCCTACCAGGACCAGAAACGCAGGCCACCCCCCCACCTCCCCCACCCCCGCTTCCGCCTGGCGTCTATACATAGGATCTAGGATCTGAACTCAGGACCTTCTGCCTGCAAGACAGAGGTTTAACCACTGAACCACCTCTCCAGCCCCCCCTCCCTTTTTTAAGGGAATGAGGGTTTATTTTCTTTTTTTTTTTAACATTTTTTATTATTATTTCCGCTCATACAAACTTAATAGGTACACCAGTTCCCTCCCTCCCTCCCTCCCCTTAACCCGAATATTTAAAAATATCTTTTGTTCTGGTTTTTCCTGATCCTCTGCCTGAAATTTGCCATGTTAAACTTTTACAACCCCCTTGTTTTTACATCTTCTCCCTCATGTCCCCGTCCAGATGCAAGTCAAGGGCTTCCTTTTCTCCTCTGTTCACCCAGCTATTATATAAACAAAAACACTTAGACACCTTTAGCAGTCCCTGAGATAGGGCCCCCATCCTGGAGGGTTATCCCTAATTCCACACCCAACAATGACCCCAAGTAGTGCTGAAACAGCTAGAGAGATTAGTCACCCCACCACCCTCTTGACAAACGGGTGTTCTTTCTTGGGGAGGGAGAGGATTGTAAGAACAAGAAGTAGAAACTGATAGATTAGGGATTGAGACCTCAAAGGCATAGTCCTTCTCTTTCTTGTCCTTGGTCACAAGCAAAATGAACTTCATTCTCTCCCTTTCAACTCAGTGTATACTTTATAATAAACTCCTTTTTAAACTCGGCATCTTATCTGCCTGATGTTGCCTCTGCAAAGTAACAACTGTGTCCCTTCATCGTTAGCTAAAACAAGCAAGAGTCAGGAATGTTAGCCTCGGCCGCCATTTGGAGAGCCTCCAGGGGTCATTTTATAAAGACAGCAGGCATCCCCAGTGTTCGCTTCCCTGGTCATACCCAGGATGACCCTTAGTAACGCCCAAGGATAGAAAAGACTTGCGACACCACCCAGAATCTTGCTGGTCTGCTCTCTGAGCCTTGGGGTCTTTCCAGCCGTGGCCTCCTCTCTCCGCCTCTCACCATGCTGGCATGGAAGCTCTCTCCCTGTCCTCTCCGATGTTAAATTATCTCTTCTGCTCAGAAGCTGTCCTACCTTAAAGACTTAACTGCGGCTCCCCTAGCCGCCAGGCCCTCGACTCTGAACTCTAAGTATCTCTCTCATGTCAGCTTCTTCTTCTTCATGAATCTCCCTCACACGGCACTCATACGGGGCCAGAATTTCTCCCTATTCTCCCCACCCACCTCACAGTTTGGTTCTTGGTGGGTGCTGTGGTTATCTACCCAGTCCCAGAATGCATAATTGGGATAGATGTGCTTCTACCTAAGAAAATAGTGAACCAGAAACAAGATCACATCTCTAGAAGGGCTATATAAATCAGTACCACCATCAAGGACTTAAGCAATGTAGAGGTGACGGCTCCCACCACGGCTCCCTTTAAAACTGCCGAACTGTACACAAGACGGACAGAGAGCTTAATAGGTAGGATTTCAATTGCATCTAGTATACCAGTTGTGGTTTCCTTACTTGAGCAGATAAACAAATCTAGTACTTGACATGCTCTTGCAAAGGTTTTTTCCCCCCCTCAGTACCTGTGCACAAGGATCACCAGAATCACTGTTCTGCCTCAGAGGCATATTAATTTTCTAACCAGCCCTGTGTCATAACTTAGTTTTAGAGATCACCATCACCTGTCCTCCACAGGTATCATACTGGTCTGCTATGGTATTATGCTGACTGGACTAAGTGGGCAGAAGGTAGCAACCACTCTGGACTTGTGGTAAGGCATGTGCACATTAGAGAATGGAAATAAACCCAACCAAAATTCAAGGTCAGTATAATTACTAAGAATCCAGTGATGTGGGAGATGCAGAGACAGTCCTTCTAAAGTGAAGAACTTGTTGCACCTGGCCCCTCCTTCCACCAAAAAAGAAGCACACCCATCAATGTGCTTTCGATTTTGGAGCGAATACATTCCTCACATTTGGAGCACATTTCAACTTTGGAGCTAATACATTCCTCACTCGGATGTGTTACTCTGGCCTATGTAAAGTGACAGCTGTTAGTTTTGAGTGGTTCCAGGACAGGAGTAGATTCTCCAACAGGTCCAGGCTACTGTGCCAGCTGCTTTGCCATATGGTCAAGCAGACCTAGTCAGTGGCAGATAAGAGATTCTCTTTATGGTCTTTGGCAGCTCCCATAGATGAGTCACCGTGGAGGCTCTCGGGATTACAGAACAAGGTCCTGCTGTCATCTTCAGACACTCATTCCCTTAGATAGCTCGCAGTCTGCTATTGAATCTTAATGGGAACTGAATGTTTGGCAATGGGTCCACAGAGTTACCATGTAACCCAGTGTCATAGGTACAGGTGTCACCTTCATGGTTGAGGGTTTGAGTTCTGGGCACATTTGTAGATAATTACTAGTTAAGTTAAGCCCAGAATGAACCTGCAAGAGATTGTCTAGTGGATGGAGAAAGTCCAGCCCATGGCAGGTGGGATTAGCTCCCAGGCAGATGAATAAAATGGAGAGAACTGTTTGAGAAAGTTGGCATTCTTCTGTATACTTGGCCAGACATGCCGATCTGGCAAGTAAGGATTGTCCCTCTCTCAGCTGCTATGTAGAGATGGTGGGGCCAGTTCTCCCAGCCCTTGGTATTACAGTACCAAGTTGGACAAAAAACTGTAACCACACTATCATGTGAGAAAATAAATCCTTGTTCCCTTAAGCTATTTTTCCTGATTTATCAACAACCATGCAAGTTACCTGCAACACCTACCTTTCATGAGCTGGGTATTATCTGACCCACTATGCCATAAAGTTGAGCATGCACAGCAAAAGTCTATCATCAAATAGAAGTGATGTATATGTGATAAAACCCACACAGGTCCTAAAAGGACAAGCAACTTAAAGAAGTTGCCCAAGTGGCTATGCTTCCTACATCTGTTACAATGTCTTCTCTCCGGGCTAGAGAGGTGGCTCAGGGTTAAGCCTCCGCCTTGCAGGCGGAAGGTCCCGAGTTCGGATCCCAGATCCCACGTATAGACGCCAGGCGGAAGCAGGGCGGCCTGCGCTTCTGGTCCTGGTAGGGCGGAGCCTGTGAATCCCGGGGCAGAAGGAGGTGGAGGCGTCCATGGTGGTTCGCGAGTTCGTCCGTGGTTCTACACATACACAGACGCACGCACACACAGATACACACACGCGTGCGCACATACACACGCACATGCACACAGTTGAATAAATAATAATAATAAAAAAAAATTTAAAAAACAATGTCTTCTCTCCCCGAGTATGCACCTGTGGCCTCCTGGGGTTGTTCTATGGTGAGTTGACTGAGGAAGAGAAGACTAGGGACTGGTTCACACACAGCTCTGCATGCACCACCCAGAAGTGGACAGCTGCGGCCGAGCAGCCCTTTTCTGGAACAACCTGGCAAAGGGAAATCCCAGGGGACAGAACTTAGGGCAGTGCCACATGCTCGTACATTTTGCTCAGAAGGAGAAATGACCAGATGTGTGACTGTATCCTCATTCATGGTTTGGCTGGCTCAGAGCCTTGGAAGAAGTGTGATTGGAAAATTGGTGAGAAAGACATTTGGAGAAGTGTGTGGTTTAATCTCTTCAAATGAGCAAAGGCCCCAAAGATACTTGTGTCCCATGTAATGTGCTTATCAGAAGGTGACTTTAGCAAAGGAAATGTTCAGTAATCAGGTGATAAGATGTGGATAGAAAACCTCTCTCCCCAGCCACCCCTGTCATTGCTAGTGGGAACATGAACACAGCAGCCCTCATGGCAGAGGTGAGGTTATACACGCGCTCAACAACATGCACTTCCGCCCACCAAGACTGACCCGGCTGTGGTTGCTGCTGAGCACCAAGTCTGCCAGTGACAGAGACCAATGTGCTGCCATTTCCTGGACCATGACATGGTGCAGGGTGATTACACATGGACACTTCCATCATGGAAGGCAGCACTTGCCCTTATGGGAATAAGTACTTATTCCAAATATGGATTCTTGCATGTAATGCTTCTGCCAAAACTACCACCCATGGATGATGTACAGAATGTCTTTTCCACCCTGTGGTATTCTAGACGGCATTGCTTCTGACCAGGAAACTCACTTCACAGCCACAGACGTGTGGCAGTGAGCTCATCATGATGGAATCTTCTGGGTTTGCCATGCTTCCTGCCCTCCTGCAGCAGCTGGCCTAATAGAATGGTGGGATGACCTTTCGAAGGCACGGTTTAAGTGTCAACTAGGTGGCAGTCCCTGGGGGACTGGGGCAGAGTTCTCTGGAAGACTATATATGCTTTGAATCAACATCCTATATATGGTATGTGTTTCTTATAACCCGATTCATGGGTCCAGGAATCAAAGGGTGGAAATGAAAATACCACTTAACCTCATTCCTAGTGACACATTAGCAAAATCTTTGCTTCCTATTCCAGTGACCTGTTGCTCTGTTGGCCTAGAAGTTCTGGTTCCAGAGTTGAGGAGTATTTCTACCAGGAGGCATAACAAACATTCCATTTAACTGGAAGCTAAGGCCTCCCTTATTTTAGGCTCCTGATACCCTTGGGTCAACAGTCTAAGAAAGAAATAACAGTGTTTGGAAAGCTGATAGATCCAAACTACCAGGGGCGACTTGAACTGCTTCTCCACATGGAGCTAAGGAAAAGTAAGGGGGATCTACGAGGGCATCTCTTGGTGTTCCACGTCCTGTAGTTAATGGGAAACTGCAAAAACCCAATTCAGGTGAGGTAATCAAAGGCCCAGACCTTCCAGGAGTGAAGGTGTAGGTAATTCCTGTAGGTGAAGAACCCAGACCTATTGAGGTGCTTGCTACAGAATGGATAGTAGAGGAAGAAAGTTATAGATATTAGTTTAGGTCATGTGACTAGTTCCAGAATGGAGGATTGTAATTGCTTTGAGTATTTCTGTTCTTTTTTTTTTTAATTTTTTTATTATTATTATTTATTCAACTGTGCGTATGTGCGCGCGCCCGTCTGTGTGTGTGTGTATGTGTGTGTCTGTGTATGTGTAGAACCACGGACAAATTCGCAAACCACCATGGACGCCTCCACCTCCTTCTGCCCCGGGATTCACAGGCTCCGCCCTACCAAGACCAGAAGCGCAGGCCGCCCCCGCTTCCGTCTGGTGTCTATACGTGGGATCTGGGATCCGAACTCGGGACCTTCCGCCTGCAAGGCGGAGGCTTAACCCCTGAGCCACCTCTCCAGCCCTCTGTTCTTTTTTTTTAATTTTTTAAATTATTTATTCAATTGTGCGTGTATGCGTGTGTTCGTGTATGTGTGTGTGTGTGTGTGTGTGTGTGTGTGTGTGTGTAGAACCATGGATGAATTCGGGAACCACCATGGACGCCTCCACCTCCTTCTGCCCAGGGATTCACAGGCTCCGCCCTACCAGGACCAGAAGCGCAGGCCGCCCCTGCTTCCACCTGGCGTCTATACGTGGGGTCTAGGATCCGAACTCAGGACCTTCCGCCTGCAAGGCAGAGGCTTAACCCCTGAGCCACCTCTCCAGCCCCTCTGTTCTTTTCTGTTAAGAATGTTTGTGCAGGGTTGGAGAGATGGCTTAGGGGTTAAGACTCTGCCTCACAAGTCGAAGGTCCTGAGTTCTGACCCCATATCCCACATTTAAAAAACAAAAACAAACAAACAAAACATCGGGCAGAAATGGTGGTGGCCTGTAATTCTAACCCTGCAGGCAGAGCCTAAGAAACTCAAAACAAAGCATGAAGAAGATACAGTAATCCAGGGTTGTTCCCGATGCCACCCTTACACCTCCATCAGCACACACTCAAAGTCCCTCTTGTACACACATATATACACACATATACAAGGGAAAAAAGAATGTTTTGTGCACACGCGCACGCGCACATACTTGACTTACGTTTTCTCTATTTAGCATGGTAATATAGGATTAGTTTAGATAATATAAGTAGTTAAGTGTTGTAAAGATACATTATTATATTTAAGTTCTGGGACACTAAAAGACAAGCATTTCCTCAAGGACTTTGCCACCCATAATGGGGGAGAAATAATGTGGCTGCGGTTGTACGTGGGATAGCTCGATTATGTTAGGCAGAATCACTACCTTGTTATTGTTTTCATGTGGAGATAAAGCATGACATAAAGACATGTGTTTTGGTGTCAAGTATACAAGAAGTGGACTTATTGTCAGTCTTAGTTGTCAACCTAATTGGGCCTGGAAGTAACTAGTAGATCAACTGCTGGTCACACCTAAAAGGATTATCTGGGTCAAATTATTTGAGAGTGGAGAACCCACCCTAAGAGTGGGTGGTACCGTCTTCAGGCAGCCAAGGAAAAGGAGGTCCAAGAAGGAGGCGGCTTGCTTTTGCCTACCTACCCTCAGGCTGTGCTGGAAACTCATCATCTTCCTCGTTGGTCATCTTTGCTGCTGTCCTTCTTCCCCGACCTTACAAGCCAGTTTCTTTAGCCTTCCAATGAGTGAAGACAAGGGGCTCTCCAGAAATCCACTAGACTGGGACTGCTGAGCTATATTACAGGCAGCCATTCATTGCTGGCAGCCAATCTATAAAGCCCCTGTTGACATATACGCATTTTATCAGTTCTGCTCCTCTAGAGAACCCTGCCTAAAACACCCAGCAAGTTCTCAAAGTCCATGATTAGGAAACTGAATACCTCACATGAACTAGGCTTCATTTCCGTAGGCTGTTTTTTGTTCAGCCAGAAGAGGAGGAAGGAGGTACATAGATGCATGCTCACCATGGTGCATGGTTTGAAGCCAGAGGATAGAAGTCAGTCTCTCCCCCTCCACCACGTGGGCTTCCAGGAATTGAGCTCAAATCACCAGGTTTCAAGAAGGCACCTCACCGCTGATCTGATCTGATCACAGCTTGCTGAAAGAAAAAGAGCAGGAACTTGAACTTGAGGAGCACGGAGAAGCAAAGAACTGAGTGCTGTTGAATTAAAACCCTGGAGAGAGAAATCACCAGGGAGATGGGACGTTGGCGGGAACTGGAGAATAAGAGTTCTCTGTGCTTCATCTTAGCCAAAAGGACAAGAAGCGATTGAACCCAGAGTTCTCTGATGGATGATGTTCTTAAATAATGTACCATGAAGTAGGGCAGCTTTCCTAAAATGTTCTTTCTCTTTGAAAGAGAGCCTTCTATTCCCAGAACATCTAAAGGTGGAAGATACAGAGGGTTGAAAAGAGAATAACTGTACCTACAAGTGTTTTATTGTAAGACATCTAGTAGATAATAGAGTAAGTTAAGTTATATGTGACCTCTGGACAGAGGAGATGACAGAGTTCCTAAAGCGAGTTAATTGAAGAGCCAGGCGCTGCTCCGTGGGCTGGGGTCTGCCTGAGTACACAGGAGGTGAGAGCCGCCATTCATCCCCGTTTCCTGATTGTGATGGGACGGCTTCCATGCCTTCCCGCCATGACGGACGGGAGCTTCCATGAGTCAGAATAAGCCTTGCCCCCCTCACTTGCTTCTTTCTTACCATGTGTGTGGCACGGCAAAGAGAAAGGTAGCTAAAATGTTTGTAAATAACAATCACTGTCAGGCTTGAATCTTTCGGAACATGTCTGGCAAACACTCCCTTTCACATGGTATTATTTTCATAGCATTGCAAAAACAGGTTACGTCTTTAAGCAGTCACACAACTTGTGAAGCAATTCTTTCTGGACTGCTACCTTCTCCATTGAGTTGCCCCCCCCCCGGAGTCTGCCCTTTTTTCAGAATTCCACCTTATTCACTGATCTTTATTTAGGAGGTTTAATTCATCTCAGTGCATTTAAGAGACTGGTGCAGGACAATGGAGGAAAAGCTCAGTTTGCTTAGAATGTGAGAGACCTTGAGTTTGATCGTCAGCAGCACACAAACAGAAAATGGGGGAAGGGTAGGTTAGGGAGGTGGCTCAGGAGTTAAAGCACTTTCCACAAAGCAAAAGACTAGAGTTTGGATCCTGTACGAGTTTTACTCTGCATGGTTGCTGATAAATTCATGACCAAATGGCTTCTAGGGGAACAAGGGGTTATTTTCTCTTGTAATCTTCTAGTTATAGCTCCTTGTTCAACTCTGTAGGAGAGTCCACTCCAATACCAAGGACCGAGGGAACTGGTCACACCATATTCACACATCCACAGGACCACGGAGAGAGGGGCAATCCCTACTTTCCAGACCAGTGTGTCTGACCAAGTATACCAAAAGATCCACCTTCTCAGCCAGTTCCCTCCATCTTATTCACCTGCTCAGGGACTAGTCCCATCCACCAACAACTAGACAACCTGCAGGCTCTCTCAACTAATTCTCCACAAATGTGCCCAAACTGAACCCTCTATCGTCAAGTAGACATCTGTCTCTAACTATAATACATCCCAAGTCCTATGTAAAATGCTGTTGTAGGTATGATCGCCTGCCTGCAATGTCCAGCGTGCAATGTCCTGCAATGACTTATCTGGATTTGATGAGAGACTCTGTCTCAAAACAATAAGGTGAAAGAGGTATTGATATCAACCCTGATATCATTCTCAGGCATGCATGCAAACATGCATGCGCACATGGATAGACCCCATTCACGCAAACATAAATGGAAAAGGAAAGGAAGGAAAGTGGGGACAGCTAGAACTGGTGGCATGTGTCTGTAAATCCAGCACTTTGGAAGGTTGAGGCAGAGAGGTCACAAGTTCAAGGCCAATTCTTTCTGGAAAAAAAAAAAAAATCTGCCCTTTCAGAAAACATAAAAGACAAAAAACATCTGAGGAGAAAAATCTCCACCAAAAAATACTTCTGCAAAACTGACCTAATCAGCGTAAATTTTGCTCTACAAACAGTTTAGGGGCATCTTAGAGCTGCCGACAATCACTATTTGAAGAGTCAAAGGTAACCTCTTTTTTTCTCCCCTTGTGGTCTCCTACTCTGGCTCCCTACTGTCTAATTCCAACAGAAAACCAAAGCACATGATGCCCACCAATGCAGCTCACAGAGAGCTGGCCTCCCAGGACTGACAGCGGGCATGGTGGCACACCCGTGACCCAGAACTCAGGAGTCTGAGGCAGGAGCACTGGCAGGAAACCAACCTCAGCTGTATAGCAGGACCCTGGTTCTACCACTCTCACCTGCCCCCTCAAAAAAAATATGGTCTCCTGTGGAGAGCCCCCCATCGCTAGCATGCTGGATGGCTTTGGTTTCCTTCAGGCTGCCCTCCTCGCTTCTGTATCTGTCCCGGGCAGCCAGCCC
The DNA here is from genome assembly GCA_023101885.1 of Typhlomys cinereus. Classification (NCBI taxonomy): domain Eukaryota; kingdom Metazoa; phylum Chordata; class Mammalia; order Rodentia; family Platacanthomyidae; genus Typhlomys; species Typhlomys cinereus. The sequence continues at coordinate 1,455,641 of JALPQD010000346.1, read as the reverse complement.
TCTGTGAACTCCATCAATGGCTCCCAGCGCTTTGGCTTCCCACAGGAAGCCCTGAAAGGTGACTAGAAGCAAAGACTGAAGTCAATGTACTGGCTCTCCAGGTTTCCTCCCTTGAGGTCACCCTGACCTAGTTTAGACCCTTGTCCAAATCACTGTCCCCCTCCAAAGCAACCTCTACCTCCAGGATCCAGTCTTTCCTCTCTGTCTCTCTCTTTCTCTCTCGCTCTCTCCCTCTCCTCATTCTCACAGACAAGGCTTGGCTATGAAGACCAGGTTGTCCTATATTTTATGACAATTCTCTCAGCCTCCTGCAAAGCTGGGATACCAGGCCTGGCTTCATGTGTATAACCTTAATTTTTAAAAAAACTTTTTAAAAGTTTATTCGTTCATTTAGTGTGAGTGAGTACGTGTGTGTGTGTGTGTGTGTGTGTGTGTGTGTGTGTGTATCAGAGGGCACACGTGTCCCTGTGGAGGACCAAGGGTGACTTCGGGAATCATCCTGGATTGCTTCTACCTCCTCCTTGCTTTGCTCTGAATTTCCCAGGCTCTGCCCACCACAGCTGGAAGTGTGGGCTCCCCGCCTGGTGTTTTTATGTAGGACCTGTGATCAGAACTCAGGACCTTCTTCTTTCGAGGCAGTAGCTTAACCCCTGAGTCATCTCTCCAGCCCTATAACCTTAATTTTTAAGGCAAAGTCTCATCTTGAGCTTTTTTTTCCCTCATGTATATGCATGTATTGTGTGTGTGTGTGTTTATTCGTGTTCACCTATGGATGGGTGCATGCATGTGTAGGTGCTCATGTGTATGAGTGGGAGTGTGTGTCAAGGCCTGAGACTGATACTGGGAATCATCCTTGTTTGCTCAAAACCTTATTGTTTGGAGCTTGGATCTCTAATTAAACCCAGAGTGCACGATTAGGGTTAGTCTGGCTAGTCTGACTACCCACCTAGCTCTAGGGATTCCCAGGCTTCAAGGCAGGAATTACTAGGAGTCTGAACTCTGATCCTTTGCTTCTGCCGTAATTTGTTTAACAACTTAGCCATCTCCCCAGTCCTGATCTTGAATTTCTGAGCCTTCTGCCTCTGCCCCCCCTACCCCCCCAGGGCTGGGATGCATCACTACGCTTTGCTTGTGAAGTACTAAAAGGGAACTTAGGGTTTCATGCATTCTACACAATTCTGCCAGTGAGTTACATCCCCAGCCCTTACACCCTTACAATTTGTGAATCGATGGGTTGGAGACATGGCTCAGGGGTTAAGACTGCCTCGAAAGCAGAAGGTCCTGAGTTCTGATCACAGGCCCCTCATAAAAACGTAAAATGGTAGTAGCCTGCACTTCTGGCTCTGGTGGGCAGAGCCTGGGAAATCATATAGCAAACCAAAAAGGAGGCAGAAGCAATCCAGGATGATTGCCGGAGTCACCCTTGGTCCTCCACAGTGCCCTCTGATACACACACACACACACACACACAAAACAAACAAACAAATAATTTTTTTTTTTTTTTAAAAAGGACCTGAATTCGGATCTTGGATCCCACCTAAAAATACTGGGTGGAAATGTGGGTAGCCTGCACTTCTGGCCCTGAAGATTGGGACCTGAAAAACCCCAAAGCAGTCCAGGTGAGTGCAAAGTCACCCTTGGGTCTCCACAGGCCAATGAAGTACCCTCTGACACACATACACACACACACACACACACACAAACACTTTTATAAAAAAAATGGTGAGTCACCCCTTCTGAAGGGTCAGCTGCTGGACTAAGTGGCAGTTACTCATACCTGTATAGTTCCCAAGTGACAGATCTGAGTTCAGACCCTTGTGACTTTGCCCCCAAAGAACCCAAGATGCTAAACAGCTTTCCAAGCTCTGTGACTGTGGAACCTTTTGTGTTTCAGGTCCCCAAAGCATTTTCTGAGCTGATGGACTCAGCCCGCTGGGGCTGGTTTCTCCATAATCTCCTAGGAAGCCTCCGAGAAATCAGCTCAGAAATCCCCAGAGGCAACGACTATTGGCATATTCCAGTTTTTCTAATGACAAAGTTTAAGCTAATATTGTGATTTAAAAAAAATCCTCAGCATCGGTGACAAAGACCTATAATCCAGCACTTGGGAGATGGAGGCAGGAAGATCCAAAGGTCAAGACCGGCCTTGGCTGCACAGAGTTGGAAGCCAGTCTGGAATACATGAGACTCTGCCTAAAAACAACAGCAAAAACCCTAGCAGATCCTTTAATTGAGGATGTTTGTTTATCCCTCTGCTATCAGCAATAATTGCTTTGATTCAGCCCCTTAATTTATTATTCACTAATCTAATCTGTCAGGAAGACTAAAAATGAATTGTATACTTGGTAGTGGCCTATTTTTTTTGGCAAATAACTATCTCACAAAGCACATTCTTTTTTTTTTTTTTTTTTTGCCTCTGTGTGTGTGTGTGTGTACATGAGTATGTGGGCATATGTGAAAGAGGGCATTTGGGTATGGGGGTCTATGGAGGGTGATATCAGGAATCATCCTGGATTGTTCTACCTCTTTTGCTTTGCTAGGATTCACAAACTTTGCCTTCCAGGGGCAGAGTTATAAGTGCAGCAATTTACACCCAGGATGTATGTGTGTGTGTGTGTTCTGAAATCAGGTCCTTTTGCTTTTGAAACAAAGACTTTAACTGCTGAGCCATCCATGTCTGTAGCCCTGTTGTTTTTGACTGTTGCTCAGGCTTGTGTTGAATTCAGTATTCCTGACTTAGCATCCCGGCAAAGTAAGATTATAGTGGACCACCAAACGTGGCTAATGGGCTCAGTTTAAACCTATGTACTTACATACTTTACAAATCCCTGTTATCATATGCTCTTTCCGTTCCTTACAAAAGAAATGATGGTGGGGAGAGGTTGGTTAAATTACAAATGTCTGATAGAAAGCAGGTAGAAAGCCCCAAGGTCTTGCTCTCATGGAAACACAGCTGCTTTTACTACCTCTTAGCATTCATCCTGAAAATTCTTAACAAGAGAAAAGACCAAACTTTTACAAATACTAATAAATGAGAAACCTTTACAGTTAAACTCCGACCAGAGCTTTGATCTATAAATTGCTGCTTCCTGCAAAGAAAGAATGACAAGATTGGGCTGAGGCTGCAGCTTGATGCTAAAGCGCTTAGCTAGCATATGCAAGACCCTGGGCTTGATCCTCAACGCTGAAAAAAAAAAATCACAAATTTAGATTAAATTTTAAAAAGTCGGGCTGGAGAGGTGGCTCAGGGGTTAAGCCTCCACCTTGCAGGTGGAAGGTCCTGATTTCGGATCCCAGATCCCACGTATAGACGCCAGGCGGAAGCGGGGGCGGCCTGCGCTTCTGGTACTGGTAGGGCGGAGCCTGTGAATCCGGGGGCAGAAGGAGGTGGAGGCGTCCATGGTGGTTCGCTAATTCGTCCGTGGTTCTACACACACGCGCACACACACACACAACACACACACACACACACACACACACACACACACACACGAGCGCGCACGAACACACGCACATGCACACAGTTGAATAAATAATAATAAAAAAATTTAAAAAATTTTAAAAAGTCAAGATAAAATTCCATTGTACCCATTGTACCTGTGTGTTTCATATCCATAGGTTCAACCAACTACAAATGGAAAATAATATGTGCACTGAATATGTGCAAACTTTTTCTGCTATTAATTTCTTGCTAGATAAAATGACGTGATGATTATTTACAATGAGCTTAGTGGCTCATATCTGTAATATAGGCACTTAGTAGAAGGGTTAGTTCAGGGCTAGTCTGGATTATATATCGATTCAAGGCTCAAAACAAAACAAATGTGTGATATAGCATTTGCATGGTATTATGTATAATAAGTAATATAGAGATAACTTAAAGCATAACAGACTAGACTGTGTGCATGGGTTTACATGGAGTGTCATGCCATTTTATAAGAGGGACTTAAACATCCAGATTCTGGTACAGAGTGCTGTGCTAGAACCAATCTCCCATTGACACAAGGGACATTTGTACTTCTTTTGGGGGTATTTGTTTATGTATTATTTTTTTCTTTTAGTTTGATTTGGGAACTTATATCCCAGGCAACTTCCAGCTTACTATATAGCTGAGAATGATAAGCCACCAAGTCTAGTTTATTTTTTTTTCCTTAATGTAGGTCTCCTGTGACTCCGAGTGGCCTGACTGAGTTAAGTAGTGAAGGATAACCTAGAATGTCTAATCTTCCTGATCTGATGGGATCAGAGGGACTCACGACCATGTCAGGTTTTATGCAGTGCTAAGTCTCAAACTCAGGGCTGTATGGTTGCTAGGCAAGCACTCTGCCAACTGGGCTGCAGTCCAAGTCTTTATCTTTCTAGAGAGACTACACAGCCCAGGATGACCAGAAATTCAAGAACTCATTTATGGGTGTGTGCCACACAGATATCAATTATTTGTGCTTCGTATTTATTTGCCTTATGAAATCAGGTAGCTTAAAAGATCCCCCCAACACTGTCTAGGACACTGGCATTAGCCCTAATGTATCTTAGGTAAGGCACCGAAGGAAGAAAAAAAAAAATGAGATTAAAAAAAAACATTTAAGCCCGATGAGCAAACAGCAAATAAAACAAAAGATGCTGTGTGTGGGAGGGGTGTGTTAAAGGCACTGTGTGCAAATCCGGAGATCTGGATTTGATCCCTGGAAACCACAAATAGAACAAAAATGCACACTCAAAAGTTGTGCTCTGCTCATTCATGCTCTCTCTCTCAAATAAATAGAATATTAAAACAACGAATAAAATTAGTTGTTTTAAACTGTTTAAACCCTGAAGGGCAATCACTTGGCCACTTAGCTGAGAATGTGTTAAGAGATGTTCAGAGGGAACTTAAAAACCTTGAGAGCAAAATCTATGTCAAACTGAAAACACAAAAGAAAATTAATATCTAGTAAAAGCGGATGGCAAAATTGTGTGCATACTGCCTAAGCTGGAGTTTGGAGGAGTCGCTTTCTCCTTCACAGACTGATACTCGACCCCTCGACCCTATTTCTGATGAGGAAACAGGCTTAGGGTTGAGTTACGATCTTAAGTAGTAAAGGTGAAGAGGGAAAAATAAACTCAGGCTCATTCGCCAAATCGTTTCCCCACTAACGTTTAAGAAACAAAAGGAGAGGCACCGACTTTGCTAGCTGCAAGGCTTGGTCCGCCCTCCAGGAGGCGCCAACGGAACTATCCAGAACTCAAGCTGGGCGGATCCTGCCGCCACCAGCGGGCGAAAATCTGGATTTGCAAAACCGCAAGCACACGCGAGAGGCCTGAAGGGCTTCCAGCACCAGGGTGGTGGGCGGGACAAGCGGTCCCGTTCTTCCTCCCATTGGTACCCTGGATAATGAGCAGGTATCTGCAGCCAGACCAGCGGAGCATCTGCACCGGCCCTCCATAGTCGATCGTCACAACCCACGGTCTGAGAGAGTCTGGAGGCTCCGGGAGAGGGGGCGGGGGGGGGGGTTTAAGCCTCGGTGCGACGAGATGCTGCGCTCTGGACGCCCGCCACGGCCATCTAAAGAGGAACTGCTTCTTAGGGAACTTACTGCTGGTGCAAACCCTTGCTTCCAACAGGGCTGTCTTTTGCTAGCTTTTTGTTCGCGTGTGCGTGTGCGTTTTCTAACTTACCCCTAAAGCAACACCCAAACTCTTCTAGCCAAGTTTTCCTTAGGGCAAGATTTCCTGATGTGAAGCTCATGTCTTGCAGCGGCTTCGTTTTATTTCTCCGAGAGCTCCTTCCCGCACCCCACCGTGGGGGAAAAGTGCCTGACCTCCAGCCATCCAGAAATGTGCTCCGAGAGTCCTCCCCCGCCCCAGCTAATCTCTGCCCTGGCTCTCCTGGGCCCTGGCTCATCCCCGCACACCATTTCTAAGCTTGCCTCCTTCAGGAAACCTTTCCTGATTAACCCCGGAGGGACTGCTGCCACGCCAATTACTCGGGAGGGAGCGCCAGGCCAAGATGAAGCCAAGGCGGACGTGCAGGGGCCAAGGCGCCCTGAGCCAGAGGCGATTGGTCCCCGCCTCCCACCCCTGTCCCCAGCGCGAGGCAAGTCAGGCAGCGGCTCCGGGGCACAGCTGTATTGAAAGCAGAGGCTCCTACACAGTAGGAGGAGGCACGTCTCGGCCCCGGGGGGACCCGAGAACTCTGTACACAACGCGCGCGTGGCTCCAGCCCGGTCCGCGCGGCCCGCCCGGGGCCTGGTCGGTGGAGGAGGACGGGAGGGCGAGTTAAGGCAGCTTGGCTGGAAGGGAGCGAGGAGTGGGAGTCAGCCAGTTACCGTCCCCCCACTTGCTGGCTCGTTGAGGGGGATCGGCTTCGTACCTCCCACTCCTCTCTCGAGGACGGGAGAAAGACAGTTAAATAAATAAGCCCGAGGCGAGGAGGGACCTCGGGAGACTCTCAGAGTCCAGGAAGGCTGGAGGAACCGGGCGAGCCGGCGGAAGTCTGTCGTCGAACGTCACCGCCCCTGGCCCCGAGGGCACCAGCCTCCAGCGCCCCTCGAGAGGCTGTGGGCAGTTTGCGTTTAAAAGTTAAAATGACCGCCGTTGGAGACGGCCTGGGGCGAGGCCGCCACGAGGGGAGGCGGCTTGGGGGACAACGGGGACTTGTCGACGTCCACCCTCTTGAGGGCGCGCCCGCGGTACCCCTCGGGCCGGCTCAGATACAGGAGGTGCCGGCCGGGGCCCCCGGAGTACCTGGAGAGGCCTCCCGAGGGGACCCGGGTGAGCAGGGCCGGGGGTGCACGGTGGCTGGGGAACGATAACCTTCGGCCGCCGCCGACCCCCAGGCGGGGAGCCGGGGCGGAGAGCGCGGGCCGCGCGCCGGGAGCTGCGCCCTGGCCCTCGGGCGGCACGTCCAGCCGCACCGGCGGCGCGCACTCCCGCGGCAGCGGGCCGGAGTCCGCGAAGCGCGCGGGGGCGGGGAGAGGCTCGGGCGCCAGCGGGCGCGAGGGGAATGGGACGGGCGGCTCGGCGCCCTTCCTGGGCGGCTGCGGGCCGTGCAGGTAGCGCAGCAGTTCCTCCAGGGTGGTGACTTCCACCGCCTGCCCGGGACACCCCGGCGGCGGCGGCCTCACCAGCACGCGCGGCGCGGAGCCGCCGGCCGCGTGACAGCCCCGCGCGCGGCCCGGGCCCTCCTTGGCGTTGTTCCTGTTCTGGTTCCACTCCCAGGGACCCCCGGAGGCGCGGAGGTGCTTGACCGGCAGCTCGGGCGTGGACTCCGGGGTGGGCAGGCAGGCCAGCTCCGGCGGGGGTCCGCCCTCCGGCGGAGGCAAGAAGGCGGTGTAGAGCTGCGGAGTCTGCACGGGGTCTCCGTCCTTCAGCGGAGGCGGGGGCTCAGGACCGCCACCGTGCAGCCGGGCTAGACTGCGAAGGGACAGGGGACGAGGGAGTCCCGGAGTCTCGATGTCCTTGTTGCGATGGCGGTGGGCGCGACGGCAAGCACAGGAGACCAGGAAGCCCGAGACCGAGGCTCCCAGGGCGAAGGCTGCAGCCACGCTGGCCAGGAGGAGCGGGATGGGGATGGAGCGGGAGGCTGAGGCGGGGGAAAGATCCCTGCGCACACCTGCCCTCAAGAGAAAGGGAGGCTCAGCTTAGGGCAGGGGGTGGCTGGAGGACCAGGCAGCAAATTCACACGCTTCCCCTTCCCTGATTCCTCAACACACAAGTAGGGAGTCTGGAGGAGTCCCCACCCCAGTTTTAGCCATGCCAAGAATAACTGCCAAACTGCCAAAGCAGCCGAGGGGAGACTCCAAACAGGCGTTAGTGAGCACCAAACACCAGTCAGTCAGCACCAGACTTAGAATTCCAAAAGAACCAGCAGTCCCACACTACACTCCTGTCCCTCCAAGTCACCCCCTTACCCTGAGTGTAAGCTCCGAGAGTGGAAGTCTGGGGCCCAGGGTGGGCGTCACTGGGGGGACTGGGGATCTTGGGGGAAGGGCCAGGACTCAGTAGCACTGGTGACAGAGACCAGGTCAGAGCCAGTGAGTTGAGTGAGATTTATGTTCTGCACCCCTGACACCCCTTTTGGAACCCAAAAGTCCAGAATGCCTGTCCCTCCTTTACACTGGGTGTTTTAGGGTGCTGGTCTGCTGATGCCATAGGGCACAGACTTGGATACGTGGGCTAAGCATGGAAACAGAGGCAAGCAGGCTCACCATAAGCAGAATCTCCAGGGCCAGACTGACTCCCAGTAGCTCCGTCTATGAAGACAGAGAGGGTGAAGATGAGGGAAAGAGGAAGCTACAGGAAGAGCTGAGATGCGACTGTGATACAGAAGGTGAGAAGGACAAATGCCCACACCTGGCCCACGACTTTGGGGCTGCAGCTGCCCTTTCTATTTACCTCGGCAGTCACCATGCTCCACGGAGTCCTGATTCCCAGCCTGAGCTACATCAGTCCTAGGAGGAAGAGGAGGCGGCTCAGTGCAGTTCTAAATGTTTCATCTCCCATCCCTGCTCTCAACTTGGTTTTTCCTTCCTTCCTTTCTTCCTTCCTTCCTTCCTCTCTCTCTCTTCCTTTCTTTCTTCCTTCTTTCCATGTGTATGTAGGGACATGTACATGTGGTGGTATATATGTATGGAGACCAAAGACTGATGTTGAGTGTCTTCCTCAACTGCGCTCCACCTTATATATCCCCACTTGAATCCAGAACTTTCCAGTTGCCTAGCCAGTCACCTTGCTCAGGGGAGCCTGTCTCAGTCTCCCAAATACTTGGGATTACAGACAAGCTGCCTTCATGAGTTCTAGGGATCCAAGCTCTGTTCTACCCACAGAGCCGTCTTTCAGCTCAGCTTCTTTCTTGATGGTGAGGAATGTATCTCAGGAGATTCAAGGGCTCCTCACTTACCCGTTAGGTCCCCTTATATCCACACAGCCTTGGATTCTATGCCATCCACAGTACGGGTCCTGAGAAGCCAGACAGCTCCTAGGGGAAACTGAATCATGTGAGGCTGGTACCCCCTCCCCTTACCACATTCCATCCCATTGCCTCTCACCCTAACTTACAGGAGGTTCCAGTCCCGTATTTCCATTCCACTGACCCCAATCTACTCTAGACCCAGGTTGCCACCCACCTTCAGAATCCCACAGTGCCCCTTCTCCCATGCCATCCCTGCCACCTCCAAGTCCACCCGTGGGTTTCTCTGCACTCCTGCTGGCCCAGGGACCTTGGCCAGGCAGCTCCTAACCTCGGGCTCCTTACCTCTGACAGGCCCCATGTCGGGCACAGCGGCTGAGAGAGAGGTAGACGATACAGCCAGGAAAGGCTACGAAGAGCCTATGGCCCTTGGCGTCAAGTTCCAGCCCTACGATACGCCGTGCTGCTTGAGCGGTCCGCTTCCCGCTGCACCTAATGCGATGCACAAGGAATCAGAATGCAGCAGGTGACACTGAATTTTTCCCCCAACAGAGTTGAAAAGTGGCAGGTGGGGGGCAGAGGAGGCAAGTAACCGCTGGAGACACTTTGCCCACGAGGTCCAGCCAGGACTGCTGTCTACACCTCTCCCCTTATCCTGCAGTCCCTACCCCTGCTGGTGGGCGAGCCAACGTGGGCGCTGTCCACCCATTCTCATTCTCTCTCTCTCACACACACACACACACACACACACCGCTGTCTTGCAGGGTCCTGTCGTCCAAAGGCCTCACCGGGAGGGGCTGAAGGCGTCGATCTCTTCCAGTATGATGGGCTCAGCTCCTGGGGATTCCCTCCCTGGGGGCAGCACCTTCAGCACAATCCCGTCATTGGAACCAAGGAACAGGACGGTGGTGTTGCTGTGGAGACCAGCCATGCCATCCACAGCTACTTGGGTCAATAGGGCCCTGAAGGGACAGGTGTGGTGTGAACGTGATCTACCTGGCAAAGCTTGAGCATTTCAAGAAGAGCCCATTCTCGCGCCTATTCGCCTCCACTCCGGATTTCCTTAGCTCGCTCCCTTCCTTGTTGAGTTTTCCCTCCCACTGGTATGCTTTGCCCAGGGGACCCCGCAAGAGAAAGAAAGGAGAGGCTGAGGGCAGGAGGTAGTGGTCACTGTACCTGCTAGTGAGTGTGAGAAGAGGCTGGTGGGTGGCAGGGGGCACAGCGGGGTCCAGCAGCGGGTGTGCCTTGATGAAGATCAGGACGTCATCAGGCAGGTCTTGAGAAGAAGAGAACAAGGCGGCTCCACCCACTCCTGCACACGACCCTGGCCTGGCGGGCACATGGGAAGGGGTTTCCTTAGGGCAGGGAAGTGGGTTTAATTAAGCTGTGTCCCCCAACTGCTCCTAAACATGGTTAGTGACACCTGCCCCCCTCCACAGACATATGTGTCCTGCCCGCTGCAACTCCGGCATCATACTGCCAACCGTCGCTAGCCGGGGGGAGACCTGCGGCTCGGCCACCTCATCCCTCCTCGCTGCCCCATCTCGGGTGCAGACATATTGGTTATGGCCCCCATAAACCACCTTCATCCCGGGTACCTGGGTGAGGGGACCCTGTCCTCAGACACCGGGGTCCAGGCCCCATCCAGACTCCTCTGTTCCTTGAACTTGCCCTCAAACCCGCGCTCAATATCATCCAGGTAGAAGGCACAGACCGCAGAGCCAGGGATGCTGGGGGAGCCAGAAAAGACGCAAGGTAGATGCTGACAGGACTGCACAGCTCCTGCCAGGTAAGAAGCCGTAGCTGCCCTTCATGCACCGCAGGGAGGTAGAGGCAGGGCTGAGGCAGCTACTGGGGACCATGCTAGGAAAAAAGGCAGGCAGGACAGCAAACTCGCCTTGTTTGGCTTCAAGGGGGGAATGTGGGTGGTAGGGGGGCTAAGTCACACAGCTTAGTACCCACCTATTGGTCTGAGTGGTGAAGACCCCAAAGAGAGCAGAGCGGCCATGCAGGTCCACAGGCCCAGTCAAGGCTTGGAGGACATCAAAGTAGAAGGTGGAGTCACCAGGGACAGAGCAGTTGAGCCGGAGCTTGAGGAAGGATGTCCAGTGGCGGTCCAGGGCCCGAGGCGAGCCGCCCATGTCACGTTTACACACCCTGGCCACCCGGGAGAACTGCACCTGGGAGGAGACATTCAGAGAGCTACGAGGCCAGCTGCCTGAGAGGGTGGCATGGAACAAGATGGCCAGGAGACAAACGTAGAGTAGGTTAGTTTGGTTCGTAGCCAGGGGTGGGAACAGAGAGCCGGAGACGAAGCCCAGGGCCTGGGTGATGGAGATTAATGTCGAGGGCTTTCTTCAGAACCCAAACTCTCCAACCCATCCCTGGTGCCCACCTCCTTACCCTCCCCAGTCGGGAATCCTCCACGGAAACTTCCCTGAAGAAGAAGTAGACGTGGTCACCATGTTCCAAGGCGTGAACGAAGTGTGGCTCTACGGCGGGAAGGTACAGGAAGGGGTAGGAACAGCAGAGATATTTCTGGTCCCACAATACTCCTCCCCTTGCATATATAAGCACCCCACTGCCCCTCCCTGACAGTCCTCCCCAAACACGGTCTCCCCATCACCCCCAGGACGGCCCTGACCTCGGAGCCACTTGGAGTCGTACTTGGCGGAGCGGAGTGGGGGCTGAGGCCCAAGGCTTCTGTAAACCACGGCATCGCTGGCCTGGAAATCCGCGGCTGTGGCTGAATAGAGACTGCCCTCTGCATGGGGTGAAGAAGGTAGGGGTCAGAGGGAGTTGATGGTTTGCCTTTTATTGGGCCACCCATACCCCATGCCTAGGCCTGGCCCCGACCCGGGCCCTCCCTCAACCTTGCGCTCAGGGACACAAGGGAAAACCAAGTTGGGAGTGGAGCTCCCTCCAGCTACATGCCTGCTTCTCATACCCACATGCACACCTGCAAAGATGGCCACGTTGGACTGGGTGGCATCAAAGGGACATCGAGCTTGCCCACTCAACTCCTCACCCTCCTGCTGCAGTGAGGTTATCTGGGGGTGGTGGTGAGAGAAGGAGTCAAAAGAAACAGGATCAGGAGCCTTGGGGACTTGGAGTTGGTCCCACAGCCCACTCTCTCCTACTCACCCATGTCCCCAACCCCTTGGATCTGGCATTCCAAGCGCTCCCATTCCCAAACCCAGATGCCAGTCACTTAATGTCAAGCCGATTGCTCGTCTTGAGTCCTCCCAGCCCTGTCCTGCCTGCCTCCTTCTTTGTACCCCATAGCTGCGGCACACAGGGCTGAATGAGTTGGTTCCGCAGGCAAGGAGCGTCCGAGAATCCCAGGGAACCAGAACACGAATATAGTTGTAGCATTCGTCCTAGAGAACCCAAAGCAACAGGTCAGTGATAGGGGACCCTGGCGATGAAATTTAGACCCCCAGGCAGTAAGGCAGCTGCTGCCCAGGCCAGGGCTGTGTGTCTCAAGTCCTGAGCTAGCTTTCATTCTTGGGGCTCTGAACCTGAGGTTCTTCTGAGGGGTGTGAAGGGAATTTTAAAAAGAATGACTTTGGGACTGTGAAGTGGCTTGGCGGGCAAAGGCCTGCATGGTGGAGGGAGAACCAGCTTCTGAAAGTTGACTTCTGACCTCCACATTTACAGCATCGCAAGCATGCTCCTCTCCCTCTCTCTCTCATAATTTAAAGCATGACTTCTCTTTCCTTCCCATTGTTTTCTGGGCTGGAACAGAAAGTGGGTATGGCCGAACACCACGTGGAGGCAGGCAGCCTCTCTCTTTCCACCCCCCCCTTTCTCTTCCACTCCTCACCGTCAGCTTTCCCCGCACGGCGCAGTTCTCCACATCTTGGCTCCTCCATGTTAGAAACTGAAAGTAGAAGAAGGAAGGTCATGGGGCCACCCAAAATTTTCCTCACACTACAGCTCCTTCTAGATGCTTCTTCCCCACCATGTTAACCCCCATGAGGTCTTTCACAGCCTGTCCATACCTGCATCTCCTCCCGTACAGACCCTCACCTTGTTGGGCACCAGCCCCTCCCCTTCTTCTTGGGCTTGCAGATCGAAGGAGAAAACGTGATCCCTGAAGGGCAGGTAAGGAGGGATCAGAGTTGAGACGAGGCGCCCCTTCCGGGCTCCTTAACCCTCACCTTACCCGTGTTCACTTGCTCCAGGAGAGCACACACTTCCTCCCTCCCCCTATGCCATGCTTTGGCATCTGTGCTCTGGCTCCAAGCATGTCCACGTCCCAGGATTTGTGCACCTGCAGATGTCTCCTGCAAGGTGCTGCAGTGACCACGCATTTCCCATGTTTGCCCAGGAGCATGCATGTCTGCCCTGCAGCTGTGCCTTAGCCAGTTTACCGGGCAGCCACCAGCAAGGTCCGGTTCAAAGTCAGGAATCTCTGGAAGTCCAGCCCAAGTTCTGCAGCCACAGCGTCATCCTCCAGCCCCCGGAACCAGGACAATGGGGACGTACCTGGAGGACACAGAGTGGTTTGCTGAGGGGCCAAGATGATTAGCACAACCCCCTCCCCAATCAGACCAAACCCAGTCGGGGACAGAGTGGAAGGGAAGACGAAGACCTGAAAAACTATTAATAATATTAATAAAACCAATACCAGTACCTAGGCATGAGAGACAACCCTGTAATCCTACCATGAGGGTGGCTGAGGCAGAAGGGCTGCCAAGAGTTCAAGGCCAGCCTTGGTTACATTGCAAGTACCAAGTCAGCCAGGCAAAACCCAGTCTCAAAGGAAAAGCATGGTAAGAAAACTGGGGGGAAGGGGGTGAGTAAGACGCTGGCTCACAGGCCTGGCAACTTTAATTCAGACCCTGGAAGCACATAGGGTGGAAGGAGAGAACTATTTCTGAAAGTTGTTCTCTGATCTCCACCCATCCATGCCTGTGTCTTTTTTCTCTCAATGAATAAATGCAATTTAGAAAAAGAATTAGGAAAGAAAGCAAACAAAACCCAACCAATAAAAACAAGTAGCACCGAGTACTCAATTTCCATCAAGCACTGTGTTAACACTTTGGATATACTGCCTGTAATTTATCACATTAACCTTACAGGTAGGTATCACATTGGCCCCATTTCACGGATGAGGAGCCTGAGATTCTGGGCATTAATTAAGCCCCTTCTTAGGACCATCTTTGGACTTGAAATTCCTATTCAGGCCGACTTGTACACGTGCCATCTGCAATAGTCCCCTCTCCTCAAGGCTGAGTACGGGCCAGTTCCACCCTCCCAGGATCCTCTTCTGACCAACCCAGCTGTCCACCTAGTCTGGTCATGGAAGCCACATGCCTTGGTGCTCAAGGGGAGTCCAGAGTTTGAGCCTTGGATAATTTACCATCCACAAAGTGCCGAGAACTGCATCTGGCATGAGTAAGTGCTTGCTATTTTTCTCTATCCTCTGGTAATTATTCCAACAACCCAACTCTTTCCTTAAAATTACTCCAAATCCAACGTACAAAACAGAGACCTTCAAGTAGATTAAGATTGCATTCAGAAGTGGGCTAATGATTTCTAGGGGGGACCTAGGATTACTGCTAGTACAGGAGGCAGAAAGGTCAGAGATGTTGGGAATCACTGAACTATTCCCAGGCCCTCACTTCATAGCTAAGAATAACAAACAATATAAAGTGCTTAATCTGTGCCAGACAGTATTTTCAGGATTTGTATTAGTCAGAGGAAGTGGGTCTCAGGAACCTTGGGGTCTTGGAATCTGGCCCCACAGCCAAGCTCAATAGGTAAAGGTGCTTGCAAGGCCTGATCACTTTGAGTTGGATTTCCAGAACCCACATAAAGATGGAGGAAGACACCCGACCCCACAAAGCAGTCCTCTGACATGCATGCTGTGGAACGCATGCACAGGGGTATGTGCATTTAACAATAATAAAATTTAAAAATCTGACTCCATTTAATCTCTAAATACCTCCACAAGATAGAGTACTATTATTATCTTTATTTTACAGACACAGAAACAGAGACAAAGTTAGATTAGATATATCTTAACCAAGGTCACGGAGCTATCGAGCAGGTTAGCAAGGATTCAAACCCGCTGTGGGTTATTCTGGCTGAAAGCTCTCATCCTAGTTTATTGGTTTGTCTGTCTGAGACAGGACTTCAGGATATAATTCAGGCTGACCTATAACTCACTACACAGTCCAGGCTGGTCTTAAATAAGTAGTCATCCTCCTGTTTCTATCTCCCAAGTGCTAACCAAAGGCCACCGCACTTGGCTAGAAGCCACATTGTCAGCCACCAAGTGATACCACCATTAAATGAATACACCAAGGCTAAGGATGCCAAAATCCAGCAGTCTTAACTTACTCTCCCTGTTTGTCCCCCACTCCTGGTCAATCTAAGCTTCCTTAAAGCGATTTGCCTTCCCCATCCTGCCTCCCACACAGCGGTCTCGTACTCCTTCATTTGAGAGGTGTGAGGTGGATAGGGCACTCACCTTGAAGGTCAGAGGTCACCAGAGGGAGGGGGTCTTGGGGAAAGGCGGCCTGGGCGTGGGGAAGTGAGAGCAGCAGCAGCAAGGGCATGAAGTGAGGGACGCGGGGCATCCTGTGGGGGGCAGCTCAGGCCCCAGGGGGTGCCCCCTCACCCATAAGCTGGCCCTGAAAACGGAGACAGAAAAGTGGGGGAAGGGACCAGGTTGCCTTTACTTTTGGTGCAGACAGAGGCTCCTCCCCAGGTCTATCCCCAGAAGACCCTGTGAAGTGGGGGGGGGGCACCCATTCTGCCTCGCTCCCAGCCAGCTGTCACTGTCATTCAAGGCTCTTCCCTCTCCAACTGGCCCAAACTGGCTGGTGTGAAGGCTGCCGGCATGACCCCCAGGTAAGGACAGAACATACCCGCTGCCCCTCCCAGACTTTCCTTCTCTGCCCTGACTGGGTCTGGGACATTTGGTAGGTGACACCTCCCAGCCCCCCTTTAGCTAACCCCATCTCAGTTATAATTAGACACTGAAGCCTTAGCATTATAAATAGTGACTCCTTGGCACTGGGAGGAGGAAGAGGGCACCACATCTGCTCCCCCTCCCTCACAGACCCCTACGGAACCCTGGGAGCGTTCCAGGCACTGCGCCCAGGCAGAGGCAGCTGTGTAGCAGCTGGGGTGCTATCTAGAGTTGAGGAAGAACAGAATGATGGGGTGGGGGGGGGTTGGACAGCCTAGAGGTCGCTGACCTGGTCTAAGCTCCTACTTCAGGGGCCTTCCTACTGCTAAGGAAGAAGCCAGGGCAGGGAGGGAATACAGGGTGCAGGGCTGGCTGTCTTAGCCAAAAGCAATCTGCATCAAAGCCAGATCAGAGGCTAAATTTAGCTCTGGCTGCAGCTGTCTCCTCGACCACTGGTGCCCCCTCCAGCCTGGAGCCCCCTGTTGCCTCCATGGCTCCTAAAAACTAATGCATGTACTTGACAGGGAGGAGAGAGAGAGAGAGAGAGAGAGAGAGAGAGAGAGAGAGAGAGAGAGAGAGAGCACAGACCCACCCTCCTTAAGAAGTCAGGGACTGAAGGGACCAGTAAGGAGAAATGGATGAGTGTGTCTCTTTCCCCTTCTTCCCTCATCAGCCTGTCTCTGAAATTGAAATATAAATAATTCAATGACAGGCGAATGTAGCCCAAAGTCCACAAAAAGATAGATATAGTGGAAGTGGTGGTGAGATAGGACTCATTCCCATCCATTGGCCTCCCCTAGTCAGATGACCCTGGCTGGATCATTGTAGGAGGTCCACATCAGTTCTCTGCCTTTCCTTGAAATGGAAGTGAGAGGCTGAGTGAGCTCCAAAAGGGTAGGGACCCTGAAAAGATCACAAGCCTTAGGGGTTCATTCCATGGCCCTGGAACCCTGGGCTTCAGGGCTAGTCCCCTTCCAGCTCCCCAATAATTCTACTCTTGAAGCTAGGACCCAAGTGTCCCCCTACCCCCAATCCAGCGTCACTGGTGGGGAGGCTGACGTCAGGTGGGGGTCCCAAGAGAGCTAGAGGAGGGGACAGGGTAGAAATACCTAATAATGACCCCCCCCCTTCCCTAGGGGCAAAGCACTCAGCAAGCTAACGACCCCTCTGGTGTTGAAAGGCCTAGCCTTCCTCCCTCCCCCATCCCATGTTTCCGGATGCTGGTACTCCCAGGGGTAGAAAAAAGATCACACAGCTTGTCTCCTATGCGCTCCTACCTGCCCCCCCCAAGTTGCCCTGGGCAACTGGTATCTTCACCCTGGAAACAACTTCGGTCCTTGGCAAGAGGGGAGAACAGCCAGACCCCTTTCCTGCCTCCTGGTGGAGCCTACTTCCATCCCCTGCTCCACTGCTGTCGTTCCTTACCTGAGGTGGCGAGTCTTGTGGGGGATGATGGGAGAGAGGAGATCTCTTGATCTGAAGGAAGGGACAAAAAAAAAAAAAAAGGAAGAGACTGAATTACACCTCTTTTACCACATCTTTTCAAAGTAAATGTGAAAATTCAGAGGAAGGTTGCTGAGATTTATGTGGGGGAGATGCTGTCCGGGGTGGGGGACACACATTTTGTTTCAATACAAGGATGCCAGTGGCTTCATGCCGGAAGATATGAGGGCCCGAGATGGCCTTTAGCCAGAAACTCCTGGAACTGCAGGGCTAGCCTTGGGGAAAGAGCTGTCTGGGAGAGTTTGCGGGGCATGATGACCACTCCCATATTAAAACCTTCAGAACCCCACAGCTTTCCTGAGAAAGCGCCCTAGCTAGGGACAATAGAGGCTAATTTGCATCTCATTTGCATGCTCTTCATTTCCAAGCAAAACGCTATGATAGCAAGAACTCCCATCCCCTTCCTACCTCAGCGAGCAGGCCCTGCCTTCCTCCCACCCAACTTCACACCAACCTCCCCCCACCTACACATGCTCACTTTAAGCTGGGTTAGTCCAGCCTCTAAAAACACTTGGTTGGCCTCTGCCTTGGCCCACTAGACTCAATTGTGATGCATCTTTAAGAGGGCTTCCCACAGCTGTTTGGGAGAGCAACATCTGGGTGGCTGCCGCCCAACCTCCCGGCCTGGGGACGGGTTTACCAAAACCTGGAGGAATCCCAGGGAAACACCTGGCTCTCTTCCTCACCCACCCCCTGCAGATCCTCCCCTGGCTGGGAAAAGGACACAGCCCACCTCTCTCCTCCGAGCCTGGAAGCCACCTCTGGGGAGTGGCCGAGGTCATAGCTGGAGTATAGAGGAGCTGGGGAAAGGACAGCGGAGGCTGGGCTGGGGACAATAGCAGGAAGCCCAGGGGCTGGTCGCCCGCCACAGCCCACCTTTCATCAAGGGTTCAGGGGGTGCACGGAGGAGCTGCGTATAACAGGCGCGTCCCCTTCTCTAAGACCTTCCCCGCACCCTTGCCTCTCGGTCTCATGCTCCGCACCTACCGACCCTCCCACCCAGCCCCCAGCGAAGATAAACCAGGTGTCGGGGAGCTTCGCGGGAGGTGGGCCTAGAGCCAGGGGCTCGCCGCGTCTCCCCCTCGCTGGATCCGGGGCTCCGAGGAGGGGCGGGTAGCAGAGTCTGGGCCGGGACCGGGTCCCAAAGCCACGTTAGCGGGAGGAGGGGCTGGAGGGGCCTGCAGGCGCAGTGGAGAGGGGATGCGAGCAGGGGTGGGGGAACGGAGGCGGGTCTCCCAGGCCAGGGAAACAGGGCCAGAGGCAGGGAACCGACGAGGGCGGGCCCTAGGCCGGCGCTGAGCGGGTCGGTGAGCTTAGACACGGTCGCCTGCTAGACGCTTCTCGGCGCAAGACCAGTCTAACAAAGCCCCTGGGCCGATTGAGGTGAAGGAAGAGATGGGCGCGGGGCCCCATTCCCGGAGTCTGCACCCAAGCCGATCCCCACCCCCAGGGGGTGCTCAGACTCCAGTATGCACAAGGACGGAGGTACAGCTCTGACATCAAAAGTCCGAAACGACTCGTGCCCCACGAAGGGGCGTCCAGAGGGTCTGCTTCTCCGCGGGTTTCCAAGCCTGAGTTTCCGAGCGGGGGCGGGGGGAAAGAGGCCGGTCTTTTTACCTTCTAAACAGTGTGCGCCTCAATTTTTTTTTTCCTTTCGTGCTCCCCAATCTAGCGGGACAAGACTCAGAGGGACTAGTCGGAAGCGAAGCCTGGACCTTGGGTCCCACAGTACAGCGCGGGGGCTCGGCCACAGTCCCCTCCCTGCTCCTCCAGCTACCCCACCTCCTCTGACCCTTTCTGTGCCAGCCAGACACACGGCGCGCCGGACCCTCCCGGGTTCCTCTAGCACTCGGGAAGCTCGCTCCCCGGGAGTGACGCCCCCGATCCCTCCCTGCAGCCCCATCTCTACCCCGGGATACTTGCTCTGAGATCCGGGTCTGCAAGATTCAGGCAGCAGCCGGTGAACAGCGGCTCTGCACGACGCAGAGTTCGCGATCCGTGGCTGGGGCTCAGGAGAGATGTGACGAGCGTCCCGAGTGGACGGTGCTTCGGTATGGGCTCCAGGACGCTATCGGGATTCGAGAGCCCTGGGTTCGAGTGGCAGCCCCGACTCCCACCGCGGATCCGCGGAGGAAAACAATGCGACCGCCCGGAGCTCTGGGATCGGCCCCAGCCGCCCCGCCCGCCTCCTGGCAAGCTACGCCTCCGACCCGCCCCTCTGGCGCCACGGCCAATAGCATCCTCGGAGGTGGGCTACACCCCGCCTTCTCTCCACCTCTCCGCCAATAATACTGCTGAGAGGAGGAGCAACAGAGTACCGTCCACCCAGAGGACCAGACTGGGAGAGTGAGCTGGACACCAGAGACAGGCAGGAGATGGAGAGAACCACGCACAGTGGCTGAGACACGGATAAAAGGGACACGCGTAGAGACCAGGGCAGGCCGACCGAGCAGAGGTCTTGGAGAGAAATGTCACAGAGAGCAAAGAGCAGAGAGACAGGAAACCAGGGGGCCTCAGCTGGACTGGGCTGTCAGAGCCTGCTCGCTCCTCCCCTCACTTCCCCCGGGCAGCTCAGGCGACCCTTCTCTCCAGGGAGTCTCCCGTCACACCCCCCCCCCCCGCCCCTCTTCCCGGTCCCTCCTCTCTAAGCTTTTATATCTATCTTTCATGTCTCCCATGCATCTTCTGTGGTCCATCCTGACCCCAATAAAGAGGCCTAGCGTGTAGTTGCAGGCTTGAGACCTGAGAAAGCAAAGCGTCTGTAGATTCATCTGTAAAATCAGGATGGGCTTGGACCACCATGCCAGAAACTAAGAAGTCGGGAAGCTAAGGTGTTAGTAGTCAAGATGCTGGCGTTTGACAAAGAGGAGGGCTGAAGCCAACTGTCAGGAGAGGAGACCAAGACATCCTGGCTTAGAGAAACACAGAGGAGCAATGCAGAGGCCTGAGCTAGAGGCTGTGAGCAGATGTTCTAACTCTTATCATCTCCCAGGATGGGCGGTATTCCATCTCAAAGCTCGGAACTGCTCCTTCTCCATCACTCCTCCCTCCTGGCCAATAGAGACCCTTTGATTTGTGGGTGAAGAGGAATTAAAAAAAACTACTTCAGACTGTACTAGTTTGGTTCTACCTTGGTATTGCCTACTAGGATTTTTCCCTGCGTGGGGTTGGGACAAAAGACATTTTCAAAATTCTCAGGAAAGTAGGTGGCCTGGGAGACATTGGCATTCTCAGACAATGCTGTCTGAGTGGGCACTTGAACCCACATTTTGATCAGAGAAAAAAATGGGTAGGGGATTACTGTTTCTACATCATTCTTAACTGAAAGGGGATCAGAACAGTGCCATTAACCAAGCTATATTCTGGAGTCACACACACACACACACACACACACACGTATACACATACACATACACACACCACATATTTAAGGCTGGGTCTTGGATCCAAGGCAGTTTAACACACAGTCAAATCAGAGATTGTTTTAAAAACTGGAAAGAAGTTTGGGGAGAAAGGTCTCTCAAAATGGAAAGGTACTCAAAGGTTTAAGTAAGATTCCAGGTCTCAGTACAGACTCTTGGGTACTCAAATGTGTCCTTAGTGAATAGATTAGAAGGATCAAAGTGTAATTCACCTACAGTGTCAAAGACTAGCTCAAATCTCAATGCAAGTCAGTAAGTATTAAACTCCAGACACAATTTTCTGCGTAATTCACTGTGTATGTGATCCCAGTCTTTAAGAAAGTGAGCACTGTAGCTGGAGATGCAACCTAGTTGGCAAAACACTTGCCTAGTTTTCATCGAGCTCCGTGTTCAGTTCCCAGAAAAGCATATCTGGATGTTGATATGGAATGCTGAATTCCAGCAGTGAGAAGGAGGAAATAGGAGGCAGATTAAGGTCATCCTCGGCTACAGAAGGAGTTTGAGAGAAAGAGAGAAAGAAAGAGAGAGATGGAGAGACAGAAAGAAAGAAAGAAAGAAAGAAAGAAAGAAAGAAAGAAAGAAAGAAAGAAAGAAAGAAAGAAAGAAAAGAGGAAGAAAGAGAAAGGAGCAAAGAAAGAGAGAAAGGAGGAAAGAGAGATGGAGAAAAGAAAAATGACTACCTATTTGACTCAGCAGGTAAAGCACCTGCTTGAAAACATGACAACTTGAGTTCAATACCCAGAAGCCCATATAGTAGAAGAAAACCAACTCCATAGCATGTGTGTCTTTCTCTCCCTTTTTTGTCTCTCTCTCTCTCTCAGATAAACGAACAAATAAAGTATATTTTTAAAAACGAGATTTGTTTTTAATATCACTAAATGATTGGAAAGCAACACCAAAAGCCAGACATGGTAGCACTTTTCTGGAATCCCAGCACGCTGCAGGAGGAGCAGGAATTCAAGGCCAGTCTAGACCCTGCAACTCACTGCCAAGAAAGGTGGTGGATACATTTATTTACTTATTCTTTCAGCACTGGGGATGGAACTCAGAGCCTTGGGGGCATGCAAAGAAAGCATTCTAACGTTAAGCTACAAGCACCAGATTTGTATATATTTTATCTTGACGGATAAGGGAACTCTGGTGGGAGGTGGCCTGCAGAAAGAAGAAAAGGTTCCAAAGAGAAACGAAGCTGAAGCTTTGTCTTACTTAGCAAGCATTGAGCCCGAGCATAGAAAATGAAAGGTTCTGTGATGTGCATGTGTAGGAAAGACACCTGTAAAGAAAAAGGGAAACAGAGGAGGAAGGCAGCTTATGAAGAGTCTAGAGTACCGATAGGGCCCAGCGAGATGGCTCGGCAGATAAAAATCTGGCAACCTGAGTTCAATCCCCAACCACTTACACCGCGGACGGAGGGAACTGACTTCTGGAAACTGTCTTCTGACTGATCTCCACACACAGATCTGCTCTCGCTAAATAAATAATAAGCAGTCTTATAGGAGTAGAATATTATTTTAAGTTCTTTTTTACAGAGATTGACTTGTCAAAATGTTTTGTTCCATTTTTGTTTTTAAGCAAGAAGACAGTGTGATCTATTAAGCAAGATCTTGGAGGAAAACAACAAAAATAATAACAGGGGGCATCTGAGGAAGAAGACAAGGGGTGGTCAGAGAGAAGAGGGATGGTGTTGAATAGGAATAAAAGTCTGAAAATTATTTCAAAAGACAAACCAGTGAGACAGCACAGGTAGTAAAGGTGCTTGCTGCCAAGCTGAAGACTTCAATTCCAACCCCAGAACCGAAAGGTAGAAAAGAGACTAGACTGTGCCAGTTGTCCCGACCTCCTTTTACATACCATGTCACATGTGTGCACCCCCACCACAGACACACATGCGCATAAGAAATAAATGTCGTATGAGGAGACTGCTCAGCAGTTAAAGCCTTTGCCTCACAAACAAAAGAACCTGAGTTTGAATTCCCAGATCCCATGTAAAAATGTTGGACAGATGTCGGGGTCTGCCTGTAGCCCTTGAAGACAGAGTCATAGGGGGACAAGAGCCAGACTAGCTCTAATTAGAGACCCAAGTTCACAACAGTAGAGTGAAAGAGTGATCAAGTATGATTTCCGACATAACCCTTGGGCCTTCACAGGCATGTACACTCAAGTGTGCTTGTGGACTTATATCCGTAAACGCACGTGCAATCACACGTTTACACACATGCATGCACCCAATACACACATACGTGAAAAGAAAAAAGGAATGTAATATACATATGGAACAAAAAAAAAAAAGAAAATAGAGGCAAAGAGAGAGAATTTTATCAGTCTTTTGCCTCTTACAGAAACACTCGGCTGCATCGGCACAACTTTCTAGCCTGGCAGAGGCACATGGGCTCTGGGAATCTGAACTCCAGTTCTTGTCTTCCTTTTTCTCTTTGTCTCGTTTTTATGCTGGGCTTTGAGCATGTTAGGAAAGTACTCCGCCACAGAGCTATCCCCCCAGCCCTTATTTTATCATTATTTTTTAAAGAGGGGGAGCACCTACATGCACCACTGGGGCTTCTAGAAATTGAACTCAGGTCACCAAGTTTGAAAGACGGCACCTTTCCTGCTGAGCTTTCCCCCTGGCCCCTTGTATTATTTCTTATTTTTAGTTTGGAACATGATTCAAGGTTGACCTCGAATTTGTTTTGTGGTCTAGGCTGGCCTTGAACTTTTTTTTACGCTAAATTTAATATATTTTAACAGAGCAAAACTCCTTATTCCTTTGCTTTTATTTATTTTATTCTTTTAGAGTTTCATACATGAAAACAATGATTTACATTATCTTCACATATAATTACCCAATCCCATCCCCATTCCCCCTCCTTTTCCCATTACAACCCTTCTTCTGTATCAGTCCCCCTCCTTTAATTTTTATTTATTTATTTGCACACATGGGTGTGTGTGTGTGTGTGTGTGTGTGTGTGTGTGTCCTAGAGGGCACTTTAAATGCATACCTGTGGGGGCCCAAGAGTGACATTGAGAATCACCCTAGATTGCTTCCTAGATCTACCTTCTTAATGTTCTGGAGTTTCCCAGGCTTTGTCTTCCAGGCCACCAACCAGATCTATGAGGCAAAGACTTGAACTCCTGAGCTATTACCTCTTTCCTGTTTTCACATCTTTTTACATGTATGGCCCACTGAATTTCATCTTTGACAGCTTTCACTCCAGCACTTGCTGGATCATGGATCATATCTCAATGTACATACCACTAAGGAAAGCAGCTCCCTTGTCTCCCCCAGTTCATCATTAACCCTCAATAGTCCCTCAGAAAGGCGTGGAACCTTCTGAGATTTTTCCCCTTTCATGATGAAACATTGATAGACCTTGAACTTTTTTTCTCTCTCTGTGTGTGTGTGTGTGTGTGTGTGTGTGTGTGTGTGTGTGTATCAGAAGGTATGTGTCAGAAGGCATTGTGTGTACCTGTGGAGGATCAAGGGTGATTTCTTCAGGAGTCATCCTGGATTGTTTCTACCTCCTTTTTCTCTTTGCTCTGGAATTTCCCAGGTTCCAATCACCAGGGCTGAAAGTGCAGGCCAATGCCACTTTCATCTGGCATTATTGCAGGTGGACCTGAACTCAGGTCCTTCTGCTTGTAAGACAGAGTCTTAACCTTGAGCCATCTCTCCAGTCCCAGACTGTGGGGGTTGCCAGGCCCAAAGCCTGCTCTCTGGAGAATGATACACTAGCATCTGAAACGGGCTGTCCTTAGGGGCTCCTTCCCTCTAAATTGAGTTTTTCTCTTGTCTGCAAGACAATAGCATGCCTAACTCCTTCCTTTGGAATTTGAGTTTACCTCCTGTCTGTTCTTGGATCGCTTTTGTTTCTCTTAGAAACTGGCTGGGTAGTTACGACCCCCAACAGTTCTGTCCTGCTTATCAGAGATATGCTAATGTACAGACTGAGTAACTCTGTTTTGAGGCATAGGAGTCCATTCCCTTCTAGCAACAAAGTGCCATGTCTGGTCCCACAGCAAGTAGATGTCACTCCTGACTTTTCTTTGTTAACTGAAATGTATATGTTTTACATAATTCTGTAAAGAATTTGGCCCTGCTCCTTGTTTTCCTATAAATACTCATGTTTGCTACAATAAAGTTGGCTTGGATGATGATGGACATCTTAGGCTCCCTCTGACCCGATGCCTGATCAATTCCTACCCCTCCCACTTCTGTTTCCTGCATATAAGTCTGGGTTTATGCTGGTTCGTGGGCCCAGACACCCAACCTTGAACTTTTGATCCTCCTATCTCAAATTCCCAAGTAGCTGGAATTCTAAAACTGTTGCAACAGTGCCTCGTCCACTTTACTGTGAACTCCACATTACACATCTGTTTTGCTCTTTGTCTCCTTTCCCTTTAGTATACTAACAGCACATATTAACTTTTTTTCTTTTTTTCATGTATGTGTATATGGGATTGTACTTGTATATGGATATGCATACATGTGTGTAGGTGTATATTCACAAGTCCATTTGAGTGTGTGTGTCTCTGGAGGTCCAAGCATAATATCAGGAATCATCTTCGATTGCTCTTCTACCTTATTGTTATGAGCCTGGGTCTCTAGTTAAATCCAGAGCATGCCATTACGACTAGTCTGGCCAGCCAACTAACTCTGGGGATCCCAAGTACTGCCTTTCAGTGCTAGAATTTACAGGTGGGTGGCCCATACCGTCCCCTGAATCTTTACCAGAATCTGAGGATATGAACTTAGGTCTTTTTGTTTGTTTGTTTGTTTAAGTTTTTTTTTTTTATTCAATTGTGCGTGTATGCGCTTGTGCGTGCGTGTGTATGTATGTGTGTGTGTGTAGAACCACGGGAACCACCATGGACGCCTCCACTCTTCCTTGTTTACTCTGCCCCGGGATTCACAGGCTCCGCTCTACCAGGACCAGAAGCACAGGTCGTCCCCATTTCCACCCAGCATCTATACCTGGGATCTAGGATCCAAACTCAGGACCTTCCGCCTGCAAGGTAGAGGCTTAACACCTGAGCCATCTCTCCCGCCCCAGGTCTTTTTGTTTGTAAGGCAAAGGCTTTAACCACTGAGCCATCTCCCCAGTCCTAACTTTTTCCCCCCAAATATTTCTTATTTTGTTTTTATTCATAATCATAAACTCTTCGAGTCAGCCGGACTTGGAGGGATATGTATTAGTCAGGTTCTCTAGAGATGCAGAATCGACACAATGAATATATATATATATATATGTATATATATATAATAGGGAATGTATTGAGTCAGCTTACAGTATGGCTGAGGTAGTCCAAAGATGGCTGCTGGTAGCTGCTCAGTTCGGTAGTCAAGTGGGTGATGGGTGAAGGCTGGAGAATTCCTAGTCTTTAGTCTAGCTGACAATGACTTGGTGGGATGGAAGGCTAGAGGGTCGAAGAAACCAGGCAGCCAGAAGGAAGAGCGATTCCAGCACAGCTGCAATAAAGCATCTGTTCTCTTTGGTGGCTCCTTTTTATGTCATGCAGTACTAGGAGGATCCTATGAGAGCTCTGGAGGTTCTGATAGTATCTAGGATGGTTACAATTCTATCAAGTGGTCTCAGTTGATCCTTTCCAGAGGTGGTCTCAGCCCATCTTACCGGGTGTGTCAGGTTGACACCCAGGCTTAACTATCACAGGAAACAAGGAAACTATGAAGCCTAAAGAACTTTAGTGAGACCACCTAAATTATGGGATATTTGAAGCAGATGTGGAGGGAGCTCTTCTGAGCAGCGGAAGGACTGGTCGCAGATGCACACAAGTCCAATGCACTGTCACTGTCTGCAGCGAATGGTGGCCTTCTTGCTGGTCTTGCCACACCTCAACCCAAATGCTCCATGGCTTCCATACCATTCACACCTTTCCGAACACCTGCTTGCCATTTAACTAGTCAAGGCAGCACAGATGAGAACCGTCTGTGTTTGGTCCACCAATTGCCATGAACAAAATGCCAGGACCTATGTGCTTCGGCAAGATGGTCTCATCTAGAAGTTTCTCTTCATAGATGGACTTGCCACCACCAGTGTATGGTGACATGTGAAGTTGCCACCCTGGCCCGTGAATCCTGGATCATTCTGTGCAGAACCAAAATCTTGTCTCTCTGGTGGTTGGAGTATGAATGTGTTCTGTTGACTTTAGAACTTCGTCAGCAAACAGCTCAAAGGAGACAGGGCCCAAGGCCTCTTGGCCAGCAGTGATAAGGAAGAGCATGGTGGGGTTGGCCAGCTGTGGGCTCAACCTCTGCTTTGTATCAAGGATGCCCTTGAGCCCCTTGTGCTCCCACTTCTGCTCACACCAGGCTAATAAGTGTAACTATTAGCACATTGTTGAATAAATCTGTAGATAGTTTTTTTCTCCTTAGGACCATAATTACAAATCTTCAAATCCTTTCTCTCTCTTTTATTTATTTGCCTGTTTACTTGGATATGAGTCTCAGTTACTTGGGCCGACCTCAAATTCCTTGGCAGTCTCCAGCAAGCTTCTGGCCTCATTTTGCCAGAATGGTTGAGTAAGACAATGCGTCTGCCTCTTCTCTTTTTCAATTTTTTATTTATTATAATAGGATTTTTTAAGGTGGGCGTTTGAGACAGGGTTTCACTATGTAGTCCTGGCTAGCCTGGGAACTCTCTATGCTGGGCATAGATGTCTCAAATTCCAGCCACAGGCCCATCTCAGTCTACTGAGTGTGCCTCTCCAATGTGGCTCAGTTTGACTATTTCCAAACAAGGTCTGGGCTGGAATCTCTGATCTTCCTGCCTCAGCCTCCAAACTACTCAGATTACAGGCTCACACCATCATTCCAGTCATTCTTTCCTTTACTACTTATAAAAACATTTTATTTATGAGAGAGAAAGACAGAGAGACACACGCAAATACCATGGTACACGTGTGGTCAGAGGACAACTTCAGGAGGTGGGTTTCTTTCCTTTCACAATATAGGCTTCAGGGAATCTAATTCAGGTCTTTAGGTTTTTTGAACTATATTCCCTCTGAGCTGTATCGCTGGATCCCTTTCATTTACTTTTAACCCTTTCTTTTTTTTAATTATTATTTATTCAATTGTGAGTGTGTGCATATGTATGTGCGCGCGCGCGCGTGTGTGTGTGTGTGCAGAACCACCGACGAATTCGGGAACCACCATGGACGCCTCCACCTCCTTCTGCCCCAGGATTCACAGGCTCCGCCCTACCAGGACCAGAAGCACAGGCCCGCCCCCGCTTCCCAGGCTGCCCCGCTTCTGCCCCGCTTCTGCTCCGCTTCCGCCTGGCGTCTATACGTGGGATCTGGGATCCGAAATCAGGACCTTCCGCTTGCAAGGCAGAGGCTTAACTCCTGAGCCACCTCTCCAGCCCCTAACCCTTTCTTTTCTGCTGATATCTTTCCCTTAACCTACACACAGGTTTAAGTATCTCTCACGAGATGGTAACACACACCTGTCTCCCCAGAACTTGAGAGATAGAGGCAAGATGGTCAAGAATTCAAGACCAGCCTGGGCTACATGAGACCGTATCTAGAAAAAAAAAAAAAAAAAGCCACCGTAGCTCACGTCGATAATCCCAGTACTTAGTGAGTTGAGACAAGCAAGAGGATTGCTGGAATTTGAGGCCAGCCTGGGATATAGTGTGGGTTTGCTTTTCTGGAAAACTCAAGGTTCAAACCCCAGTATCAAATACAAGTAAAACACCAAAAATTCCAACTGGTCACAGCATCGTACATCTATAATCCCAGCATTCAGGAGAAGAAAGCAGATGATCAGGACTCTGAAGCCAGATTCTGTCTCAAGTAAAAGAAATTTCAAACTTTGTCTTTGTCCTCGTTTGTATTTAGTATACTTGATTCCACTTTAGACTCACATCCTTGTTGGAGCTTTTAGAGTTATATGTCCTTTGCTGGATCTCATTCATTTTCCAGTAGTTTCTTTTTTTAAAAATGTATTTGATACTTTCATTTTTCAACATTTTATTTACGCATTTTTTATTTATGTATTCATTTATCAGAGAGCGAGCACACACACATCATAGCCTACACTTTCAGAAGGCAGTTCTCTCCGTCCATGTTGGGCTTCCAGGGATCTAACTCAGGTTGCCAGGTCTGCAAGCACTTACCTTACCCCCCGAGCTATTTTGCCGGCCCTCATTTTTTGTTTCGCCCACACCAATCCATGGAGATTACTATCACCAATATTACCAATGAGGGGACTGGGGAGATGGCTCAGGAGTTAATGCCTTTGCATGGAAAGCAAAAGGAACGAGTTCAGATTCCGGATCCTACGTGAAAACACTGGGTAGAAATAGCAGCAGCCTGCACTTCGGGTCCTGGAAGACAGAGCAGGGAAACCCAACAAAGTAATGAGGTAGAGCCATCTAGAACGAGTCCCAAAGTCACCCTTGAGCCTTCACAGGCTCACATACCGGAGTGCCCTCTGATACACACAGATACAAAGAGGTGCCTGTGAGGGTGCCTGTAATTAAAAAAATCCTATCAACGGGCCCATGAGATAATTGACTGGGTAGGCGGCTGCTTCAAACCTGGCAACCTGAGTTCCATCCCTGGAAGCCTACGCGGCAGAAATAAAGAAGTGGTCTCTGACCTCCAACCCCTACACCAAGGCTCACATATGTGCACCTGCACCCCCTCCGTCTCCTCTCCCTTCCTCTCCCCTCCCCTCCTTTCCCTTTCCCTCTCCTTTCCTCTTCCCCCCTTCTCCTCCCTTCTCCTCTCTTTTCCTCTCCCCTCCTCTCTTCTTTTCTCCTCTCCTCTTCCTCTCCCCTCCTCTCCTTTTCTCCTCCTCTCCCCTTCCCTCCTCTCCTCTCCTCTTTTCTTCTCCTCTCCTCTCTTCTCTTCTCTTTCTGTATCTGTCTCTCAAAAAAATATTTAAAAGTATTAAAAAGACTACCAGTGTCCTGCCCTGGGCAGCTGTTCAGTTTTCATCCCTTTCCCACTTTGTGGCATTTGACTATCCTGCCCTCTCCTGTCTTTACGTTTTCCTCTGTATCATAGTTAGGCACAGGTGTCAACTTTATACTTGAGGATTTGAGCTCTGGGCACATTTGTAGAGAATTAGTGGTTGAGTTAAGCCCAGAGTAAACCTGCAGGAGACTGTGTAGCTGATGGGGAAGACCCAGCTCATGGTGGGTAGGATTAGACCCTGGATAAATCACAGAGAGCTGGTTGAGAGAGTCGGCATCCTTCTGTACACTTGGCCAGACATGCTGGTCTGGCAAGTAAGGATCCTTCTCTCAGCCGTTATATAGCGATAGTGTTCCCAGTCCTCGGCGTGGTGTTGGTATGCATGCTCTCTGTCAAGCTGGACTGAGAACTGTAACTGGACAATCATAAGAGAAAATAAAACCCCTTGTTCCCTTAAGCCATTTGATAGTGATTTATCAGCAAACCATGCAGGCATATTGTAACACTCTGCTTTTTTTTTTTTCTCTGAAAGAGACGAGAGGACTAATGCATATATAGTTCTCAAATTAGTGAATGACAAGCTTGGCATCTCCTTCAATGTAGATGTTTCCTGGGCCATTTTTTTTTTTTTTATTTATTCAGTTGTGGTGTGGTGCGTATGTATGTGTGTGTGCGCCGCGTCTGTGTGTGGTGTAGAACCACGGCCGAATCGGGAACCACATGGACACCTCACCTCCTCTGCCCGGGATTCACAGGCCTCGCCCCTACCAGGGCCGACGCAGGCCGCCCCGCTCCGCTGACGTTATAAGTGGGATCTGGGATCCGAACTCAGGACCTTCTGCCTGCACGGCAGAGGCTTAACCCCTGAGCCACCTCTCCAGCCCTCCTGGGCCATTTTTTACTCCTTTTTGCTGTGTGTGTTCACATTGGTCGAGATAAGCCACACTCCCGGGTCCAAGGGCTGTCCATAAGTATTTACCACTTAGTCTAAGAAACAAGGAGCTGGTAAAATAACTGAGTGGGTGAGGTGCCTGCTCACAAACCTAGTGACCTGAATTCAATTCCCGGAAGTCCTGGTGAAAGGAGAGACCTGACTTCTGAAAGTGATCTCTCTCTCTCTCTCTCTCTCCAAAAAATAAATTAATTAAAAAACAACGCAACAAAAGACTGGAGACTTAATGTTTGTTTTAAAATATTTTATTTATGGTCTGGAGAGATAATTCTGGAGAGATAGTCTCACAAACAGAAGATCTTGAGTTCGGATCCCAGGTCCCATGTAAAAATGCTAGGCAGAAAGGGAGGCGACCTGCACTTCCATTTCTGTTGGGTGGAGCCTGTGAAATCCCAGGGCAAAGCAAGGAGGAGGTAGAAGCAATCCAGAATGATTCCTAAAATCACCCTTGGTCCTCTGCAGGAACACACAGTGTCTCTGATTCACACACAGACACACACACACGCGCGCGCGCGCACACACACAGACACAATAAAATATAAAAATATTTTATTTATGAGAGAGAGAGAGAGAGAGAGAAAGTGCACATATGTATGCTATAGTACATGGCTAGACATCACAGACCACTTCTCTCCTTTCACCATGTGGGCTTCCGGAGGTCAAACTCAGTTTGCCAGGTTTGCAAACAGGTGTTAGGACACTGAGCGATCTCACTAGTCCTGTTTGTCTGTTTTTTATTTTATTTGAAATAGGGCTTCGTTCTGTAGCCCCTGCTGGGCTGGAACTGCTTATGTCACCATCTGTCACTGGGTAGCCCAGACTGGCCTTGTATTCACACAATCCTTGCCTCAACCTTGAGAGGGCGGAGACATCGCGCCAGCAACCACCACGCCCTGAAGGAAGCTGGTCTATTACCTCCCTGCCCCTCACACTTAGTTATAATGTCTGGGATGCAGTAAGTACAGGAAGAAAATAAATGCATTGAAGATTAAAAGGGGGAATTAAAAGCTGCTGGAGATAGGTCTGTCTCCAGTACTGTCAGGCTGAATATGCCTTACTACTTTAAATCCCTCGAATTCTCATCCTGAACTGACATGAGCATCCTGATCCTAAACCATGCTTGGCATATGTGAGGTATATTAGGCCCCGGGTTCAATTTCTCAGCCATGAATTCAAGGGGAATCAGCTACATAGTTCCAAGCCAGCCTGAAACCTTACCTCAAAAACATTTACCACATCCCAAGACATGCCATCATTTTAACTTTTTCCTTTTTAATCTACTTGTTTGGGATTTGGCTTTCTGAGACAGTTGCCCTTTGTAACTCAGTTGGTCTCTTTTTGGCAATTCTCCTGTTTCAGTCTCCCTGAGTGTTGGGGTTAAAGCCAAGAGTTATCACCAGTGCTAAGTGCTGTGGATTAGACAATGAATTGAGCCATCGAGCCTGACATTTTTATTCTCTCTCTTTCCATCTCTGTGTGTGTGTGCACGCGTGCCACAGGCATGTGTACAAGAGGGCATTTGAGTGTGTGTGCCTCTGGAGACCCAAGGGTGACGTTGGGAATCATCTTGGATTGTTCTTCCTCCTATTGCTTTCCTCTGGGTTTTCCTGTGCTCTGTCTTCCAGGGCAGGAATCACAGGCTGCTGCCATATCTGCCCGGCATTTTTTTATGTGGGATCTGGGGATCCAAACTCAGGTCCTTTTGCTTGTGAGGCAAAGGCTTTAACCCTTAGCCATCTCCCTAGCTCCTCTCCCCCCTTTTTTGGCAGTCTCCTGTAGCCCAGGCTGCTCAGAAACTCATGCCTGGCTTAGTCATTTTTTATTTACTCAGAGGTTGCAATAAAACCACTAAAAAGGCACACAATAAGGACTCAAAGCCTAGAATATACATAATTAATACCATCGATTCCTTGGTACATGTTGCAGTTCACCTGCATAGTTCCTCATAAATGACCATCAAACAGCTTAAGGAAACAAGGGGTTTATTGTCTCTTATGATTATCTGTTTACAGTTCTTAGTCCAGCTTGACAGAGCAGCTCATACCAACACCAAGGCCAAGGGAACTGGCCACACCATCTCTACATAATGGCTGAGAGAGGGACGATCCTTACTTGCCAGACCAGCATGTCTAGCCAAGTGTACACAAGGATGCTGACTTACTCAACCAGCTTTCTGTGATTTATTCCAGGGCCTAATCCACCCACCATAGGTTGGGCCTTCCCCATCAGCTAGACAATCTCCTTCAGGTTCACTCTGGGCTCAACTTAGCTACTAATTCTCTACAAATGTGCCCAGAGCTCAAACCCACAACGGTCAAGTTGACACCTGTGTCCAACTATGACAGTACATAACTGAAAAATAACAATTTTGATTGCTTGCTCTTTTGTTTTCTTTCCTGTGTTCATGTCATTACTACGAGTTTTCTTCTAAAAGCTTCTCTTTACACTTTTTCTTTTTATGTGCTCTTTAATTTTTTAACTTGCTGCTAGTAGCATGCTGTGTATTCAGAGACTCCTAGAAATGGGCGTGCATCAAGAGAAAGTACGGGCTGGGGATATAACTCAGAAGAGTATTTGCCCAATATGTAAGGGACACTGGGTTGGTTAAAAAAAAAAAAAGTAAAAGGATATTCTCCCATGTATCACGAACATTATCACATTATCAATGTGACTGCTGCCTTGCTGTCTTTTCTTCTTCTCATGGTTCTTTTGTGTACATGTGTACACATGCGTGTGCCTGTGTGTACAAGTGCCACACGTGTGGAGGCCAGAGGTCAGTTTCCGGTTTCAGTCCATTCCCAAGCTACATCTACCCTTTTAATTGTTTTCTTTTTTCCAAACAGGGTTTCATTGTCCTGGAGCGATGCAAATCATCTAGGGCCGGCCGGCCAAGGAGCCTAGGTATCTGCTAATGTCCACTTGTCTCCGCCTCCCCAGCACCGGGATGATAAGGGACACTTCGCCTGTAATTTTTTTTTTTTACAGTGGGTTCTCATTGTCCACCTCAGTCATTGTGCTTATGTGCTTGCGTGGTAAATACCTTCATAACTGACTCATCTCCCCAGCCCCATCTCTCAATGTACTGAACACCAAGCTTCTCTGACTTAATGGGTTAATATCCTCATAGGAAGATAATTAAAGCAGGGGGCTGGGGAAACGGTTCAGTGGATAAAGTCCTTGCCTCACAAGCAAAAGGGACCTGAGTTCAGATCCCATGTAAAAATGCTAGACAGG
Source organism: Typhlomys cinereus (assembly GCA_023101885.1). Taxonomy (NCBI): domain Eukaryota; kingdom Metazoa; phylum Chordata; class Mammalia; order Rodentia; family Platacanthomyidae; genus Typhlomys; species Typhlomys cinereus. The sequence goes on along the minus strand of JALPQD010000346.1, from coordinate 1,421,781 downwards.
TGGCCGCCCGCCTGTAATTCTAGCTCTAGAAGGTACAGTCTGGGAATCCCCAGAACAAACTGATTAAGAATGATTCCTGATATTGGGCCTCCACAGGCACATACACTGAAGCACACTCAGGCACATGGACCCATTCACACACACACAATGATGGGGAAGGGCTCATGAGGTTACATCCCTACTAAGGAGCTATTGGCAGCTGGTGGATGCTGGGGAGGCAGAGCATTTGTCGGTTTTCTTTGCAGGTGTCGTTGCTAGTAGGTGGCCCACGTTCCAGAGGGTGTCCCCCTCACCGATGCACACGAGTCCAACCCTAACTAGACTTGTAGGCTAGGAAAAAAAAGATGACATGAAGGTAGAAGGAGAGATATTGGAGGGTGGGGGGAATGGGAGGGTGAGAGGGGTGAATATGATCAAGATCCATTGCATATATGTATGAAACTGTTAAATTATAACTGAAATTATTATTAAGAAAATGGGGGGGGTGCTGGGGAAATGACTCCAGGAGTTAAATTCTTTGCCATGTAAGTAAAAGGATCGAGTTTGGATCCCCAGATCCCAGGTAAAAAGTTTGGGCAGAAAATGGCAGCTGCCTGCACTCCAGCCCTGGATGCTGGTTACAGATTCTCGCACACTCAGCTTTTTAGGTAGGATTCAGGCTCAGATCATAAGCTTGAAGGACAAGCACTTTACAGCACTGAGTCATTTCTCTGACCCCTAAGCTTCTTTATCTTAATTATTTTATTTTAATCTTTCTGTGTGCACGTCATGTGTTTGAAGAGATACCTGCCTTGGTACGAGTTTGGTCCAAACACCTCATCTTATTTAAGGCAGGTTCTCTAGTTCACTGCTGTATACAGCAGCCTCTTACCTCTATCTCTCTCTTTTTTAAATTTATTTATTCAATTGTGTGTGTGTGTGTGTGTGTGTGTGTGTAGAACCACGGGCGAATTTGGGAACCACCATGGACCGCCTCCACCTCCTCGTTTACTCTGCCCCGAGATTCACAGAAACGCAGGCTGCCCCCGCTTCTGCCCAGTGTCTACATACATGGGGTCTAGGATCCGAACTCAGGACCTTCCGCCTGCAAGGCAGAGGCTTAACCCCTGAGCCACCTCTCCAGCCCCCTCTTACCTCTATCTCTTGAGTGCCATGTGTGCTACCGTGCCCTGCTTAGCTTTGAATTATATTTAAAAAATATTTGTGAAAGAGAGAGAGGAACATAGTTAGATACAAGTGTCAGTTTGACGGTTAAGGGTTTGAGCTCTGGGCACATTTGTAGAACTAGTAGTTGAGTTAATAAGCCCAGAGCAAACCTGCAGGAGATTGTCCAATGGATGAGGAAGGCCCACCCTGTGGTGAGTGGGACTAGTCCCAGGCAGGTGAATAAAATGGAGGGATCTGTTTAAGAAAGAGGGCTTCTTTGTGTACACTTGGCCAGACATGCTGGTCTGGCAAGTAAAGATTGTCCCTCTCTCAGCTGTTATGCGGATATGGTGTGGCCAGTTCCCTTGGTCCTGTTGCTGCTGCATGCTTTTCTGCCAAGCTAAGAACTGTAACCTTGGGCTGGAGAGGTGGCTCAGGGGTTAAGCCTCCGCCTTGCAGGCGGAAGGTCCTGAGTTCGGATCCCAGATCCCACGTATAGACGCTGGGCGGAAGCGGGGCGGCCTGCGCTTCTGATCCTGGTAGGGCGGAGCCTGTGAATCCCGGGGCAGAAGGAGGTGGAGGCGTCCATGGTGGTTCGCGAATTCGTCTGAGGTTCTACACACGCGCACACACACACACACACACACACACACACACACACACAGGCACATACACAGGCATATGCACACAGTTGAATAAATAATAAAAAAATTAAAAAAAAAAAAAAAGAACTGTAACCTTGTTCCCTTAAGCCTGTTGATGGTGATTTTATCAGCAACCATGCAGATGAACTGCAACAGAGAGAGAGACAGAGAGAGAACTCGTATCATGGTAATAGGTGAAAGTCAGAAGACAGTCTCTCCTTCCACCACATGGGCTTTTGGGGATCAAATTTAGTCACCAGGTGTGTGAGCAGGCAACTTACCTGCTGAGCTATCTTACCGTGTGTGTGTGTGTGTGTGTGTGTGTGTGTGTGTGTGTGTGTGTGTGTATGTGTGTGTGTGTATCAGAGGGCACTGTATGTCCCTGTGGAGGCCCAAGGGATGTTTGGAAATCATACTCAATTGTTTCTACCTCCTTTTTGTTTCACGTTGGGATTTCCACCAAGGCTGGAAGTGCAAGGTGTCAGCCATTTCCACTTGGAGGTTTTGTTTGTTTGTTTTTAACTGGGATTAGAACTCAGGACGTTCTGTCTTTGAGGCAGAGTCTTAACCCTTGAGCCATCTCTCCAGCCCCAAGTGTGATTTTTTTTTTCTTAATTTATCGTGTGTGGTGCTGTGCCAGGTCAGAGGACAACTTGCAGTGTGTGAGCACAAGGATGGACGCGGGTCGTCAGGCTTGACGGCCAGTTCCTGTACATACTAAGCTATCTCGGTGGTCCACAGTGTAACATTATTTTTTGGCTTTTAATATTTTATTTATAAAATATTATATTTTATATATATATAAAAGGAGGGGGAGGTAGGTGCACACATGCGCGCCATAGGAAATGATTCTCTCCTTCTACCGTGTGGGCTTCTGGGACTTGCCCACAGCAAGCCGGTGTCTTTCCCTGCCAGGCCATCTCACCAGCACCCAGGTGTAATATTCTTCATGGTAAATACTGTTGCCTCCTTCAAGAATTGCAACTCGCCCTCCGACGGCTGCTGCGTTCAGCAGGCTTGTTGCCGCGGTGGTTCAGGGAGATGCTGCCACCTGCTGGTCGCCTGTGGCTCAGCAGCTCTAGCCCGAGCACCTTCCTCTTGAAGGTTCTAAGGGCCTTACTGCCAGGCCCTGGAAACCTCTATAAAATCTTCACAACTTTCCCCTTTAACTCCTAATCCAGAAACCTGGACCTCTTAGCCAGTACCAGAAGAACACTAGGCTGCAAGAAGAAGGAATTTGGACAATAGATTCTCACCTCCAGAGTCAAGAGTTCCCTGCAGGATTCCATTCCTTTTGACCTTTGTCTCATTTCTAGATTGCTCCTGGGACGTTAGGCTTTCTTGGTGACAGTGGTGATGAACTGGAGGTTGAGCAGAGAGTAGGTGGGCGGGGCTTGAGGGGTGTGGCCAGGCCAAAGGGCCTCACACTTAGGAGCTTCTCCATTCTGTCAGTTCTCGGAGACATTCAAGGCAAGACTGGCACCCGCCGCCCAGCAGGTAAGAGGTTGGCAACGCTGCCAGGGTGGTTTTTAGGGTGACCTCTGAAAGTCCCCAGCTTTCTCAAACTTGACTTTCTTTCTGTGTTGTGAGTCTTACCTGGAGAGGTCTTGAGTCCCCACCAAAGCGGTTTGACTGGGCCCTGGCAACTTCCGATCCGGCTTGAGATGAGGATGGGGCGCAGGGCTGAGGGACCCAGCTGGACATGTGGGGTGAGGGGGGACTGAGAGACCAGGACATTTTCAGACATGGAAATAGTCGTGTCAGGACCAGAGAGAGAGAAGGATGGGCTGGAGGCTCTTGGGAGGACCTAGAGAGAGGAGGGAGCACTTGACAGGGAGACACTGCAGGGAGGCCCCGGCCCAGGGCAAGATGGCATGGGAGCAGCTGAAAGCCCGGCAACAGGAAGGCCAAGGAGGAAGAGGAAGGCAGGCTCCCACGGACCAGCAATCGTCTCTTCCGGCTGTGGGGGACAGTCCAGAAAACTCCAGGCTAACGGGAACAAATCAAGGGTGCGGGTCCCACTGGGATGATTCAGCTGACAAAGAAACCCCCAAACTCTCCACCTCCGCAGCCTCTTCTGACTCCTCTTTTCATTTGGGGGAGAGGGTAAGGTGGCTCCTCACTGCGGTTGGAGCCACATCCTGCAGAGCAGAGGAGGGGGAAGTTAAGAAGCAAAACAACCAGAGGAACCACAGGCGAGGACCACAGGGAGAACACCCCAACGGGTATGCTATGGGGGGCCCACCCAGCGGGCCCCAGCTCTCAGCATCGCTGGCCCCTTGGAGGCACTTGCTTCTGTCCTTTACCAGGGCTTCATTGGCAGCTTTCTTGGCTGGAAGAAGGGCTCTCTGGACTGGCTTGAAGCCTATTTCTGTCACTGACTGGTGACTTCGACCACATTGTTTAATTTCTCTTAACTGAAGCTTTCTCCTTGCAAAAAGCGGGGCTCCTGCCCCATGGGGTCAGGAAGGCTGCAGCAATTCACATCAAATATTTGGCACTCAGTAGGTTTTCGGGGCTGTTATTTTTTCTTTTTAAATAATTTACATTCATTGTGTGTGGATGATGCATGCGAGTACATGATCCACAGGGTCCGCGTAGAGGTCAGAGGACACTGTGGAGTTGGTTCTTTCTTTCCACCTTGCGTGGGTTCTGGGAATTGGACTTGGGTCGTCAGGCTTGTGTGGCAAGTGCTTTGCCCATGGACCATGCTTTACCCATGGTCTGAAATCTTAATTATCTTTATCAGGACTCCTGGGGTCACTATTCTCTTTCACTTCTTTAAAGGTAATACAGTACGCCAGCCGACATGGACGTTTAGAGTCAGAAAACTGGTTGTGTTTGATCTCAGACAAATCATTTAACATAAGCCTGTTTGTGGAGCTGTCAGACAAGGAGGACCATGCCTAGGCCTCCTGTACTTAGGGTCCCAAGATGCTAGCTGTGCCACGCAGGGCGGGAGCCTGCACGTCCTGAGACTTAGCTTGTGGGTGCCCGGCCTCCCGGGTGCCCACGCTCCTTGGGCCCAGGCTCTGGCTGTTCCTCCTCTGCGCTCTTTTGGACATCCTGAGCTCCGACCAGAAAGGAAAAAGGCAGAAACAAAGCGTAGAGGATTGAGAAGGCGCAGGGGGAGAGGACAAAGGAAGCGAAGAAGCAACCAAACTGGGAGAAAGCGGTGTCTGCCTTTCTAAGGAAGCCTGTGGCCTCTCTTCCAGTGACTGACGCCCTCTCGGCGCCATGGAGTCCTTCAGCTCAAAGAGTCTGGCGCTGCAGGCGGAGAAGAAGCTGCTGAGCAAGATGGCAGGCCGGTCGGTGGCTCACCTCTTCATCGACGAGACGAGCAGCGAGGTGCTGGACGAGCTCTACCGGGTGTCCAAGGAGTACACGCGCAGCCGGCCGCAGGCGCAGCGGGTCATCAAGGACCTGATCAAGGTGGCCGTCAAGGTGGCCGTGCTGCACCGCAGCGGCAGCTTCGGGCCCGGGGAGCTGGCGCTGGCCACCCGCTTCCGCCAGAAGCTGCGGCAGGGCGCCATGACGGCGCTCAGCTTCGGGGAGGTGGACTTCACCTTCGAGGCCGCCGTGCTGGCCGGGCTGCTGGCTGAGTGCCGGGACGTGCTGCTGGAGCTGGTGCAGCACCACCTCACGCCCAAGTCCCACGCGCGCATCCGACGCGTGTTCGATCACTACTCTGACCCCGGCCTGCTGACCGCGCTCTACGGCCCCGACTTCACTCAGCACCTGGGCAAGATCTGCGACGGGCTCAGGAAGCTGCTGGACGAGGGCAAGCTCTGAGCCCGCAGCCTGGCGCATCTGGCGCATCTGGACCTTGGCGCCGCGGCCGACGGGGAAAACACCAGGCTTGCTAACCCTGCTCATCTGCACTAACACTTCTCCTTCCCCGGGCTCCATGCTCTCCCAAGAACGCTCTAGACTCTGAGACCACCCCCACTCTATACTGCTGGTGGAGAAGAGACAAATGGAGGAGGGAGGCCACCCTCCCCCCCAGCCAGCACAGGAAACGGCTGACTCAGAAAGGCGAAGTGAAACTTGGATCTGTTTCTCCCATCAGGACTGGCTGAAACAGGGAAGCTCTGCTCCACACACCAAGGGAAGGGGGCACGGCCCCTGAAGTCCTTGTAGGGACACTGAAGGCAGAAGGGGGGCAGTGGCCCTGAAGACACATCCTAGGCCTCCAGAGCTGAAGGCAGGACCTGGACAGGCACCAGAGGTCTGCTCGGCATCCCAGAAGGAGCTGGGGCCAAGGAGAGTCACGAGGGAAATAAAACTGCTAAAACATGCACCAGATTCAGTGTCTTTAATCTCACCAGCTTCTCACTTCTTGGGACTATCACAGAGGGAAGGAGGGAGGGAGGGAGGGAGGAGGGAGAGAGGGAAACGCCACATAGCTCGCCTGTCACTAGAGACCAAGGCATATTTCAGTACTACTGAGGTTCCCTGACTACTTCTGTTTAACAAACCAAACTGCACTGAGGATCAGTACTACAGATCACAGGGGAAATGCAGTGAAGAACAAGGTGTGGAGACGGGGTCTGAGAGTGGGGGTGTCCTGCTCTTGCCCACTCCAAGGCATCCTCTTCTGTCCCTTAGCCCCACTGAGGGCTACACGAAGGACAGGTTGGGAGGGTCAGGTGGTAGAACAGAGTTTGGTTCTCTACTCTGCTGCCTTTTCTCAAAGCAGGAGTTATATATGTTTCATTCATATCTATATACACACACACATATATATACATATATATATATATACACACACACACACACATATATATTGTAAGGACTTGGTTAGTTAAGACTGAACCCGTAGTTTTTACTCAAGACTGGGGGAACAGGCTCAGCAGAGTACCTTTCTTCATGGTGGCGCTGCATGTGTGCTTGGCTAGGAGGAATCAAAGGGGGATTTAGCAGTACCTGGGGTTCCCTCACATCAGGGCTCCAGAAAACCCATTTCTCAGCTAACAGTGTGAAGGAGTCAGATTTAGCAAATAAATATTACTTCGATATAGCACCAAATAAATTAGGTAACATAGTTGGAGATGGGGAGGCAGTTGAAGGAGGGGTGGTCTCTGCTTCCCTGCTTTAGGCCAGGGAATAGCAAAAGGGGCAGGAAAGGCAGCAAGGGTATAAAAAGAGCCTGAATCTAAAGGACAATTCCAGATTCAGCCTGAGAACCAGAGGAGGTCCATTTCCACCTCCTGCTCTTGCCAACAACTTGCCCCCAGCTGCGGATGTCTTAATGGGCAGAGGCCCGGAAAACGGCCAGAGGGGAGGGAGGCAGGCTGGGAAGCCATGTTCTTGGGCCTCACCTCGGCTCTCCACCCCCAGGTTGTTCCTTTAACATCCCGCATCTCTCTGTCAGTTCTGGGGACATCAGAGCTTGAAGATTTCGTCTTCCTGGTCTCGGAGCGCCTGGGTCCGAGAGGTCCGTGTCAGCGGCACAGGGCCCAGTACAGCTCGTTGCTGCATCCGAGGGGAGCTCAGATGGGGCCCTGCATCCTCCCCAGGTACCCTGCAGGTGAGAAACGGGGTAAACACAACAGCCAAGTAAAAGTGGGATGGGGAGCACCTTCCTTCATTTTATGAACTGGACGGAGTCTCAATGCCTTCCAGAAAAATCCTAGCTTTAATATTCCTTTGCAGTTTATTATACCAGTAAGAGCCATTAGCTACCACCTAATCCAGTCCAGCAGCCACTGGCTCTGCTCATTGGCCTGGGGCCTGGGGGGGAGGGGGGATCCTCTTGCTTCTGCCTCTGAGCTAACCCAGTGCTTCAATGAGCTAAGACAGACGTGTCTATGAAGGTGCTGACACCAAACCACTCAAGACTTACCCACTCTCCCCTTCTCTCAGCTTCTGGGTGGCAACCTTCTTTGACTGGCTGATCTGTGAGTCAAGTTTCTTTAGGAAATCTGAGGCAGAGAGGTCGTGCACGGGCAGGAGGGGTCCCCGAGAAGGTGCGAGGACATCACCGTTGGCCCAGCCTGGGCCCGTCTCTTGTTTCTTTGTCTTCACTGGGTGTGACCAGGTTTCATCCTTACTTGGGCGTACTGCTTTTTCTCCATCTTCCTCCTCCTCAGAATCCAAATCATTAAACAGGTCTCTGGGCTCTGTCAGGACGGGGATGTAGAGGGTTTTCTTCAGGAATATGGAGTCGTTAGTATAAAGGCGGTTTGTACGCTTAATCTGTTCCATCTTTAAAAAAAAATTACCAAAGTTAATAACTAACAGTAAAAAGCATTAATCATATACAAACGTCTGGAGTTTTTGGGGGGTTTTTATTTAGACAGTCTTACTATACAGCTGAAACTGGCCTCAAACCACACGTGGCTTAGCATTAGCTTTTTAAAGTAATTGTTCAGCTTCGTATCTGATTCCACAACAACCAAGCTAAATACCGAGGACTAGTTGGTATTTTAGTCTTAGGGCCCTTTTACATTTTTAAATATTATTGAAGCAGGGACTGGTGAGAGCACTCAGTGAATAAAGTACCTGTTCACAAACCTAGCAATCAGTGTTTTGTGTGTGTGTGTGTGTGTGTGTCTATGTGTGTTTGCCAGTGAGTGTGTGTGTGCATAGGGGAGGGGGAATAAACGTAGCAATCTAAATTCAATCCCTGCAAGCCCACACAATCTCCAGCCCCCTCCCCCAATTTCTCTCTCATAAATAAACCAAACCCAGATATGGTGGCACAAACCTATAATCCCATGCTCCAGAGATACAGTCTGGAAGATCAGGATTTCAAGTCACCCTTGGTTACGTACTGAGTTTGAGCCAGCCAGGGCTATATGAGACTCTCTCAAACAAAACAAAATAAGCAACCACATTTAAATTCTTAAGAATTAGAGCTGGAGAGATGGATCAGGGGTTAAGACTCTGTTTCACAAGCAGAAGGACCTGAGTTCAGATACGCGGTCCCACATAAACGCCAGTAGTCTACACTTCTGGCCCTCATGGGCAGAGCCTAGGAAATCCCAGAGCAAAACAAGAAGGTAGAAGCAATCCAGGACGATTCCCGAAGTCACCCTTGGTTCTCTACAGGAACATACAGTGTCCCCCCCAAATAAATAAACAAACAAACAAACAAACAAATAATTTTTAAGAATATCTTAAGAAATAAATCTGAGGACCTTCTCTTGCCCCTCCAGGAACAAGCCTCCAAGAATCGCTCCCTTTCTTGTTCTCAATAAACCCTGCTTTAACCTCTCCAAAAAAAAAAAAAAAAAAATCTGAGAGTTTATTTTTATTAAGCAAAGTGAACATAGATTTATTTAAAAATAAAAAAAAAGTGAGCGGCAGTGGAGGAGCAGTGACATGGGCAACAATGGCCACTAGAATGCAGACAATGCCGGCAATGCTCACCCAGAATCGGGCCACCCTAATCTCTCCCCATCTACGGCTCAGGGAACAGCGCAGAAGAGGGGCTGGTAAGATTGTACGAGCCTAAAGATGGGAAGGTCCACCACTGGACAAGACATTCCATTCAAGGCAGGACTGCTGCATCCAGGAACCCATTGCCGTGAGACCTGTCCTTTCCAGACTTGCATAATGACTGACACACCAACATGCCCCCACAGACTAGTGAGGATCTCCGGACAGATAATTACATGCAGTGGAAACCTTGGGGACTAGAGCTGGATGAGTGAAAGAAATGCCCCTATCAGTGGGGCTGCCCAAGGAGGGGCCACAAGAGTAGACAAGCTAGAGGGAAGAACCCTGGGGCCTACAGGAGCAGACAGGCAGGAGGGTGGGAGGGTACAGATGGACTGATGAAGGAAGAGGAAGGGATTGGAAAGGGGGGGAAGGAAAGACGCAGGGATAAGTACTCAATATGTTTGTAAAGCTAGGAAAAAATATTTTTAAAAAAAGTGAGAAAGGGCTGGAGAGATGGCTCAGGGGTTAAGACTCTCACAAGCAGAGGGTCCCGAGTTCGGATCCCAGGTCTGTAAGGTGCCTGTTCGAATACTTGGCCACCTGAGTTCAATTCATGGAAACCCACATGGTGGAAGAAAAAATTGGCTTCTGAAAGTTGTCCTCTGATTTCTACCTTGTGTGTGTGGAATACATTTTTTCCTCTTCCTCCTTTCCTTCCTCTCCCTCAAATAAATAGAAAACACTAACAACAAAAGTACAAAATATTAATATAAAATATATTAAAAAATAACAAATCCCAGGCTCAGGATGTAGCTCAGTTGGCCAAATGTTTGCCTAACGTGCACGAAGCCCAGCATTTCATCACCAGCACTGGATAAACTGAGTGTGCGGTCGGTAAGTGCCTATAACCCCAGTTCTCTGAAGATGGAGGCAGGAGGATCACAAGTTCAAAGTCATCTCCAGCTAGTAATACATAGTAAGCTGGAGGCAGTCTGATTCAAATGAGACCCTGTCTCAGAAAATTAAATTAAGGGTGAAAAGACAGCTCGGCAGGCAAGAGGCTTGCTGCACATCTGGTGTCCTGAGTTGGATCCCTCGAAACCCACATGGTGAAAGGAGAGAACTGACTTCTGAAAGCCGTCCTCTGACCTCCCCCCATGTGCCATGCCATGCATGCACGTGCCTGCTCTCTCTTTTTTTCCTCGCTCCTCCTCTCAAATAGACAAAATGTAAAAATTAAATTAACAATAAACAATAAACCCTTTCATGTCAACATATATATATTTTATTGAGAAGTAACTATATTTGCAAACAAAAATAAAAAATGTAGGGAAAACAGAAGCATTCTTCACACTTTTGATATTTCAGCTATCTTACAGTTTTGCAAATCACTTTGTCTAACTTAACAGAAGACAACAGGATTGTCCCGCCCACACCTCTACATTAATCTACTTCAATGTCACATGTCATAGAACATTGAGCACCCATGAGAAATGAGAATGAAAAAAAATTAAATTAAGAAATACATTTAAAAAGATGAGAAATATCCAAGAAAACACCATATTGTTACCATAAACACAGTCTAAGGAGGGACAGGGAGGTGGCTCCTTGGGAACAAGGACAGCTCCAAAATCTAGTGACCTAAGTTTGATTCCTGGAAGCCACAGTGCAGGAGAGAACTGAGGTTTTTTTTCTTTCTTCTTTTAGGATTTAAGGCAGATTTTATTGGAGGAAAGAAAGAAAGGACAGAACTTATGGAAATGGAATCCATGCAGGATACAATAACCTGAGACCTGACTTCTGAAAGTAAAAGTGCTTGGCAAAAGTCCAATGCTCTGAGTTCTATCCCTGAAGCCACAAAGTGGAAGGAGAGAAAAGATATCAACTTGCTCTCTCTCTTTCTTTCTCTCTACCCCCTTCCTCTCTTTTTTCTCCCCTCCCTCCCTTTCTTTCTTGAGATAGGGTCTCCTGTTTCCCAAGCTGTCCTTGATTCTCTATGTGGCCAAGAACGATGAACTCGTCTCCGCCTCCCAAATTTGGGGATTACAGGAGTGTGCCGGATTTTATGTGGCGCGAGGATGAACCCAGCACTTCATCAGCTAGATAAACACTTTGCCAACTGAGCCACATTTCAAGCCCACAATGTTTTCTTATCAGAAGCCAGTGTTTGTGTTTGTCAAATACAAAGGCTCATTCGAGGGCCAGAGAGAGCTCAGTGGGTGAGGCTCATGCCTCCAAGCTGAGTTCAACCCTGGAAGCCAACACAGTGGAAGAAAAGTGGCCTCTGACCTCCATTTTTGCACTGTGGTATACACGTGCTCACTTCTCTGTCTCTCTCTCTCTTTGTATCTCAACTGTCTCAAGTAAATAAAGTATTTCTTAAAAGCTCTTTCTAGCTTAATCTCCACAATCCCAGCACTTGGGAGAATGAGGAAGCAAATCGGGAATTTGAAGTCACCCTGGACTACAAGGTAAGTTTCAGTCCAGCTTGGGATACAGATGAGACCCTGTCTCAAAAAACAAGACAAAAACAACAATGACAACAAAACAAAACAAAACAGAATAGAACCGAAGAGAGGCTCAGGGGTTAAGACTGCTTCACAAATAGAAGGTCCTGAGTTCAGATCCCAGGTCCCACATAAAAACACCAGCTGGAAATGGTGGCAGCCTGGGCAGAGCCTGGGAAACCCTAGAGGAAAGCAAAAAGGAGGAAGAAGCTATCCAGGATGTTTCCTGAAGTTATTCTTGGCCCTCTGTAGGGACACACAGAGCCTTCTGATACACACACACACACACAGCATGTGCAAAATAAATAAATAAATAATTTTAAAAAATATTTTAATTAGTTAATTTCAGGGGTGGGGGAAGAGGCAAGAGAGACAGAGAATACGCGTACATGTCATGATATGATGGTTCGGAAGTCCATTATCTTCTTCTACTATGTGGGCTTCTGGGATCAAATTAAGGTCACAAGTGTAGAGCAGGCATCTCACCTACTGAACTATCTTGCTGGACCCTTCCTTATCTTCTCATCGAACACTTACATCTACCTCATGATCTTATGAAGAGAACATGAAAACATTTTTTTTCCCGAGAGCCTGGCACATACTAAATGTCTTAGTCAGCAGGCAGTAATAACATAAGTAATTAGAATTATTTAATATACTCATTTTACAAACAGTGTGGAAACTGGAGCTTCAACTGGGGAAATGATTCAGCTAGTAAAGACAATCAAACTAGAACCTAAAACTCTTCTTTGCTCTAATACACAGTGTTCGTTTGTTTGAGACAGGGTCTTATATATCCTAGGCTGCCCTTGAACTCATTATATAGCTGAAGGTGACTTCGAACTTCTGATCCTCAGGAGTGAGAACTCCATCTCCCTAGCTAGGATGTACCTAGCTACATTCCTCATCTCAGTAGAGATTTTCCAGGGTCACATGTCTCCAACTGGAGGCGTCACTCAATGTTACAGCACTTGCCTGGCATGCAAGAGAATTGTGTTCAATTCTGAACATCTGCATGTCTCAACAGACAACTGGTTAGCCCCGTTTTCCTTCTTCTCTCCTCTTTTATCCCATACCCTCTCCTTCTTCTCCTCATTCTTTAGTACTGGGGATCAAATCCAAGGCCTGTTCACCTCAGCAGGCATTCTATAACTATCCATATATCTTCAACACAATAGTTCCCCTTGTTCTTGCTTCGCATGTTAAAGGGCTTAGAGTTCTCAATCCTGCCTTACCCTGCTGAACTCCTGGGTGCTGGAAATAACAGGCATGTGCCACCAAGCCCCTCTTTCCAAAAATGCCTTCATGCATCTGTGTGATGGAGACTATGCCTGAATTTAGAGATATACAAAGCTGAAAAGAAACTTCTCCTCAGGAGCACATAGACTGCTGGAAGACAAAGATAGAAACAACTGTATTCCACAGACTTGTCAAACAGAGCATAGAAGGAAAAGTTTCTAGATTCTTTAAGGCCCACAGCATGGCATCCTTAAAACCTGTACTAGCAAGTGTGGTGACCTGTAACCCCAGTACCCATGAGGGAAGATGAGACAGGAAAAGCATGAATTCCTGGGCTACAAAGCCAAATGCTAGCTAGAACATCTAAAGAACAAACAAAGCAACAACCAAAACCCAAACTCGATAACAATACCTTGTACTAATATCCATTCCTTCCAAGCAAAAATAATCTTGTTTCTGATTTCTCATTTCCACAAGGTTACCGTGATGCTCTGAGAACAAGAAGCACAGAAATCCTGTCTCAACTGAACATGCTTTATTGGAACAGGACACGGAAGGAAGGGAGGCATCAACTTTAATGTGTGGAACTTTTACACCCGTGAAATCTCTCCTAGGTGTGACTGACTGACGTGCCTGCCTTGCGCCTTGTTGGAAAGAAAGCAGACCCCTGGAGTGGGAGAAGGAACCAGAGACAGGAACTTCCGGAGTTCAGAATCGAAAATCAGCTTTTTTTTACCTGCAGTAAATGTTTAATCACTCTTAAATAAATCACTCTCAATTTTGGCTGGGGCCAGCGAGCTAGTTCAGAGGGTAAGGAGCCTGCTCACAAACTTAGCAACTTGAGTTCGATCCCTGGAGACCCTGTATGGTAGAAAGAGAAACTTGATGTCTTGAAGTCCTCTGGCCTCCACTGCACACCATGACATGCATTAGCTCTCGCTATCTCTCATAAATACTTCTTAAAATTTGCATGGAGTCAGAGACACAGCTGTTTGAAACCCAATTCTGACCTTGATCGAATTGGTTAAACCAACTTAAATCTCAAATTTCTTCATCTGAAAACAAACAATAACTTATAAACGACCATATACTTGACAGGGATGTGAGGCCCAATGGTTAATACACGTAAAACCTCTGGCACAGTATCTGGCCTAATAAACAGGAGCTGCTTCTTTCCACGGGAACAGAAGCACATACATCTCTGTCCCAACTAGACAGTGCAACACTGAGGTGAGAAAGCAAAAGAAAAAAGACAAAATAGGCCAGAACACAATTGGGAAAATATCAGAGGAGGTTGCTTCTCCTGAAAACTAAGTCATCACACCCCAATCCTGGAACACTCACCGTCACCCCGTATTTGAGTGCTAGTCCAGCCAGCGTGTCTCCGGGCTGCAGGTGATGCTCCAGGCGTCTTTCCCTCACTGGGGAACAGGCTGATTGTACCAGGCTTCCGTAAGAACGAGTCCGGCTCCCATGAAGCAGTCCTGACCCCCCGAGTGGGGGCTGTCTGGAAGGAGAAGCCATCTCCTGACGCCTCCGAAAGCGAGGTACAATCGAGGGAGGCCCCGCTCAGTGACGGGCAGTGACCAACCGAACTTGGGAATGGAGATCCAGGGAATTCCTTCCCTCCGCTTGCTTCTTTGCCGTGTCTCTGCTCTCCCGGCTCGATTCAGGTCTTTTCTCCTCGCTGCTTCTCCTTCCTCAAGCCCCCCACCCACCGATCTGTTCCCTGAGTGCCCCTCGCCCACCGATCTGTCCCGAGTGCCCCTCACACACCGATCAGTGCCCTGAGTATTCGGTCCCTGAAGCTCTCCCCTTTAAGGACCCCCTCCACTTTCCACACCGCGCCCTCAACTTCTGGCTACTCTGATCTTTGACCTTTGAACCCTAGACCCTCCTTTTAATACTTCCCTCAGTTTGCTTCCACCACCACCGGCATCCGGGCCTCGGGAAGCCCTCACAGTCCGACTCTCCCGGCCCCCGGGATTTCCTTGCAAGGAAAGGCGCACACTAGGCCCACCCCAGGTAAATAGCAGGCGACGCGCGTGAGGGCTGCGAGAGTTTGTAGTACACTTTCCACTCTGAAATCCTCAAAGGCTCGCTCCGCATTACTTAGGTCACATCCTTAGATTCTGGGTCCACCCATAGGTTCTAGAACCTACAGAAGGCTCGCATCCGCCAAGATGCGAGGGCCGGGGTCCAGCTGAGCGGCACGCTCATGAATAAATAAAAAAAACTTCATTTCCCACAAGGCACCGCGTCCGGGGTCGCAGGGGATCATGGGAAATGCAGTCCTTCTTAGCGCTGGAGGCGGGCTTTCCGGATCGCGCTTTTCTGCGTGAACACATTCCCGGAAATACACTCGACCAGAAAACGACGGCGGAAGAAAGGAGAGCGCCTACTCTTCCTACGGTGGCCCGAAGGAGTCAAGGATTGCTTCTGAGACTCGCAGCAGCGATGTCTTTCAAGAGGGAAGGGGACGATTGGAGCCAACTCAACGTGCTCAAAGTAAGCCCTGCTGGAGAGTGACCGGTCTCAGCTGACCTGTGAGGGCCGCAAAGGAGCTTTGTTTTGTTGCTCTGGCAACAGCGATGGTGGGTGGGGTGATCGAGGGACTAGAACTGGGTACTTCTTTACTCTGTGATCTACGTGACCCTATTCTGTTTGGTTTCTCGTACTTTTATTTCTCTTCTATCCGTTTCTCTGACCTTGGCGAACTTCTTTCCTTTGCCCCCTGCAGAAACGAAGAGTCGGAGACTTGCTGGCCAGTTACATCCCAGAGGATGAGGCCCTGATGTTGCGGGATGGACGGTGAGGACAGAGAGTGGATCAAGCTTTAGGGTTCTGCAATCAGAGGCTCCCCAAAACATTTGTTATTAAGGAGATCAGGAGGGTGTAAGATTGTTTGGCAGGAAGGGAGACCTGGGAAGAGGTGGAGACCCGGGAGGTGGGTTTTTGAAAGGAATGCCAAGAAAGGGTGTGATACCACCAAGCATGGCAAGAACCCATCCCCCTCTTACACATGCTGACTGATTCTCATCAAAACTCCTCCCCAGTTTTGCTTGTGCCATCTGCCCCCATCGACCTGTACTGGACACTCTGGCCATGCTGACTGCCCACCGCTCAGGCAAGAAGCATCTTTCTAGTAAGTCGGGGGAAAGACAGAGGGTAGAGAATACATTCAGGAAATCTTGGCAATCCGGGTGGCACTGTGCTTTTAATCCTCTTTCCTGTTTTACCAGGCCTGAAGCTGTTCTATGGCAAGAAGCGGTTAGGAAAGGGAACAGAGCAGAATCCAAGACAGCAGACTGAACTGAGGGAAGAGACGAAAGCAGAGGTAATGAGAATTGGTTGGGATTGGGTGTCATTCAGATGGGGCTACACTGCATGCAACAGGCTTGCAGGGCCTTTACATCTGATGGCTCTGACTCTGTCTTTCCTCTCTAATCAGGCTCCTTTGCTAACTCAGACACGACTCATCACCCAGAGTGCTCTGCACAGAGCTCCCCATTATAACAGTTGCTGCCGTCGGAAGCACAGGTCCGAGGGATGGAAAAGCCAGAGGTGGGAAGGGACAGCAATGGATGGATCTAAAGTTACTGTTTTCCAAGTCATATTCTGAGAAGTACTACTACTATATAATAGTTGTTACTTAAGGAAAAAAGATTTTTAAATAAACTTTAGGAAACAGAAGAGCAGTATAACGCTACTTGGGAAGCTGAGGCAGGAATTATTGTTAAGTTCAAGGCTAGTTTTAGCTACAGAGTGAGAAAGAAAAATAAGTGCGTTGATACAGTTTAAGGGCTATAGAAAGCCCCAGACAGCTTAATTCCAGGTCTTTTGTATAGAACACTTAAGATCTTAAGGAGATCAATTTAGGAAACACTTCACTAAGGTATTAAGAATCCTTTGCTACTTGTACAAGCTTTAGTTGTTTTCTGTCCAGACCAGAAGCCCCTGGTTCCTCTGCCTCCCATTCCCCTTCGTCTGCCCCAGAGGTCGAACTCCAGAGTGGAAAGATCAGTAGGGAAGCCGAGCCTGGGTCTGGCCCTCAGGCCAAGGAGTCAGCAAGTCTCCCTGCCTCTGCACCTCTGAGCCCCTCAAGAAAGCGAGCCCTGAATCACTATCTTACCCTTAGAAGGTGAGTATTGAAAACCACTTTCTTTGGATTTTTCTTTCTTCTCCCTCAATCTCCTTTTTTCAAATCCATGCAGCTTTTTTTTTTTCTTATTGCTACCAATTTTTGATAAACCTCTTTCCTGACCAATTCCTTTTTCCTCTGATGCCAGCTCTGGATGGATCCCCGATGGACAAGGTCGATGGATAAAGGATGAAAATGCTGAGTTTGACTCTGATGAGGAAGAACCCCCCGATCTTCCCTTGGACTGACACCCTCTTTCCTCCCCCACCCCACCCTACCCTCCTTTTTTTTTCCCCCACAAATAAACTACAATGGACTCCAGGAGCTTAACATTCCTCAAGTCAGTTTCCTTACCCAAGTTCAAGATTTCAGATCTGTTCGTTCTCAGTCTGGCCACTCCTTCCACAGCTCCCCATAACTCTGACCCCTCCCCCACTTTCTACCAAAGTCTTGCCAGGCGTCAGCTGCACACAGCTTGGTGCCCTATTAATAAGCCTGTCAGAAAGAGGGCTTTGCCCTTCGTGGTGTCTGCCTCCTTCCCCACCTCCACTGAGTCCGTCCCTCTTCAAATCACACGTGGGCGTGGGTAGGAACCGAGGGGCTCTGGCCACCTCTGGAAACGACTGAGGCCAAGTACCCTGTGTAAGTTGAAAAGACCAAAGGCTTTTGGCAGATTTGTGGGGAACGCTGAAGAAGGGCTCCCCACCTCCTCCTAGTAACCTGAACCTCCCTGCCTGCTGATCCCCAGAGTATAAATAATCCCCTGATGAACTGGCAGTAACCCTTGGGGGTTAGCGCCAAGATTCCCACTCCAAAACTCAAGGAAGGAGATTGGCGGTGTGAACAAAAGGGACTTTATTTACAGGAAAGGGGCTAGATGAGGATTATGTGTCCGAGGCTCTGGTTGGCAGAAGGGTGATGCTATCTCTTCTTTTGCTGGCGACCTATAAAGGAGGAAAAGTAAACTCCATCTCTTGTTTTTGGCAAAGGCTTTCTTCTCTCCATTTCCTTAAACTCCTAAGGTAGCCACGTCACAAACTCATCCCACATTATTAGCAAAACAAACTGAGAAAACACTCGGAAGAGAAAATCGCCATGCCCATTCCACGGGACTGTTAT
This sequence comes from Typhlomys cinereus, assembly GCA_023101885.1. Classification (NCBI taxonomy): domain Eukaryota; kingdom Metazoa; phylum Chordata; class Mammalia; order Rodentia; family Platacanthomyidae; genus Typhlomys; species Typhlomys cinereus. Next base: position 1,403,599 of record JALPQD010000346.1, on the reverse strand, counting down.
GTGTAGCTTCCTTCTCTTGGTACATGGAGAGAAGAGATTTTTCTGTTTCCTGTTCACTCAGCTGCTTGCCTGAATTTGTGTTTAGCATCAGCCCAAGCTGTTTGTCACTAAGTCTGCTTTCAGGAGGATCTACCGCTTCAGTTTCTCCGCTCTCTACACACCTGGTCTGCAGTTACTCACGTAGTTCATTGTTCCGGGTCATGGCTTGGGCTGCCCGAGCGCGAGGCCCCTGTTGTGTGAAGTGATAGCCAAAACGGACAATGGATGGACACTGCTCTAGCACGGTGGCCATTTCCATCTCCACCGCATCACCAGGCCACTGGCGCTGGAGGATGGAGAGAGGAGAGCTGTCAGTCACCCTCTCTGGTCACAACCCCAGATCTCAGGCCTCTTTGGGAGGTCAGGAGTGAACCTTGAAGAGAAGTGAAGTGCTCATTGTCTCCCCTCAGAGACAGAAGACAAACAAGAATTAGTGAAATAGCTGCCCCCCCCCCAGCTTGTGCACTTGCAGCAGGAAGGCTCGGTGGGGATTTGCTGAAGTCAAGACCAGGCCCCAGGAGCACTGACCTGGTTGTCCACGCGGAGCTCAGTGAGAGTGGCATTTTCTCGCACTGCCTTTAGCACAGCCATGAGCCCTGTGCTGCTAATGAAGTTGGATTCGATGTTCAGGCTCTGGAGACTACGGTTCTCACGCAACATGTCAGCCACCGCCTGGGTAGTAGGGACTTGGATTAGGATTGGGGAACAGTTTCACAGATAACTGAGGAGAGAAAGAACAGGAGCGAGAGGAAAACACAGCTCTTTGAGAAGATTCCTTGAGGAGCTGTTGGGGGGGCTAGGAGACAGAAGTGGGGAGATCAGGGAGAACATAGACATGATGGAATTGGGGGTGTTAGAGAGGGTTGGGTTCTCTTGGGAAACTGACTCCAGAATTCAGAGTTACAAGCCCCATGAGACCTACTGCAAGAAAGCATGATGGGACGGGCACCCCCACCCCAGCACGAACCTTCTAGACAACGCTACCAGGAGTGCACACCAAGGCATGGGGAGAGAGCTGGGGATGTCAGGTAGCTTACACTGGCGATAGGGTCACCACTCTTGGTGGCCACCAGACTGAAGCTCCGGACATAGGTGTTCGTCTTCATTGCTTCGCACAGCTCACTTAGCACAGGTATTGGGATGTCCTAGCAAAGCACAGGGGATGGTGGGTGGGTGCCGACACGTCCATGGTTACCCACCCCTACATTACTCTTTGGAAGATGGGGTCAGGTACCTGTATATTGTTGAGGTTCACCTCCTCCAGCTCCTTGTCATTGCTTCGAACCCTCTTTAGCATCTCCTCAATGTTGGTGGGATTTGGGGGTTCATCTGGCACTGGCTTATACTTGTCAGGTTGCACCACACCTGATGGGGACGAAGGCAGGAAGGGAACCCCCAAGATGTCCCCTACAATTTCCCCATTGTTTCTCCAATCCTTCATGCATCATATCCTTTCCCACATTCAGACTGTACCCTTTGCTAGGTCTTTTCAGACTCTGGGGCTACCTGTCCAGAGTCCTTGTGGGGAAAAGGGGGTCACCAGGGGAGGGGGCCACACTATCCCAGCACACTCACTGCTAATGCCTTCAGTGTTGCAGATTTCTCCACTGCAGATGGCATCGTAGTATTGTTTGTTGCTCATCAGTGTGTACATGCCCAGGATAGCTGGCAAGGGTAAGCAGAGGGCCAAGGGAATGAGAACAGGGCCAAGCCTGCCCGGACTCCTTCTGCTGCAGCCCTCTACAGCCTGAGCCCTCCCACTCTTCCAAAGAGGCTTCTCACCTTCCCTCAGTCTCTGGGCCCTTCAACCAAATTCCTAAGCCAGTGGTTTCTAAAACATCAGAGATAGGATTAAGGACCCTAGAGTCACCAGAGAGTGGCCGGTCTCTGTGGAGGCCCCACGTTCAGGGAGAATTTTTTTTTATTCCATTTTTATTTGCTTTCAAAATTCCTATGGATCTCAAAATGCTAACTTCTTAAATTAAAAAGCAAATGACAGAAGCAAACAAAAACAAGAGTCTTTCTCAGACATCTGTGCCCTGGTTCAGGCCTTCGCCCCACATCAGGGCGAAGGTGCTAGTACCTACCGCTGGTACGTTGCCCTCCTCAGCGTCCTCCAGCTGCCTACCTGCAATGTCACACATTTCAGCATCTGTAGCATGGGCCAGTGCCTCTTCAAGCTCGGGCTCCAGGGTAATCTGTTCCTCTTTTGGGATTTCTCTCTTGGGCTGAATATAGGGCTTCCCTGCAGGGAAGATGAAGGTGGATCAGGTAGAGGTCATTGCTCCGAAGATCTCAGCCTTGCGCTTTCCTTTCCCTCCCCACAAGGTACAATGCTGGGTCACTAGGGAACACAAGAAAGCCTGAACCCTTCACAAGCTCAGGGTTTCTCCTAAGAGAGAAAAGTACAGCTGGTCTAGTGGCACATGTCTGTAATCCCAGCACTAGAGAAGCCGAGGCAGGAGGATTGCTAGTAAAAGCCGGAACAGTGAGATCCTGTTTCAAAAACAAAAACAAGGCTATGAGGTGGCTCTCAGTGGGTAAAGTGCTTGCTGTACAAGCCTGAGGACTTGCGTTTGATCCCCATATCCCACAAGGTGGAAGGAAAGCTGTCCCCCTAAAATTGTCCTCTGACCTTCACAAATGCACCATGGCAAAAATACTCCTGTGCAGGAGAACGTGCAAACACATACATGTGCACACACATTTTTTAAAAAAATGAAAAGCAATTAAAAAGTACAAGCTGGCATGCAGGTCTCTAGGACCTCAGTCCCTGGGCAAAACAAGTAGGAGTCGGAACCAGAAGGGAGGCAAACAGGGAGACGTGAGAGAAGCCGTATTGTTGGGAGGCATGGATGCTAGGGTGCCGGTACCCTTCTTCTCTCCTGTGAAGGGCACCAAATCATCCCGCTCTTTGACTTCTAGCGCCTGCTGCTCCAGGTACTGCAAAAGGGCATCCCGGTCCAGCGGCCCCGTTGGACTCTTCTTCGTCTGGTCACGCTGCCTCAGTCCAGCCGGCAGAAGCATATTCTTAGGGGCGAGTTTTGGGGGAGCAAGTCAGATACTTTCCTTGGATACTTTTAGGGTTCCCCCAAAATACCTGCAGACTTTTGCCCTGACTCCCTTGGGAATCCACGGCCTGTAGGTAGCCCTGGTCTCAGCCACCCTTTCTTCCCGTGTGGGCGGGGGCTACGCCTGGTCCCCCCACTGCTGTCCTTACCTCGGGGTCCATCTCTTGTAGCTCACAGTCCAGCTGCTCTAGCTCCTCTGGGCTCAAGTTCCTTAGGATCTCATCTTCATCTATGTCTCTGTATTTCTCCAGTTCCTTCTGATACGATGACATGATGGCCCCCACCTGCTCCCCACTGTGTGATACTCACAGCCTAGGGGGAGATGGGGAAAGCTGTAGGTCACAGACACTTGATGAGGACACAACAGGACCAGCCGGGGTTAGAACACTGAACTACATACGTTAGAAGTCTAACTGGGGGGTGGGAAGTTTGGCTTCTTTACAACTAGAATTATGTCTCTTCCTGCTTCCGTTTCTAGCCACCCTGCATGGGGATTCCAGGACTCAAACTGGATCTGTCCTGATTGTATGATGGAGCAAGTCTGGCGGCACCCTTCTCTACCTCGCCTGTCAGTGCCTCTTGCCCTAACACAGCTGCTGGAAGCTCTGCCAACATGGCTGGGCCTGTGCCCAGTTCCTATTGAAAGGTGGGGTTGGGGGTAGCAGAGTCGTCAGGGAACTTCCTCCCTCTTCCCCATTATTCAGTTATTTTTTTCTAAAGTGGTTAAAACAGGAAAACTGGTAGGGAGGCATCCAATCCTCCACCACCCTCATTTCCCCTTTTATTATAGGGATCAGAACATCACTAAAATCCTAAATACTAATGGAAAATGCTCAGAGACTGGGAACTTCCAGACTGGGGGAAGGGCAGTGTGACTTCAGAAGAGATTGAAGCCCCAGGAAGGTGAATCTAGACCAATAGGTGGAAAATACCTTCTAAATGGCTTAGTTTCTTTAAAAAGCAGATGGAAGATTAAGCTTACATAATCTTTTTGCAACAGAAAACACACACACAAGTTCTCATACATACCATGTTTAACATGGAAGGCCCTGAAAGCGACACTTACATTGACGACATAACTGTAGAATTTAGACAGCAAAGTAACAGAAACATACACTGACTGACAAGGGCAGAGACAAACTTCCTATCACTCTCCCGTAAGGACTACTCTTCTCTCATCTCCCACCGGGCTCTGACCTGTGAGCCCCCCCTGAATCCCACCTACCAGTTCTGATGGTTACTTCTTACCTCCCCTTGTCAGTCTGTGTGTTCCACTGGGGCACTGTCCCGGCAGCAAGAGGCGTCCAGTTCTCCAGGGAGGGGGGGTGAGGGGGAGAAGGGTGGGGGAACAGTGAGCTCAGCATTTTATTATTTTAGCTCTGGCCAGGTGGGGAGTAGTGGGAGATCACATATACACAGCCCCCATACCCCGCCCAGCCCTGAGAGCCTCTAGTGGCCATTATCAGCCATGACATCTCTCTTCCTACAAGCAGAGTGCTCCAGTGGACAATCGGATAGTTCCAACTGCATGGCACTGCTAGCACCAAAGCAGGGAATGTAAGGTGATAGAAGCCCAACAGGGAGTAGTGGGTCACACCTGTAATTCCACAACTTGGGACACTGAGGCAGGTGGACTGCTGTAAGTTCCAGGCTAGACTGAACCACACAGGGAGTTCAAAGTCAGGGATGTAGCAAAACCTCTAAAACAAAATGACAAAGGGCCAGCAAGCTGCCTCATGGCTCAGTAGGTGAAGGCACCTGCACGAAGGCACATGATGTTTTGAGTTTGCTTTCCTGCAGCACATCTGGTGGAAAGAGAACTGACTTCTTTTATTTTTTATTTTTTATTTTTATTCAACTGTGTGTGTATGCGCTTGTATGCGTGCGTGTATGTATGTGTGTGTGTAGAACCACGGACGAATTCAGGAACCACCATGGACCGCCTCCACCTCTTCCTTGTTTACTCCGCCCCAGGATTCACAGGCTCCGCCCTACCAGGACCAGAAACACAGGCCGCCCCTGCTTCCGCCCGGCATCTATACGTGGGGTCTAGGATCCGAACTCAGAACCTTCTGCCTGCAAGGCAGAGGCTTAACCCCTGAGCCACCTCTCCAGCCCCCAAGAGAACTGACTTCTAAAAGCTGTCCTCTGACCTCCATAAATGTATGACATACATGCACATATTCTTTCTCAAATAAGTAAAAATATGTTTTTTAAAATAACAACAAAACTTCCCAAGAGGGCTAGTGAGATGGCTTAGTGGGTAACAGTGCCATGAAAGTCTGAGGATTTGATTCATCTTCAGAATCTAAGGTGGTTTCTGAAAGTCATCCTCTGACTCCCCCCACCCACCTCCTCTCCCCCCCAAACATACACAGAGTATTAAAAAATAGGCTGGAGAGCTGACTCAGGGGTAAGACTCTCCCTGGCAAGCAGAAGATCCTGAATTCAGATCCCAGGTCCTATATAACAACATCAGGCAGAAATGGTGGAGGCCTGTACTTCTCACCCTGGTGGGCGGAGTTTGGGAAATCCCAGAACAAAGCAAAAAAGGAGGTAGAAGCAATACAAGATGATTCCTGACATCACCCTTGAGTCTCCACAGGGACACAGTTCCCTCTCTCTCTCTCTCTCACACACACACACACACATAAACGTAAATAAATAAAAATTTTTAAAAAATGGGCTGAGGAGATAGTTCAGCTAGTTAGGCACCTGTACTCAAAACACAAATCTGGAGACCTAGTTCAATGTCAGGAAACCAGAATGGTGGAAGGAGAGGACTGACTTCTGAAAGTTGTCCTGACTTCCACCTGTGTGGCATGCACATACCTTTCGTTCTCTCTCAAATAGTTAAAAAAAAAAAAGACAATATAAGGATTCATTCAGGTGTCTAGACAGAGGAATACCTTCGTGTTGTGGCCAGGCTTTCGGACAGGCTCTCCAGGGCCCCAGGGGGCCCAGGGCTCCCTGAGGGATGGAGAACTTGAACTGATATTCTGTGTTTTGCTGTCCAACCACGGAGACTTGGCATTTCAGGTTCTTGTACCCCGGCAGTAGGCAGTTTGGGGCTTGACCTCTGAAATGCTAGGCTGGGATCTAAACACTGACCTATAGCCCAAACTGGAGGAACGCTTTAGAATTCAATACAGACAACCTAGGCAAATATGATCAAAATATATGACATGATTGAATGAAAACATTTTTATAAAACCCACTATTTTGTACAGTGAATATACACTAGTGAAAAATAAAAAAGGACAAAACATGTACAGCAGTTTACACTAACTCACCTCCACTTGGGAGGCTGCGATGGGAAGAATGCTTGGACCTAGGACCTTGAAACTAGTCTACATCTTGTATCTGAAGCTAGTAAGAACTTTGTCTGAAAAAAAGAAAAAAGAACAACTAAAGCAAGTGAAACCTCCTGGGAGCGAGCGGGAATGGAGGTGCCGCCTGATTCCAGCACTCTGCAGGCAGAGGCAAGATCTTGAGGTCAGCCCAGATGACTCAGTGAGACTTACTAAGTAGCAGAACACTTTTCCAATTTGTCTAGCACGCACGAGACCATGGGTTCAATCCTCCAAAACAAACACAAAAAACCCGAACACATGAAAATACTCACAGATTCATAATTATCCCCAACTCTAAACACCAGACCAAAAAAAAAGGATCTTTCCATTTTATTAGATTAAAAACACATCAAAACCAAAATGAATGAGGGGAAAGAAATACAGAAGACAATGAGATAACAGAGGACTCAGTGAGGAAGCATCGGAGAAGCAAGAGCCCCAAGTCGGCACAGGGTTCTATTTGATAACAATTTTCTGACGTAAGGCCCGGGGCCCAGAGCCAGGGAGAGGCTCGGGAGGCGGTGGGCCAGGGCCTAGGGCCGAGGCGGTGGGAGGCAGTCCATGGGCAGTGATGTACTTCTTGTAGGCCTCGCGGATGATCTTGAAGGCTCGAGCAGTGGCGTAGGGTATGTCTGTAACGGGGTCCCTGTACAAGGCTGGACGGTGGGTCACTGGACAGACCTCTCGAACAGGGACCTTTGGAGGTCGCCCTTGGGGGAACCATTCCTCAAATGTCGCATCATCACTGAACGTGATGAAGGTACGCGAGCAGCGGGCAGGCGGGATGACAGGTCCAGCCCCAGCATGTGGAGTCAATGTGGAAGTTGTGGGTGCAGGATCAAGTCTGAGAGCAAAAGATGGAGGGAAACACAGAGATGAGGACAGGGCAGAGAGCACAGAAGGAAGAAATGAACCCGACTGGTGTAGCTCACACCCTTGATCCGTAATTAAGAGGCTGAAGCAAGAGCATTCTCCTGAGTTTAAGGTCAACCTAGCCACAGAGGACTTCAGGCCAGCTAGGGCCCGAGCCAGTCCTTGTCTCAAAAAAGGATACAAAAAAACAAGCAAGGTGACACACACCTGTAATCCAAGTACTCAGGAGGTCGAGGCAGATGGGCCACAAGTTTGAAACTAGCCTGGACTATGTGGTAAATTCCAAGCCAGCCAGAGCTACAGAGTGAGACTGACTTCCGAACACAAAATAACAAAAAGAAGTGAGCTGACTGAAGGAAAGATGAAGTTTGAAAGGAATGAAAAAGGGTAATGCTGGGCTCTATAAGGAAAGGAGGGACCCTGCACAACTGACTCACCCTTCCACATCCACGTTCTCTTCTTTGGGGCCAGGCTCCCCAATAAGCGGCACGGTGACAGAATGATAGGTGATTATTGGCCCAGGGCATTTCCGCTTCTTGTGAACCTGCTTCTTTTTGTCAGCCTCCAGCCGTTCATATGTCTCTTCAGGATCAAAAGGACAAATGAGAGAACAGGCCCCTCCTTTTCCCATGCTGTACTTCTGTCCTGTGGTGATCTTACTTATTAAAATCACTACCATTCACCCTAGACAACCGTGGAAGCCCCTCCATTCTCACTACACTTGGGTCCTCGCCCAGTCAGAACTTGGAGGACCATAAGTTGGAAGGGATCTGTGATGAGAAACCCATTCACACATCATCAGACTATCAAAATCTTTTCTACAACTGCCCCAGCCATATCCTTGAGCTCTTTCCTATTTTCAGCTGACTCACAATCCTCACAATACTTTTACCATTTAAACATTTATTTATCATTATTGAGCATGTGTGGACATCAGAAAACTTTCTGGGAGTTGGAGCTCTTTCCGCATCATGGATCTTGAGGCTTGAACTCTACTGAACACCGATCCTCTTGCTGGCCCCATTTTTACAATTAAGTCTAAAAATACGTCTTATCTGGCTTCTCTGTAACAATCCATCAAATACTTGAAACAAGAGTCCTTGTCTCTACTGAGTCGTTGACATGCTAATCTCAACAAATACTTACTAAACTATTCCTCAACCCACAAGGTTTTGAGTCACTCAAGTTTGCCACCTAATGTCACGTATACTCTTCTATAATTATCAGTTTACAACAGAGGCTGCAGTTAGCAGATGGCTTAAGTGTTTGGTTTGTATAGTATTTTGCTTAAAATATTCTTTTTTTGTGTCTTTCTGTGTATATAGATGTGTGTATTAGAAGGCACTGCATGTGCCTGTGGATGCCCAGGGATTGCTTCTACCTCCTTTTGGCTTCCTTCTGATATTTCCCAGACTCCACCTTCCACAGCTGAAGTGCAGGCTGTTGTCATTTCCACCTGGCATTTTTATGTGGGATCTGGGATTACAACTCAGGTCCTTCTCTTGTGAGGCAGAGACTTAAAACCCCTGAGCCACCTCTCTAGTCCCTAAACTAAATTTTTCTTAACATGTACTGTGTTGTATTTGTGGGCGCATGCATGCATGCCACAGTGCACATGTGGAGGTCAGAAGACAACTTTCAGGAGACAGTTCTCTTCTACTATATACGTTCGAGAGCAAAGTCAGGTCTTCAGACTTGGTAGCAAGTTTTTACTCTCTGAGCCATTTTGCCAGCCCAGATTTACATAGTGTTTTCTAGTTCCTGGTGGGCTAGGGATGTGGTTCAGTTGGTAGAGTGCTTGCCTAGCAAGCATAAAGCCCTGAGATAACCCACAGCGCTGCATAAAACTGGGCATGGTGGCACAGACCTGTAATCTAGCTCTGGGAAATGGAAGCAGAAAGATCAGAAGCATGAGGATAACCTCAGATATACAGTGAGTTCAATCCAAGTCTGGGCTACATGAAACCCTGTCTCAAAATCTAAACAACTCATTTGTAAGACCCCTCTCTGTGTCAGGAGCTTGCTTGCCCTCCTTAAAAAAAAGAACAAGTTGCTGGCATTTATAAGTTAGAAAATTACATTTATTAATAAAGATTTCTCATCCCCCTTTGTAGGGAGCTCTTGTAACCTGGAGTCTGCTTTCTTTCTGGGTAACAAATAGCTAAGAAACTGTTCCTCTTTTCACGCATTCTTCTCCAGGACCCTGTAATCCTTGTATACACACACCTAGATCTTGGGAATACTACTCTGGGACAGTGGCTGCTGGTATAATGTCTCCTCATTAAGGGCTCTGAAAGTGACTCACACTTGCTGTTGACCTGCAGGGTCATGCAACATGAATGCCTCGAATTACAAGCACTGGATAAATATGAGTTAGTGAACAAACTGATGAAGGTAGTCCTGGCCTCTGTCCTCTACCCAAATGCCAAACCTGTGTTTTTCTTGTAAGTGGCACCATGAACATAATCCTCTAAATTCTGCACATGGAGTCCTCTTGAAAACTGTTCTGTGACTGACATTCTCCTGTACTTGCTTTTTTTTTAACTTTATTATGTGTGTGAGAAAAGTGAGTGCACATGCCACAGCAAGCATGTGGAGGTCAGAGCTGGTTCTCCTTCTACCTGGGTTCGAGGATTGGATTCAGGTTGTCGACCTTGAGTAGCAAACACCTTTACCTGCTGAGCCACCTCACTGTTTTGGTTTTTAAAGACAGATCCTATCTACAACCCAGGCTGGCTTTGAATTCCTGATTCCAAATAATGGGAGCAAAGGCCTGAACCACCACACCTAGATTAGACTTGAACTCTGACTGGTAACACTGCTCTTCCTCAAAGAAACAATAACAAAGCTTTCTCTTGAGCAACCTCCTGATCTTTTCCTTTCGAGCACTTCCCTGTTCCTTGGGGGAGTCCTGCTCTATAGTCCCCCTCAAGTGTGTGTTCCACTCTTTATTCAGCACTCCCCACACAAGTCACACTGAGATAGGGTCGTGTTATGCAGGACCGCCCTCACAAACTGTTTCTTTCTTTGAGACAGGAGCCCTGTGTAGCCAGCTAGCTAAATAGCCCTAGTTGGCCTGGAATTTGCTATGGAGACAAAGCTGACCTCAGACTCTTGTCAAGCCTCCTGCCTCTGCCTCTGGAGTGCTGAGATTATAGTCATGCATTGCCACATGTGGCTTAGTCTCAAAATTTCTATACATTGGAGGCTGGTGTAGAGCTCAAAATCTTCCTGCCTCAGCTTCCTGAGTGCTGCTGATTACAGGCATGTCCTGCAGGACTCTTCCTGCATGCCCAAAACTACAAACTGACCCAGTGATCGCAAGTTGAGCTCCTCTGTGATCTTAGCCTCCCTGAGCAGCTCTTCCTGGGTGAGGGGTCGCTCACAATGGGGCCCTTTTCGTCGCCGGGATTGGCCTTGTCGCTCCTGAACTCGAAGGAATGTCTGTCGTGTATGCTCAGCTGTAGACTGACGCATGGACTTCCGACCTAAAAAGAGAGAGACAGGAAGAAATCTTTTTATTTTATTTTATTATTCAATTGTGCGTGTATGCGTGTGTTCGTGTGTGTGTTTGTGTGTGTGTGTGTGTGTGTAGAACCACGGACGAATTCGCGAACCACCATGGATGCCTCCACCACCTCGTTTACTCTGCCCTGGGATTCACAGGCTCTGCCCTACCAGGACCAGAAACACAGGCCACCCCCGCTTCCGCCTGGTGTCTATATGTGGGGTCTAGGATCCGAACTCAGGACCTTCCGCCTGCAAGGCAGAGGCTTAACCCCTGAGCCACCTCTCCAGCCCCCAGGAAGAAATCTTTTAATCCATTTCTACTTCCTTTATCTTTTAAAAAAATTTTTATTTGAAAATAATTTTGAACCTGCAAAAATTTTTAAGAATAATACTGATAATCACACCACCTTCTGTTTACATTTTACACTCTTTTATTCTCTATTTTTTTCTAATTTTATTTTATTTATTTGAGTGTGAGAGAGAAACAGAAAGACAAGAGAGTGTACAACATGTGGGCTTTTGGGGATTGCCAGGTTTGTGAGCAGGTACTTTAACTACTGAGCTATCTCACCAGCCCCTCTTCTGTATGTATTTTTTGAATGATTTGAGTCAAGTTGCACACTATAGTCTTTCCACCTATGCATTTTGGTCTTTCTTTTCTTTTCTTTGCAAAAAATATGTTTTTAATATTTTATTTCTGTGTGTGTGTTAATCAGAGGGCACTGTGTGTGTCCCTGTGGAGGATCAAGGGTGACTTTGGGAATCATCCTATATTGCTTCTATTTCCTCTTACTTCAAGCTGGGATTTCCCAGGCTCCACCCATCAGGGCCGGAAGTGTGGGCTGCCACAGATTTTGCTTGGCATTTATATGTGGGGCTTGAGATCCAAACTCAGATCCTCTGCTTTCAAGACAGAGTCTTAACCCCTGAGCCACCTCTCCAGCCCTCTTTTTGTATTTTTGAGACAGGGTCTCACTAAGTTGCTTAGACCAGCCATGAACTTGCTCTGAATTCTAGGTGAGTCTTGTGATCCTCCACCTCAGCCTCCTAAGTAACTGGGATTACAGGCTTGTATCACTAGGCTGAATGTATTTCTTTTATTATTATTATTATTATTATTATTTATTCAATTGTGCGTGTGTGCGTATGTATGTGCGCGCGTGCATGCGTGTGTGTGTCTTGTGTGTGTAGAACCACGGACGAATTTGGGAACCACCATGGACCGCCTCCACCTTCTTCTTGTTTACTCTGTCCCGGGATTCACAGGCTCCGCCCTACCAGGACCAGAAGTGCAGGCCACCCCCGCTTCGCCTGGCATCTATACGTGGGCTCTGGGATCATGGGATCTGGGATCTGAACTCAGGACCTTCTGCCTCCAAGGCAGAGGCTTAACCCCTGAGCTACCTCTCCAGCCCTCAATGTATTTCTTAAGACTAAGGACTTTCTGGGCTGGAGAGGTGGCTCAGGGGTTAAGCCTCCGCCTTGCAGGCGGAAGGTCCCGAGTTCGGATCCCAGATCCCACGTATAGATGCCAGACGGAAGCGGGGGCGGCCTGCGCTTCTGGTCCTGGTAGGGCGGAGCCTGTGAATCCCGGGGCAGAAGGAGGTGGAGGCGTCCATGGTGGTTCGCGAATTCGTCCGTGGTTCTACACACACATACACACACACATAGACACGCGCGCGCACATACACACAGTTGAATAAATAATAAAAAAAAAAAATTTAAAAAAAGACTAAGGACTTTCTTTGAATAACAGGGGGTGGTTATCAACCCCAGCAAGCATAGCATTGACATAAGTTTATCATTACATTCAGATTTTGTGAGGGCACTCAAATTCCCCTACTCACTGTCAGAGCCATCATCCTGCAGTTCCAGCGGCAGCAGCGCCTTCTCTTCTCGGGTTTTCTGAGAGGTACCAGCTGGGGTGCTGACTTTTCGAGGCCTCAAACTTTTTAGAGGCTCCTGGGAGCAGATTAGAATCAGATACCAGGAACAGATTAGAATCGGATACCAGTACAGCTCTGGGTAAAGATGAGGATCTTTACAGAAATCTCACACTGCAGGAAATGGGACCGACTCTTATGTTAAGCGCCAGGGACCTGACAAATGGAGAAAACATGGTAAAGAAAATTCAAGGACACCAGGATTCTTCCTCTACCTTGTAGGCTTTGGTGACGACTCGACGCTTCCTTCTTGGTTCTTCTGCTTCTCCATCACTAGATGGTTCATCCCCTTCATCGATGTCAAAGTCAGAATCCACTTCATCCTCTGTGTCTGACTGGTCCCCTTGATATTCATCATCTCCAGATTCCTGAGGGCACAGGAAGGTGACAACTGACTGGTCATGGAGTTGTCTATGCTCCCTGAGGAGGAGTTGAATTCCTTTACTCTCGTTCTAAAGACTGTCCCATTCTTCTTCCCACCCTAGCTCTTCACAGCAGCCTTTCCAGCCGATGGCCCCTGGCTTCAATACCAGCCTCTTCCCAGCTTAACTGATCTGTTTCATCTGCAAGCTATGTTAATTACTGGGGAACAAAGGGATACTTCAGTGGACTCTGAGTCTTAGTCCCTCATATACATATATTTCCCTCCAACCAGGCAAGGTAGCTCAGGACTATAATCCCAGTATTCAGGATTGCTATGAAGTTAAGGGTAGGCTAGACTGCATAGATGACTTCTAAGTGTAGGTTAGAGAGTGAGATGCCAACCCCTCACCCCAAACAAAAAATAATAAAGTAAAAAGTTTGGGGCTGGTAAGATGACTCAGCAGATAAAGATGCTTGCCATGCAAGTTTTGCCCCAAGTTTGATCACTGGAACTCATGTAAAAGTGAAAGGATAAAAGTGACTCCATACAGTTGTCCTCGGACCTCCACACATGTGTTATAGCACATCAACACATACAATAATAATAATAAATAAATTTTTGGGCTGGAGAGGTGGCTCAGGGGTTGGGCTTCCGCCTTGCAGGCGGATAGGTCCTGAGTTCAGATCCCAGATCCCACGTATAGACGCCAGGCGGAAGCGGGGGCGGCCTGCGCTTCTGGTCCTGGTAGGGCGGAGCCCGTGAATCCCGGGGCAGAAGGAGGTGGAGGCGTCCATGGTGGTTCGCGAATTCGTCCGTGGTTCTACACATACACAGACACACACACACACACAGACACACGCACATACACACGCATATGCACACAGTTGAATAAATAATAATAAAAAATTAAAATAATAATAATAATAAAATAAATTTTTAAAAAGTTTTAATGCAAGGCAATATATAAGGCTCCACATGGTAATAAAATCCTGAAGACAGAAGGTGCTGGGTATAGAGGTTTGAGCCTATAATTCCAGCACTTGAGAGGTGGAGACAAGAGGATAAGTAGTTCCAAGACTGTCTTGCTACATAGCAAGTTTGGGGCAAGTCCGGGCTAAATTAGACCCTGCTCTGAAAGAAAAAGGGGAGGCAGAGTGCTTGCCTAGCATGAACAAGGGCCTGAGATCAATCCCCAGCACTGAATAAATTAGGTGTTAGGGTGGATACCTGCAATCCCAGCACTAGGTAGGTGGTGGTGGAGGAGAAAGAGGTGGAGGAAGAGGAGGAGGGGGGAGGATGAGGAAGAGGGGGGAGGAGGAGGAGGGAAGAAGAGGAAGGAGAGGAAGAAGAGGAGGGGGGAGAAGGAAGACAAGTTCAAAATCATCCTCGGCTATGTAATGAGTTTGAGGCCAGACTTGTATACATTAAACCCTGTCTCAAAAAAGAAAACCGAGGGGCTGGAGAGGTGGCTCAGGGGTTAAGCCTCTGCCTTGCAGGAGGAAGGTCCTGAGTTCAGGTCCTAGACCCCACGTATAGACGCCAGGCGGAAGGTCCTGGTAGGGCGGAGCCTGTGAATCCCGGAGCAGAGTAAACAAGGAGGAGGTGGAGGCGTCCATGGTGGTTCCCCAATTTGCCCGTGGTTCTATACACACACATACACACACACGCACAATTGAATAAATTAAAAAAAAAAAAAAAAACTGAAAGCTGGAGAGATGACACAGGGATTAAAGCCTTGGAAACAAAAGGACCCAAAGTCATATCTCCAGATCCCACATAAAGTTGGGCAGAAATGACACTTTTAGCTCTGGAAGGTGGAGCCTGAGAAATCCAAGAGCAAAGCCAAAAGGAAGCAGAAAAATCTAGATGATTACAGATGTCACTCTTGGACCTCTACAGGCACAGGCTTGTGGCTTTTTTTTTTTTTTTAACATGGGATCTGGGATCTGGGATCTGAATTCAGATTCTTCTGCTTGTGAGGCAGTTCCTTTCATCAAATTTTTTTTTTAAGAATTTTTTTTATTTATTTATACAATTGTGCGTGTGTGCGTATGTATGTGCGCGCGTGTGTGTCTGTGTGTGTGTAGAACCACGGACGAATTCGGGAACCACCATGGACGACGTCTCCACCTCCTTCTGCCCCGGGATTCACAGGCTCCGCCCTACCAGGACCAGAAGCGCAGGCCGCCCCCGCTTCCGTCTGGCATCTATACGTGGGATCTGGGATCCGAACTCAGGACCTTCCGCCTGCAAGGCAGAGGCTTAACCCCTGAGCCACCTCTCCAGCCCCCCTTTCATCAAATTTTTAATGAGAGGTTAACAACTAGAAAAAAAATACAGAAAAACTTTAATAGCTTTGACTTTGTGAGCGAAAATTTTTGAATTTTTTTCTAAAATGACTATATAAAAAAGAACACTTAAAAATCCATTGTTCTGTAATTGCTTCAAACATATCTGCTACTCTATGAAGTATATTCCCTTTGCCTCATCTCACAACATTTTAACACATTCACCTCTGTGCTCTGTCTCACCAGAGAAAGCATCATTCTGTCTTAGGAAGTAATTTTCTGACATTTACCAGGTTCCACACAGGCCCTTCCTTATTCTATCTTTCCTGAAGCTTCATTTTCCTTGTGCCATCTGGAGTTTTTCTTGGAATGACTGGCCCACCTCAAAGAACCCCGAGTGACTATAGACCTAGCCTAAGAACATGTTTCTAATGTGTCCTTCCTCATGGTTGGACAAACAAATCATCTCAAGCTTTTCCCTGTGGAGGCCAGAAGAATCCTTTGAGGCTCCAAGCAAGTCCTCCAATGGCTTAGCAGTGTCGGTCACCCGCCTCTACAAGTTCCTGTCCTCAAACTTTCTATGTAACCAAAGACGACCTTGAACTCCTGATCCTCCTACCTTTACTGCCTACATACTAGAATTACAGGTTTGTGCTACTGCATTCAGCAGAGAAACCTTCTATACAGGGCCAGAGTAAAACAAGTAGAGTTGAGGAGCTTGCTCAGTAAGGAAAACACTTGCCAAGGAAGCATGAGGACCAAACTTTGGATCACCAATATTCATGTAAATGCTGGGTAAAAAGCACTCAAGGAAGCTACTTGATATCGATCTTTGGCCTCCACATGCATATGTAACTGCACATACGTGTGCCCACATATATACAAACACGTGCAAGTACACACACACAAACCACACACATACACAAAAAAACCAAACAAGCAAGGCAGGTGGTGACCCAGAATTAGGCTAATTGCAGCTTGACTCTAAAGGAATATAAAGCCCTGGTTTAACAGGGCTAAACACTGGTAGTGTTTAGACAGGCAAGAGGAAAGAGTGACTTATCATCGCCTGATAGAAAAGCAGCCATTATATGGCATATTTATAAAATAAGGATTTAGGGGCTGGAGAGGTGGCTCAGGGGTTAAGTCTCTGCCTTGCAGGCGGAAGGTCCCGAGTTCTGATCCTAGGCCCACATATAGATGCCAGGCAGAAGGCGGAAGGGGGGCGGCCTGCGCTTCTGGTCCTGGTAGGGCGACGCCTGTGAATCCCGGGGCAGAGTAAACAAGAGGTGGAGGTGTCCATGGTAGTTCCCGAATTCATCCGTGGTTCTACACGCACGCACGCACACACGCATGCGTATACAGGCACATTTGAATAAAAAAAAATTTTAAATAAGGATTTAGATAAAAGAAAAGCAGCAGGTTTTCAAACCCTGGCGAGAAGCCTTGTTAGCATATCCTCGGTGTCACACTCACTACCCTTCAGGCCTACAGGGTTTCACAAGAAGGCTGCATTCGATTTATGAAGCGACTCAAACATCAAGTCAGTAGGACTTAAATCTGTAGGCCAGTGAGTGATCCTCAATCCCTTCATCTCCTTACCTATTCATAGTCCCAATACTGATAATCACTGATGAGGTAAAGTTACTGAGAGAAATATGTGTCCTTCCTCGTGTGCTCTGATGGAAAAATATTTGACTACTATTGCAGATAAAAGAAGTCGCTAACGTACTCACTTGGGCACATACACTAAAATTGGACTGATACAGAGAAGATTAGCATGAGCCCTGTGCAAGGATGATGTGAAAATTCAAGAAGCATTCTATATTTGAAAAAAAAAAAAAGAAGTCACTAAAGATTTGGGGGTATGTCCAAGGAATATTTCAGAAAGCTGTAAAGGTTAGATGGTTAGGGATTATCTAGACTAGATGTAAAACACAACTTGAGGTGACAGATTAAGGCTACAATAGCAGACACTTTAGAAAAGGGGAAAAAAAATCAGTTAAGGAAGGGGATATCAACTAGGTTGGGTAGCACCCCTCAAACATGTGACCCTCTCTTTAACCAATGTTGCAGACTAATGGGCTAATTATGGTAAACCAGCTGCTAAAGCAAGCAACAGAAGTAGTCAAAACTCGGGGCTGGAGAGGTGGCTCAGGGGTTAAAGCCTCTGCCTTGTAGGTGGAGGGTCCCCAGTTCGGATCCTAGAACCCACGTATAGACGCGGAAGCGGGGGCGGCCTGCGTTTCCGGTCCTGGTAGGGCAGAGTAAACAAGGAGGAGGTGGAGGCGGTCCATGATGGTTCCCGAATTCGTCCGTGGTTCTACACACACACACACATACACGCACAATTGAATACATAATAAATAATAATAAAAAAATTTAAAAAAGGAGTCAAAACTCCAAGCTAGCTAGAGTTCAATCCTGCACCAATGACCATCATTTTTCCCAACTGATGTTCATGAATAAGAAGGGGAACACATTAAATCCCTCAGCTTCAATCTGGTATTAAGCCATATTACCAGAGGTGGGTAGATCAAATTTCCATTAGCTTAGTGCCTAATCTAAAGGCTTTATTAAACTATGGATTTATTACCATTGCTTTGGCTTTTATGGAGTCATTAAGCGACACAATGAGAAAATGTTTAATATCACCTATCAAACCTTGGGTTACTTTATTTATATCTAAAGACATAATGAAAAAATTCTCCCTAGGATTTAAGCTGAATTTGGTTGTCTTTCTTGAATAAATTGTAAGCTGTATTTTTTCTAAAAAAAAAAAAAATTCGGGCTGGAGAGGTGGCTCAGGGGTTAAGCCTCTGCCTTGCAGGCGGAAGGTCCCGAGTTCGGATCCCAGATCCCACGTATAGATGCCAGGCGGAAGCGGGGGCGGCCTGCGCTTCTGGTCCTGGTGGGGCAGAGCCTGTGAATCCCAGGGCAGAAGGAGGTGGAGGCATCCATGGTGGTTCGCGAATTCGTCCGTGGTTCTACACATGCACAGACACACACACACAGACACGCGCGCGCACATACACACAGTTGAATAAATAATAATAATAATAATAAAAAATTCAATTTGGCTTCTAGAAGGCACACAGCTAAATTTAATATCAACTGTCATCACTGTTTTAGCATAGGCTCTTGGTACAACTTCTGATCTTTCTCTATTTTTATGGTTCTTATTTTTTGTTTATGTTGTAAGTCTTCCTAAATCCTTTTTGGAAGCACGAAGAGTACATATTAAATAACAGCTCATAAAAAGACAGGAATAGGAAAATGGGCCTGGGGGAGGGATGAGAAAGATCTATTTTAAACTAGTTGGTCATAGCTGTGTACATACATGACTTCTACTAGCCAGTCATCAAGTCTTATAGATTCTATTCTCTACTTTTTTTGTTCTGTTGTCTTCAATCATGCTAAACAAGTCAACTCTGAATTATACCAATATCTGTCCATGCTTCTTTATTGGACTCTTTCAGACTCATTACAGACTTTTTTTTTTAATACAGGGTCTCACTGTATAACCCGGGAGGACCTAGAAATTAAGGAAATTTTCCTGCCTCAGCCTCCCAACTGCTGAGATTATTTGCTTTAGAACATTCTTTCTTTTCTTTTTTTTATTGTTTTGAGAGTGTTTCCTTTAGCCAAGGCTAGTCTTCAAAGGGGTGTGTGTGACCTTAAACATCTGATCTTCCTGCTTCTACTATGTCAATGATAAGAAGGAGCACAGGCATGTCTCTCTCTCTCTCGATATATATATATATGAAGGAGAGAACAAACAAGCATGCAAATATGCCATTGAGTGTGTGGAGGTCAGGGGTCCCCTATCAGTTCATATGTGGACTTCAAGGGAATAAAACTCAAGGTGCCAGGTTTGCACCACATGTGTGTTTATTTACCCACTGAGCCATTTTGCTGGCCCATGCTCAGTTTTATTTGAAGTTGTGGTTCCACCCCTGGGACCTACATAAAGGTGGGAAAGAACTGAATCTACAAAGTTGTCCTTAGGCTT
The DNA here is from genome assembly GCA_023101885.1 of Typhlomys cinereus. NCBI lineage: Eukaryota > Metazoa > Chordata > Mammalia > Rodentia > Platacanthomyidae > Typhlomys > Typhlomys cinereus. The sequence continues at coordinate 1,384,146 of JALPQD010000346.1, read as the reverse complement.
TGAATGGAGAGTTAGAAAACTTTTTATTAAAAATCACAAACTTAACCTGGAACTTTGGTGCCTTGTCTCAGATCTGCATGAGAAGCCAAATTTACAAAACCCTCTAAATCTGACCAAGAAAATAAACAGATGGGGTAGTGAGTGACAAGCACCTCTAATCCCAGGACTCAGAACTCCCATAGATTCAGACAGCTGAGCTACATGGGAGGGGGATAATTTCAAAACAACAAATACAGTAGTAATAGTAATAAACTGGCCCAGGACCACTCCTACCTCCAGTCTCCCCAGTCTTTATTCCCCTGGAGAATGAGAGCAAACTTGTAGGTCCCACACCTCCCTAACGTATCTTTACATATTTTACCCTACTTTCTATTAACTTCACACCCTCTCCCATCTTCATCCCTCCCCCACATCCTACTTTTCACAAGGTCCTCAGCTTAAACTTTTGTTATTTCCTCAAAAATATCTATTCCTGCAACAATTGTGGTTCCCATAGGTTACCACAGCATTTTATGTGTTCCTGTTTCAGACATTATTAAGCAGTACATCTTAGCTGACTGTGAACCCAGACAGTACACACGGGGACAGGGAGTATATTAGCACTGTGTGTCCTGGGACACCCTCCTTCCACTCCAGGCAGTTTTTAATCTTATTTATTTAGTGTGTGTATGTGTGTGATTGAGTCAGAGGGCATTATGTGTCCCTGGGGAGGACCAAAGGTGACTTTCGGAATCATCCTGGATTGCTTCTACCTCCTTTTTGTTTCCTTTAGGGATTTCAAGGCCGGCGCCATTTCCACCTGGTGTTTTCACATGAGACCTGGGATAGGGACTCAGGACTTTCTGCTTGCAAGGCAGCGTCTTATCCCTTGAGCCATCTCTCCAGTCACAGGCCACTTCACTACGCACTGGACACATATTTAATGAGTGGTCAGTTCCAATCAAAAAACCCAAGAAAACAACTCAGCAAGCGCCAACTCAGTCCAGACATTCGTCTGGGTACTGCAAGTGCAGCAAACGCATCACCAGCCTTAAAATCAAACCGGAAAATGGACACCAGGAAATCAAATTTAATTACGGGGCTAGTGAGATAGGTGAGTGGGTAAGGCGCCTGCTTGCAAACCTGAAGACCTGAGTTCTGTCCTTGGAAGCCTACATGTGTGTTAAATAAATAAAACTTTAAAATGCGTTCTAGAAAGGAAACAAGTAGGGATTCTCTTAGGACAGTCAACAAAAGGTTTTTTCCTAAGACAACACATTGAGATTTAAAAGCTAAAAACTAAGTGGGCTGGTTGTTTCTCCACTAGGGGGAGGGGTCGGTTTCTTTTCTATCTCGGGTGAATAACCAGGCAGTGAGTCAACCAATAAATACCAAGGTCTGAGTGGTGTGCCTGGAATTCTAGGTGCAGTGAGATGTGGCGACACAAGTACAATGAGGGGGTCTCCTACTGTGTCCTGAGATACCTCTGGCAAGGTGCACCCCTGACTCCCTCACCCCCCCAAAAAAAAAGACTGCGATCGGGGACTCCCTGGGATCCCTGTCCCGAGTGACCCACCCGGTGGGACCCCAGCGCCCAGAGCGCCTCTCTATTCCCCGCCCCCTTCTTCTTTGTCCAGGGTCTCTCCCTACGGACTCCGCTTCTTCCCCTCCCTCTTCCTGGGCCCGGCTCTTGCCTCTGTGAAACCCCCATAAGTCGTCTGGTAGAACTCGTCTTCCTCCTCTGCCTCCAGAAGCCCAGAAAGCCGATTCCCGGCGGTCTTCCGGGGGGCCCGGCCCCCAGCCAAACTCATTTCGCCTGCCGACCGGGACCGCGCCGCCGCCACCGGCCCCTCACCCAGTCCGGGATCTCGGAGTTCGGCGCTCGACACGGTGACCTACGGTCGGCCGCCAGTGGCGGAAGTCCGGCGTCTTCAGGGAAAAGCAGCAGAGCGTCGAGCGCCTTCAAATCCCGCCTCTAAGCTTTCTTAACCTCTCGCCCCGCCCAGTCTTGGGCAAAGTCTGCGAGCACCCAGCCGCCAATCTTGCCTACCGAGCCCACTGGGTGTCATCAAGACTGGTATTCCCCTGGATCAAGCATTAGGGAGTCAATGAATCCTTCCTCCCCCGCTTTTTTTTTTTTTTTTAAAGAGGCCGGTCTCCCTCTGTACCAGACCGTTTTTCACTGTGCCAGTGGCAGCCTGTCTAAAAACCCAACTTTCGGTGTTATGAAAACCCTTCAGTGTCAGATGGGCCTGGAGTCTCAACTTCTTAAGTAGGTTGAGGCAGAAGAATAACCAGTACAAAATCTTTCAGAATAGCTTAGTGAGTCCCTGTCTCAAAATAATAATGAGACTGGGGATATAGCTTAGTGGTAGCACGCTTGCTTGAGGCGCTGGGTTCTCTTTCCAATATCGCAAAAGCAAAACAAACAAAAACCCATCTCTACTGGCTCTTCATCATCTACAATATAAACTAAAGCATAATACTGTGGTTAAGAACACAATCTTAACAGTAGGGGCCATAGCATACACCCCAACACTTAGGAAGCAAGGACAATCCCAGCAAAAAAATTTCCTTTTGGTGGAGTTTTAGGTTTGTAATCCCAGAACTTGGGAGAGAGGCAGGAGTAGGAAGATTTAAATTAGGTGCCAGCCTGGGCTACATAGTGAGAACCTGACTCATACAAAACCAAATGAAATAAACCAGGTCTTCTGGCAGTGCAACCTTGAACTCTACTTTTCTGAATCTCATTTTTTCATCTGTGTAAAGTGAGACTAATAATGATACCTTTCTATGTAAGATGGTTAAGAAGAATGGATGTAATCCTTGTAAACTGCTGAGTGTTGTGTTTTGTGAGCAAGTGCTAAGCATTTAGTACATGGTAACTATTATTATGACGTTCAAGATCATTTAGCCTTCCCTGTCTCTCTGTCCTTGCCTCTTGTCACATCGTTGCTTTTTGGTTGTCACTTCCCTATCACCCTGTCACTCTGTCATGCTTCCAGGTTTTTTTCTCTTTAGAACTCCTTTCTATCTGTCAAAATTCTAATTTCAACACATTTCTTTTATTACAGACACAACTTTTATAACCAAGAAAATCATGGTGATAGAAATACTTATGAAATAACTTCAAACTTGAATAGTTGGTGTAAACTTTTCTCATATTTTATTTTGAAAATATGAGTTTCAAACTAGTATTCATACATACTCTATGATGATACTTTATTTAATGATTTATCTATCCCCATTGGTCTATGATTTTTTGCTTTGTTCTAACAAAATGTCATGCAGCCCTTCAATTCTCCATAAGGTGGGAGGCTGGCCTTGAACTCTTTTTTTTTTGGCATACCTGTGTGTGTGTGTGTGTGTGTGTGTCTCCTGGCATTTCCGCTTGGCATATTACATGGGATCCAAGATCCAAATTCAAAACCTTCTGCTTTCAAGGCAGAGCTTTAACCCTTGAACCATCTTGCACTGGCTTTGAATTCTTGATCCTCCTGCTTCTATTTCCCACGGGCAAGGAGTACAGTTGTGTGCTGTGGTTTGGTTTACTTGTTTTCTTATTTTTTTCCCTCTTATTTTCCCTTCTTTTTTTCTTTTTTGAGACAAGGTCATACCATGTAGCCCAAGTAACCAAGTAACTCTCAATCCCCGCTTCTCCCTCTTACCCCAGTGTAACACTCTACCAGACTGAGTTGAGGGAAGATTTCTTTTTTCTTCTATGCTTTGCTGCTGGGGATTGAATGCAGGGGTTACTGAGCACTAGATAAGCACTTCGCTACTGAGATATATCCTCAGTAAGGACCAAGCTTTTTTATCATTATCTGTCTAAATTAGGAATTCTGAGCCCCTGTGATATATCTGGGACAAAATAATAACTGGATGAATGAATGGCTGATTACATAAGGTACCTATTCTCTTCCAGGTATTCTTTTCAGTACCAAGCTTAAGTTCAGAGTCCTGGGGCTGGAGAGGTGGCTCAGAGGTTAAGCCTCCGCCTTGCAGGCGGAAGGTCCTGAGTTCGGATCCCAGATCCCACGTATAGATGCCAGGCGAAAGCGGGAGCGCCCTGCGCTTCTGGTCCTGGTAGGGCGGAGCCTGTGAATCCCGGGGCAGAAGGAGGTGGAGGCGTCCATGGTGGTTCGCGAATTCGTCCGTGGTTCTACACACAGACACACTCACGCGCAGGCACATACACACGCATATGCACACAGTTGAATAAATAATAATAAAAAAATTAAAAAAAAAAAAGAAAAAAAAAAAGTTCAGAGTCCTGCACAAGATGGGCAAGTTCTCTACCGTGGTATTCCTAGCCCTCAGAGATGCTTTTATCAAGTATACACACTCAAGTCTGAATGTGTGGCCCTGCTCTGAGGTCACCAGTTGCCTCCCTTCCCAAAGTATGCATTGGTGAACTCCCTTTTATGTTTCCTTGGGAACACCAAGCCAAGGTATTTGCTCGACTCCTTCTTCCACACCCTGCCACATCAGCTCAGTTCTACTATGCCAGGAATGTTACTGGGGAAGAGTAGTTTTGTGACTCAGAGAAGATGTCTCAGCAATTGAGTGGGAGTTGGGGCAGGGATAAGATTTCGGGGTAAAATAATAACTGCTTCTTAAATATTTTCAGGTCTCTTTTTGCTTGTTTACTTATTTATTTTTGAGACAAGGACATTTTTTTTTTTTTGCCTCCTGCCCAAGACTGCCCTGGAGGTTTTAATTTTCCTCACTTAACCTTCTAAATGGCTGGACCTTCAGTTATGCTCAAACACACTCAACTCTGAATTCCGCTTTTGAATTTGTCTTCATGTATGCATTCAGGAGACTTTTTTTCCCCAGAACTATGTGCCAGGTGCTATTCTACAGGCTTGAATGTTTTTCCTTTTTCAGAACAATGTGTCCAGTACTATTCTACAGTCTTGAATATAAGCATGAATAATATGTAATATTTGCCCTGAAGATTTTAATCTAGGATGAAAACAAACAAATAAGCACATGACAAAATACAGAATAGATCTAATGGTGTCATTTTCTGGCTTACAAGATAGAAACAAAGACCCTTAAGAAATTACAAAACAGTTTTTTTCAGGGTAGAGATAAAATCATGAGAAAAAAAAATCACTGTTTAACTGCCTTGGTGGTTCAGGATTTATTGGCCAATTTCCAATTTTGAGATTAGTAATAGATTTCTCTCTACCTCAGTTGATTTTCAAAGCAACTTAGGAAATGCTAGTAAATGACTGGAAATACTGGCAAATTTATCCAACAGATGTCTATTTGTTATCTGTGGGCCAAACGTCTCATATTGCTTAGTTTCTACAGTTTGGTGGGTGGGGGTTAAAATTATGGGCCAATAAAATACTTCAATATTACATAATTCCAGTGCTGTGGAATGAGTGATTCAATAGGTTCAAGTTTGTCTACTTTCAGTACTCAAAGAGGACAAATGATCCAGCAGGTGGCAGCAAGGAAACAAATATCGTCAGTTTTGAGGGAGAGGAAGAAAACTGAGGTTAATGGGTGGTGGGTTCTCCATGAATGTTCTGGTCCTAGGTTCTTTTGGGAGGACCCAGAGAACATATTTGAATATAGAAGGTAATCAGGACAATTTGGGGGACTACCAAGTTAAGGATGTTTCTATCCCTCTTTATTCATCATAGCAATTACTGAGCGCCTACTCTAAAAAGCCGTGAGAAGAGCGGGAGATAAAAGAGAGAAAAAAATAATCTTTGTTCTACTGAAGGTAAGTTTGTTCAGAGAGGCAAGTCTTCAAATTCCCATCAGCGTTCACAACCTTCAGGACTCCTTGCTAACACTGCTCAGAGTTAACACGAACACTATTAGAGAATGGAATGTCTCTGTTTCCATGCCCTTTGGAGCATAGATAATAGACAGGCGGATGTCAAGGACTTTGGATCGCCGGAAGATTCTGATATGGTTTGAACGAGTTCCGTAGTCATTTTTGACAGGTCTTCTAAATTCTGTGGGGGTTATATATTCTTTTCTATCTTTATTAAATTGTTGATAGGACTCGTTGATTCATACATCAAATTTACACTTACTGAACTCCGTCACCTTGCCCCCATTCACTGACCCAAACAAAACACAGATGTACTTTTCCACGTCTTTCGAAGGTAAGACAAGCACGCACGCACCTTAAAGCAAACAGTAAAGACTGAGAAGAGTTCTGGGTGTCTTGTGATGATTTGCAGTATTCAACTGCTGAACGTCTCTGGCTTGATACTGGCATTTCCTCCCCCAGATCTTTCCGGATTTGTCATTTGATACGACCGCAGACTCTGAATCCGGAGTTCCAAGCAGGCAAAAGTCAGTGAGCTCAAAGGATACGAAGCTAAATGGACCAACCGAGCCACCGTACGGTCCATTCCAGTGCGCAGGTCTCCCACCCATGGATTCCTTAGGGTGTGACGCAATCTGGGCACGTGACGGCCAGCTGCCTCTGGATTGGCTTGGCTTCTCTCTGGAGCGGGCGTCTGGAAGCCGGAGGGGGGGCGCACGCGCAGAGCCGGGATTGCCTGGGCCACTCCGGCGGAGTGGAGCGGCGGAGCTGGGCGATAAACAGACTGTGGCCGGGAAGGCGGGGGAGGGAGGGCCGCTGTCGCGGGGCTGCTCGGGCGTCGTCCGTGCCTGAGGCGTGGTTACCTCGGGCGCCGGGTCCGGGTTGGAGCAGCTGCCTGCCGACGGGGGACAGCAGCCTCCGCGGGGAGCGACTCCGGTTGCGGAGAGGCTGCGAGCCGGGAGTTCCCCCCTCCCCCGGGCCGGCGAATGGTGCGGCCCTGAGCTGGTCCCGGCGCCCGCCCGCGTCCGAGAGGCTGGGCTCGGGGCGGGAAGGTGGCCCGCAGAACGCGGGTTCCGTGCAGAGACGTGGGGAAGGTTCGATTCGGAGAAAAAGGAAGACACGCATCGAAAGGGGAGCGAGGCCGCTGAGGGGGAGGGGGCTGCCAAGATGGCGTCCGCCTCCTCTGGGTCGTCGACGACTGGGTTTTCGTTTGATACCGGGGTCGCGTCCAGTACCTCGACTTCAGGTGAGCCGGGGGCTGGGGACGACTGAGAGATGGAGGGAGAGCGAGGCCTGTGGTGGGGGATGCCCGGGGGGCGCCCAGCAGGACGGCGGAGGGGACTTGAGAGTAGGGGGGTTTCGCCGTGGCCCGGGGGGAGTTCGAAGAGCGTGGACTGGACCGAGGACGGGGAAGCCGTCGCAGACGTTGACGGCCCAGAGCAGACGGGCTGGGGGGCTTCGAAGGGGTGATGGAGAGAGGAAGGCTGGGGGCGGCAGGCAAGGACGCTAACGTAAACGGAGGCGGGGGCTGCAGCCCCCTAGTTAGACAGCTCACCCGGCACGAGTGAATCGTGCCCTGGGTTCGATCCCCGGTTCCGAAAATATAAAATAAAATACAATAAACGGAGGCTGGGCAGGTAGAAAGGAATCTACGGGGATGAGGTAGGGGCCAAGTTGATTGTTGCGGAGTTAATTGGATTAAAAAAATGGAAGAGGTGGGATGCTTTTGACTGCGAGGAGTCAGGGATCGTGAATTTGGGTGGGAGTAGGTGTTATTGGGGTGATCTTTTCCCTGACGCTCCCCCTAATGCGTCATTCCTCCTCACTTCAACCCTCGACTTCCAGGGCACCGACACACGCACACACACATTCTCACACTGACTCTCGCTGATTTCCATCTCCAGAGTGGCCCAGCTTTGGGACAGAATGGGGAGCAGGTGATTCTCACCTCCAGACCTTAGAATAGAATGGGAATTTTTTTTTTTTTTTTTGTTTTTTATTGTTTTGTATTTTGAGACAGGAGCTTGCTGTGTAATCCTAGCTGAGCTATTATTGGAATTGAAGGTGTTTACCACCACACCTGGCACGGATGGGAAGTTTTGAAGACTATGAATGATGAGAGAGGTTAAGGTCATAAAAATGAAGTGGACGCTTGAACTGCCGTGGAAGCCTGAGTTAAGAAACCTGAAGTTAAGCCTCTGGAAGAAAGATGAGGGTGTGACTTGGTGCTGCACGAGAATGTTGCATAATAGGAAATTGGACTGGAAGAATGTTTAAGATGGTTGGGAAAATGGAATGCAGAGAAGGGAGCTGAGGACCAGAGAGCTCAGAGTTGTTAGAGACTAATGAAGATTAAGGAGGACTGAAGAGACCCACAGAGAGAAGTAGCAGATTGTGTGTGGGAGGGGAAATTCGTGATGGGGGAGTGAGTCAGAAAGTGTGCTAAAGCTTCTATCATAAATGTCTGGTGTTCACAGTAACTGGCACCTCTACTCAGTGAGCAAGAGCTACCAGATGTTAGATGCGTTTCTTGAGAGGCTGTTTTTTTTCCTGAGGCCTGAGAGTGTGTCTTTATTTTGAATTGGCTAAATATTCCAAATTAAATGTTTCCAAATTAGATGAGAGACAATATAGTCACTGGTAACTTTCATAAGATGCACTTTGATTTATGTGCATCTACTTTTAGGGATTTTTTTTGTGAAATTTTTGCCTTCATCTAAAAGCATTAAAGAGCCGTAATAACCCATGTTGCATTCCAGGTATGAAAAAGAATAAAGTAAATTAAATACAGTAGCTTCTTTATTTGAAATCTCTTTGTATTCTCTAACCAGGTCTTTTCTGTTTTTTGCATGTGTGCATGCCAGAGGGCACTGTGTATCTGTGGAGGCCCAAGGGTGACTTTGGGAATCATCCTGGATTGTCTTCTTTGCTCTGGAGTTTCCCAGGGCCAGAAGTGCATTTCCCCCTGGTGTTTTTTTAATGTGTGATCCAGGACCACCTGCTTTCGAGGTAGAGGCTGAACCCCTGAACCATTTCTGCAGCCCTAACCAAGTATTTTTGTATATTGATCCTTAATCAAGCCTCCAAATTATTAAGTCATATAGTATTTCTGTTAAAAACCAGTTAACCAACCTACTTATCTTACTTCATTATTACTATTATTTCTGAGGCAGTCCTCACGTCTTCCTGCCTGGAACTCACTACAGCCAAGAATGACCTTCAACTTCATTCTCCTTCTACTTTCAAAGTGACCTGTATCTGTAGACCTGTACCACCGTATGTGTGGGCACCTGTGTGTGTTTGCAGGTTCATGTATGTGTGTGTGGAGTCTTGATATTTGGAATCATCCTGTTCACTCTTCCACCTTACTCTTTTTGAGACAGAGTCTCTAACCATACCCAGAACTGTTGGATAAGGGGTAGTTTGGCTAGCAGCCAGTTTGCTCTGGGGAATTCTAGTCTCCAATTTGTGAGGCTAGAATTAGAGGTAGATCACCACACCAACCCAGGATTTTTCATGGATTTAGGGAAAGTTAGGTCCATGTGCTTGTAAAGTAAGCACATTAACAACTTGCCATCTGCCTTCAGTTGCAAATTGTTAGATTATTTTTTAAGTACTTTTTAAAAATTCAGGAAGGTGTTGACATACATGCTATGGTTCATGGGTGAGGTTAGAGAGCACAGCTTTCAGAAGTTAGTTCTCTCTACCATGTGGGTTTGCAGGTATTGAATTCAGATTCACCAGGTTTGCCTTATGCACTGAGCTAACTTGCTGGCTCCTAAAAGGTTCTTATATCTCCCTGATTATTTGGCACATATGTATCTGAAACAATTGGATTAAGAAAAATAGTGAGGGCTGGAGAGGTGGCTCAGGGGTTAATTAAGATTCTGTCTCACAAGCAGAATGTCCTGAGTTTGGATCCCAGGGCCCATGTAAAAAAACACCAGGTGGAAATGGCTGTGGCCTGCAACTCTGGGCCTGTGGTGGGCGGAGCCTGGGAAATCACGGAGCACAGCAAAAAGGAGGTGGAAGCATTCTAGAATTATTCCTGAAGTCACCGTTGGTCCTGCACAGGGACACATAGTGCCCTCTGATATGCATACCCACAGATACACACAAAAAAGAAAGGTCGTGACCCAGGTGTAACTTACAACTGTAACTCTAGCACTCAGGACTGAAGAAAGGAATACAGCAGTGAGTTTAGACTATCATGGCCTACATGGTGAGTTCTTAAACTGACTTGGTCTGACCCTGTTTCAAACCATAAGAAAAAGTGTTCACAAATACATATGAAAGCAATTTGGGACTATTGTATGCATATATGTTATGTCGACTATTTTGCATTTATGTTTGTCACTTAGCAAATTTATTAGAATTTTTCTTTTTGGGTTTTATTTATTGAGACAGGGTTTCGTGTATCTCAAGTGATATGTGTGTGTCTCTGTCTATCAGAGGGCACTGTGTGTGCCTATGGAAGTCCAAGGGTGACTCCAGGAATCATCCTGGATTGTTCTACCTTCCTCTTGATTTGCTCTGGGATTTCTTGAGCTTTGTCTTCCAGGGCTGGAAGTGCAGGCTGCTACTCTTTGTGCCCAGCGTTTTTTGCATGGGATCTGAACTCAGGTCCTTCTGCTTTTGAGGTACAGGTGCTTAACCCTGAACTTGAATTCTGATCCTTTTACTCTACTTGGGCAGTTCTGGAATTATGAACATCACTACCATGTTCAGTTTTACGTGGCTGGGGGTAGAACCCAGGGCTTCATGTGTGCAAGCACTCTGCTGACTGAATCCCATCCTGAGCCCAGATGGGCAGCTTTTTTTTTTTTTTTTAAATACGGAATGCTTTATGAATTTGTGTGTCATCCTTGCACAGGGACCATGCTAACCTCTGTATTATTCCAATTTTAGTATATGTGCTGCTGAAGCAAGCACGAGATAGGATCTTGATAGTATTCTTGGCCTAGAATTTGTGGCAATTTTCCTGCCTCTACTTTCCAAGTACTGGGATTACTGGTCTGCACCACCAAATTTGGCAAAGGTATGTTTTTGAAGAGAATAAGATGTAGAACTGGGGATATGGCTCAGTTGGGAGAAGGTTTGCTTAGCATTCTAGAGCCCTGAGATAATCCCTAATACTATATAAAAATCAAGCACTGTGGTGTATGCGCTAATATCAGCACTTGAGAGGTAGAAACAGGAAAATCAGTTGACTCACTTATATAGCTAGTTTGAGGCTACCCTGGGCTATATAAAATCCTGTCTTCAAAAAGGAAAAGAATAGGATGTATTATTCAGATGGAGAAAAGGTTGGCTTCAGAGCATGTTTTGAGATGCGAGGAGCTTGCTTCTCTGAATAGTGTTAACAAGAGAAATGATGGTTTAGGGTGGACAAAATAGGTCAGTGAGTAAAGAGGTCGATGGAGCCCATATGGAAGGAGAGAACTGACTTCCTAAAAGTATCCTCTGACCTCTGTGTTTGAGCCTGCTTTCTCATTCCTTTTCCCTCTTCCTTCTTCCCTCTCAAAATGAATACATTAAAATAATTAAAAAGTAAATGATGGTTTGTAATTTTCTAATTTTTTTCCTCAATAGTGGAGATTAAATCTAGGGCCTTATACCCACTAGTCAACTCTCTATCACTGAGCTACCATCCTCAGTCCTTCCTCAATTGTTAAAGGCTGCAAGAGAAATCTTGCAGAAATTCAGGATGTGCTGGTGTGTTTAGCCACCCTGAAACATTTTATTTATATGTTCAGCTATACTCATACTGAATTCTTTTGTGAAATACTAAAGACAAGGTTGCCTAATAAAAGAATGTCCTTTCAGGGACACCAATATAACTTTAGATAAATCACTCCTAATCTTTGGTGACTCAGATCTTTGCATTTAGATTAGAAGAGGTTATTTACTAGAGCTCCTGCCAATAATACACTCTTTATCTAGATTGGTTCACTGCTCGCTATTAGCTGGAGTTGATCTTATACTGCTGACAAGTGACCTGCAGATGATAGAGCAAACCACAAGCTCTATGAGATGTTTAATACCTTTTCCCACAGGAGTAGTTACCATGTTTGGATCTGGGGGGGACAGTTATAAATGAATATTGTCTTATGGCAGCCATCATCATGTGCTTATTCTTACACTTAGTTTAATAAACGATGATGCTGTTTGCTGTCCAGTCTCAGTTGTTTGGTGTGGAAAGAAAATTTACTCCTTATTTCTCCCCCGATGCTCATTATTTGGACAATGGCATCTCCTACTAATAAAATTGGCCCTGATGAAGTACGGTTGCTAGTGTGGTCATCAGTGTAGTGTCAGCCTGTTTCTCTATCTCTAGTTAACTTGCAGACATCAGTAACTTGAAAGTCAAGGCACTAGTTTGATTTTTACTAGAGAAGAAAGCAAAGAGTTTCCGTTTGGGAGTCTTGATTTGAAATTAGAGGAGGGATTAGAAAAGGAGTTAAGATGCCAAGAGGAATCCTGCTGTCCTGAAATTAGAGCTGTGTGATAAAGTCACATGTGACTCCTGCAGGAAAAGCACTTGAAATCTCAGATGATTGTGAGCTATAGCTCCTCTGCCTCATACAAGAAAGTTTTGAGATTGTCGACTCCCCACCTGTAGGATTTAATGAGAAATATGAATGTTTTGGATTAATTTATAGCTCCTTTCCTGACCTTCATTTTTTTGGAGGGATGAGGTCTTGCTACATGGTTGTGAGTTGCCCTATAATTACTACTGTGGCCCACACTGATCTCAAAATCAAGTTACAAGATAAACCACATTGGTTTATCTGCTTTCTCTTTTTTTGAATAACAAAACCATGTCTCACTGTATTGCCCTGTCAGGCCTTGGATCAAACAATTCTGTCTTAGTCCACTTAGAGTAACTGGGGTTACAGATTTGCATAACCACACCTGGCTTCTCAGAGTTTCCTTGTTTTGATTAATTCTCCCATAGTTGCTTGAAGCCAGTGTCAGGTGTAATTATCTAGTCTTATAAATATTCAGTATCTGAGATTAATTGGTACATATATCTACAAGTTAGCTTTGAATATCAGAATAGTATATTTTACTTGTTGATGTCTATGGACTCTTCTAGCTTGATATATAACTCTTCTGATTAATACCTTTGCTGAAATATGCACTACCTAATGATGATTAAACATTTTTACTATCCTGTTTTTCCTTGATACTATAATGGAAACTATACCTGTGATGTGAGAACAGACACAACACAAGAAGCAGAGCTGGGGAAAAAGTTTTTTTCTTTTTTTAATGGGACAAAATCTCATTAGTCTTGAACTCCATGTGATCATCCTACTTTAACCTCCCAGGTGCTGTTATTACAGGATGAACCATCAACTCTGAATTTTATTATTAATTATTATTATTCTACTTCTGCGCCTAGGGAGTCAGACTGGAAGTTTCTTTTTAAATATTTTATTTATTTGAGGGGGGAAGAAATGTACATTCATATCACAGCCCACAGACAGCTACAGAGGATAGCTGTCAGAAGTTAGTTTTCTCCTACCATGTGGATTCTAGGGATTGAACTCAAGTCACTGGGTTTTTCATTCAGGCTCCTTACCTGGTGAGCTATCTCGGTGCAAGTCTCCTCCCCCCCTCCCTTTTTTTAAATAAATTGAGTCTTGGTGTATTGCCCAAACTGGTCTTTATTGCATTCCTGTTCCAGCCGCATGAAAAATTGAGATTATAGGTGTGTGCCACTGTGGCTGACTTTATTTTATCCTTAAGTTGAATATTTTCTCTCATAGAATTTTTGAGTATCCTTATTTGGCATGAAGAAGGCAACAAGGCTAGGTATGGTGATACAGATCTGAAATCCTGGCAATTTGGGAACTAAAGGTAGGAGGAACAAGTGTTCAAGGCCAGTTTTGCGTGTATAACAAGTCCAAGGTTAGCCTGAGTTACCCTGTTTCAAAAAATAAAAAATAAAAATGAGGCCAAAATGACCACTTTTTCTTCTTTGTGTTGATGCAGGGTTTTTTTTGTTTTTGTTTTTGTTTGTTTTCCTGAAGGTAAAGAGCATACTTCAGGAAATTTGTTATTTCCTGATAGTCAGCTAGGTTAGAAGGAAACTCTCTTTTTCTGTATTCCAGACTAAGCCCAAATTCAGTCCCAGAGTCTTCTCTTAGAAAGACAATGTTTCTTAGAAGAAATTCGTTTTTGTGTACAAGAGTCACCGTGAACATGTGGATGTCAGAGGACAATTTTGGAAGCCAGGTCTGTCTTTCTACCACATGGTTCACTGGGGATTGAACTCATCATTAGGTTTACATACAGGCACCTTTACACTCTCATTCCTAACCCCCCCTTTTTTCTTTTTCTTTTTAATTTTATTCAGTGTGTGTGTGTGTGTGTGTGTGTGTGTGTGTGTGTGTGTGTGTGTGTATCAGAGGGCACTGTGTGTCCCTGTGAAGGACCAAGGGTGACTTCAGCAATCATCCTGGATTGCTTCTACCTCCTTTTTGCTTTACTTTGAGATTTCCCAGGCTCTGCTTTCCAGGGCCGGGAGTGCTGTTTCCCTTTGGTGTTTTTACATGGGACCTGAGATCTGAACTCAGAACCTTTTGCTTGTGAGGCAGAGTCTTAACCTGTGAATCATATTTCCAGCCCCAGGCAAGAGGTTTTTGTTTTTTAAAGTAATCTGGAAGGATGATTGGGAATGTTACAAATTGGGGACTACAGAGCCAATTCAAGGCTAATGTGGGCATTAGCAAGACTGTGTCTCATAATTAAAAGAGAATGAGGTTGGGGAGATAGCTCAGTGGATAAGGCTCTGCTTGTAAACCTGTGACATGGGTTTGATCCTTGGAAGTCTGTGTGGTGGAAGAAGAGAACTGAGTTCTTTTTTATTATTATTATTATTATGATTATTTATTCAACTGTGCACATGTGTATGTGTATGTGTGCGCGCGCGCGTGTGTGTGTCTGTGTGTGTCTGTGTAGAACCACGGGCGAATTCGCGAACCACCATGGACACCTCCACCTCCTTCTGCCCCGGGATTCACAGGCTCCGCCCTACCAGGACCAGAAGCGCAGGGCGCTCCCGCTTTCGCCTGGCGTCTATACGTGGGATCTGGGATCCGAACTCAGGACCTTCCGCCTGCAAGGCAGAGGCTTAACCCCTGAGCCACCTTTCCAGCCCCGAGAACTGAGTTCTGAAGTTGCTCTGACTTCATACATGTGTCATGGCGTACATGTGCATGCTGTCTTTCTAATAGGTAGATAAAACATCTTGAGAGAGAGAGAACAAGTTCCTTCTGTGGAATTCAGTTTGTTTTATTTGACCTTCTGTACTGAACTGAGCAATATGTAAGTAACCCAGAATAAGCACTGTCAACAAAGAAACCAAGGGGAGTTATTAGGAAGGAATAAGCTTCTTTTTTTTTAATTACTCATTTATTTTGTGTGTGTGTATCACAGAACATTGTGAGGCTGTAGAAGTCCAAGGGTGACTTTGAAAATCATCCTGGATTGCTTTGCTCTGGGATTTCTCAGGCTCTGCCTTTCAGAGCCACCAGCATTTCTGCCTGGTGTTTTTACATGGGATCCAGGACTTAAGTCCTTCTGCTTTCAAGACAGATTCTTAACTCCTGAGCCATCTCTTCACTCAAGGTTTTTTTTTTTTTTTCTCCCCTCTACCTAATATAGGTAAACAAATCTGGTAAACTTCCAGGTTTTTGTTGACAAGATAAAAAAGATCATTTTATCTTTTTATAAGATAAAAGATAAGATTTTATAAGAGATATTTTATGGTTGGTAGAGGGGATTGTCTTAAAGTGCACTGCTATGGCAGTTAGAACTTATCAAGTCAGAAATATTTTTTCTTTTGAAATATGGACATTCTGTATTCTTTTTTTTTTTTTTATTAGAGATTAAATGCAGGGTCTAGTGTGTATTTGATGAGCTCTCTATCAGTGAACTAGATCCCCAACCCTGAAATATGTACAATCTAATTTAGCAAAATAACTTTTCTCTAGATAACTAGATCCATGGCTGAGTGTGATGGTGAATGCTTACAATCCCATTACTCCCAGACCTCAGGAACAGAGGCAGGAGTATTACCACAGGTTCTAGGCCAGCCTGGTCTATCATAGTGAGTTCCAGGCCACCCAGATCTACAGAGAGAAAAACAGAGATAAATGGATTGAGTCCGCCTTTAAAAAGTTTGGAGAGGTGGAAAGATGGCTCAGGGGTTAAGCCTTTGTCTCACAAGCAGAAGGTCCTGAATTCAAATTCCAAGTCCCAAATAAAAAGCCAGGCAGAAATGGCAGTGGCGGTCTGCACTTCCTGTCCTGGAAAACACGGAGCCTGGGAAACTCCAGAGCAAAGCAAAGAGAAAGCAGAACGATAAATAGTGATTACTGATGTGACCCTTGGGCCTCCACAGGCACATACGTATCCTTTGATACATGTACAAGCATGCACACACATTAAAAAAAAAGTTTGGGGACTGGAAGGATAGCTCACAAGCAAAAGGATCTGAGTTCAGATCTCCAGAGCAAAGCAATAAAATCGAGCCATCTAGGATGATTCCCAATGTCACTCTTGGGGCTCCACAGCACACTCAAGTACCCTGTTGCACACATGCCCAAACACACATGTACACTCACCTACATGCAAAACATACACACATGCACAAAAGTTTGGATGTAGAATTATTGTTATTACCATCATTTAGCATCTTGAAAAGAGGATCTCCCTATTTAATACACTATGCTGGCCTTCAGTTTGATCCTTTTGCCTGTCTCCTGAGCTGTCAGATAGTGGCATGGACCACCATGCTAGGGAAGTATTTTTTATGCTTTTAAAGACCTTGTTATTAAGTACCTTGTGCTCTGTAATGCTTCTGTGGAGGCATGCTGACATTGCAGGGTATTTTCATTTGGAGAACATATTGCACCTCCCACCTGCAGGGGTATAGTTAGAATGGTTTTCAGTATTCTAAATTAACTAGGACCAAAGAGGTTGCTTTATCTGGTTTATTAAATGACTGGCTTGATTTTGTTATTGTAGAGGATTTAGCTTTTGAGTTTTGCTGGTTTTGTTTTTAATATTGTGTGTGTGTGTGTGTGTGTGTGTATCAGAGGGCACACATGTCCCTGTGGAGGACCAAGGGTGACTTAGGGAATCTTGCTTTGCTGTGGGATTTCCCAGGCTCCACCCATAGTTTTAAACCTTAAGCCATCTCTCCAGCTCAAGTTTTGCTGTTTTTTTATCTTTGGTTTCTGTAACAGTTATTTTTTCTGTTGCTGTGAGACAACACTCATGCTGAAACAACTTAAGGGGAGAAAGGGAGATTTATTCTAGAGGGGAATAGAGTCCACTATGATGGAAAAGGCATGATTGGCTGCCCAAAGCTGGAGGCGACCTAAGTCACACCTATTTTGGAGGCTCGGAGCTATAAACTGCTCATGGCAAACTGTAGGAGCAGATTTCTCCTAGAAGCAGGTTGGGGCTAATAAGCCTGAAGGCCTAACCCCCTCCCTGTGACTGCCTTCCTACAGCAAGGCTTTACCTCCTAAAGGTGCTTTACCTTCCCAAACAACTTAGATTCAAACACTGGGCTGGAGTGAGTTTCTCAGTATTACCAAGCAAATTTATAGAGACTCTGCCTCACATACTCACTTCTGTAGCACATATAAAAAATTGAAACAATACAGAGAAGATTAGCATGGCCCCTGTGCAAAGATGACACACACATTTGTGAAGTGTTCTGACTCAAAAACACAAGGTCCTGAGTTTGGATTTCAGGTTCCATGTGGAAACAGCAGCAACCTATACTTCCAGCCCTGTAGGCAGAATGAAGCAAAAAAGAGGTAGAAATAATAATCCAGGATGATTCCTGGAGTCACCCTTGGCCCTCCACAGGGACACACAATGCCCTCTTACACACACACACGCACACACACACACAAAAATGTTAAAAAAAAAAAAAAGATTCAGGGGCTGGAGAGGTAGCTCAGGGGTTAAGCCTCCGCTTTGCAGGCAGAAGGTCCTGAGTTCGGATCCCAGATCCCACGTATAGACGCCAGGCGGAAGCGGGGGGCGGCTTGCGCTTCTGGTCCTGGTAGGGCGGAGCCTGTGAATCCCGGGGCAGAAGGAGATGGAGGCGTCCATGGTGGTTGGCGAATTCGTCCGTGGTTCTACACGTACACAGATGCACACATACACACGCACATGCGCACAGTTGAATAAATAATAATAATAATAAAAATTTAAAAAAAAAGATTCAAACACCCTATGGGAGATAACTCATATTTTCAAACCATGACAGCTTTCAATCAGGAGCACCCTAAGAATTACATTTTTGCTTTTGGAAGCATTCGTGCAGTAGTAATGGTAGAGCGTTGAATGTAGTCTCTGGGAGGGAGTTCTTGTCTCTAACCTGTTAGGACAAAGCTCTGGTTCTCTGAGGACTCTGCATCCGGCTAGCCTATAGCATCTTCAATTATGTATACACACTTCAAACACTAAAGTCAGTCACACACTGTCGTTTGGTTTCTCATCTGATGAATGATATCATCTCATCTCCAAAGGAAATGCTTCTGTTCTGAAAGCGCAGGGAGAGGTTCTGCAGTTAAGGTCAACTCCTTGTTCTACATGCTGGGGGGATGAGGGCAGTCTCAGAACTACTTATTGTCTGAAAATACTTAGGTTTAAATTTTCTCCTTATAAGGCTAGTTCATTCCTCCCTGAAATTTGCCATTTTTACACTGTTCAGTATTATATTGATAATTTTTTTCTCCTTTGAACATTTCCTAATCCTTCTCAGTTATAAATATAATCTCCAGTTGCTCAGTATTACCAAGCAAATTTATATAGACTCATGATGGTATTTTGCAAAGTGACCAACCATTCTAGTACCTATTTTTCCATAAATGCAAGATAAGGTAGAGCCAAGAACCAAGATAAAACGCTTCCCTGAGGCTGGTACAGTGTTACCAGGTAAGTTTTTTTCTTTGTTGTCTATATGTCTGCACATTCCTGTAGTACCAGTGCTGGGGAAGCTAAGGTAGAAACTGCAGTGAGTTTTAAGAGTTTTAAGTTTGGCCCGGGTAGTAGAGTGAAACCCTATCTGAAAAACTCAGAAGTGGGAAATGAGTGTGACCAGACTATTATAAAAAAGTATGAAATTGTCAAACATATGAGATAGACACCAAACACGCCAGATCACACACCTATGATCTTAGCACTTGGGAGGCAAAGGCAGGAAGAGTTTGAGGCCAGTTTGAGCCATCAGTGGGATCTTAACCCCCCCAAAAAAAATTAGAAGGAGGAAGAGGTTCAGAATTAGCAGAAATTGACTGAATTGTTGCACTTTGGCATGTGATAGTACATGACATATCTGTTCATGGTTCTGGAATTATTTTAGTGGAATTATTTCAGATTTCTCAGTCTGTTTTCATAATTTAAAAGTGAAAGTGAGGAAGAATCCTGAGAGTGGAAGGAGTTCTTGTTTTTGCTTTTTTTTTTTTTTTTTTTTTTGCCTTAGATTTGCTATATAGCTAAGGCTAGCCTTGAACTCTTGATCCTTCTACTACCACTTCCCAAGTGTTGGAGATTACTGGAGTGAGCCACTGTGCCCTTCCAGAACCTAGGCTTTTTTTAAAAAATATTTTTCAAATCTAACATGCATAATATATACCTAAATCATTGTTTTTTTTTAACTTTATGTATTTGTCTATGTATGCATTTATTTATTTGTGTGTGTGTGTGTGTCTCCCTGTGGAGGACCAAGAATGACTTCAGGAATCATCCTGGATTGCTTTTATCTCTTTTTTGCTTTGCCCTAGGATTTCCCAGGCTCTGCCTACCAGAAATGGAAGTGCAGGTCCCCTCCTTTTCTGCCTAACATTTATTACACGGGACCTGGGAACTAAACTCAGGTTCTGCTTTTGAGGTAGGCAGAGGTTTAACCTCTGACCCATCTGTTTAGCCCCAGCTAAATTTATTTGATGTGGAAGATTTGTGACTATTGGAATTTCTATGTTTGGAATTATTCTTTTTTCTTTAGGGGCTGGGACCATTACCTACAATGACTAAAAAAGGGGGGGAGGGCAGTTCCCAATGTAGTACTGGAGATTGAGACTGTGTGTGTGTGTGTGTGTGTGTGTGTGCGTGCGTGCGCGCGCTTATTATACTTTGTACTTACTCTGCAGTAAGCAAGTAGAACCCCAGAAGTAAGTGTTAATTTTCTGTTTTTCCTCATTAGGTTTCAGCTTTCTGTGCTGTGGGGTCAACCGTAAGAGAGGTAGATCTGATGAGTATCTGCTGAAGAAGCATGAGCTCCTCCCAGTAACTGCCCGCCAGCACTTCTTCCCCATAATACTATGCTCTTGTAGTGGTAGTGTGTTGCAGTTTGCCTGCATGTTGCTGATAAACTCAGGATCAAATAGCTTAGTGGAACAAAGGGTTTTATTCTTGCTTTATGGTTCTCTGTTACAGTTCTTAGTCCAGCGTGGCAGGAGAGTTTGTACCAACACCAGAACCTGAGAGAGTCTAATTGAGAGAGGGGCAAGCTTCACTCAACACATTATCAAAGTATGCTGAAGTATGCCCAACTACCTAGCCAGTTCCCTTCATCTCATCAACCTGCCCAGGGAATGATCCACTCACTAGGGACTGGTTCTTCCCGCATTAGTTAGATGCTTTCCTGCACGCTTGTTCAGGGTTTGCCTTTACCATTCTTTGCAAATGTGCCCAGAGTTCAGCCTTTAGTTGTCAAGTTATAACGTATATAACTAGCATATAGTGCATGGGCTTCCTTTGTAAAGACTGTGCATATCTTATAAGCTCTCCAGAAAAAAATGCTGTCTTAACACAGAAGTATATTTTTTTCATAGTTTTGTTTCAGTAAGTTAGACTTTTTTTTCCTTTACTTTTTTCTTTTGGTTAATTTAAAAGTCTCAGGGTTTTTTGTTTTTTTCTGTCTGATACACCTTCATTCCTTCTCACTTTTCTCAGCCTGTAATTGGAGATTCATAAATCATAATGATAACTGGACATGGTGGCTCATGCTTATAATGTTAGCACTTTAGAGGCTGCGTCAAAAGGATTGCCGTAAATTCAAAGCCAACCTGGGTTACAGAGTGAGACCTTGTATCAACACAAAGAAGAAACAAGTAAAATTCTAGATATCACCATGGTGTAATCGAGTGTATTTCTAGAACATTCGCATCTTGGTAAATGTATGTATTGCTTAACTCAATCCTTATAAGCTTTTGAAGCTACATAGAGTGGTATTTCTGTGTTTTCTTTCCTTTTGGGGGAGATGGGGAGTGTCTTAAGTGCATGTGGGCATGTTTAAGTGCTTGTGAGTGTATCGTGAAGGGCATCGTGTGTGCCTGTGTCTGCAATCATCCTGGATTGTTGTACCTCCTTACTTCCTTGTTGTACCTTTTTACTTCTTTGCTCTGGAGTTTTCCATACTATACCTTCCAGAACCAGAAGTGCAGACCATTGCCATTTCTACCAGATGTTTTTACAGGGAATCTAGCAGAACTTGAACTCAGGTTCTTTTGCTTTTGAGGCAAAGGTTTAACCCTCGTGCCATCTCTCCAGCTGTCCTTTTTTATTTTTTTTTTCCTGATGTTTGAGCATGCAAGCATGCATCCCACCGCAGTATACATTGTATTATCCCTAGGCCCCATTTCTTCATTTTATAGATGAAGTAACCAAAGCCTGAAGAAGTTGAAATCAAAGCACCCAAGTTACCTCATTGGTAAATGTTGAGTCTAGTTAGTATTCAAACTTAGCCTACCTAGGTGTTTTTATATTAAATCCCATATTCTTACCTACTGTATTGTCATTGTTCCCTTGCTAATCTGTATTTGCTTTTTCCAGTGCTGGACCAAACACAGGGTTTGGTTGCATATGCTAAACAAGCACTCTGCCGCTTCTAGATTTTCAGCCTTTTCCCTTGCTAATTTGAAAGTGTGTGAGTGAACTGACTTGACTTCAGACAAGATTATTTGTTGCTGAAGGATTGTCTGAACCAGAAGTCCTCCGAGAAGGAGGAAGCAGTATAGAAAGGAACTTAACCTTTTCCATCTCCTTAAAAAGCAGCAAAGTTCTGAGTCAATGACATGACTCAGTTCCTAACTATCTGGCTTGACACCAGAGTTGGTTCTCTGAAACCCACTTAGAGGACAAGGAAAATCAACTCCTGCCAGTTGTCCTGATTACTGTCCTGATCACTCCTCTGTGCATGCACATGTACAATAAGTAATGTAAAAAAATAAGCAACAAAATTTTGAGTTCCTTAAGCATAGTATATGAGTTATTGTTGATTTTTTTAAAGAAATATTTTAGAAGTTAGTGTACATTTTTCCAGGGATTTACTCTAAAATGACTAAAATAAACTTGACTATGTCTATTAGAAATGATTTTTTTGTGGGGAATCTAGTACAAACTCAACTGTGAAAAAGTCTTACGCTTTTTTTTTCTTTTTTTTTTTTCTTTTTGAGCCAGTCTCATGTAGCTGAGGCTGGCCTTGAACTCCCTAAAAAGCTCAGGATGACCTTGATTATATTAATGTCTTGTTTACTTACTTGTTGAGAAAGACTCTCACTCTGCAGCCCATGCTGGTATGGAAAGCTCAGGAATCTTCCTGCCTTAGTTGCCTGGATACTGTGATTAAGATATGAGCCACCATGCTGGGCTTGATCCTGTTAATGTCGTTCTTTCCTGTTTATTTATATTTTATTTATTAGAGAGAGACAGAGCCATAAAGAGAGAAAGTACTCTGATGGCACAGGGGTAGAGGTCAGAGAACAACTTTTGGGAAGTTAGTACTGTCTTTCCAACATATGGGTTTCCAGGAATTGAAACTCTCAGATAAATCCTAATCTTACCTTCCTGTTTTAAAAAAAATACATATGTGTATATGATGTGAGCAGGACAATTTCCAGGTATTACTTCCATTGTGGGCTCTGAGGATTGTCAGGTTTGCATGTCAAGCACCTTTAACCACTGAGCTATGTTGCAGGACTTTTTCTTCACACACACACACACACACACACACACACACACACACACACACACACACACACACACACACACACACACACTTACTGAGAGAGAGAGAGAGAGAATTGTGTGTCCCTGTGGAGGACCAAGGGTGACTTCGGTAATCATCCTGGATTGCTTCTACCTCCTTTTTGCTTTGCTCTGGGATTTTCTAGGCTTTGCCCACAAGAGCTGGAAGTGCAGTGCAGGCTGCTGTCTTTTTTGCCTGGAGTTTTTATGTGGGACCTGTGATCTGAACTGAGGACTTTCTGCTCTTAAGGCAGAGTTTTAACTCCTGAGCTATCTCTCCAGCCCAGAACCTTACCTTTTCTTTCTTTCTTTCTTTTCTTTTTCTTTTCTTTTCTTTTTTTTTTTTTTTGAGTCAGGGTCTCATGGTCCCTGACTGACCTGTATTTACCATGTACTTGAGGATGACCTTGAACTTTTGATGTCTTGACTCTGCCTCCCAAGTGTGAGGATATAGACATGTACTACCATACCTGGTTTATGCAATGCTGGGAGTCGAACCTAGAGTTTCATGTATACTAATCAGACATTCAACCAATTGAGCTATGCCTCTCTCGTTCTTGTGCTTTAATGAAAAGGTAAAAATAATGTACTACTTTGTAAGATGAGTTTGGTGGTACACTCTAATACCAGCGCTTGTGAGACCGAGGCAGGAAGAGTCACCAGTTTGAGGGCAGACTGGTCTACATGGTGAACTCCAGAGCAGTGTGGGCTAGAGTGAAACCCTGTCTCAAAAAAATTAAAAATAGAAGCAAAACAACCTAACCACCTCCATACTTACACTTTCTGAGCCAGTCATGGTACATGCTGGAAGCTGCTTGGGAAACTGAGATGTAGGATTATTTGAGCAGTGTAGCAAGATAATCCCCCTTCTTCCCCCACCTCAAAGAGCTTTTTACTACCAGGATGTTAATTTCTGCAGAACTATGAAGCCGATCTTTCAAGGAAATTAGACTTGAGTTTCTGCTTGCTAACATACTGATATTGTCTGATCTAGATCAAGAATAATTTCTATAAAAGAAATTAAAGGTAGTTTTACATTTTTCCAGTGCTGTTAATTCATGGTGCTAGAAGAACTGTTATTGTTAATTTCTTTTTTTTTTTTTTTATGTGTATGCATGTGTATCAGAGGGCACTGTGTTTCCCTGTGGAAGATTAAAGGTGACTTTAGGAATAATCCTGGATTGCTTCTATCTCTTTGCTTCATTGTTGTATTTCCTAGGCTCCTCCCACCAAGACTGGAAGTGCAGGCCACTGTGGGACTTGGGGTTTGAACTCAGGACCGATTTTTTAAAATTGGATTGTAATATAAAATATATGAATATGAGAAAATACATTTAAGATGTAGATAATTATGATTATAGTCCCATGTGATTAAGAACCATAATAAAGAACAGCAGTTTTGTGCATCTCCTATGAGACTAAATACATGGTGTGAGCATATGGAAGAAACCCTGGCCATCACATTGTGAGCACACATAGCCCCGCCCACACAGGAGGACATTTACTGTGTGAACAACACATGGAGCCCTAGGCCAGGGAGGCATGTTCTAAGCAGTTGGAGTTCATGCTTAAGGAGGCTGTCCCCACTGTGAGCACACAGAGCCCCGCCCACACAGGAGGACCATCCACATTGTGAGCACGAGTCCTAGGCTACACATGAAAAAATAAATTAAAAATGAAGACATAAAGGTGTAAAGTGGACATGGTAGGGGATGTCCAGGAGAAGGTGAAAGGGTAGGTAGCTTTGATCAAAAAGTATTGTATACATGTATGAGATTCTAAAAATAAAAATTTTATGTTAAAAAAGATTTATTTTTAAATGGATCACTATTTTTATTTGTTTATTTTGTGTGTGTGTGTGTGTGTGTGTGTGTGTGTGTGTGTGTATCAAAGAGCACTGTGTGTCCCCATGGAGGACCAAGGGTGACTTGGGGAATCATCCTGGATTGCTTCTACCTTCTTGCTGAGCTCTGGGATTTCCTAGGCTCTGCCCACAAGGGCTGGAAATGCAGCCTGCCACTGTTTCCGCTCAGCGGTTTTTTTATATGGGACCTGGGATCCGAACTCGAGACCTTCTGTTTGTGAGACAAAGTCTTAACCCCTGAGCCATCTCTCCAGCCTTTAAAAAAGGTGCTTTTAAAAAAATATTTATTTTGAGAAAGAGAGCATGCAAATGCATACTATGGCTCATAGGTGGAGATTAGAGGACAACTTGAAATCAGTTCTCTTTTACCATGTGGCTTGGGAATTGAACTCCACACAGGTTGCTTTACCTGCTGATATCTCACTGGTCCCAAGAAGATACTCTAAACAGATTTTATGATGAATGATTTCTTGTTTCTGTTACTGTTGTTTATATATTGAGAGGAAGATAAAAGAAAGAAGGAGGGTGTGCACATGCCATGGTACACAGGCCGAGGTCGCAGGACAACTTTCAGATGTTAGTTCTCTCCTTACACTAGATTTGCAAGCAGGCACCTTATCTACTAAGCCATCTTCACCAGCCATTTTTTTGTTTTTGTTTTGTTTTGAGACAAGATCTCATGCAGCTCAGGCTCTTTCTGAATTCCATATGTAGTCAAGGATGGCTTTGATTTCCTGATCTGTCTGCTTTCATCTCTTGTTTGGTTTTTGTTTTATTTGGTTTTTGTTTTATTTCATTTCGATTCTGGTCAGGTGCTCTACTCCAAGCCCAGTCTTCTCCGTAGAGATAATTTGTTGTGTTGGTGGTGGTTTTAGTTTCAGTTTTGGCCTAAAGCTCAGTATATACCATATACTGACCTTGAACTAGCAGCTACCTCTTGCTTTAGGCTGGGATTCCTGTCCCAGCCTCAGGAAGGCTAGGATTGTAGGTGAGTGCCTCTACACTCAATTCTTGACCATTTCTCTTGAAACCATGTGACACCTGTGGCGATTATTAAGAACAATCATATTTCTTAGAATATAAATACATTAGTTAGAAAGGGGCTAGGAGGAGAATGGAATATGCAGAAAGCCTCTGAATATTGAGGAGGAAGGGACTTTAGTGCTGTGCAAAATGTTTTAGTATCTGAACAAGGGGCAGTAGTTTATATATAGTCATATTTAGTTTGACTTAAACTCTGGTACTTACAATGTGTTTTGGAGAGATCGAGTGATCTCATATCACTTAAAAGATTTTTTCTTTCTTTATCAGCAACACCTGGAGTCAAGAGATCCACAACATCTGAGGTGAGTTTCACGTTGATTCACTGATTGCTACAACAGGTGTGTCCAATCTATTGATTTTCTTCCACAATGCTATATCTATAAAGTTCTTGCTTGAGAACCTTGTGATTCATTTACAACCAAAAAAATTGCAAAATGCATCCATTGTAAGTTTACGGTTTGTTTTTTTTTTTAGCATTTTTTATTATTATTTCCGCTCATACAAACTTAATAGGTACATCGGTTCAAGTTTACGGTTATATGTTGGGGCACATTCATAGTTAACTCTAGGCCACTTGTAGGTTATTGGATATGCCTGCTATGGCATCTTTAGTTTCTTTCTGCTTAGGTTTTGGAAGGTTAGATGTGATTTTTTTTTTTTTTATGTGTATGCATAACAGGAGACTCGAGCTGTGACTCAAGCCTGTGGCTTCCTGCATGTTACATGATATTTAACTCTTTCCCCAAGCTATCATCAGCCCTAGGACAGTATTTTTATAACTTTTGGATACACTAGAAATTTTACAGGCAAAGTCTTTTGTTTTGCTTTTTTTTTTTTTTAAACTTCATTTAGTTTGTGGCATGTGTGTGTGTGTGTGTGAGAGAGAGAGAGAGAGAGAGAGAGAGAGAGAGAGAGAGAGAGAGAAAGAGAGCGGGCACATGTGTCCTTGTGGAGGACCAAGGGTGACTTTGGGAATCATCCTGAATTGCTTCTATCAACTTGCTTCTTTCTGGTATTTCCCAGGTTCCGCTCACTAGGGCCAGAAGTGTGGGCTACCCCCTGGCGTTTTTTTACGTGGGACCTGGGATCCGAATTCAGGAGCTTCTGCTTTTGAGGCATTTTAACCCCTGAGCCATCTCTCCAGCCCTGTTTTGCTTTTTTTTTTTTTTTTTTTTTTTTTTCTGTTTTGTTTTTAAAGATAAAGTCTCTTGTAAACTGTACTACTCTCCTTTCTGCTGCTACCTTCCAGGTGCTAAGTTTACAGGCATGGGCCGCCACACCTGGTTTATGCTGTGCTGGTTATCAAACTCAGGGCCTTAGGTAATGCTACATTTGACTTACGTCCCTGCCCCTTGTTTGTTTTTTTGAGACAGGGTTAGCGCAGGCTAGCTCAGGCCAGCTGGGTTGTGATTCACATGTAACCAGGTCAGCCTGTAGCTTTCAGCAATTCTCTGTCTGGTCCTTCCAAATAACTGATAATAATTATGCATTTCCTAAATTTCTCTGTCCTGTGCACAGTATCTTCAGTTTGCTTTATGTTCTCCTGTGGTGATTTCCCCTGTTTTCAGTTTTGCCCATCTCCTGCATTTTGAGTCAAGGTACTCAAAATGCTAGTGTCACACTGTTTCCTAGGATTTCAGGCTTTCTTTTAGAGTATTTTTCAAGGCTTAGAGGAGGTAATATACTTGTATTGTTGTTATTGTTTTGCGACAGCATTTCCTGTAGCCCAGACTGGTTTTGAATTCACTATGTAGCCCTGTCTGGACCTGAATTGCTGATGCTCCTGTCTCCAACCTCCCCAAGTACTAGGATTATAGGCAAGAACTACAGTGTCCATCAAAGTCTTGGCAATAATACCACTTGAATAGCAAGTCTTAAGATTGAGACTTTATTTCCAATAGTTTTTCTCTGACTTCCTGACTTAATAAGCATTGATGTCATGAAAGGTATCTTGATGTTTGTTATCCTGGCATCTTGACTCTTGGGAATAGCTAGCAAGAGGTCCTTTCTGTTTCAATCTTGTGTCCAACTGTTACGTTGGTGGGATATAGTTATCCTATATGCAGAAATTTCTGAAGCACTGAGATCCTTGACTCTGTTTTTTTTTTGTTTGTCTGTTTTTGCTTACATCTTTTGAGTTCCAGATCTGCAGCGTTACTTTTTCTTCCCGATGGCAAGATCATTTTTAGGGTTTAGTTTCACTTTGAAAAATAAATAAACAAACAATGCCATTAAGATTCAGTTGAGTGCTAGAGGGAAAGGAAGTTGGCAAATAAAAAAAAAAAAAAAAGGAAAGATCAGTATGGCAGGCATCTAATATGTTAGTCTTCCTACCCTTGACCTCTGAGTGCTGATACCATGACATGTGACACACAGTATCTGACTGTCTCGATTTTATGGATGAACTTTTTTCCCTCCTGGGGATGGTATTTACTGCTGCCTGCGTTTCTACTTTTTCATTTAAATTCTTTTATTTTCTTTTTCAACTTACTCAGGACCAAAGGCAAAGAAATAAGGTTCCCTTGCAGTTTTCTTCCGTGATGTTTTAGCTAATTAAAGATGTTTGCATGAAGTAGACCTTCTGAAGGCTTTTATTAAAAATTTTTGTTTGGGAGCTAGAGAGATAACTCTACCTTAAAAGCAAAAAGGTCCTGAGTTAGGATCCCAGGCCCCACATAAAATTTCCAGAGGGAAGTGCTGCTGCCTGTACTTCCAGCCCTTATGGGAGGAGCTGGGAAATCCCAGAGTGAAACAAAAAGGAAGTAGAAGCAATTCAGGATGATTCCTGAAGTCATCCTTGGTCCTCCACAGGGACACACAGTGCCCTCTGACACACACATACACACACACATACACTAAATAAATAGGTAAATAGATAAAGTTTAAAATTATTTGTTTTGTTTTATTTAGTAACTCAGACTGTCATTTTCTAACACAGGTCAGCCTCAGACTTGTGACAATACTCTGCCTCTGATTTTTGAAGGCTGAGATTATATAAGGCATTCAGCCTTGTATGATGTTCTTAATCTAGAATGTTAGTGTTTCAATGTACCATCACTGTAGCTGTTTGTTGTATTACATGGGAATGGAAATCATGTTCTAATCTTGTTTTGAAACATGTGTCTCAGTATCAGAGGGCTCTGTATGTTCCTGTGGAGAACCAAGGGTGACTTGAGGAATCATTCTGGATTGCTTCCCCCTCCTTTTTGCTTCCCTCTGGCTTCCTATTTCTGCTTCGCGATTTTAAGAGATCTGGAATCCAAACTCAGGTTCTTCGCTGTTGAGGCAAAGTTTTAACCTCTGATTCATATCTCAGTCCATTTTTTTGGCTTTTTTAAGATGTTGTCACTGTGTAGCTCAAGAGAGCCTTGAATAATCAGTCCTCCTAGCACATCATCCCTAGTGCTAGGATTATGTGTGTGGGATTATTTGTGCTTCCTACCTGGCATATATTAATCTTAATTCTTTTCTTCTTAGGGGACTTACTCCTCTAGCTTGACTATCAAGAAAATAGGCCACCGAAGTGTCGACTCCTCAGGAGAGACAACATATAAAAAGGTAGGTCTGGATGGACTGAGCTTCTCATTTTACTTTGGGTATTCAGCAAAGGCAGCACTGTCCCTTTTGTTGTTGGTTGGTTGATTGATACTGATATTGATAATGGTCTCACTCTAGTGCATGCTAACCTGGAACTCATCTCTTGGACCTCAGCATTCCTTCTGCTGGGTGTTACGATAGTCATGAATCACTGTGCTTGGTCAGTGTTGTCCTTTGATACTATCTTCACATACTATCTGACTTACTGTGAGTCTGTGCCTTTGCTTTGGACAATCATCATTTAACTTTTTTTTTTTTTATTCAATTGTGCGTGTGTGCGAGTGTGTGTATGTGTGTGTAGAACCACGGACGAATTCAGGAACCACCATGGACTGCCTCCACCTCCTCCTTGTTTACTCTGCCCCGGGATTCACAGGCTCCGCCCTACCAGGACCAGAAATGCAGGCCGCCCCTGCTTCCACCCGGCGTTTATACGTGAGGTCTAGGATCCGAACTCAGGACCCTCCGCCTGTAAGGCAGAGGCGTAACCCCTGAACCACCCCTCCAGCCCCTCATCATTTAACTTTAAAATTTAATCTACAAGAATGGATTGTTTTCTGTCTGTATGCACAGCTTTTTGTTTGGTTGGGTTTTTTAATGTGTTTGTGTGTGGGCATGCGCACATGTGTCTGTGGAGGCCCAGGAGTATGGGGATCACTTGGATTGCTCTGTCTCTGCTTTGCTTTGCTCTGGAGTTTTCCAGGCTTTGCCTTTCAGAGCTGGAAGTACAGGCCTCCTCCATTTCCATCTGGCGTTTTTTAGATAGGATCTGGAATCTGAACTCAGATTCTTCTGCTTGCAAGGCAGAGGCTTACAAACCTCTGATCCATCTCTCTAGCCCCAGTATGTGTGTGAGTTTAAATGAGACTATCTTTGTCTTTTGAGTGCAGTGGATAACTCCAGAACCTTGGGCCTATTAGTCAAGCAATGTATCACTAAGATGAAACCCTATCCCTAATTGTTATTAATGAAAATCTAGTGTTTGCTGTTTTGCTGAGCTGAATAAATTGGATTTCACTATTAGATATAAATACATAACCAGGTCCTAAGAGCTTATTTTTATTTTACTTCTTCGTTGTCTTCTTTTTGAGACAGGATCTCACATAGTTTAGGCTGATCTTAAACTCAGCTGTGTAAAAAGATCTTGAACTCCTGATCTACTTTGCTTTTTTGTTTTGTTTTGTTTCTGTTTTTAGTAATTGGTGTATGTCTGTCTGTCCATGTGTTTGAAAGGGCCACTGTATGTGTCTGTGGAGGCCCAAGGATGGCTTTGGGAATCATCCTGGACTGCTTCTACCTCCTTTTAGCTTTGCTCTTCCTACTCCACCTTCCAAGGTCAGAAGTGCTATTTCTGTCTGGTGTTTTTACATGAGATCTGGGATCAGAGTTAAGGTTTTCGAGGCAGAATCTTAACCCTTGAGCCATTGCTCCAGTTTCCAGTCCATTCCTGAGTGTTAGAATTACCACTATGACCTATCACTCTGTTGAAACCACATTTATTTTTCATTTATTTTCAAGACTGGTTCTCATATCCCAAGTTAACTTTAAACTCTTCTAAACTGAGGCTGACCTTGAACTCCTGATCCTTCTGCTTCCACTGTCTAAGTGCTTTAAAGGTCACAGGCATGAGCCAGCCTATGTTTGTCTTTTTTTGTTTCTCTTTTTTGTTTGTTTTGTTCTTTTTTTGTCCTATTCTTCTCTTCATCCTCTTCCTCTTCTTCCCTCCTTTCTCCGTTTGCTCAGTAATTTGGAGTGACTATTTTTTTAAATTTTCATTGACTAATGATAATTTTCGTCCATGCATATAATTTATTTTGATCATATTCATCCTCTTTTTTCACACTTCCTTTGATCCCTTCCTTCTTTCCTAGTCCCCACTTCTGCTTTAATGTCAATTTTTTTAACGAGTTTAATCAGGGTTTCTTATAGAAGTTTGGGTGAGAGCTATGTATAAGGCCATAGACATTTTACCAGTGATTATCTCATCAAAGAAAATGTTACCTTACCCAGCAAACATTAACTGCCAGTGTTTCCCAGTAGCCCCTCACGGATGGGGGCCTGGTGAGCCCCTCCCCCCCTCAGCAACTGTTAACTGCCAAGGGATAATGTTTATCCTGTGCCATGTCTGATAGTAGGATGTGAAGATTACTTAAGAGGTCTGATTCCAGCCCATGTAAATTTTTGTGTTCTTCGCCTTTTTTCATTGTCTGGAGGGGCAGAGGTGGGCTGGTCATTTTTAATCAGGAACTTGTTTGACTTTGAGTCCCATGTCTGTTCATTCAGCTTTTGAGTCTTGCTGTGGAGGTCAGGCTGCCTTGAACCTGTGGTCTTTCTGCCTCTGCCTCCCCAGTGCTGAGATTACAGGTGTGCACTAGGGTTTCCAACTCAAAAGTCATTTACTGAACTTTTCAAGAACTAGTTGTTTCTTTTTTGTTTGTTTGTTTTTGTTTTAATTTTCATTATTGACTAAGAAATATAAGTAATGTCTGCAGATGGACATGAGAAAAATAATGTAGTGCAAAACTGGTCTAAATATAAATTTCTGTATTGAATGAATTGTGTTATATCTGTGCTACTCAATGCTAGTAGTAACATTTGAACTGTAGCAAGGTTGAGAAAATCACTTATTTCATCTTATTTAACTAAATTTCAATAACTATGAAGCTAGTGGCTTTTGTATTAATCAGTAAAAGTGTAGATAATGTGGTTTCCCATGAGATTGGAATTTTAGATGGTAAGAATAGAACTTCATTGTTTGCATCTTTATTAAAAATTTTAAATTTTTAAATTTTTTTAAAAATTCAATTGTGCGTGTGTGTGTGTGTGTGTGTGTGTGTGTGTGTGTGTGTGTGTGTAGAACCACGGGTGAATTCAGGAACCACCATGGACCACCTCCACCTCCTCCTTGTTTACTCTGCCCCGGCATTCACAGGCTCCGCCCTACCAGGACCAGAAATGCAGGCCACCCCCACTTCCGCCCAGCGTCTATACGTGGGGTCTAGGATCTGAACCCAGGACCTTTCGCCCGCAAGGCAGAGGCTTAACCCCTGAGCCACCTCTTCAGCCCCTATTACAAAAATTTAGTACAAAAATTCTAAATATAATATTCAGAAATAATTTGCAGGACTGGGAACACGGCTCATTTGGTAAAATGCTTTTCGTGGAAGCGTAAGGCCTGTGTTGGATCCTTACACCCATGGTAAAAAGCTGAGCGTAGTGGCATGCATCTGTAATCCTAGCACGGGGAGGTGAAACAGGAGGCTCCCTGGAGCCTGCTGGCTGTCTAGTCTTACCAATTAGTATGTTCCCAGGTTCAGTTAGAGACCCTGTCTCAAAAATGAAAATGAAGAGGGATAGAGAAGTACATCAATATTGACCTGGCTGCCATGTGCACACATGTGCATGGGAGACCCATAGCCATATGTAGACAACATACACAGAAATCATTTTAACTCTTTGTGCTTTTTTTCTGTTAGGAACTTTTTGCTCCTTTAGTGTCTTTGACTATGTTAGTTAAGCTCTTGAGGTCTAAAGCTACTATAACTAGCTAGTCAAATCAGAATCTTAGCTAATTTAGTTATATTTTATATCATATGCATTGAATTTTTGAAGAGGCCCAGCTCTCCTTGGGGGGGGCAAAAACTTTAAGAATGAGACTAATACAGTGTGTCTTGCAGATACAGATGAGGAGCTTTTGCTTAGTCATGCTGATAGAAAGGAACACCTTCCTTCCTTGAGGCCTACACAGATGGTCCTACCTTTACTGCTTTGTTTGCTCATTGTTTTCTTAATCTTTTCCAGTTTTAATTGCAATGTAAAGGACTGGGATGGCCCAAATTTTGTCGCTGAACTATCTTGCCGGCCCAAGGTTTTAGTTTCCTGTGATAAGGTTTTTCTGTGTAGCCCAAACTGGCCTCAGATTTGCAATTTTCCTGCTTTAGCCCTCAAGTGCTAGGTTTACAGGTATGTGTCACTATGCTCAGCTTTCTCCTTGGTTTCTATTGATATGGTCAGCTTTTTCGTGGTTTTTTTTGTTGTTGTTGTTTTTAGGAAGAAGGGAGGGTTGTGAAAGACATAGGGTCTTGGTAGCTCTGGCTGGCCTTGAACTTGAGGTAGTCTTGCCTCTGCCTCCCATGTGCCACCAATGCTCAGCTTCTAAACAAACTTGATACCAGAAAGTAATTCCTTAATTTTTTTTGTTTCTTAGACTACTTCATCAGCCTTGAAAGGTGCCATTCAGTTAGGCATCACTCATACCGTTGGAAGCCTAAGTACCAAACCAGAGCGGGATGTCCTCATGCAAGACTTCTATGTCGTAGAGAGTATCTTCTTTCCCAGGTACAGGGGTTAATATTTAGGAGAATGTTCTAGAAAATGACATTTCAAGTTAACCTCAGGGCAGTTTCAGCATTGCAGTCTGGTTAATGTAAGCATGTCAGTCTTTAGTCTAGTTGTAAACTGGGTGAATGGGACTGGAGAGTTTGGAGATCAGTTGCTACATATGCCCCTGGCCTGTGGAAGTGACTCACAAAAGAAAAGAAAAAGGAAGAAAAGCTGACTGCCTAGGAGGCAGTATGATTCTTGTCTCTTATCTCCCATTTTGTGCCTTTACCCTACTAAGTAGTTGACCCATACAGGTCCCTATGGATCTTTGTGCATGTTTTGGCCTCACTTTTAACACCTGCCCATGTTGGGCTCAGTGGATGACAGGGACTGAACAGTAAAGATTCTCCTGTGTAACTCCACAGTGAAGGGAGCAACCTGACACCTGCTCATCATTACAATGACTTTCGTTTCAAGACCTATGCACCCGTTGCCTTCCGGTACTTTCGAGAGTTATTTGGCATCCGACCTGATGATTACTTGGTAAGCTTCTAATCTCAGAACCTTGTGATTCTAGTGTCAGAAGAATATTCCAAAAGGAATTCTCCCTCTCCCACAGTCTTCCTCTGATATGTCTTTATAACAGAAAAACACAAATACTTATTTCTGTGATCAGTTGTGGTCTGCTGGAATTTTACTTTTTTCTCTTTTCTTCAGTACTCCCTTTGTAGTGAGCCACTGATTGAACTCTGCAACTCTGGAGCTAGCGGTTCCCTCTTCTATGTGTCCAGTGATGATGAGTTCATCATTAAGACAGTCCAGCATAAAGAAGCAGAATTTCTGCAGAAGTTGCTTCCAGGATACTATATGGTAAGGGGGTGAGGAATATCAGCACACTCCTGGATAAAACTAGGGAAATCGTCTTAAGAATGTTGTGCCTTTGTGTGCTTTTCTCTCATTTCTTGTCTTCTGTGGTTAAGAGTTTGTTTTCTGCCTTGTTTTAACTGTGATTTTACTTAGACTGTTTTATCCAGGGGTGAGACTATTTTATCCAGGGGTGAGATTTGGTGTATAGGTTGTCTGTCTGTCTGTCTGTCTGTCTATTAACCAGCAGGATCTCCTGTAATTTTGGCTGGCCTTGAATGTCCTGATCCTCCTGATTTATCACCCAAGTGCTGAGATTATAGGAATATGCCACCGATATTTAATCCACGGTAGGCATTCTGCCAAATGAGCTATCAACCCAGTCTTTTGGTTTTTGGTTAGTTGATTGGTTGGTTTCGAGACCAGGTTTTCCTATATAGCTCCAAGATAGGACGAAGGTCTTG
The DNA here is from genome assembly GCA_023101885.1 of Typhlomys cinereus. Lineage (NCBI taxonomy): Eukaryota > Metazoa > Chordata > Mammalia > Rodentia > Platacanthomyidae > Typhlomys > Typhlomys cinereus. The sequence continues at coordinate 1,349,147 of JALPQD010000346.1, read as the reverse complement.
CATCAGTCTTTAGAGTGCCTGGCTTAATTCTGTTTTCTCTCAGAACCCTCTGAGAGCGTGTACCTACCATGTTTGCTATCCTAGTTTCTCTCTTGGAAAATTTGTAGCTTAGCTTGATGAAATCTCTTCATTGAGATAAATGCATGAGGAATTTTTGAATAAATATGATGTAGATCAATTCTTTGTTCCTGTATCCTATGATGACAACTTTTGCCCTTGAGTTTCACTGAAAGTCAGCCAACTTACTCTGCTACTACTTTTTTCTATGCCCTTAGAACCTTAACCAAAATCCTCGAACTTTGCTACCCAAATTCTATGGACTATACTGCGTGCAAGCAGGTGGCAAGAACATACGAATTGTGGTGATGAATAATCTCTTACCACGGTCTGTAAAAATGCATATGAAGTACGACCTCAAGGGCTCAACCTACAAACGGCGGGCTTCTCAAAAAGAACGGGAGAAGCTTCTTCCCACCTTTAAAGACCTGGACTTCCTACAAGATCTCCCCGATGGTCTTTTTTTGGATGCTGACATGTACAATGCTCTGTGTAAGACCCTGCAGCGTGACTGTTTGGTAAGTTGCTGTATTTCTTTCTATTTCAGACACCCCAAATGTGTCACAAAAATATCTAGGTTGTTCTTAGGAGTTAAATCTGTGAAAGATGAGACTGTGGTCTTTAGCTCCCATGTTCTAAGTTGCATTTTACTTTATTTCATTTCATTTCATTTCATTTTTATTTTAGTGTGTGTGGTATATGCGTGTTAGGATGTTCTCACATGTGCATATAGAGGCCAGAGGTCAATGTCTAGTGTCTTCCTCATTGTCCTCCCCATGATTTTTTGAGACAAAATGTCTTAATGAACGTGTAGTTCACTGTTGTGATTAGGCTGGCTAGACAATGAACTCCAGGCTGGTGTGTGTGTGTGTGCGTGCGTGTGTGTGTGTGTGTGTGTGTCTCCCTTTCCTTTCGTCTTGTGTGTGTCCGTCCGTCCATCCTGTCCCTCAAACTCTGGACAATGAACTCCAGGCTGGTGTGTGTGTGTGTGTGTGTGTGTGTCTCTCTCTCTTCCTTCCGTCGTGTGTGTGTCCGTCCGTCCATCCTGCCCCTCAAACGCTGGAGTTTCATAAACCAGTTGGATTCCACTTCCTTGTCTAGCTGTCCTGTACTTCATAAGCAAACTTCTTATTTTTACCACATAGTACATCACTTGTCACATTTGGGTCTTGCCTGCCAAATCTAAATGTTTGTCTTGGAAATTGAATGCTACTGAAAAACAACAAAGCTGTTTACTGGCTTGTCTACAGATTGGTGATGCTCAGGTCCATCTGGACCATCAGCTTCATTCCATTTCTTGTTTGCAACATGGATTCCTGATGTTTAGCACTCTCTTCAAACCATTATTTTTCCCCTTTTCTTCCTCCCCCCTCCCTTCCTTCATCCCTCGTTCCTCTTCTCTATTTTCTCTTCTCTCTCTTTATTCAGAATTCATTATGTACCCCAACTGACTACCAGCCTGCCATAGAGTTTCCTTTGCCTTCCTTGCTGTTAGGATTGCAGGTGTCTCAGACCATTTCCCCAGCTTTGTTTCTCAGATCTTGCTTCATCCTTTATGCTAGTCTATCCTCCCTCCTTGCTCACACTGCTGCTGCATCCTCAGTAATGAGCCTATTTTACTTTCTCTTTTAGCTTCAAGAACAAGATACCTACACAGCCAAATGGACTAAGAATTTTAAATTACTCAGTTAATTAAAGGTTCCCCGACCCTTTTTTCTGCCTGTCAATCAAGTGTAGTTAGTTGAACTGCACCGCCAGAGTGAGCTATAGGAGTTGATGGGAATAGACCCTTTTTCATCCTGTTTTAGGGTGCAGAATAGGTTAGAAGTCAGGTGTTGTCTAGGTTTCTTAATGATACACCTGACCTGTCACTGTAATAATTAGATACAGGTGTCAACTGAACAGTGGAAGGCTTGATCTGGGCATAGTTGTGAAGAATCAGTAGTTGAGTCCTGAGTAAGCCTATAGGAATTTGTGTAATTGAGAGGAGACTCAGGCATAGTGGATGGATTATCCTCTGGAGAAGTGGATAAGGTGATGGAGGAGGTGATTCATGAGTTGACATTCTTTGGTACTTGCCAGTCTGACAGGTAAGAATTGTTTCTCAGCAATGGGGATGGTGCAGCCAGTTTCCTTGGCCCCTAATGTTGGAATTAGCTTTCCTGCCAAGCTGGACAAGGAACTGTAACCGAGAATTGTAAGAAAGAATAAAACCTTTTGTTTTACTAAGTTGTTTGGCTGTGTAGTCATATCAGCAACATGTAGTCTTTCCCTTTCCAGTGTCTATTTGACCACACCTCCCCTTTGCATTTTCTACTCAGCAATGCAATATCGTATCTCTCTGTGTTTGACATGTCCTGCATGCTCCAGGACTTGGTAATGCTCTTTTCTTTATTTACTTTTGGTGTTATCTTTAGCTTGTCATTCATAAGTCTATTTGCCTGTTATTGCTTGACCTTTTCTGTGTTCTTTTATAAACATTTGCATTGTTTCATGAGGGTAGACTGTATTGCACTGTCTTTTGTATATCTTTTTTATAATTTATGTTTGTATTTGTGTGTGTGTGCGTGTGTGCGCGTGCTTCTGGAGGCCCAAGGGTAATTTTGGAAATAATCCTAGATTGCTTCTATCTTCTTTTTGCTTTGCTGTAAGATATCTCAGGCTCTGCCTTCCAGAGCTGGAAATGACAGCCACCACTATTTCCTTCTTGAATTTTTATGTGGGATCTAGGATCTGAACTCAGATCCTTCTGCTTACAAGGTAGTCTTAACCCCCCTGAGCCATTTCCAGCATCAATTATATGTCAAACTTAAATTCATAATAACAGGTTCCCTCAAATCTGCTCTGGCCCTGATCTTCACACACACACACACACACACACACACACACACACACACACACACACACAGAGAGAGAGAGAGAGAAGACAAGGTTCTCAAATAGACTATCTTTGAACTCCTTGTGTTGCTGCTGTGGACAGCCTTGAATTCAGCTTTTTTGTTACATCTCCCAAGTGCTGGAATTACAGATGTGCATCATCAAATCTGGTTTATGTAATACTGGGAATAAAACCCAGTTTTGGGCAAACAGTCCACCAACTAAGCTACATCCCCAGTTTGCTCATTGTGGATTGTTTAGTGTACAAATGCATATCCCTTGTTTCCTGAAAAATAGTGTTCATAAAGTAAACCGGTAAGAAAAGTGAACTTTCTAGACCTGGGGGGTCTGTTATCCTAGTTACTCAAGGGCTGAGGCTGGAGGATCATAAATTCAAGACTCCCTTTGACAACAACTTCCTGTTGAAAAATTTAAAGTGAGGGGATGCAAAGGTGTTTGCCTAGCATATGAGAGATTCTGGATTCAATACTCAGTACTAGAAAAAAAAAAGTTGAGTTACTTAAATGAAAGAGAGGTAAAGTGTGAAAAAGACTGACCAGAGTAATGTATTCTCTAGAGTAGGAAAAGCAAAGAAACCTGGAACAGGTTCACCATCAAGTATATCATGAAGATGGTAAGAAAATGGAAAATAAAATTCTGAACCTCCCCATTAGGTGCTTCAGAGCTTTAAGATAATGGACTACAGCCTCTTGATGTCAATCCACAACATGGATCATGCTCAGCGAGAGCCTTTTAACAATGAAACACAGTACTCAGCTGACACTCGAAGACCAGCCCCTCAAAAGGCACTCTATTCTACAGCCATGGAATCCATCCAGGGCGAGGCTCGACGGGGCGGCACCATGGAGACTGAAGATCAGTGAGTAGGCCTGGGAAACTCGGGAGCCAAGCATTTTCTCACAGCCCTTCTTGAAAGCACCTAGCTTCTAGAAAGGAGTAAGTTTGCTTTAGCAGTTAGGCCAGTACTTGTAGACTGAACTCTCTTCAAAATTGCAGTTTATAATATATAAAAAGAGTCATCTAAGATGAAAGACTTAAAATGTTGTATTTAGAATTTTATTTAGAACTGTATAAAAATTTATTATAGGATTTCTTGTGGAAGACATTTTTCTTAACCATTTTGAATTAGCCTAACATGGTTCCCGAAATACAAAAGGCTTTCAGACTATTTCATTTTTTAGTTATCCTATAGCATAACTCATTTTTTTAGGTATCCTGTAACATAACCCTTGGGAGAAATCTTAATTGAGACAAATCAAGATATGAAAGTGCCCAGAAAATTGGTTCAGTTGGGGCAAATTTTCCAAATTGCTTGAATAATAGTGATTTTAGAGTTATGATGGAACTAGGGTGGAGAGGTAACAAGGAGATTGGGAAGCGATTATATCTAGAACATGATTTAGAGGAATTCTAGAAGTAAGAGAACAGTTTTTATCAACTCTTACTTCGTGTCCTGATTTGACACAATTCCAGGAGAAGCCTCTACCTACCAACCAACAAATTTTTCTAACTCTTTGTTTTTTGTCTTCTCCAGTATGGGTGGCATCCCTGCCCGGAATAATAAAGGTGAAAGGCTCCTGCTTTATATTGGGATCATTGATATTCTGCAGTCCTACAGGTGAGGAGCAGGTGGATCATAAATTTGAAAATAGGATAAATTTAGTTAGTCACTCCTGTCTCTTCTTGGATATGTTCCTTGTGAAGTCCTGTGTGAAGCAAGAGCAGTGAGTCACAGTCGTCTGCTTGCCTCATCAGTTTTTAGGTGGTTTATTTACCACCTCCTCAACATGATGTATGTCTTCTGTGGAAAGCTGAGTCAGTCCTCGGAAGCACTGGATAGAGCACTTCATTTGCCTGACTCTTTGTGAGCAACTTGTTAGCTGAGTAATGCTCTACATTGGGATATGGCTGGAGTGGAAAAATAAGAGGTTCTGTGTTTAGTAAGAAGTGTTAATCCGTAGAACTAAGGGGCAGTGAACTAAGGGAGGAGCTGAAAATGTTAGATCCCATTTTTGTTTCCAGAACATTCCAAACACTAAAGAAGACTGTGTAGTAGTTTACTGATTATTGTCCAATTTTAATTTACTTTCTCAGGCCTGTCTTTTTGTTCTTCCAGCTTGCTTTCTTTTCTTTCTTTGTTCTTTTTGGGAGGGTAGCCCACTGTAGCCCAGGCTGACTTGGAACTCACAGTAATCCTCCTACTTCTACCTCCCAAGTGCTACTACATTCAACTCAACTTTTCTTTACAATTATTACTAGTTTGTGTGGGTGTGTGTGTGTGTGTGAGAGAGAGAGAGAGAGAGAGAGAGCCAGAGCCAGACAGGGGGTACTGTGTGTCCCTGTGGAGGATCAAGGGTGACTTTGGCAATCATCCTGGATTGCTTCTATCTCCTTTTTGCTGCACTCTGGGATTTCCCAAGCTCTGCCCACCAGGGCCAGAAGTGCAGGTCATTTTCTCCTGGCACTTTTTTTTTTTTTTTTTTTTAAAGTAATGGCCTTTTATTATTATTATTATTATTTATTCAACTGTGTGCATATGCGTGTGTATGTGCGCGCACGCGTGTGTCTCTGTGTGTGTGTGTGTGTGTGTGTGTGTGTGTGTGTGTGTGTGTGTAACCACGGACGAATTCGCTCGGGATTCACAGGCTCCGCCCTACCAGGACCAGAAGCGCAGGCCGCCCCCGCTTCCGCCCAGCATCTATACGTGGGATCTGGGATCCGAACTCAGGACTTTCCGCCTGCAAGGCGGAGGCTTAACCCCTGAGCCACCTCTCCAGCCCTCTCCTGACACTTTTTACGTGGGACCAGGGATCCGAACTCAGGACCTTCTACTTGAGAGGCAGTCTTAACCCCTGAGCCACCTTTCCAGCCCAACAATTGTTATTGTTAGTTTTGCTTTGCTTTGCTTTGCTGCCAGGTGAACTCAGGACCTCATTTGTGTTAGGCAAGTGTTCTATCACTGAGCTACATCCCTACCCATTTTCCCTGATAGATGGGCTAAGGACATATAAGCTGTCCTTTTCCCATAGAAACATAATTAGCTTACTTAGAAGCTGTATTGGTCTCTGTGTTGAACAAGTACTACTATGCCTCTTCTTTTGGAAAGCCAGTTTGCCACAGTAGATTGATTGCTCAGAGTTTGTCTATTCAAGGTTTTCTGTTAACATTGCCTCTTTAAACCTCCTAAAATAGGACTGTTGAGATAGTTCAATGGGTAAAGATACTTGCCACCCAAGCCTGACAACCTGCAATCCCCAAATCTGTGTAAAGGTGGAAGGAGAGAATAGCTCCACAACGTTATGCTCTGACCTCCATGTGTGTGTTGTGATTTACATGTGCATTGGTGCGGGTGGTCATTCTGAAGCAATATGTGATACAAAGTTTTCTTGACAGGTTTGTTAAGAAGTTGGAACATTCCTGGAAAGCACTGGTACATGATGGGGTGAGTATAACATTCATCTAAAGGCCTGCTCCCTTCTTCAAGCTTTTCTTCTGATTTGTCCTCTCAGTTTCTTCCATGGCCCTTGAATGAAGATCTTCTTTATGGATCTCCCTCTTTTAACTATGTAGATGTCTCTTCTGTTCTGCAGGACACAGTGTCAGTGCATCGTCCAGGCTTCTATGCTGAACGGTTCCAGCGCTTCATGTGCAACACAGTGTTCAAAAAGATCCCCTGTAAGTGGCTTCTACCAGATGACCCCTCAGTGACTCCCTAACCCCAAGAGATGTGGGCCAGGATATCTCTGTCAGGGAACTGCAAAGGCCAGAGGCCTCTCCTGTTCTTCCTACATCCTGTGAGCGCTGCTTCTCATCCTTATGTCAGTCACTGTCTGTCCCAGTTGTTTCCGAGTTGCTGCTTTCCCCCGGCTCTCCTTACATGTATTACTGAGGTGAGGGCCATTTCTGGGGAATTGGTGGGACTGGAAAAACAAAATGTAGCTAGGGCTATAGAATCCATGTTCAAGCCTCATCTAGACAGAACATGTAAAGAATGGGCAAAGATGTTATCTGTGTTTTTGTTTTCCATCCATGTTCACGGCATTCCCAGATTAGCTCAGATAGTTTAAGCATTGCTCATTACTACTAGACAGTTTGCTTTTTTTTTTTTTTTTTTTTCTTTAAGTCTTTTTCCTCAACCCTCTTGATGTGGAAGTGCCGGTATCCTTTATTTAATCCAACTCTTCCTTCTCTCTTGCCATTATAGGCATCAGTAGTCCCCCGAGTGAGGCAAAGAAGAATTAACATTCCAGGCAGTCATTCCTAAGGGGCATAGAAAAAAGTTGTAAAAGACGCATCAATAAATTGTAAATTGTCATAGTGTAATGTTAAGAAGGAATAGAGTAGAAGTGTCATCTTCATTAGATTTTACTGAGCAATACTTGTAATGAGCAAGAGAATTACAGAATAGAGACCATTTCATCAGTGGAAGGAAGCAAAGTCATCAGGGTTGCATGTTGGGAATAGGGGAGGGTGTGCATGTGTCACTTTTCATCTTTTCTTTTTCTTTCCAAAGTGAGGTGAATTGAGACCCCCTTCTCTGACTAGTACTTTGTAGTTTCCATCTTTTCTTATATTCATTCTTCCTCCTTTGCTTTGAAACATCTTTGGGTACATTTTGGGGGCATAGCAGTTTGTATCTATGTCTTGGTGATGGTTTCTGAAGTGGGTGCTAAGTAGGCTCTCTCTTTCCCTTTTGAAGTGAAGCCCTCTCCTTCCAAAAAGTTTCGGTCTGGTTCATCTTTCTCTCGGCGATCAGGCCCCAGCAGCAACTCCTGCGTTACTTACCAGCCATCGGTCTCTGGGGAACACAAAGCACAAGTGACAACAAAAGCAGAAGTGGAGCCAGGTCAGCACCAGGGCTGGGGTTCCCCATGTGATTGGACACTGCCCATCCTTCCCTCCCTTCATAGCCCTTAGATTTTTCTAGCCAGAATCTACTGCTTATTTCTGTGAAGGAAAAGCCAAGTTGCTAACTTGTTTTTGTTTGAGACAGAGTCTCACTTATAGTCCAGTCTGTCCTGGAATTCACTGTGTAGTTTGTGCTGACCTCAGCCTCTCAAGTACTAGGATTACAGGCATCTGCCACCATGTCCAACCAAATCACTACATATTTTTTTTTCCATACCGTCCCGACCATCTTAACTGCTTTTCTTTTTTTCCAGATGTTCACCTTGGCCGTCCTGATGTTTTACCTCATACTCCACCTTTGGAAGAAATCAGTGATAGCTCACCTGTTCCTGGCCCTAGCTTCTCATCTGCAATTGGAGAGTGTTTGCAAATACTAAATATAAGGTTGGTTTCTTGTCCTTTTTCTTCATATAATCTCTCTCTTCAGGTCTTTGGGAATTTGTGTAGTGTGTCTCTCCCCACTACCCTTTTGTCTGCTTGGCTGGTAAGAGAGGCTCTTTTCTCCCAGCCATTATTTTCATCCTGGAGGTGCCCCTCTCCCTCCCAAGCCTATCAGTTTCAAGAACCTCCTGGGCCCCATGAGTTGTTTACTGGCTAAAACTGGGGCAAAGTTCAAGATGGCTGCCCAGAGGAAAAAGTGCCATTCAACAAGAGGAAGGTGCCTGAGGTTGACGTCTAATAACTTCGTATACACACAAGCATATATGCCCACCTACATACACACCCCTTAAATAAAATTTAAGGAAAAAGCTGTTTATCAGGAGTCCGTATTCAGCATTGGTACATTTCTTGATTCAAGATTTCACATAAAATGATAATAAAGCTTTGGCCAAACTAGATCATGTTTGAGTGCTCAAATGGGAGAATTTCCTTCTAAGTTCATGTATGTGGTTATTGGCATAATTTGGTTCCTTGTAAGTTGCTGAAATGAAGACTTCAGTTTCTCATTGGCAAAGGGCTAAAAACCTTCCCCAGTTCTTTACTGCCTAACTACTAACATTGTATTGTATGTGTCTAGCAGAAACTACAGTATTCTTGTAACCTCATCTCAGAATTGATCAGTTTCTGTCACCTGTGCTGAATTCTCATTAATGAAGCCCATTCTCAGGAAGGAATTACACAAGGACATGAAGTCTAGGGGCTGCTTAAGAAACCATGGCGCCATCTGTGTGATCACAGCCCCACAGGCTGAGGCATGATGATTGCCATGAGTTTGAGACCAGCCAGTGCCACATAGAGAGTATCAAGCTAGCTTGGGCTAAAAATAAAATCAAGGAAGAAAAAAGAAGCCACCTATGTGGTCTCAAATAATGCTATCTTGTAATGCCACCTTGTACCATTGGAACAAACAAGGCCCAAGTTTGCAGTGAGCTCCCCAGGTACAGTTTTATTAAGTCTAGCTTTTCAAGTACTTTCAGTCTGCTGGTCAGTGATGCTAAAAAGACAAGTCAACTTCTTTCCATATATCCATCCTACAGCAGTGGGATAATATTAGACCACTGTGCTGTACAGTGTACACAAAGGTGAGAATTCAGGGACTGGGAGAGTATCAATGGTAGAACATTTACCTAACGTGGATGAGGCCCTGGGTTCAGTCCCCATAATTGTGTAAATCAAAGAAACACCAGAATTTCCTGAATCTTGGAATAGGCTAATCAGTCAGAGACTGTTTGTGCTCTTCATCTTTTGTGCAGTTATGGGGATTGAAACCATTTTTTTTTTTTTATTTTGCGTGTCCGTGTATGTTTGAGGCAAGTACCAGTATATAGTTCGAGGTAGCCTAAAACTCTTCAGATCAAGCTGGCCTCAAATGTGCACCTGCCTGCTTGTATTAAGGTTTAGAGCACCATGCTTGTTTTCGTTTATTTGTTTTTCCTAATGCTGGAGGTTAAACCCAAGACCTTGGAACTGCTAGGCAAGTATATATTCAACTCTTGTTGTTGCCGTTTTTTGAGGCAAGACTGGCCTCATACTCAGGACTTTGCACATGCTAGCTAGCCAAACATTGCTACCACCAGGCTACACCATTGGCCTTCTATATTGTAGATTTTTGTTATAACAGCACTACATACGAGAATTTGTATTGCATGTTATTGGTTAACAAACTCCAAAAGTTAGCACTTGAAAAGTAGCAAGCATTTATTGTCTGATTTCTGTGGCTCTGAAGTCTAGTATGGTTTAGTTGACTGTCTTGGCTCTGGATCTCTCTAGAGGTTACAGTGATGCTGTTGGGTAGGGCAGTGTTGTTATCTGAAAGTTTACCTTAGAGTGTTAGGTTAGTGATAGAACTCTTAACTTGCACTCCAGAGGCCTGTGCTTATTCTCAGCACCATAAAACAATTTGAGGCAGACATGGTAGCACATGTAGTCCCAGCACTTAGGAGGCAGAGGCAGGAACATCACCAGAAGTTAGAGGTGTACATAGCAAGTTAGCTTTTGGCCAGTGAAGAAAACGTGTATTTAAAAGGAAATTATAATCTTTTTGTAACTTAACCTCAAATTGACATTTGGGGACTGAAGAGATGGCTCAGTGGTTAAAGCCCTTGCCTACAAAGAGAATTGGGATTCCCAGATTCCACATAAATATGCTGGCAGATGTGAGGCTAGCCTGTAATTTAACCCTGGAAGGCAGAGCAAACTGGCTAGCTAGACTAGCCCCAATAGCGTGCCTCTGGGTTTTAGAACCCTAGGCTCACAACAGTAAGGCGGAAGAGCAATCAAGGATGATTTCTAGTAACACACTTGAGCCTCCACAAGCATGCATCCTCACGTACACTTGTGTACTTACATGTACACACACATGCATGCACTCCATATACACATATATCTGAATGCTCTCACACACCCCAAAGGAATTGCCATTCTTTCATTGTGTATTAGAAGACAATAATTAAAAGTAGTCTACACTGGAGAGTCACAGAGGACCACGAAATCAAGAGTTGGTCAGAAGATACTTTTTTTTTATTTAATTTTTGCGCACAAGCATGTGTGCATGGCGTGTGCATGTGCATGTGCATGTGCATGTGTGTGTGTGTATATCAGAGGACCAAGTGTGACTTCAGGAATTATCCTGGATTGCTTCTACCTCCTTTTTGCTTCACTCTGGGATTTCACAGGTTCTGCCTTCTAGGGCTGGGAGTACATTTCTGCCTGGCATTTTTATGTAAGATCCGATATCTGAACTCAGGTCCTTCTGCTTGTGAAACTTTTAACCCTTGTACATCTCTCCAGCCCCCAGAAGCTACTCTTCTTCACACATGGGTTGACAAACAAAGAATAGAGTACTAGGAAATTCTCTATAGTACTAAAGAATTTCTTTATTGAGGCCTGGTGGCACACACCTTGTAATCCCAACCCTTGGAAGATGGAAGCAGAAGGACGAGGTAAGGTCATCCATCCTCAGCCACACAGAGCACTTCCTCTGAGCTACATGAAACCCCATTTCAAAAAAAAAAAATTTTTTTTTTTTTTAAATATGCTTCTAAATGTAGTAGCTTCTTTTTAGTTCATGTGTTTTACAATGCTGAGGATGGTATTTAGGGCTTTGTATGTGCTAGACACTAAACACCGTATCACTGAACTATACCCCCAACTTTCTTTGCTTTGTGTTTTGAGGGAGTCTCATAAGGTTGCTGTTGATTCCCAAACTGGGATTACAGGAATGCACCACTGGGTCTGGTGTAAACTTAGTAGATTCTTAGCTCATGCTTTCTGATCCTAAATTGATGCAGAAGTGAAATATGAGGCACAGTGTAAAGTTTGACCTTAGAGGACCTGATAGAAGACCTGATAGATATCAAACTCAGAGCTTCAAACACTCTACTGAATTACATGCCCAGCCCTCTTTTTTAAGCTTTTAATTCTTTTTGCCTCTTGTCTTTTTTTGCTTCTGTTAGTTCAACCTTGGAAAAGCTTGAAATTGCAGAGTCAGAGTTCACCCATGTGAGTATCTGGGATAAAAGTAGATCACTGACAGAATGAAACAAGTTAGTTGGGTCCTAGCTGAGGATGGTGGCAGGTGATGGCTGCTGGGGAGGAGTCGTTCTTCTTCAGGGGTGGCTGCTGGTGAAATGCCCATGCTCCAGTGGCTGGCCCACACCCTTTTGCACACAGGTTTTATTAATGGGACTCATTGGATTATGTTTAAAAAAAAAATGAAGGCAAAAGATTGTTTGGTCTCAAGAGAAGTGGGAAGGAGAGTTTGGGAGTGATTGTTAAAGATGGATTGTATACATGTATGAAACTGCCAAAGAATACCTTTACAAAAATTTAAGTTAATTAGAAAGCTATAGAGCCCATATGCCCTTGACTCTTACTTTTTAAAGTTCTTTCGTTTTTATGGCTTCTTACCTGGAAGTTGAGTTGAACCTTGAAAATGTCTTAACTTTGTCAGCTAGGATGAAATAAACTCAAACTCCATTCTTGCCTTTTTCTCTCATATTCTGCTTGCTTAACTTTCTGTTCTTTCCCTTCCTAGTGAGCAACAAACCTCAGAAGACCTGACACAAGATTCTACGTCTTTTTGATCCCAAGATGTCAGCCCTTGCCCCAGGAATGCTGTGTTCTTCTTGGTCATCAGGAGGGAGAGCAGCTCGGAAGCCTGCAGAGCTCCGTCAGCAGCGTCTCCCCTTCCTCCGGGCATCAGTGCCTTTCACACTTGAGGACAGCAGTGTCCCCACCACTCCAGAACTGGGTGACATGAGTTCTCCACTGGCCAAGTGTGGCTTCCATGAATTTTTCAAACCCCATTCTTGGTGCTGGCAGGGGCTAAACTTGGTGGTTTCTTCTCTTGCGTTTACTCTCCACCAGGAGCTGGGCTCTTCATTTCCTCAGGACAGACTAACTGGCACGTTATTTCTACCTTAGCTCTTTCTCCTGAAGAAGACCCTATCCTTTTCCTAAAGGTTTTGGGAACTAGGGGTGTTTAACCCCTCCTAGCCTTGTTTTTTTCCTTAGAAAAGGAAAAGAACAAACAGCACACAGCACAGTTTCAAGCCAGTCTCAGATAAAAGTTCCGAAGTGTCAAGAGCCCTGGCGTGTGCCGCAGGAGCGCTGTGGAAGAGCCCTGGCGTGCGCCTCTGCCAGCAGCAGCTCCTCTGTAACTCCACCTCTTAAGGTTGAAGGACTGGAAAGAGGGACATGGGGTCATCTTCGCTCCTTTTGTTAAAACAGAGGGGCTGCCGTGGGGCTAGATCACAGCCCTTCTTAAGAAGTACCGTACTCACTGCCAGGCCATAATAATTATTACTATTTTGTAATTTGAAATGTATTCTACTTGTTTTTCTAAATATAAAGACTTATAAAATGACTAGAGCATTCTCCAAAGGAGATCGCTTGGTTCTTCCCATATTTCCAAGTGTTCTGCTCTCTGTGAGCCAAAGTAGAGGAAGACGTGTGTCTGTCTAACAGGCAGTCCGTATCTGAGGATAGAGAATATTTTCTTAAACCCATGGGAAAGCAGCAGACTTCCCCCAGGAAGGCGTTGCTGTGCCGCCTGGCCTGTGCTTTCTACGTGTAGGAAATTGGAAATGGGCCGGGGCCACGAGCCTTTTTCTTCCTGTCCCAGAGTCGTGGTTGTCTGTCTGCTCTTTCTGCTCTGCTCAGGAGGGGTCGGGCGTGTTTCAGGAGGCTGTTGAATCTCACATTATCACTTTCCATCCCACCCCACCTTGACAGCAGGTTAGCCCATACCCCTAGTAACTGTCTATATTAGACACCCCTAGCAGTTTCTGGCTGCCTGTCTTTGCTGCCATGTTCTTTTTTTACAAGAAGGAAAGAAACAATTCTTGCTATTTTTTTTTTCATAATTTACTATTTATGATGTATTTAAGTGTTCTATGCAGGACAGAGTTCTGTAAGGGTGGGAGGGAATGTTGAGGGAGGGTTGGGTATTGAGGGAAAGAAATGAGGGTGCAGCCTTTTTATGAAGTGTTACATTTGCCTCTACTTTGTATTGTTCAAAAATAACAGATGCAGCGTAAAAGGAATAAACATCTGGTTTTAATGCATTCTTTTTTTTGTTTGTTTAAAACAGAGCAAACATACTTAGTGAAGGAAAGCAAAAAAAAAAAAAAAATCTAAGAATGAGAGGGTTCCAAGGAAGGAGTAGAATAACATTCCATGTGAACTTTGGGAGACAATATAACCAGGAAAACTTTTGAGTTTTCTTCCCTTAAACACAGACACCAGTATTTACAGATTTATCACTAAAGTAAGGTTTTTTTTTTTCCTTTCTTAAATGTCTTAACTAAATATCCTCACTATCCTGATGACTTCTTGTTCTTTTTGTGTGTGTTTTTGCATGTGGGTGTAGGTTTGTGTACAAGAGTGCACACACCTTATTTTGCTCTGAGATTACCCTGGGCTCTACCTTCTAGGGCCAGGTTTACAGGCTGCCACCATATCCACCCAACATTTTTACATGAGATCTGGGGATCCAAACTCAGGTCCTTTTGCTTGAGAGGCAAAGGCTTTAACTACTGAGCCCTCTCCACAGCCCACTTGTTATTAATTTCTTGGTGCACATGATGTCTTTTTCTTTCTTTGGATAGTCTTTATTTTTTAATGTTTTTATTAGCATGTATTAATTATGCATAATTGTTTCATTATGACATTTTTATCCATGTAAATAATAAATTTCAATCCTTACCACTCCCCCCTCCATCTCCCACTCTTCAAAACTATTCTGCTCCTTTGTGCTTTTCTTGGGGTTTCCCGGGCACCCCCTTCCAGAGTTGGAAGTGCAGGCCACCATCATTCCACCTGGTGTTTTCACATGGGATCTGGTATCAGAACTCAGGTCCTTCTGCTTGCAAGGTGGAGTCTTAACCCTGAGCCATCTCCCCAACCTTCTTGGGTCTTTTGCATATCCCATCTGCACCAGCTTTCTCTTCCTCCACCACTGAGCAATCTCTATCATAGTTAAGCACAGGTGTCAACTTGACTGTTGAGGGTTTGAGCTCTGGGCACAGTTGTAGAGAGTTGATGGTTAAATCCAGAGCAAACCTGAAGGAAATTGTCTAGCTGATGGGGAAGACCCAGCCTATAGTGGGTGGGATTAGGCCCTGGATAAATCACAGAGAGCTGGTTGAGAGAGTTGGCATTCTTCTGTATACTTGGCCAGACATGCTGGTCTGGCAAGTAAGGATCGTCCCTCTCTCAGCCATTAGTAGAGATGGTGTGGCCAGTTCCCTTGGCCCTGGTGTTGTTGCATGCTCTCCCGTCAAGTTGGACTGAGAACTGTAACCAGACTGTCGAAAGGAAATAAAACCCTTGTTCCCTTAAGCCATTTGATGGTCATTTATCATGTTGCTATGAACAATAGTTGTATCATTCCATCCGTCAGCCTCTTTAACACCAGCCAAGAGCCTGCTCGCCAGATACCTTGCCATCTTAACTGAAGTTCACCAGGAAAATCCGATTACGCAGTGTTACACAGGTCTCAAGTAGACTTTATAACTCATGATCAGAAAATCCAAAGCTCAAACATCAATTTGAGGAGGAAGAGAGAGAACAGTAGACAAAAAGCAAACCAGACGTCAATCCTGATCTGACCCTAATATGTCACTTGGAAAGTTAGACTTTTCATCTATTCAGTAGAGTTGCGTTCAGTTGGGTTCCACTGGAAGGTAGACAAAGGAATGAAGAACTTATTCTAAGGAAATGGGGAAGCTTTAGAGAGAAACCTGTGTGTATATGTGCACCCAATGCATGTATATACCTTGGGTGACGGTCCTCAAGATATCTGTCTACCTTGTTCTTTGAGACAGGGTTTCATTGGCCTAAAAGCTTGTCTGAGTAGGCTAGACTGGTCGGCAAACTCCAGGATAGTTCTGCTCTGGTCTCGGTCTCTCCCTGTGTTGAGATTGCACGTATGCATCACTGACTTTTCACATGGATCCAAGGGACTGAACTCAGGTTCTCTTGCTTGTGTGGCAGGCATTGTGTGGGCTGAGCTGTCCTCCCTGACTTAGAAGAAAGTCAACTGAACATTGTTCTTCATACCATTGTCCTCTGGCCTGATGACATGATTTTTTATGAATATGTAAGCAGCTCATAAGCAACCCTGTAGTAGGTAGAGATAATTGGCCTTCTAAGAGTTTATCATAGTTGAAGAGAGATCTCAGGGGTTAAGTCTCTGTCTCGAAAGCAGAAGGACCTGTGTTTGGATCCTAGATGTCACATAAGAAAAGAAAGTTTATAGTGTGCAAGAGTAGAACACATGCACAAAAACATTAGATGTGCTACAGATAAGGACTTGATAAGGTTCTCTGAGTGGTATTTAAAAAATGGAAATTAGAGGGATTAGAGATGGAGGTGAGTTAGCAGAGTGCTTGCCTGGCATTTGTAAAGCTTTGGGTTCAATTCAAAGCCCTGCCTGAAGTTCAGCACCTGTAATCCCAGCACTCAGGAGGTGGAGGCAGGTCTTCCTCATTGGCTAGCTGAAGAGCGGTCTGGAATACAGGAAATACCTCATACAAAGGTGTGGAGGGTATCAGTTTATTGTGACTTGGGGGCTGGGGGTGGTGGTGGCTTAGCTGTTAAAGCAGTGCTGCTCAAACAAATATGAGTTCAGATCTTCAGACCCATGTAAAAGTGCAGGCTTGGCAATTCAACTGTAATTGCAGCTCCCAAAGGTGGAGCCTGAGAATCCCCAGAACAAGGCTAGCTCTGGTTTAATTAGAAACCCTGTCTCAAAAAGAAAAGTTGGAAGAGTGATCACACCTGATTCCCTATGTAAAACTTGGGTATCCCCGTACATATATGCACTCACATGCAAAATATGCATACACACACATACACCTGAAAATCATGGTGGCTAGTCTCACTTCAGCACAACACAAGAGAGAGCACTGAGAATGGTCCGAACAAGGAAGCCTTCAGAACACTGAAAGGTAACTAATAGGCAACATAGGAAACATTGCTTAGAATGAAGAATTGTCACTTTGATCTTTAAAAGTATTTTAAGAGAGATCACATTGAATGAGATTGTGGTCAGAGGACTATTTTCAGAAGTCAGAAATTTAACTCAGTTGCTGGGTGTTTTGCATGCAGACACACCTTTACCCTGAGCTGTCCCCCTTTTTTGAAACAGAGTCCCAGCCTAAGCTAGTCTATAATCAATTAGGAGGAAGTGACACTGACCTTCAACTCCTTATCCTGCCACCATCTTCCTGGCCTGGGGCTGCATTTACCCTGTCCAGATTATCAATTTTTATTTCGATTTTAACTGTTTCATCCTTCCTTTATGTTGGATAAATGGAAACATTTCTCCTGGTTAAGAATTGGACCCGAGGGGCTGGAGAGGTGGCTCAGGGGTTAAGCCTCTGCCTTGCAGGCGGAAGGTCCCGAGTTCTGATCCTAGCCCTACGTATAGACGCTGGGCAGAAGCGGAGGCGGCCTGCTTTTCTGGTCCTGGTAGGGCGGAGCCTGTGAATCCTGGGGCAGAGTAAACAGGAGGGTGGAGGCGCCCATGGTGGTTCCCGAATTCGTCCGTGGTTCTACACACACACACACACACATATACGTACGTGCGCACACACACACAATTGAATAAATAAAAAAATTAAAAAAAAAGAATTGGACCGAATGAGTTTAGGCATAAATACTCGTTCTGCTACCTTACCCTTATTCTTCACTTCAACGCCTGAAGCTTGTGAGGTTTGTAATCTCTTCTGGTCAGAGGGTCCCTCTAGTGGTGAGTGGCAGCTAGTGTTATAGCTGTATACTATCTTTAAATACAGAATATAAGTAACCGTGTCTGTGTTTTCGAGACGGTCTGACTGCAGCTCAGGATGTCTTTGAACTTACAGCAGTTCTCTTGCCTCAGTCTCCCAAGTACTCCTAGGATTACAGAACTTCATAATTGATTTTTTTTAACCTTCCTACTCTATTGTCAAAACAGCAAAGAATTTTATTCAGAAGCAAAATGAAGGGAACAGTGGTTCTAGGACATGCAGCTCCAGACCTGGTTTTGTTTTTGTGAGAGGGTCTCATGTGGCTCAGAGTGAGATAGTCTAAACTAATGTGAAATGTAAAGACTACCACAGCGAGATCTCATAGTAATGGGAATTTACTGGTCACGTTGAAAATCCTCCCTCACCATCCCCTCAAGCTGTAAAAGCCTCAGAAAAAAATAAAAGACTCCCTGGATCATTTCATGGTCACCCCTTAAGATAAAGAGTTTGTAAAATAATTGCTGCCCTTCACTGTCTGCTGATAATGGCTAAATGCGCCTGCGATGTTGCTTGCCTCCTGCTTATCTGCTTCAACTCCCTCCGGCTGCACCACCATGACCTTGCTTGCTATGTGACAACATGCCAGGCTGTACACCTCAATGTAACTTGTGTCTTTAAAAGCCCCTTCTCCAAGTCTTTGGGGTCTCATACCAATAACCTGACTTAACTGGTGTGAGGACCTGGTCAGCTTCAATAAAGCCTCTCCGTTTAATAAATCTCATCTGGTGTCAGAGTGGTGAATTCCTGAGTGGCCCCAAGACCCATTACAAAGTAGCCTGGAATCCGCAATGTGGCTGAGGCTCTTGCTCTTCCTGCCTGCTCCCCCCAGGTCTGCAGGACCCACCACGCCAGCTACTCTATGACCACTGGAATTTTTTTTTTCTTTTGCAAGTTTTTGCTCCCACAACCCAAAGCATCTCTTGTTGAGTTTACTGACATTCTCCATGTTGCTCAATAATACATTGTCTCAGTTCACAGGACTCTGATATTTGACCTCTATTCCTTCTCCAGACCTTTTAGAATACGCCTTACCCCTGGATGCCCTTAGCAAGGGGCAGTTTTACTCCATACTGTCTTATTTCATCATTTCTTCTTAAATATTGAAGGGCTCAATCAGAGATCTGCCTCGCTCTTTTCTTAGTATACATTTATTCCATGTGTGTTTTTCTTTTTGTGATTTCACTTGCTTTATTGGTTTCGTGTCTGACAGCTTCCTCTCCGCAGAGCAGAGATGGTCGCCTGCTGGCAGAAAGGCCAGAAGACTCAGTCCCCCCTTCACGTTCTTCCCACTATTGATAGCTCTGGGCCCCGATATTCTTCCTGCAGTAGGAAGAAATCCCTTCACTAAAGTCTGTTTCGTTAACAAGAGCAGCCAGCTCAACCAAACAGCCAATCCCTTGTGAGAGACAGAAATTTCACAGTATGTTGCATTTTGAAGCCAAGCTGTGTAACTGGTCTATGGTGGACTTGTCCCTGCTGATGGAATCCCCCATGCTTTCCCGAGGCCCCACATGCGGCATTATGGCGTGGGGATCACACCATGATGGAAAGAATTGCCACACTTGCTTCTGGGCTCAGAGGACAGCTGAAGAGCTGATGCTTTCCTTTCCCTTCTAAGGAAGTCCTGGTCATTGAACTCAGCTCCTGAGGCTCAGTGGCAAAGCGCTTTTACCTGCTGAACCATCTCACTGGCCTCATAAGATGGTTTCAGGGGCCAAGAGTTGCACCTCAGTGGTGCGGTATGTAGTTCAATGGTAAAGCGTGTGCTTAGCATGTAAAAGATCCTGGATTCCATCTCTCCCCCGACACAGAGTATTGTGCTTTTGTTTGCCTTCTCATTTTTCCTATGCTTTCCCCCCTTTCTGTCTATGGTTATAATAACGGAATATTTTCCCTCTAGGGATGTGGATATTTCACTCCTACACAAACTTTTGCTAATAACTTTCACATATGGTACTAGTTACCTGGATTGCTTCCATAATCAACGCTTGGCAAAAATAACTTTAAAAAAAGTTCAGTCTTGGCTCGTGGCTTGAGGGTACGGTCCGCCATGGCAGGAAAATATGGCTACAAGAGCTAGAAGAGGCAACTAGTCACATGACATCCACAGTCAGGAAGCAGAGAGAGGAACACCTCTCTTTCCCCCCTTCTCCCCTCATTTTCATGTGTATGTGGGGTATGCATATATGCACGTGTGTGTGTGTGTGTGTGTGTGTGTGTGTGTGTGTGTGTGTGCATGTTTGGGTGTATGTGGGTATATTCACTATGCATATGAATGTGGAAGGAATCATCCTCAATCACTCTTCCACTCTTTTGAGACAGGGTCTCTAATCAAATCCAGAGCTCATCAATAAAGCAGCTCTGGAAAGCCAATTTGCCCTGGGGACTGGAATTACAGGTGGGCAGCTGCCTCTCCCAGCATTTTACTTAGGTTCCAAACTCCAGTTCTTTGGTTTGAACTGAGCCGTCTCTCCAAACCTCACCTTCTCCTTTTGTATTGTGCATAGTATTGGTAAACTACCATCATGCGCTGTTTAAGCTCATTGAGAAGCTGACTCTGGAAATTTCCTGTTCCCCGACCTAAGCGTGTTATCTCAAAGTGTCCTCCAGAGCTCCTTGCCCAGGGACAGGCTGGTCCCCAATTCCATGGGAAGGAGAAAGGAGGACAACAAAATAACCTACAGCCTTGAAAACAAAAGAGTAAATTGTTGGGGCAAAAAACATTGTGTCTTTGAACCCAGCTAGGAAGTAAGATGTTGCAGTTCGCCTGCATGGTTGCTGATAAGTGACCATCAAATGGCTTAAAGGAACAAGGGTTTATTCTCTTACGATTACTGGTTACAATTCTCAGTCCAGCTTGACGGGAGAGCACGCACTAACACCAGGGCTGAGGGAACTGGCCACAACATCACCACATAACAGCTGAGAGATGGACAATCCTTACTTGTCAGACCAGCATGTCTGGCCAAGTGAACAGAAGGATGCCGACTCAACCAGCTCTCTGTGATTTATTCCAGGGTCTAATCCCACCCACCATGGGCTGGGCCTTCCCCATCAGCTAGACAACCTCCTTTAGGTTTGCTCTGGGCTCAACTCAACTACTAATTCTCCACAAATGTGCCCAGAGCTCAAACCCTCAACATCCCTACCTGACTGAAGCTGATATCTGATGACCTGGAAGAGCAGATTTACGGATGGATCCAAAAAGGTCTGACTCCCCACACATCGGGCACTCACATGACATTGCCCAGGTTCTTTTTGTGACTGGCAATAAAACCTGGAGAATCCTCAGGTCCAAAGGCCTTACTCAGGGTCTTCAGGATAAGGACACTAAGTTTTGTCTGATTGATTTCAGAGTCAAATTTACCCATTGGCTCATTCCTATAAGACCAAATGGGTGGGCCCTGTCCAATTGGATATATGTAAGTTATCCACAGTTTCTATCCTAGTGAAATAAATTAGTCCTATGTACTTGAGCAATAAAATCATTTAAAGAGGGGTGGAGAATGGTGCAGGTAGAAACTGCAGAGCCCAGCACTTATAATCCTGGTGGGCGGAGCTTGGGAAATCCCAGATGGAAGCAAGAAGGAGGAGGAAGCAATCCAGGATGATTCCCGAAGTCACCCCAGCCCTCCATAGGGATACACAGTGCCCTCTGATACACACACATTCATAATCACATACCACACACACACATAAAATGAATTTTAAAAACATCTGCACTAGAGATCTCGATGGCTCAGGGGTTAAGATTTTGCTTTGCAAGCAGAAGGTCCTGAGTTCAGATCCCAGGTGGAAATAGCAACAGCCTGTACTTCTAGCTCTGGTAGGCAGAGCCTAGGAAATCCCAGAACAAAGCAAAAAGGAAGTAAAAGCAATACAGAATGATACCCGAAGTCACCCTTGGCCCTTCAAAGGGACATACAGTGTTCTCTGATACACACGCAGGCACACACACACACACACACGCACACGCGTGCACGCACACTAAATAGTTTCAAAGGTTTTTAAGTTTTTTTTTTTTTTTTTTAAGTCTTTGGGGCAGGTGGGAATGGCTGATTGGAAGCCCATGGAGAGAATGCTCTGTTTTGCCTGGAATTTTCCGTAGGGAACTCCAGATCCCTGCCTCCTCGGGGTTTTCCCAGTTCAAGTCTGCTGGATGCTTCTAAGATGTTACCTACATGCTATATTTGTCCTTTTTCTTGGAAGCCTTACCTGAGGGGACTCTCTGCTCTGCCTGGGACCCTCTCAATGGGGAACTTTTCCCCAGTCATTTCTGTTGGATGTTTGTAATTTGATGAATATTTGCTTTTTATCTATTGCTTCGGTCTGCTTCTTGAAATTTATATTCTTACTTTCCCTTGCTATATATTCACTCAAAAGCGATAGCATGGCTATCATACACTATTCTCTTTAAGCTGTATGGACATCTTTCCATTCAGCCAAGCAGCTCTGTTTGGACTTTGCACCTCAGTTAACTTACTCTAGACAGCCTGTCACAGGCCTGCCAGAGGCCTGTCTCTTGGGTGGCTCTGGAGCCTATCAGGTTGACAGCATTAACCATCACAAACATATTTATTAAAACTTTACTGAAGGGACTGATGAGATGGCTCACAGGTAAAGTGCCTGTTTGCAAATCTGGGAATCTGAGTTCAATTCCCTGGAAGGCCACATGGAGGAAGGAAGAGATCTAACTTCTGAAAACTGACCTCTGACCTCCACTGGGCACCACATGGTATGCGTGTTTCTCTCTCTCTCAGAAAAATGAATAGAAATATTTAAAAAACCTTTCCTGAAAATTAGGAAATGTCTGTAGCATTCTTCAAATAGAGACTTTGGATTTCCAGTTGTATTTTATGGGTGGTAAGGTATGAAAACATTTTTTTTAACTTTTTGTCTTTTTAAAAAGCTTTATTGTGTGTGTGTGTGTGTGTGTGTGTGTCCATCGGTCCAGTTTTTCCCTCCTCTCCGCCCACCAGCCTCAAGGCGGCCCTTTAATTTTCTCCGTGCCTACAAGTCCCAGCACGCAGTGCGGGGGTGAGGGCGGTGTCATGACTCAGTATTAAGTTTTGCTATTGGTGCTGAACGCTAAGCCAATTAGAGGAGCTGTTGCTTGGCAGTCTCGGAGAGCCGGTCCGCAGCAAGGAAGGTGGCAAGATGGTGTTGGAAAGCACCATGGTTTGGTGAGAACTACCTGGAGCCGGGCGCAGGGCGGGACGGGGTCGGGGCGCGCGGCGCGGAGGCTGGCAGGGCCTGGGTGAGCGCAGGCTCGCTGGGGAGATGTGGCGGTGCGCCCCGGAGGAGAGGAGCTTGTCAACTCCCTGAGTCATCCCCAGGCCCGGGGCAGGTCAGGCCTCTGAGCCCCGCCAGCCCCCAGCCCGCGGGCACCCGGGGGCACCCACGGACCCGGCTGCCCTGACATTTCTCCACCCAGTCCCAGTCTTGCCCTTAGCCGGCTCCTCGGTCGCTAAGCGTCCCCACCTCCTGTCCCTTTTCCTGTGCTTGAACTCACTCCTAAAAATGCATCCGGGCAAATTGTCCTTCGTTTTACCACGAATCAGAGCGACTTTAGTGACTTCCCCAGGTGGGCAAGCCAGGGGTTAAATTCAAAGCTGCCTGACGAGCTCTTACCCGCGGACCCAGCTCTCATCCGTGGCATGCTTGGGCTCAGTGTCTCTTACTTTCTTTTGCGTTGGATTAGAACCTGAGGACATAATTTTTTGCAGTGATTTTTTTTTTAGCTATTGGAGATTGAACCCTGGACCTTGGGAATGTTGGGCAAGTGCTCTACCAACGAGCTACATGTCCGTCCTTTTTAAAATTTGTGGGTTTTTTTTTTCTTCATTCTTTTATCCTCTTCTCTCTGTGTATACATGCCTGTCTCATAGTGTAAGTAGATAAACTCTGTAATGGTGTTCTGTAAACTGTAGAGTACTTTAGCGCTTGTGGTATTTTAGGGGACCTTTCCCCCAAAAAAAGAATTAGGAAGAGCTTTGATGGAAGGATTTAGATACTGAGAGGAGGCCTTTACAAAGGGACAGCTCCTGCTTGTAAACTGAGTATCCTGAGCGAGGTTGATAGCGGGAAGCCCACATGGTAGGAGAAAACTGACTTCCAAAAGTTGTCTTCTGATCTATTCATGCACCATCATATGCTCTCTTTCTCGCTCTCTTGCTCCCTCTCAAGCAAATGAATAAGTAAAGTGTATATTGAAAACACAAGTGTAAAGCTCCTGGATTGAAAACTCCCAACATGTTGGGGAATAGACCTTAAGCCAACATAAAGCAGATGGGATCATGTAAAAAGAGTGCCGGGAGGAGCTTGAACTCTGTTCTGTGTCCTTCCCGCTGTGGGAAAGGTTCTGATGTGACAGAGATGGCTAACCTGTGTACAAACCGGCATGGGTTTAAGAATATGGACCTGATCAGGTGACACCCCCATAATCATAGCACTAGGGAGGCTGACACAGGAGGGTCCTGAATTTGAAGTCAACTTGGATTTTATATCGAGGTCCTGTCTCAAAAATAATAAAAAAAAACTATGCTGATAGGTAAAAAGAAGGTTTAGAAACACAGGCATATTGGCCATCAGTGTAACAGCCCAACACAAACTACTGAAAGCCACTCCTGTTTTCCATAAGGTCTCATTCGTTGTCATGCACTGGAATTTTCTGGAGGAACCTATTTTAAAAGTACAGGTATTTGACTTTAGTGTTAATCTGCTGAACCAGAGACTTGCAGCCTAGGCTGCTTCTGTTTGTTTTTTCGAGATAGGATTTTAAGCCACACATGCCTTTTTTTTTTTTTAAGCTATTTCGTGTATATATGTGTGTGTGTGTGTGTGTGTGTGTATGTGTATATGTATCAGAGGGCAGTATGTGTTCGTGTGGAGGGCCAAGGGTGACTTCAGGAATCATCCTGGATTGCTTCAACCTCCTTTTTGCTTTGCTGTGGGTTTTCCGAGGCTCTGCCCACCATACCTGGAAGTGAAGGTGGAAGTGCAGGCTGCTGCCATTTTTTACATGGGACTTGGGATTTGAACCCAAGACCTTCTACTTGAAAGGCAGAGTCTTAACATTCTGTGCCATCTCTTCAGGCCGCTTATTGTCTTTCAAAATGTAGACTTTTCGACTATCTTCCACAAGTCCATGCCTGGGCTTTTGGGTCTTTCTGAGTATCCCTCTTTTTTCTTTTAACTGTCACACTTTTTTTTTCTTTTTTTGCTTACGTGTGTGCATGTGTATCAGAGGGCACGAGTGTTCCTGTTGGGGGCCCAAGAGTGACTTTGGGAATCCTCTGTGGGTTGCCCTATCTTCTTTTTGCTTTTTCTGAGGGTTCCCAGGCTCTTACAAGGGCTGGAAGTGCTAGTCACCCCCATTTCATTTCTGTCTAGTGTTTTTATGTGGGATTTGGGATCTGAACTGAGGAACTTTTTCTTTTCTTTTTTTTTTTTTTAATGATTTTTACTAATTTTCTTTTCTTATTTTTTTTATTATTGTTTATTCAATTGTGTGTGTATGCATGTGTGCAAGTGTGTATGTATGTGTGTGTGTAGAACCACGGACGAATTCGGGAACCATCATGGACTGCCTCCACCTCCTTCTTGTTTACTCTGCCCCAGGATTCACAGGCTCCGCCCTACCAGGACTGGAAACGCAGGCTGCCCCCGCTTCCGCCCGGCGTCCAATGGGGTCTAGGATCCGAACTCGGGATCTTCTGCCTGCAAGGCAGAGGCTTAACCCCTGAGCCACCTCTCCAGCCCCTCTTTTTTTTTTAAGGCAGAGGCTTAACCCCTGAAACATCTCTCCAGCCCACTTAGGCCTATATTAAAAGATCTTATTACCTCCAGGAAAGTTTCGTGCAGTGGTTGGTTACTGTTTTGAATTAATTTTGTTATTTTATTTTGGGGTTGGGAGGAAAAATTACAATCAGTTGAGGGAAAGTAGTTGCAAGAAATACATGCATTATTCCATTCGCACTCATTGGTCCATTTACACCAAACTCAGAATGGGAACTGAACATTGTTGTTTGCTTTGCTTTGCTTTGCTTTGCTTGGGACGCGTCTGCTGTGTAATCTTGCTGACCTTGAGTCCCAGCAGCCCTCTTGCTGCTGCCTCATGAATACTGGTATTAAAACGTGGTACAGGGATGCAAACACAGGTGGTAAGGCATTTGCGTTTTTACCACCAGTAACCCTTTGACCCAGTGTGAGTACAGTACAACTACCTTGTTGACCACAATCATCCCTCTTTCCAGAGCTCCCCTGTATTTTTTTGTTTGTTTGTTTTAGTGTCTTTTTTTATTTGAGAGAGAGGAGCATGGAATATATACATACATTCCATATCACGCAGCTGAGTGGAAGTCAGAGGACAGCTTCCAAACTCAGCTCTCCCCTTCTACCATGTGGGATTCTAGGGATGGGATTCCTGTTGCTAGGTTTGCCAGCAGGTGTCCTACCTGCTAAACTATCTCAGCAGTACCTCCCTTTTTTATTCTTACCATCACTTTGTGTTGAAGACTTGTCATGCATCTGATTTTCACAGCAACCCCACAGGGAGTGTATAGTGAAACCATTTTAAGAGGTGAGGCAACTGGGAATTTAGACCTGTGCCTGTGTAACAATGGCAATCTGGACCTGTGCCTGAATTCTACCTAATAGTCACATTTCTGTTTGTTTAGTATTTTCCTTAAGTGGGTTCTTATTGCAACATTTTTTGAATTATTATATATTTATGATGCGTGTTTGTATCTACATGCATACAATGTTTGTGTGGTACTCAGGACAATTTTGTACAGTCAGTTCTCTCCTTCCTGCTGTACATGGTTTCCAGAGTTCGAGCTTGGATACTACACTTGGATCATCAGTTAGATGCCTTCACTTGGCTCTGATTGTATTTTCTGCATTTTTGAACAATTATATCTAATATGCAAATATAGTATTATAAAGTTTTTTGAGAAAACTCTCCTACTGCATTGAATATCCTTAAAAGTTCTTTCAAAATTCTATAATTTCTGGACTCGTTTCTGTTCCATTCTATTTGTCTACTCTTAGGAAAAACATGCTTTCTATTTAAATCATTTTTGTCATTCAACAGAATATTATTTAGGTCTTTGACACATATTGATATGTGAAGTTTTCCACATACAGATTTCATTATAGTTTTTTGAAGTTTATATGTTTAATAGCTTAATGCCATTACAACTCTCCCTTTATTAAAAAAGAAAAAACTTGCCCCAAGCCAGAATTTTGTTTCTGAGTGGAAGGAAGGTGTTTCCAGGGAATTGTCCTTCCCACAGTGCAGTGTGCTGAGAGCACCTGACCTCAGGTCGCCCAGTGTTTCTGGGGCGGGGTGTAGCTCTGGTCGAGTGCTTACCTAGCCACCCCCTGAAAGAAGTGGGAATATACTTCACATGTTGCTGCTTCAAATTTTGTTGAGATGGAGTCTCCCGTAGCCCAGGCTGCTCTTGAGCTGATCTCCTGCCTTCACCTCCTGGATGCTAAGATTTCTTACAGGTGTGTGTTGCCACACCTGGTGTGGACCGTCAAAAAAAGTTTCAGGTGCTCGCTTCGGCAGCACGACGCTAAAATTGGACCGATACCGAGACGATTAGCATGGCCTCGGCACAAGACTGGAAGCCACCGCTGCACCGCGGGGCGTCTCGTGAGGTGCCGTGGGATGACTGGGTCTGTGCAGAGTGTTTCAGGGTGAATCCTGCAATGTTGCTTCTCTCTCCTGCACCCTCTGGCAGTGTGGACAACAGTGAGTACATGCGGAACGGAGACTTTCTGCCCACGCGGCTGCAGGCCCAGCAGGACGCTGTCAATATCGTGTGCCACTCAAAGACCCGCAGCAACCCAGAGAATAACGTGGGTCTCATCACACTGGCCAAGTATGTGGTACAGAGGAGGTGGGGGCTTGGAAGGTGGGTGGTCGTTTCCCATGTTATACCTAGTAGCTGCCTCTTGTTGAGTCCGTCAGACTGCTCTGCTGTCTGGAGTTGTAAATAGCAGACATCCAGCTTACGGTGTCACCAGGCTGGCCTTGGGCTCTGGCGACTCCCACCTCTGGCTCTTGGATGCTGGGCTTAGAGGACAGTGTGCCCCCCATGCTCAGCTTGCAACTTGTGTGTGTGTGCATGCGCGTGTGCGTGAGAGAGAGAGAGAGGGAGGGAGAGGGAAGGAGCTTCATACCTGCTCGGCAAGAAGTGCCCCTCCACTGTGACACAGCCTTATTCCATTTTGGATTTTTTTTTTTTTTTCTGTCTTTCGAGTCAGAGTCTCTACATCTTCCAAGTGCTGGAATTACGGATGTGTGCCACCACAGCCAGCTTCTGTTTACTATTAGTGTGATTTAAAGTTTTTAGTGCTTTATGAAGGGCTGGAGAGATGGCTCAGGGGTTGTGACTCTGTCTCACAAGCAGAAGGTTCTGAGTTCGGATCCCAGGTCCCACGTAAAAAAAAAAAAAAAAAAAAAAAAAAAAAAAAAAAAAAGGGGCCTGGAGAGATGGCTCAGGGGTTGTGACTCTGTCTCACAAGCAGAAGGTTCTGAGTTCGGATCCCAGGTCCCACATTAAAAAAAAATAAATAAATAAGTTTTTAGTGCTTTATGATGAGTCTAGGTGACAGTTTGTATCTCCTGCCTTAGTGCTCAGAGGAGTATTTTGTGTGTGTGTGTGTGTGTGTGTGTGTGTGTGTGTGTGTGGCCCTTGCTGTCCACATTGAGACTGTTCTTTTTCTTGTTCACTGCCAGGCTTGCCAACCCTTGAGTTTCTGGGGACTTTTTTTTTTTTTTTTTTTTTTTTAGTTTTGTGTCTGTGTGCCTGTGGAGAGCCAAGGTGACTTCAGAAATCACCTTGGATTGCTTCTCCCTGTTTGCTTTGCTCTGGCATCTTGTCAAGCTCTGCATTCTAGAACCAGAAATATAGGCCATTTCAGCCTGGTGTTTTTTTTACATGGGAGCTGGAATCAGAACTCAGGACGTTCTGCTTGTAAGGCAGGGATTTAACCCCTGAACCCTCTCTCCAACCCCTTCTGGGGAATCTTTCTATCCCCATCTTCCATCTCACTGTAGGAGCACTGGGATTACAGGCGCACATTCCCACTCCCGACATTCATGGATTCTGGGGGTTAAACTCAAGTACTCGTGCTTGTGTGGTTTTTCCCTTGAGCTCCTTCCCCAACACTTAGTATATTTAAAACCAGTGCAAGGTGATTTTGATCAAGGCCCAGGAATATATGTCACACATCCTGTTACCCAAAAAGTGAAATGTTTTACAAACTGATTTTTTTTTAATTTATTTATTTTTCGTGTGTGTGTGTGTGTGTGTGTGTGTGTGTGTATCAGAGGGCATTGTGTGTCCCTGTAGAGAACCAAGGGTGACTTCAAGAATCATCCTGGATTGCTTCTACCTCCTTTTGGCTTTACTCTGCCCACCAGCGCTGGAGGTGCACAGGATGCTGCTGTTTCTGCCTGGCATTTTTACATGGGACCGGGGATCTCAACTCAGGACCTTCTGCTTGTGAGGCAAGAGTTTTAACCCCTGAGCCATCTTGCCAGATTCTCTTCCCCCCTTTTTAAAAGTGATTTACAGGTGTAAGTATGCTGGAGCAAACGTGAAAGTCGGAAGAGGGTTTTGGAAGTTGGTGCTCTCCTTCCACCTTTTCTTCCAGGGGTGGGGGGTTCTCTGACAGTGATACTTTACAACATAATTACGGTTTGTATGGCCTGGTGAATTTCCTCGTTTGATGGTTAAGTGCAGTGAAATGTTTTACTAATAGGTTATTCCTAGTCACACTATTCATACACCATAAACATAGCATTCCTTCTGAACTGCAGTCACTAGATTGCCTTGTGTTCCACCATTGAAACCCAGAGTTCAGCATGCACTTTGACCCAGTCAAGCCTGCACACACAAGAAGGCGTTACCCAGAAGAACTTTTATAAAAAAATACTGAATGTCTGTGGCCTGAATATACTAAGCCCCATCCCTGGAAAATGACAAAGGCAGAAGCCAATCACTAGAAAGGATTCCAGTGTTTTAGCCAGTAAGAACATAGGGGTGAGGCTAGACCAAGCTCCCCATGCTCTAGAAACCTGGGTTCTGGGAGGCCGGAAGGAATTGGGCCCCGAGGATCTTGTTACCCCAGTTGTACCTGTTATCCTCGTTCTCTTCCATCTGCCTCACTCTCATCCGCCATCTTGAGCTGGGCGTGGGGAGCTCCTGTAAGTGAGAGAGACCAAGGCCTGCAGGTGCAAATTGCCAAGAGCCCAATGCCCCGGGCTTTGGAGTTGACTCTTCTGCCTGTAGTCAGGTTTGCTCTGGGCCTCTTCCTCGCTCAGGTGTTGCGAGCCCTGGGCCCTTGGCAATCCAAAACCTCCTGGGATGATACGGAATTGCTCTGCAGTTTTTATGTGTCCAGGTTCTTGTGTTGGGGAGTGGAAAATTAAAACCAGAACACACAGGTTAAGGTAGGGTTCATTAAAGGAGAGAAGAATGAACTCTTGGACATGAGTCTGTGAAGGACAAGGAAACCCTGGAGAACTCATGGACTCCTGGAATCCTATGAGGGGTAAGGGAGCCCCCACCTTGTTTTTGAGACAGACTTTCTAGTTATTCCTCCCAATGCACAATGTATGGAAATTTCCAGCAAAGTCTTCTGTTTCTGCCTCCTATCTTGTAGGAGGCTGGGATTAGAGATAAGAGCACCCCAGTTAGCTTTTCTACGTCTTAGATCCCAGCAAGGTTGTTTTTTTTTTTTTAAAGAGATCGTTGATCATTTCTTTTTAAAAATTTTTTTATTATTATTTATTATGTACTCAATTATGCATGTACGTGTGTGTGTGTATGTGTGTGTGTGTAGAACCATGGGCGAATTCGGGAACCACCATGGACTGCTTCCACCTCCTCCTTGTTTACTCTGCCCCAGATTCACAGGCTCCGCCCTACCAGGACCAGAAATGCAGGCCGTCCCCGCTTCTGCCCGGCATCTATACGTGGGGTCTAGGATCCGAACTCAGGACCTTCCACCTGCAAGGCAGAGGCTTAACCCCTGAGCCACCTCTCCAGCCCCTCCAGCAGGGTTGTATAGCAGGTGTTTTTATCCACTGAGCCATCTTACTGGCTGGATATTCTTTAAATGAGGAACCTCTCACCCTGTGCATGCTGCTAGCTGAAAGTGTCTCAGCGATGGAAAGGGCACGAAGACATTGCATAGCATGCAGCTGCTCTGCAGTGCTCTTAGGCCACAGAGCAGACAGGACGAGAGCAAGCAGTGGGCAAACTGGGAGGAGTAAGAAACAAGCCATCCCCTTATCGTTGCTACGATTGGTGTCTTCTAAATACTAAGCAGTTGACTAACAGCAGTCAGGTGAGTAATCATAGTACTTGGGCAATGACAGGAAGACCAGAAGTTCAAAGACAGTCTCAGTTACATAGTGAGTTCAAGACTACTCTGTGCTACATAAAACAACTGTCCTCAAAAAGAAAAAGGGTGGGGAACAGGGGGGCTGGTGGTACACTCAGTAGATAAAGGTACTTGCCGCCAAGCTTAACTTCAGTTACCAGAATACACGAAATGGAAGGAGAGAATTGATTCCATCAAGATGTCCTCTGACTTCCATGTGTGTGTGTGTGTATGTAATACACACATGCATAAACTAATGTAGAAAATAATTTTAAAACACAAAGTGGATTGAGATGACTCGGTGGAAGCACCTACTCAAGCCTGAATTCTGACCCCAAAACCCAGGTAAAAAGCACCTTTTATCACCTGCATGGCTGTGGGAAATGGGACAGAGTAAGATCCAGCTGATCAATGGCCAGCTAGCCTGGATTATGGAATTGGAGGACTAATACCAAGGTTGTCCTCAGTCACACACACACACACACACATGAGTGGGCCATCTTGGAGCCTTCGAAGGCCTGCTGGGATCAGGCCTTCTATTTAGGCAGTAGATGCTCGAGATAAACTGACTTCTATTTAGGCAAGAGATGCTCTTATGTGTGCAAAGCAAAAGCAACACAGCGACTCCTGGTGGCAAACCAAACAAAAGCTGAGTAGTCTGGGGAAAGGGAGCCAGGGCCACGGAAACAGTGGCCTGGTTCAGGCCACATTCCGAAAGAACCTTCCTACAAAGGCCATTGGACATGGAATCTGTGTGATGCTGCGCCCCTCGCAGATTTAAAGTGTAAATAAAAAGTGTACTTTTGTTTAAAAAAAAAAAAAAAAGACGAGGGCTGGAGAGATGGCTCAGGGGTTAAAACTGTGTCTCACAAACAGAAAGTCCTGAGTTCGCACCCCAGGTCCCACATAAAAATGCCAAGCGGAAATGGTGGCAGCCTGCACTTCTGGCCTTGATGGGAAGAGTCTGGAAATCCCACAGTGAAGCAAGAAGGAGGTAGAAACAATCCAGGATGATCCTGAAGATACCCTTGGTCTTCCACAGGGACACACAGTGCCCTCTGATACAAACACACACACACACGCATGCACATACATAAAAAAGTAATAAAAAGATTCCTTAAAAAAAAATGAGTGAGGGGCTGGAGAGGTAGCTCAGGATTTAAGCCTCTGCCTTGCAGGCGGAAGATCCTGAGTTCAGATCCTAGACCCCACGTATAGACACCAGGCGGAAGCGGGGGCAGCCTGCGTTTCTGGTCCTGGTAGGGCGGAGCCTGTGAATCCCGGGGCAGAGTAAACAAGGAGGAGGTGGAGGCGGTCCATGGTGGTTCCCGAATTCATCCGTGGTTCTACACACACACACACACACACACACACACACACACACACGATTGAATAAATAATAAAAAATTAAAAAAAAAATGAGTGAATGACCAAGTGATCAAAAGAATGACTTGAAGGACTGGAGAGATGGATGGCTGAGAGGTTAAGCCTTTGGCAGCAAGCAGGAGTTCAAATTCCAGGTCCTACATAAAAATGTCAGGAGGAAATGGTGGCAGCCTGCACTTCTAGCCACAGAAGACCAAGCCTGGGAAACTCTAGATCAAAGCAAAAAGGAGGTAGTGCAATCTGGACACACACAGTGCCCTCCCTGTGATTCACACAGACATGGCACACACAAACACATGAAACAGACATGCACACAGATTTTAAAAAAAGCAATTAGATTACATGTTGGGCATGGTGGTACGCACCAGTAATCTCAGCACTTAGGAAACTGAGGCAGTAAAAGTACCACAAATCAAAGCCATTGTGATGTAGCCAGACCCTGTCTCAACTTTTTTTTAATGTATGTGTGTGAAGGGTAGTGTGTGTGTGTGTGCTGTGTGTATGTATGTGAAGGGCCCAAGGGTGATAATTGGGATCACCTTTCCACTTTTCTGTTTTGAGGTTGAGTCTCTAAACCCAGAGTTTACCCGTAATGGTCTGGTTAGCCAGCTTGCTTTGGAGAATTCCCAGGCTCTGCCATCTGAGGCTAGAATTATAGGCAGGTTGCCGTGTCCTCCTACCATCATACACGGAATCTGGGGGATTCAGACTCAAGTTCTTTTGCTTGTCCACATGCACTTTAGCCATTGAGTCATCTCTTCAGCCTAAGATATGTCAGACATGTTAACATGGCTCGGAAGGGCTGTGCTGACCTGAACTCACTGACTGCTTTGCTCACACCCAGTGACTGTGAAGTGCTGACCACACTCACCCCCGACACTGGACGCATCCTTTCCAAGCTCCACACTGTCCAGCCCAAGGGCAAGATCACCTTCTGCACTGGCATCCGTGTGGCCCATGTGAGTCTGCTGGGTCCTGCTCTGGGGATTGGTAGTCATTCATTTTTTCCCAGGATCTTTTTAAAAAATATTTTGTTTATTTGAATGGTGGATGAGGCAGTACAGGCATGTGTGGAGGTTAGAGGATAATTTTCAGAAGTCAGCTCTACCATGTGGGCTTCCAGGATCTTATCTGGGTTTCCAGGTTTGTGTGTCTTACTCATTGAGTCGTCTTGGTAGCGCGTCTTTATTTAGAGCTAGCTCAAGGAGAGCACCTAGGGAGAAGAAAGGGCAGAATAGGACTAGTCAAGGAGAGTTAGGAAGGTCTTAGAATTGAGAACAGGCCCTCCCATTTTTATCTACAGCAAGAGGAAGGGCTTTATATCTTTTGTGAACTGACGGCAGACTCGTACCTGTGAGGGGGGAAAAGGAACTGAATGATACAGGAAAGAAAGGTGATTTGATGAGGTTGACTGAGAACTTCCTCTTCCTTTCCAAGCTGGCTCTGAAGCACCGGCAGGGTAAAAATCACAAGATGCGCATCATCGCCTTTGTGGGAAGCCCTGTGGAGGACAATGAGAAGGATGTGAGTCACAGGTGGTGACAACCCTTGGGCACAGCCCACATTGGAATGAGGTTGGGCAGCACTTGGGAACCTGGCAGAGGCAGTGGGCTCGTCACTTGGGAAGATGGACGTGTAACTCAGTGTTTTTATTGGGACCTTTGGTCCATCAACAAATTGCCATATGCTTTTTTTGTGAGGTGAATCCATTACTTTCACTATATAGAATTGTGGGGTTTTTGGTTTTTTTTTCCTTTCCCTTTCCAGCTGGTGAAACTAGCCAAACGTCTCAAGAAAGAAAAAGTAAATGTTGACATAATCAATTTTGGAGAAGAGGTGAGTCAGGACTGCAAGGTTTTGGCTTGGTTTGGTTATGAACAGGGAGTTCCTCTCCAGAATGGGGCCCACACCTGGAGCAGTGCCTAGAACACCTGTGGTGTGTGTCCTGTGTTCTCTTTCCCCAGGAGGTGAACACAGAGAAGCTGACGGCCTTTGTGAACACACTGAATGGCAAAGATGGAACCGGCTCGCATCTGGTGACGGTGCCTCCTGGGCCCAGCCTGGCTGATGCTCTCATCAGTTCTCCAATTCTAGCTGGGGAAGGTGGCGCCATATTGGGTCTTGGTGCCAGTGACTTTGAGTTTGGAGTGGATCCTAGTGCTGACCCTGAGCTGGCTCTAGTAAGCACATGTTGCCCCCAAGTTCTGTTCTCTACTAATAGCCAGCGGACAGGACACACAGCCAGAAGCATTCCCCTGACCCTGGTTTTCTAAGACCCCTTTTCACTTGCCTGAGTCTGTCTTGATTTTTTAGGACCAGCAGTTAGGCTCTATAGTTGTTATTATTATTATTATTGACTTATTTTTATTTGAGGGAGGGAGGAAGGGAGAGAAAGACCAGCACATACATGTCATGGAAGTCAGTTCTTTCCTTCTCCCATGTGGACTTCCAAGGATCAAACCTAAGTTGCTAAGCAGGTGTCTCACCACTGACCACCCCATAGACTCTGTAGTGTCTTCATTTTTCGTGATTGAAACCCCAGGCTTCACCCAACTCCTTCCTAATCCTTGAGCTCTTCCCCCTACGATAAATCAGAAGGTCCCTTGTGCTATCAGACCTTCAGCCCCCCATAAGAATAAGGCTTAGGGGACCTCTGATTTTGCCCTCCCCTTCTCCAGGCCCTTCGTGTTTCTATGGAAGAGCAGCGGCAGCGACAAGAGGAAGAAGCGCGGCGCGCTGCTGCGGCCTCTGCAGCGGAAGCTGGGATTGCAGCAGCTGGGACCGAGGGTGAAAGAGGTGGATTCTGAGTCCCAGGCCTGTGGGTGGTAACATTGAAAGCTGGTGTAGATGCTGCAGGGACGTGAGGGGGTCTAGGGGCAAGTGAAAGGTGGGGGGCGACTGAGGGGATGACTTAGGGCTGGGTCTGTGGGATACAGCACTAGTTTGCCTCCTTCTTCTGGTCCCTTTCCCAGATTCAGATGATGCCTGCTGAAGATGACCATCAACCAGCAGGAGTTTGGCCGCCCTGGGCTCCCCGACCTGAGCAGCATGACTGAGGAAGAGCAGATCGCCTATGCCATGCAGATGTCCCTGCAGGGAGCAGGTGAGCAGGCCTGCGTGGCAGTGCTTGGGCAGAGGCTGGTGAGGAAATGGAACTGAGCGAACTGCTGCTCTCTCTTCCCCAGAGTTTGGCCAAGCAGAATCATCTGACATCGATGCCAACTCAGCCATGGATACTTCTGAGCCCGTCAAGGTGAGGGCCAGCGACGACCCTCTGCCTTCATCAGGTTTTTACCCTGTCATCATCTATCTTGAGCATTTTGGAACTGGGGGTATTCTCCCTCGGGGTTTTATGGCTGAGCCCTTGGAGAAGCCGAAGGACACATGGACACATACTTCTGTGTAACCTTGCCAGGGTAGAGGAGGTCAGTTGGAGAAGCTCTCAGTGTTCTGAAACCTTCCTTCCATGCTAGTGGGAATGGTCCTCCCAGTGAGGAGGTTCTGGGAAAAAGAAAAAAGGAATGCTGGGTGTCTGATGGCAGAAAAGTTGAGTGATGGTAGCTGGTTTTATTCTCCGAACTCAGTGAACTCTCAGGCTTCTGTAGCTTTGCGTAGTAACTCTTCATACCATGAATAGTACCTTGCTGACTCGGCCTTTTTCCCCTTGGCCGAGGTACCGCCAGCCCTAGGCAGTCAGAGGTGAACCGGGAGGCAGCAGCTCCTGCTGCTCACACTGGCTCGCTCACTACCACCCCACCCCAAGCTAACACTGCCTTTTTTCAGGAGGAGGATGATTATGATGTTATGCAGGACCCCGAGTTCCTTCAGAGTGTCCTAGAGAATCTTCCAGGTGTGGATCCCAACAATGAAGCCATTCGAAATGCCATGGGTTCTCTGGCCTCCCAGGCCACCAAGGATGGCAAGAAGGACAAGAAAGAGGAAGAGAAAAAGTGAGACTGGAGCAATAGGGTGGCCAAGTCTGCCCGGGGACTGTTAAGATGGGGCTGGGTATAGGCTTAGACATGTTACCTATAACTTTTGCAACCTAAATAAAGCTTGGCAAGTTTTTTTCCTTTTTCTTCACATAGCTTTCCGTGCAAGCCTGAAGGAGTGCCCTGCTTGCCATCTTCACTTCCCTTCTGGGTGGCTCTTCTTGTACCATCTCTACCCGTGACAACAGCTTCTCAGGTTCTGTTTTCCTTTGTTGTCAGGAGAAGTATTGCTGGCATCCTACTTGATTTTAGGCATCAGAGCCAAACAAAACTGCCCTCTGGAGACTCAGGGAACTTCCATATGTCCCAAAAGTCAAAAAAGTTACGAACAAAGCATGGGGCAGTGAGGAAGGCCATTGTGTTTGCAGATGAACTGAGGAGATCAGGCTGATGGCGTGAGTAGGAGGAATCCTTAGGCCTGACCTCAGATAAAGCAAGGTGCAGATGTCTATTGGAGTACTGAGTTCAGAGGAAAGTGTCCCTCCCTGTAGGTTATGGAACAAACTACAGTCATAATTTTCCTTCCTTTAGTTTTTAGATCTTTGAGACAGGGTTTTATTTTGTAGTCCAGGCTAGCCTTGAACTCAGTTACTCTGCCTCAGCTTCCTGAGTGCTGAGATTATAGCCTGTACCACCATGCCTGATGATTAGTCATTTTATTTTTTAGTGTGTGTGTGTATGCCTCAGCTTGTGTGTGGAGGTCACAGTACAACCATGTACAGTCAGTTCATTCTTCCATCTTTACATGGGTTCTAGGAATTGAACTCAAGTCATGAAGGTTTACTGTTGAAAATTTATTTTTAATTTTTTTTTCTTTTTTTAAGTTTATTTTTCGTATGTGAATACTTATGTGTCAGAGGGAACTGTGTGTCCCTGTGGAGGCCCAAGGGTGACTTTGGGAATTATCCTGGGAATTATCCTGACTTGCTTCTACCTCCTTTTTGCTTGGCTCTGAGATTGCCCAGGCTCCACCTACCATGGCCGGAAGTGCAAATTGTCACTGTTTCCTTTTCTGCCTGGTGTTTTTTATGTGGGACCTGTGATTTGAACTCAGGACCTTCTGCCTGTAAAACAGTCTTAACCCCTGAGCCATCTCTCTACCTCCCCTTCTTTTTAACTCTATGTGTATGCATGTGCATGTGAGTGGAGGTCGAAGGACAACTTGGAGTTGTTTCTTTCACCATGTGTGGTCTGGGAATTGAACTCATGTCCTCAGGGCTGAGTGGTGAGTTCAGCCTGCCTGGTAGCACTCTCCGAAACTAGCTGGGAAGAGTTTCATTCCTTGGGAGGAGACAGGCATGTGCATCACCGTGTACTCCGCTAATTCCTGCTCTGGCCTTGCGTGCTGCTGGGTACAACACTCACTTTCCTCAAAATCCTTCCTGGGGGTGCTGGAGGGGTGGCTCAGGGGTTAAGCCTCTGCCTTGCAGGAGGAGGGTCCTGAGTTTGGATCCTAGACCCCACGTATAAATGCCTGGCGGAAGCAGGCCGCACAGGGGCTACCTGTGTTTCTGGTCCTGGTAGGGCGGAGCCTGCAAATCCCAGGGGCAGAGTAAACGAGGAGGTGGAGGCGTCCATGGTGGTTCCTGAATTTGCCTGTGGTTCTACACACATACATACACACACGCATACATGCACAATTGAATAAAAAAAAAATCCTTCCTGGGTTCTTGATGTTATTGTTTCTGTGCGCTGGATGAAGCAGCAGATACTTAGAGATAAGGAATTTACCCATTGTCATAAGACTGAACTGGGGCTCAAGTCCAAGTTGACGTCTCCCAAGAAGCCTTACTTAGCAAAGTGACAGTCTACTCAAGCAAATATGAAAAGCCAAAGAATATGTATGGTTTGGGATTAAGTGTCCCTAGGATCCTAGGTGCTACAAATATAAGTGCTAAGTGTAAAGGAAGAAGTGGTTGCACTAGAAGAGGTAGCTCATTAAAACTTGAGCTAAGACGTAGCCTGTACCTGAGAGGAAGGAGAAGCGTGTGGCTTTCATCACCACGAAGATTGTGTTTGGTGCTCTCTTGGTTTTATAGACAACTGCGTTCCCTCAACTTGGAAACCACATTGCATGCACATGGGTTCCGATGCTTCCAGAGTGGAATCCTGACTTAGCTACTTACAGCTTATGTCTACTACAGCCTCCCTCCCACTTTTTTTTTTTTTTTATTGTGTGTATGTCTCTGTGGAGGCCCAAGGGTGACTTCAGGATTCACCCTGGATTGCTTCTACCTCCTTTCTGCTTCACTCTGGGATTTCCCAGGCTCTGCCTTCTGGAGCGAGAAGCACAGGCCACCACCAGCCTGGTGATTTTACGTGAGACCTGGGATCCAAACTCAGGAACTTCTGCTTGTGAGGCAGTCTGAAGCCCTGAGTCGTCCTCTCCAGCCCCACCCCACCCCCTTTTTTTAAACAAATGTAATAAAAGTAATTAGGTTGTGGTGATGCATTCTATAATTTCAGCACTTGGGAGGTAGAGACAGGATAGTGGCAAATTAGAGGCTAGCCTGGTCCGCATAGTTCAGGGCAGCTAAGGCTATATATAGAACCAGTCTTTAAGGCTGGAGAGATGGCTCAGGGGTTAATCCTAAGGCCTCTGCCTCGAAAGCAGATTCCAATCCCAGGTGGAAATGGCAGCAGTTTGCTCTTCCAGCCTTTGAAGGCAGAACCAAACCCCAGAGCAAAGCAAGAGGATTATGAAAGCAATCCAGTTTGATTCCTAAAGTTACCCTTGGACCTCCGCAGGCACAGAGTGCTTCTGATACACACACACAGTAAATATTTTAAAAGAAGGGGAAGGGAGACTAGAAATGTGACTGTCGGTGACCAGTGGTAGAACACTTGCCTAGCTTGTAAGAGACCTGGGATCAAGTCCCAGCACAGCTAAAATATCAAAAGCAAAAGTACACACACAAGCCAGTCCGGAAGGGTCAGGAGTTCAAGGCCAGCCTAGATTACTGAGTGGGCAGATGTCATCGTGTCAAACTGTGTCCTTCTAAAGCTATCATCACCAGTTTCTCATGTATCTCAAATATGATTAAGAAATATATGGCTGCAGGGTATGGTGGTATAAACTAGAATCCCAGCACTGAGGAAGCTGAGGCAGAGGACCACTAAGAATTTTAGGTCATTGAGACCCTGACTCAAAAAAGAAACCAAATACCAAAAAGTGTGCCTATTCTCTTACACACACAAACGACAGTACACTGTACATAATTCTTTCATCTTAAAATTACAAAATTTCTTTTGCTACCAGATGTGATGGTGTACATCTGTAATCCCAGCATATGAGAAGCTGAGGCAGGAGGGTTGCTGCAACATTGAGGTCACCTTGACCTACATAGTAAGTTCTAGGCTAGCTCAAACTACACAGAAAGAAAGAAAAAAGGAGAGAGAGAGAAAAAGAAAGAAAGATGGGAAGTGCCTGCAATCCCAGCACTTGGGAGGTAGAGGAAGGAGATCAGGCTTGTCAGAGTCATTCTTTGGCTGCACAGCAAGTTCAAGGTCCACCCAAGTTACATGAGACCTGCCTCAAAGAAACAAGCACAAGTTTGGTGAGGTGGCTCTGCAGGCACAAAAGCCTGTGGGCCTGAATTTTTTAAATTTGATCCGTCCTTACACATGTATGTCCTCTGATTCTGACTTTCATGCATGTTCCATAGCATATTCTCTCTCATAAGCAAATGTTTTTTGTTTTTTTTTAAGAAAAGCTCACTGGCAGGGGGTTGGAGAGATGGTCCTGGGGTTAAGACCCTGCCTTGCAAGCAGAAGGTCCTAATTTCAGAACCCAGGTCCCATGTAAAAGTGCCAGGTGGAATTGGCAACAGCCTGTACTTCTAGCCCTGGTGGGGGGAGCCTGGAAAACCCAAGAACAAAGGAAAAAGGAGGTAGAAGCAATCCAACATGATTTC
This sequence comes from Typhlomys cinereus, assembly GCA_023101885.1. Classification (NCBI taxonomy): domain Eukaryota; kingdom Metazoa; phylum Chordata; class Mammalia; order Rodentia; family Platacanthomyidae; genus Typhlomys; species Typhlomys cinereus. Next base: position 1,308,851 of record JALPQD010000346.1, on the reverse strand, counting down.
TGAAGTTACTTTTGGTACTCCAGAGGACACAGTGCCTGTGACACACACACACACTAAAAAAAAAAAAAAAAAAGTCAGATACCCACAGAGGGTCAGATGGAAGTCAATCCATCAAGTGAATGAAAGTCAAATCAAACTGACATAACTATTATGATATCAAATGCAGTAGGCTCCATACACAGAATCCAAAAGAAATAGAGTCAGTAAAATGGCTCAACAGGTAAATGCACCAACCTGGCAATCTGAGTTCAATCCCAGAGCTCATAAAGTAGAGGAGAACCACTTTCCAAAAGTTGTCCTCTGACCTCGTGCTTACCTTCTCTTCCTCTCTCTCAAAAGAAATAAAATACTTTAACAAAAAAGAAAAAAGAAACGTCAAAGTGGCTCCCCAAACCTGCCACACCCTGACATATGTGTGCTTGTGCTTGTACATATTGTGCACACACAGTAAAGACTGGCCCCCAACAGAAAGACTGGGCACTCGCTACTGAATTCTACAAGACCCTTACACAACACTCCTCAAATTATTTTAGAATATAGGAAAGGAAGGAGCATTAGTAAACTCACTCTATGAAGCCAGTACTGTTCTAACACCCAAATCACAGAACAACAAATGAAAAACGTGGGGCTGGCAAGTCTGCTTAGTGGATAAAGCAGCTGCTCACAAGCTTGGAGACCTAAGTTCTAGTCCTGGGAGCCCACATAGCAGAAGAAGATACATAGATATGTATATATTCATGTATATATTCCTCAAAATATTAAAGGAGAAACATGAAATTACAGAAATGCAAAGATGGTCTAACACATGCAAACCAACTAAATTGTAACAGCATACAAATGGACTCATGGGCATAAGTCACACGATCATCTCAACAGATACAGAAAAGACCTTTGACAAAGCTAAACACTCATAAAAGCCCTGAAGAAACTAGAACTAGAAGGAACACACCTCAACACAAGCGAAGCCACACACAACAGATACGTAGTCAGACATTGTGCTACGTGGGGGACAAAAGAAAGCACTTCCTCAAAAATCGGAAATTGCCAGTCAGTTTATCCAAAATGTGAATTCCAGGCTGTTAGAGACCCTGCTCAACAAAACAAAGCAAAACAAAGGCTCAGGGGTTAAGACTGCCTCACAGAGTTCAGATCCTGGATCCCACGTATAAAGGCCAGGCAGAAATAACGGCGGCCTGCACTTCTGACTGGAAGGCAGAGCTTGGGAAATCCCAGAGTGAAGCAAAAAGGAGATCGAGCAATTTAGGGTGTCTTCTGATCAATTTTTGAAACATGTAAAAAGGCAGAGAGTGATACAGGAAGAAACCCATGGGGTTTCTGCATGCATGCTCATGGGCGCACACCCTTACATGCACGTACACATGCACACACGCACACACACACACACACTACTTCAAATAAAATTCATTTGGGCTAGAGTTAAGACTCTTGTCTTATAAGCAGAAGGTCCTGAGTTTTGATCCCAGGTTCCACATAAAAACACCAAGTGGAAATGGCAGCAGCCTGCACTTACGGTCCTGCTGGGTAGAGTCTGGGAAATCCCAGAGCAAAGCAAAAAGGAGGTAGAAGCAATCCAAGATGATTCCTGAAGTCACCCTTGGGCCTCCACAAGGATGCATGCGTGCACACTTACAATAAATAAAGTTTAAAGAAGTCATTTGCCAGAAATCAAAGCCAGACCCAGAAAGAAAAATAGATTTTTTTCTGTCCTATATAGAACATAGATTATATATACACATCACATATGAAAACAGAAGAGGGGTATTTGCGACCAGGAAAGAGACTAGCAGAAGAGGGAAGTGGGGCCAGGAGGGTACTGGGGAGGTGATGTGATCAAAGTACACGATGTGCTTAAAGAGAATGTCATTATGCACCCATCACTTTGTATAACAAATCACACTAATTTAAAAGCAAACAGGCCAGGTTGGTGGCACAGGTTTATAAACTCAGCACCTGGTGGAGGCAGGAGGATCCGATGTTCAAGGCAAAACAGCAAGTTCAAGATCAAAACACCACACTGTGACCACTGCCACCCACCCTCGCCACTGCCACCACCATCGTTACCATCAGTACCAACGGAATCTAGATGAAAACAAAAGCACAGACTCATCCAAAGTGAATTTTCTAGTCCTTCCTCTGCTTTCAGAACGGGTTTCAGGACTGATTATTTTGTTCCTTTTGTGTCTTATTATTTCTTGGGTAGAATGGGGAAATAAAAAATTAGTTCAGTTATTTCATACATGTGGCTTTCTATTTGAGAAATTACACCTTTCATTTTTCTCCTTTTTCCCTCCCCCTTCCTTGAGATTTTGTGCTTGCTTCTTTTTCAGGTTCTGTATTTCTATTTAAGCAAAGAGAGCATGCACTCGAGCCGAACATTCATTTTCTTTGCTAGGATGCTGGCATTGGGCTGGTGGTTCCAACGGGCTGCTGTGCTGCTCTTTCCGTGATGGTTCTGTGCTTCTTGGATGAACAATTTCAGCACAGTAAGATCTGCTGCCACCAGGCGCATGCCCAGCACCTTGATGTGGATTGAGAACTTCTGGAAGCCACTGGGCATCACGTCCTGAGTTTTCTTGTTCTCTTAACGAGTGTTGGGCCTCAGGATCCCCATTATCCTGCTGTCTGTCAACAGCTCTAGGATTCCATTTGTTATGCATATCTGGTGGGAGACGAATCTCTTGGTCTTCTTTTTCACAACCTTGGGCCTCACTAGAGGTCTGAGGGAAAGTCATGATTCCAAGAGGAGATGGCAGCTGCCTCAAAGACAGTGAGATGGAGGAGGTGGTGAGCAAGGAATGTTCAGGTGGTGTGATTTTTGATTTCTCTACTGTCATTTCAATGTGTTTTCTGGAGGGAAGAGTGATAAATATGTTTAAGCATTTAACCAGCACCTCCACTGGGTGTGCCTGGGACCTCAGTATTCAGGAGGCTGAGACAGATGTGCCAAGTGTTGGAGGCCAGCCTTGGCTACAGAGTCAGATCCTGTCTCAAAATAAGATGATCCGGGAAGATGGCTCAGCTGTCGAAATGCTTGCAGGGCTCAAGCAAAGGATCCGAATGTGGATCCTCAGATCCTTGAAAAATGCTGGGTAGGTGTGGTTAACAGACTTGTAATTCCAGCCTCAGAAGACAGAGTCTGGGAATCTCCAGAGCAAGCTGCCTAGTGAGACTATCCTTACAGGCAACCCCTGGTGGGATGAGAGACCCTGCCCTAAAAGAGTAAGGGAGTGGAGGGTAAAACACATGGGCCTCCACACACTCTTATACACACATGCATGGGCATCCACACATGCATGTGAACATGCATACTCAACCACACACACTCCTCCAACACATGCACATGAAAAACAAAAAATAAAGGAGTTGGGGAAATGACTTAGTCAGTAAAGGGCAAGCCCTGCGTGACAGTTAATCTTGTCCACTTGACTGGACCTGGAATCAGCTAGCAGACAAGCCACTGGCACGCCCGTAAGGGATTTTCTTGGTCAGGCTGTCTTCGAGGCAGAGGCTTAACCCCAGAGCCACCTCTCTGTTATCTGAAATGGGAAGATCCACCCTAATGTCCGCCGCCGCACTTCTGGTAAAAAGGAAGTCTGAGAAAGAAGTCTTGCTTTCTGCTTGCTTGTCTTCAGCTGTGCTGACACGTTCATCTTCCCTGTTCCTGTCTTGCTGCGGCTCTGTTCTATACTGACATCAGAACCCAGCTCCTTCAGCCTTCCAACGTGGACCGAAGACCAGTGGCTCTCCAGGGACCCTTCAGGCCTTCAGCGACAAGCTGGGCTGCTGAGGCATCCCTGCTTGTGGTCTGATGGCTATGGGATCTCATCCTCCCCAGTGTGAAGGCAGCCATTGCTGGACCACTGAGAATGCAGCATGTAAACCAGTCTAATAGGTTCACTTTGGGATATATATTCTCCTAGTTCTGTTCCTTTAGAGAGCCAGACGAATGCCATGCAAGCATGAGGACCTGTGTGTGGATTCCCAGCACCAGCAACAAAGCTGGGTACTGTGGCATGTACCTCTAGTCTCAGCACTGGAGAGGGGGACTTGCTCACTAGCCAGTCCAGCTAAGTCAGCAAGCTCTGTGTTTAGTCAGAAACCTTGTCTTGAAAAATAAGGTGGGGAAAAAAATAAGGTGGGGGTCTGGAGAGATGGCTCAGTGGTTAAGCCTCTGCCCTGCAAGCACAAAATCCTGAGTTTGCATCTCAAATCCCATGTGAAAACACCAGGCAGAAATGGTGTTTCTGCCTGCACTTCCGGCCTTGGAAGGCAGAGCCTCGGAAACCCCAGAGCAAAGAGCAAAGCAAAGAGGAGGGAACACAATCCAGGCAAGTCACCCTTGGGCCTTCGCAATACACAGTGCCCTCTGATACACACACACACACACACACACACACACAAATTTAAAACAATAGGTTGGGGAGTGATTAAAAAGACACCTATTGAGGTTGATCTTTCTGCTGCTGTAGGACAACACTCAGACTCAAGCAACTTAAGGGAGATTTATCTGACTGACTTCATGGTAGAAAAGTCAGGACAGGAAGCAGAAGCTTGAACAGAAGCAGTTTACGTAACATCCATTATAGAGGCAAAGAGAGAGCAAGAGCAGACTGGGGGGGGCAGGCTGGGGAGAAGGCCCGCCCACTATGACATGCCTTCCTCCTGCAAGACTCCACCTCTTAAAGGTGCCATGACCTTAACATTAGCTAGAGATCCCAACATGCGAGCATGTGGGGGATAATTCACATTCAAACCATGAAAACACCTGATGGTGACTTCTGTACTCCATATACATATCTGTGTATATGCTCACACGCACAGAGAAAGCATGTTTATGCACAGCACATTTAAGCTGGGCTCAGGCTGTGGTGGGCCTCTGTGGCTACTCAGCATCACCGGAGACTGACAAAACTGCTGCTCTTTAGCTCTGCCACATTCTTAGCCATGTGAAACTGGAAACTCGGTCATGAATGTCTACATCCTGAATGCATTTTCTCTTACTGCTCATGCATTATTTTATATTATAGTCCTGTTTTTTTTTTTTTCCTTAAGAGGACATAAAGATGGGAAGAGGACGCACTGAGGGAATGTCCAGGGTGTTGTGAGGGAGGAGGGAGTAGATACGATCAAGTGCATCCTGGATGTATGTAAAGCCAGCAGAGTAAGTAAAAATGTTACTTAACATAAAGCAATTAGATGATAGAATGGAGAGGGAGTTGGTGTGTTCTCAAGCACTTCACTAGTTTCTCCCTGTTCTTCTGGTGTGGGGGATACACAGGCAGAGGCAGAAGAATACTAAGAAAACAGGAAGTCTTTGAGAAGAATAGGCATCTCACCCGGCCAATTGGATGTTTCCTGGTATAGGGATTTCATCAGTGTTGGCAAAGAGCATAAGTGAAGTGCTGAGACAGAGTTCTGGAAGAACCTGACATTGATTTATTGAAGCCAGGGATGTTTTATTAACATAAAGGCAAATAGCTGGGGTTTATGGTCTGAATGGAGTCAGGATTTGGGATGGTTAGCCCTGAGGGGTGGCCAGTACGTCCTGTACCTGCATGGTAGTCTTGTCAACCCAGAAGATAGCATGGCAAGTGCCCAGGTCGGCAACATCTTACTGGACCCTGAGAAGGTGAAGGTCCTGCTGCAATGCAGAATCCCATGGTGCTGCACATGGTGCTGCCTGCACCAGGGGATGCTGGGAGACTGGGTACGAAGCCCTGGATCTCCTAAAGACCCATGAGTCCCTGCTGTGGGAAACGAGACCCACCTCGTAATGATGAGTGGCAAAAAGTAAGGTGATATATTACAGCCTTGAAGGACTCTAACAGAATGGCAGGGCACATCACCCAAGAATGGGGCAAAATGTTTATATTTCTGGTCCCAGACCCTTTTCCCCTTTTCTCCTGTTGGCTGGAGACTCATAGGGGAGCAGTCTTCCCTGACTACAGCCTGCTTTCTTCTCTTTACAGCATGCACTTAGTCCCGTAGCAGGCTACCTATTGAGCCTTCACTTGAGATAAGCTAAAGGAATGTGGTCACTGGTCATGGGGCAAGGACCACATGTCTGGAACCCTGTAAGTCTACTTCAGGTACTTGTGTTGAAAACAGACCATCCTTTCTTACTTCCTGCACTCCCCTCCAGAGGCTAACATTTACGTATCGGTCACACAAAGGGCTCTAACAGTTTCAGGCATATAAAAGTTTATCTCTTCACCAAACCAACGCTGGAGAAACCAGAGGCAGAAGGTGCGGGGAGGGTGAGAGAAAAGCAAAGACAGCCTGGTTCCACCATTGCCTGTCTTGTGCTGTGCCGCTACTGGAACTGGGGAAGGGAAAAGGCTTGGAGTTGAACCCAAGATTGAAAGCTAGAGCAGAGATGGCTCAGGGGTTAAGACTTTGTCTTGCAAGCAGAAGGTCCTGAGTTCAGATCCCAGGTCCCACATAAAAACACCAGGCAGAAATGGCAGCAATCTATACTTCTGGTCGTGGTAGGTGGAGCCTGGGAAATTCCACGGTGAGGCAAAAAAGGAGGTAAGAGCAATCCAAGATGATTCCCGAAGTCACCCTTGATCTTCCACAGGGACACTGTGCTCTCTGATACATACGCACACACAGAAAATAAAATTCTTTGTGTGTGTGTGTGTGTGTCCCCGAGTGTCTGTGTTTTTCAGAGGGTGCAAGCCCAAGGGTGACTTCAGGAATTACCCTGAATTGCTCTACTTTCTCTGCTTTTTGCTCTAGAGTTTCCCAGACCCTGCCTTCCAGAGTTTGAAGTACAAGATTTAGACTGGCATATTTTTACATGGGTTCCGGGATCCGAACTCAAGACCTTCTGTTTTTGAGGCAGAGGCTTAACTCCTGAGTTATCTCTCCAGCCCTAAAAAGAAAATTTGAAACTGGACTGTTGAAAGACAGTTCTCAAGAGAGGTAATTCAAAAGGTCAAAATGGGGATGGCAAGATGACTCAGTGAGTAAAAGCACTTGCCCCCTGAGTTCCATCCCTGGAAGGTCTGTAAAGGAAGAGGAGAACTGACTCCAAAAGTTTTCCTCTGGCCTTTGCACATCTACCATGGCATAAACGCCATGGCTCCCCCCCCTGCAATCATATACACACACGTACACACGTACACACACACACACACACACACACACACACACACAGAGTAATAGTAATAAAATTTAAAATAACAGACAAACAAAAACAAAAACTACCAAGTGAAAACCCCCAAAATGGACTGGAGAGATAGCTCAGGGGTTAAGACTTTGCCTTGGAAACAAAAGGACCTGAGTTCTAAAATAGTGGCAGCCTATACTTCTGGCACTGAAAGGTGGAGCCTGGGAGAGCAAACCAATGAGGAGCTAGAGCAATCCAGAATGATTCCCAAAGTTACCCTTGGGCCTCCACGGGCACACCCAGAGTCCTTTTCAACACATACCTACACACATGCACCTATATATGCAAAAAAAAAAAAAAAAATGCAAAAAACTATACCCAGGTACCATCTCACTCCAGGCAGAAAGAACATCAAGAAAGCAAGAACGAATGATGGTGATGATGGCATGGGTTAAGAACTCTTGCATATTGTTGGTGGGAATGTAAATTAATCCAGCCGTTATGGCAATCAGAATGGGGAAAGTCTGATCTGTCTTATGAACCACCTATGACCCCTCCTGAGGAGTCCACTCCCAAATGAATCAGAGGCAGCATGCAGTGCGGTGGGCATCACAACATTATTCACACAAGCCAAGTTATGGCATCGGCCTGCATGGCCAGTCATCAATAGGTTATAATATTAAGAAAATATTGTATATATGCACAATGAAATGGGTGGAAATGAAGATAATTGTGTCAGACTAAGTCAGTCTCAAAGACAAACTTCATGTGTTCTGTCATATGCAGAATTTGGATTTAAAATGAAGAAAAGTAGAAGAAAGAGTATTTAAGAGGAAGATTACTGTGGGGGAGAAAGAGAGAGCAACGGGGGGGGGGTGGATATGTCAAGAGTGTGTCACATTATATATAATATCACAATGAGCTCATTTAAAAAAATTACCGTGTGTGTGTGTGTGTGTGTGTGTGTGTGTGTGTGCGCGCGCGCGTGCATGCACACATGCATACACACATGCTGTAGCATTCATGTGGAATTGTTTTGAGGCCAGTCTCTCTTGTTCCCGTCATGCTGTATTCTGCAGGCTAGTGGAGGCTCCATTTCCTGAACAATTCTCCTGTCTCCACCTCCCGCTTTGCCAGAGTAGTGCTGGGACCACAGATATGCACCACTTGCTGGCCATAGCCAGGTCATTTTGTAAAACCCCTCCTCCCTAGCCCATTCCTGGTTCTAGCCATTCCCAATTATTGTCCTAGACCTGACCTTCCCACCCTAATGACATTCTTTCCCCCCTACTCTGCACTGCCCTACCTCCTAAGGTAAAAGACAGTATCCCCTTTGTCCTGGACCTCTCTGCTGTCTGTGGTGGCTGTTCCCTGCTCTGACTTCAAGCTATCCATTTTAAGATTAAACTATGGTTCTTTCCCTTGGCCACCAGGCGCTCAGATCTAATAAAAGTTGCATTTCTCAAGTCTGTCCTTTGTGCTAGCTAGCTTTTCTTTATCAGTGACCTCCATGTTATCCTGGAGCGACTCTTGCTCCGGCCCATACCTAACATACAGTGCCCCAAACCCAGGAGTTGTAGAAAAGTGAGTTCACACGGGAGTTTCTCTGCTTCCTCTTAGCTTGGTCCCCTCCTACTCCTGGAACTTTTCTCCCCCATGAGCAGCTCTGACAGGGACCATCTCAGTGTCCTGTGCATCCATAACCAGCTGATTTGTCCATTTGGGTGTGTTGTGGGGTTCTCATCCCCCTCTTCTGGATGCTTTTCCTTTTTTTGTCTGTCAGGTAGACTACAGAAACTCCAGCCAGGCAGGGTTTCCCCAGGCCATACCAGCCTGCCACACTGTTGTACTGCTGGTTGCCTGTGAAGATCCGTGAAGTTGTCCTTTTTTCTCTTGGGGACTATCTTGGTTGACAGTCGAACTGGCTGTGAGGTGGCCCCTTGCACCTGTGTACCCCAGACACTGCCCTTTGGAAGAGATCCCCGTTTCTCACCCTCCTCGCCACGGGCTAAAGGCTCCACAAACCCTTTCTCCAGGTCTTCTTCCTCTACCTCAGTTCTTCCCCAGGCCTTCCTCTATCTCCTCCCTGCTTCTTCTGCCCTGCCTTCAAGTTCCCCTGAACTCTGCCTGATTCTTCCACTCTGCCTTCCAGTTCTCCTCCTCAAAACTCTCCTGCCCACCTGATCTCCCTAGTTAAGTTACTCTCAGCTCCTTCAAGACTGCTTCTTTGACTGCCATTCCACCATCTGCTACTCTGCTGGGGTGTACCACAGCTTTCCCAAGGAAAAAACTTAAATCTGCAGTGGCCTCTCCCCACAAAGCCCCGGACACCAAGTGTCAACATTGAAACCTCTGGCTCTGCAGGATCCCGTGCTTGCTGGTTTGGACCAAACATGCTTTTGTCATGCTTTGCCTTTGCTTCCGCTCCACTGTGCCCAGGTGCCCTGCTAGCACTTTAAATTTTGTTACACCCTTGGGTCCTCTCTAAATGTGATTGTGTTGTGTTTTCTTCAGTGGACTGTTGTTATGTGTTGTGTTATGTTGTTATATTGTCATGTGTGTCTAGGGGTGATCTGTCTACATTGTCTTATGTTCTAAAATCCAAATAAGACCTATGTCACTGCTACAGTTACAAATTGCTACATACCTGATGCTTAAGATGTTATTGATTGGAGAAGGACTCCTTCCGACCTAAAGAGAAAAGCTGCATTTTATTTTCTTAAATTCTGCTATTTGGCTCAATCCTGATTTTATTTGATTATTTTTAAAATATTTCATTGATTTATTGTGTGTGTGTGTGTGTGTATCAGAGGGCACTGTGTGTCCCTGTGGAGAACCAAGGGTGACTTTGGGAATCATCCTGGATTGCTTCTACCTCTTTCTTGCTTCCTCTGGGATTTCCCAGGCTCCGCTGGAAGTGCAGCCACCACCGTTTCCACTTGGCGTTTTTACATGGGATCTGGGACCTGGGATCCTAGCTCAAGACCTTCTGCTTTTGAGGCAAAGTCTTAAACCTTGAGCCATCTCTCCAGCCCCCCAAAATTATGTTTTAAAAAGTTAATTTTTTAAAATTTGGTGTGCATATATGTATGTGCATATGCCATGGCATGCATTGGAGGTCAGAGAACCCATTTCTAGTCATAAGGTGCACCTGTGTGTGCGTGTTCATGTTTTTTTTCCCCTTTTTTCCACAAGTATCTGTGTATGGGGTACATGTGTGGGTGTATGGATAAGTAAGTGTATGTGTCTGCATATGGGTGGGAATATGTATGTGCATGTGCACATGGGTGTATGCACACAGTGCATCTCAGTGTGTGTACCTATGGAGGCTTAAGGATAATAACGAGAATTGAGAATCATCCTCAGTCAATTTTCTACCTTACTGTTATGAGCCTGGGTCTCTAATCAAACCCAGAGCATGTTTGCACATTATGTTAGTCTAGGGATTACTTTCTCTGGGGATTTCCAGGGTTGAAATTACAGGTGGGCCACCACACCTGAGGGGCATTTTTACTTGGGATTCAGTGATTTGAACGTTAGTTCTTTTGCTCCTGAACTACCACCACACTTAGTTTTAAAGTATGTCTTGAATGAATAGTAAATGTAATTGAAGAAGAAACCTCTACCCAGAACTGTTTTGGCAAGGGAATCTGTTACATTCAATGTTGCTCCATCTGGACCTTTAACTCTACCAACTCTGACTCTGGGTAAGTCACTTAAGTTGGCCTGATGTGCTTCTCCTTCCTCTTAATAAAATGGACACGGGGGCTGGTGAGATGGCTCAGGGCATCAAGGCACTTGCTCCCAAAGTCTGACAACCTGAATTCAATTTCTGGAATCCATATTATGGTAGGAGAGAAATGACTCCAACAAGTTGTCCTTTAATCTCCATGTGTAGGCATCTGAACACCTGTGCACATACACATATAAGATAAATAATGTAAAAAAAAACCTCATAATAACAGACTCTCACTAGGATTGTGATAAGAGCCAAATGAATTAATACAATGTTCTAATTATACTACATGCATATGAATAGTAATTATTATCCATAGAAGAAGACCCAGGTCCAGAGGCAACAGTGAGAATAGAATTCAGGTTGGTAACATCTGTTAGGATTTTTTAATTTTTTGAACCATGGTCTCATAATTTCTGGCTGGTTTCAGAATCCCTTTACAGTCAAGACTGGTTTGAGCCCAATTCTCCTGTCTCCACCTCCCAGATGGGATTACCATCACTTCCGGTTTATGCAGCAGTGGAAAACTGAACCCAGGGTTTAATGCATGATGGGCAAGCACACACTCTACCAATTGAGAATTATTCCCAGTCTTCCAGAAAGGAATTCTCAATTAGTTTCTTCAGAGAAGGTGGAGGAGAGGCTGCATTTACCCCATTTGTCACTCTATAAAATACTTTTACCTCCTAAGCTTTTCATGCTCACAAAAACAATCTCGTGAGGAGGAAATTATAATTCTCATTTAATTCATGAAAAAAATTGTAATTCACATTTAATTTATGAGTAAGCTGGTTCTGAGAGGTCAAGGGGACTTTCCTAATGTCACATCCTGAGGGACGTGCTGGTCCCAAGACTGCTGTCCTGGGATGGAATGGGCTCAACGTTCTGAGGCCCAAGCGTGGATACAACAGAATTTTCTTTAAAAACCTCACCAGAGTGGGGGAGATGACTCAGGGGTTAAAACCTTTCTTTGCCTCACAAGCAAAAGGACTTGAATTCAGATCCCCACATCCCATGTAAAAATGCTGGGTGGATACGGCAGCGGGCAGTAATTCCAGCCCTGGAGAGTGGAACCCAGGTAAAAGCAGAATGATTCCACATGTCATTACTTGGGCCTCCACAGGCACACACACTCAAGTGCCTTCTGGTACACATGCTTATGTACACAAACATACATAATAAAAAAAATTAAAAATAAATTTAAAAAACCTCGCTAAAGTTGGACCTGGAGGCCCTGGAGTGTAGTAACCCAGCTACTAAGGAGGCAGGAGGATAGTCTGTTCAACTCCTGGTTGTGCAACTTACTGAAACTCTGTCTCGAAGCAGGCAAACAAACAAACAAAAAACAAACAAACGAGAGATGTGGCTATAGCTCCGCGGCTGAGTACTTGTCTAGTATAAGGGATGCCCTAGGCTCAACACCCAGCATTGCAAAAACAAACAAAAACTTGACCAAGTACTTCAGCTGTGCAAAGCACGTTTGGCATGGATGAGGTCGCCGGTTCCATCTCACAACCGCAAGAAGTGAGGATAAAATACAAATGAAAGACCGTTGACACTTGGAGTCGCTGTGCCCACGGTAGGCGACTCCGCCAGGCTAGCGCGTGCGCCAGGCGGCACGCAGGGCGAGCGGCTGGCTGATGGAGCCCAGCAGCAGCAGTACATGGGGACCAGCCAGGGTCCAAGCAATTCATTTTCCCAGCAGCTCCGCCCCTTTCCCCGCCTCCAGGGGGCGGGGCAGCAAAGCGCGGGAAAACTCAACTTGGAGGCTACCCCCACTCGCACTGGGGGCGGGGCAAAGGAGAGTTCTGAAATGGGAAAGCGAGGCGGGGCCCCTCCCTTGCTCTAGAAGCCTATCAGCTCACCACCCTGCACTCCCTTTGGATGTGGCCCTGGCCACGCCAGCACTCCTAACGTCACCTCCCCCACTTCCGGTCCCCAAACGCGTCCTAGCGCTCAGGTCCCGGTTCCGGTTTCTTCCACGCTCTGCTGAATGCTATGCTCAGCGCAGCTTTCCCGCAGAGGGAGGAGCTGTGGGTGGTGCCTGCGCCTCCGAGCTGGCCCACGCGAAGACCCCCATCCACTTATACTACGTGAAACAATTCAGACGGTGAGAAGAACTCGAGGCAACCGATAAGCGAATGACGTAATGTTTGGGGGTGACGTCCCTTTCGGTGGCCGCTGCAACCGCATCACTAAGATTGGGATTCAGCCTGAGAAAACCGCACAAGCTGACCCAAACATACAGGCTCCACTCAGAATCGAGGAGGGTCTCAAAATGTCCACCGCACACCTGGAATTCTGGAAATTTGCATAAGTGAACCTTAGTCCTAGCATTGAACGGCCAGTGGGGGTAGCAGGGTGGCTACGCACCTGGGATAGCCCACCCAAGTCCGAAAGCAGAGAATCAGGCTGGCTTCTGTCTAAGCGACAGTAGCGGCGACCAATTGCGTTTGAGATGCGCAGATGGGGCAGGTGGACTCCGGAGCAGCCAATGGGGAGCGGCCTTTTCAGAGGCCTCAGGCCTCGCGCCCAATGACCGCAAGAGGACTATGAGGGGCCAGTTCCGAGCGGCAGCACGTAAGACCAACCCAGTGCGGGGCTGGGCGGGGCTGAGGGCTGAACGACGGCGGTGCTGACCAATAGCGAGTATGAAAGCGGGCAGCCCAGACCTGGAGCGCGGAGGGAGCGGAGGGAGAGGAGAGGCCGAACCGGAGAGAAGCAGGAAGTAGCAGCGGCCGCAGGGAGGGCGGCGGCAGCGGCAGCGCTGGCGGCCGGAGCAGGCTAGAGGCCGCGGGGTTTGAGCCCGCACTAGGAACGAAACAAGTAAGCGTGCCTGGGGTAAATACCCGCCCTTGGCTCCGCCCCCGGGGGGGCGGGTAAATACCCCCGCCCCTCCCCCACTTGATCAACTACCCCCTTCTCCGCGCCGCCCCCTGGGTCGGCTGCCTCGCCAGGCCCGGTCGCTGCCTTCGTGCACTGGGGCGATGGCTGGAACTCCCAGCCTGTTGAAAGCACAACCCTTAGCCGGATAAACGTGCCAGGAGGGTTGGGGGGGTCCCCCCCTTGCCAAGTGCTGGCGCTCCTAGACCAAGAGGCACCCGAAGTGCGGCCGGGGGGGACTGGAGGCTGCGGGATGTCGCGACCTAAAATGGTGTCCGTGCTGGGCGGTGGGGGGCGGGGGGAGCAGGGCCGGGCCGGAGCGCAGCTTGCAGTGCGACCCGGTGCGGGGCTGCACCTCGCGCCCCGGGCCCGCCGCGCGCCTGCCAGTCACTCCGGTCTCCAGAGAGTGGGCGCGGGGAGCCGGTTGCACGGCGTCTGCAGAGGAGGGGACCAGGTCCGAGTTGGGACTGACCGGGCTGCGGAGCTGGGAGTCCCGTGGGGACCGCCCCCTCGTCGGTCCCAGCTCCCTTCTCGGCGCGCCACACTCCCCGCTCCCTCGCCGCAGCTCCTCCGGGGCCTGGCCGAGGCCCGGCCTTCAGTTCGCAGCCGGTGAAAGTGAAAGAAGCTCTGCTCGCCTCAGTTTACCCTTGAGCTTTTGAAACGTACATCTCGTCCCCTACCCGCAACCTCGGACGTGTGCCCCGCGCCAGCCCGCGGCAGATGGCAGGGACTTAATTCCGCCCGCTGCGCAGCTTGGCCGCAACCTAATCGCCCCCGGCTGGGCGCAGGTCCTTAGCTTTGCTCTGCGCAGCAGGCCTCGGGTCTGGGCAAAAGGTAGTGGGGCCCCCCATCCGATCTGGGTCTGTTCATCCTGTGCCCGTTAAGCCCTTTCCTTTTGCTTTCGGGGAAGAGCAGAGGGAAAAGGGGGTAGGGGAGACGTTAGCTTCAGAAACCCGGCACAGCGGGCCCCCCCAAAAAAAGGCCTGGGCGTCTGAGTGGAAAAGCCTCGGCCCTGAGCCTCTCTCCTTGGCCTACTGTCTACTTCAGGTGGCTCTTGGATGACCTCTAAATCAGTTGCACACCTGAGGGGCAGGCAAGTTTGCAGGTTTTCTCGCAGTCATCATTGGTCTGTGCTTCACCAGCTCACTCTTGATAGGCGCTGGAGTGGGAAGATAGCCTGGTCCTACACTGCAGGAGCCATGCCGAGCCGTTCTTCTGGGCAGAGCCAAGGGCTTTGTTTAAACCCAGTCTCTGCAGAATTGAGTAGGGGACAAGGTGCAAGGAGGACTCCCCTTTCTTCCTCTGGTTAGTACCCTTGTCCTACACCCCATCTTGGTCTAGGCAATGCCAATCGCCACCTGCTGGGACCGTCTCCAGTTACAGTTTGAAGCTGCAGAGAGATGAAGAGAATTGGGCAGGGAATATGTAAAAGGGAGAAAATGATCCCTTCTCCATTGTGTCTTTCGGATACAAAAGCACTTATGAGTAGGAACTGGGGAGGGGTAGGCCTGGGTCTCTCTGTCTCTAGCTGGTCTCCTGGTTGTCAGTTAAGTCTTGTGGGACCATTTTCTCTTCCTTCCTTCCTTCCTTCCTTCCTTCCTTCCTTCCTTCCTTCCTTCCTTCCTTCCTTCCTTCCTTCCTTCCTTCCTTCTTCCTTCCTCCCTCCCTCCCTCCCTCCTTCCCTCCCTCCATCTCTCTCTTCTTTCCTCTTTTCCTTCCTCTTTCTTTCTCTCTCCTGTGCCACACTGAGGTTGGGAGAGACTTCCTAGACTACTGTTGCCCAAGAAGATTGAGTTTGACTTAGTGGATAGGTTGAGGATCTGGGAGCAGCTTTCCCATCCCGGCAGCTGTGCTGGATAAGCTTGCACCCTGGAGTTTTGGCCCTTGGAGAGCAAGATGGGGAGCAGGGAGGATGCACTCTGGGGAAGGTAGGTGAGCAAGCAGCAGGTGTTTGTGTCAGGAGCCGCCTCATCTGGGGCCCTTGTGACCATTTTTTGTTTCTCTTTGTTTCTAGTTTTTGGATCTTTCTTAGTCCATTTTTTCCTGCTGACCAAAGGTGTCCAAGTGCTCCACTGGTCACTGAGTGCTCCACACGTGACCTCACATGACCTCTGAATGTTATCTCTGACCCCAGTCCTAGATGGCCAGGGTACAGTCCTTCCCAGCCAGCCAGCTTCTTCTTGACCTCACATGTCCTATTTAGCCCTGCTATAATAATAAGTTTTATTCTGGGTCTGATTTTCAATCTTCCAATTTTATGTTTCTGGAATAACCTGTGATAAATAGATTACTTGTTCCCTCTTTCAAAATGCAAAAGTAAGACTGAAGTAACTTGTTTGTTTATATACCAGGCCTGTGATAAAACTGAACTGAAGCAATTTAAGTCTTGGCTGTAGTTACTGCTACTTTCTATAGACGGTCTGTTGAATGTCTCTGGACGGCAGAAGACCCACTAAGAATATGAATTAATCCCGTGTTGACACAAATAAGTGTCTAAACCTAGAACACGTGTCTGTTGCCTTCCTCAATATAGGAGATTCAATGATTCTGTTAGGCACTAGAAGAGTTGAGCTGGTTTCAGCCAAGCTGCTCACTGAATTTTCTTCACTTTATTAATCTTCTCTGTTTCTGAGAATCTCTACTTGCTTTCTGATTTTTGTTTCTTGCTGCTTTAGTTGTGTACACTCACTGACCTTCTGATTTGGGGATTTGACACTGCTGGAGCTCTCTAGGAGTCACAATATGTGGATGTGCATCCAGTCAGAAGGCATAAATGGGGGAGTCCTCCAGGATAAGGAGGTCCAGGGCTCTATTCTGGGTACCTTATTGTCCCCTCACTTGCATTGTTTTCATCAGGTCTGGGACCTGTCACTATGGGGGACATGAAGACCCCTGATTTTGATGACCTCCTTGCTGCCTTTGACATCCCTGATATTGATGCAAATGAAGCCATTCATTCTGGGCCAGAAGAAAATGAGGGACCAGGGGGTCCTGGGAAGCCAGAACCCAGCGCGGGAGGTGACTCTGAAGACACAGTTGCAGTGGCAGCTGCTGGAGATAACCCTGAGGGTCAAGCCCAGGCTCCTGACCATGGACCGCCACCACCGCCAGATACTTCCACAGTCAGCGTCATTGTCAAGAACACGGTGTGTCCAGAGCAGCCTGAGACTCTGGTTGGGGGCTTGGGAGAGGATGGGAACAAAACTGGGAATGTAACTAAGAAAGGACCTGCGGGGCCTTGTCTGATGCAAAATGGATTTGGGGGCCCTGAGCCACCTCTCTTAGAAACCCCTCATTCTCCAGCTCCTGCCAGTGATAGTGCATGGAAAGAAAAAGCCACGGATGGCAAAACTCCCTTGGACATCTTTGCTCATTTTGGGCCTCAGCCAGAAGAACACCCAGATCCCCTGCCTCCTCCTGCACCTTCTTCACCTCAGGATGGAGTCACGACTCCCCCTCCTTTCCCTTCTCCTTTTGAGCTGCCTCCTAGTTCTCTCCCACTACCAGGGGCCGTGAAGCAGGACAGCTGCAGCCCCCATCGCCCCCAGGGCCCAGTTCAGCAAGGCTCAGGTTCTAGCTCTGAGGCGTCAGGTATCCCTGCTGGCTCCTCACCTCCTCAAGTGGCTGGGATGACCTTTAAGCAATCTCCAGGACACCGAAGCCCTCCTGCCTCCCCTAAGGTGTCCAGCTGTAAACACCTTAAAGAAGAAGTGGAGGTTACAGTGGTTAAGTCTCCCCCAAGAAGCCCTCAGAGTCCCTCTAGTGGAGCCGAGGCTGCAGATGAGGACAGCAATGACTCCCCTGCCTCCTCTAGCTCCTCTAGGCCCCTCAAAGTGCGAATCAAAACCATTAAAACATCCTGTGGGAATATCACAAGGACTGTAACCCGGGTCCCTTCAGACCCTGATCCCCCTGTCCCTTTGGCTGAGGGGACCTTCCTGGCTGAGGCTAGCCTCCTGAAGCTGTCTCCAGTAACCCCAACTCCTGAGGGCCCAAAGGTGGTGAGTGTCCAACTGGGCGATGGCACAAGGCTGAAAGGCACAGTGCTGCCTGTGGCCACCATCCAGAATGCCAGCACTGCCATGCTGATGGCAGCTAGTGTGGCCCGCAAAGCTGTGGTTCTGCCTGGGGGGACTGCCGCCAGCCCTAAGACTATGCCTAAGAATGTGCTAGGTCTGGTGCCCCAAACCCTGCCCAAGACTGAGGTGCGGGCAGGGCTAGGGCTAGGGGGGCAGAAGGTAAATGGTGCCTCGGTGGTGATGGTACAACCTTCTAAACCTGCTACTGGACCAGGCATAGTAGCTGGTTCGGTGATCTCACGGACCCAGTCCAGCCTGGTGGAGGCCTTCAACAAAATCCTCAACAGCAAAAACCTGTTGCCCGCTTATAGACCGAACTTGAGTCCACCAGCTGAGGCTGGGCTGGCCCTGCCTCCAACAGGATACCGCTGCCTGGAGTGTGGGGATGCCTTCTCATTGGAGAAGAGCCTAGCACGGCACTACGATCGCAGGAGCATGCGCATCGAGGTCACCTGCAATCACTGTGCCCGTCGTCTGGTCTTCTTCAACAAGTGCAGTCTACTCCTCCATGCCCGAGAACACAAGGACAAGGGGCTTGTCATGCAGTGCTCACATTTGGTCATGAGGCCTGTTGCCCTTGACCAGATGGTGGGGCAACCGGACATTACGCCCCTGCTGCCTGTGGCTGTCCCACCTGTCCCTGGACCTCTGGCTTTGCCTGTTTTGGGTAAGGGTGAGGGGGTCATCACCTCTGCCATTACTACAGTTGCCACTGAGGCCCCTGTGATGCCACTCCCAACAGAACCGCCTGCTGTCCCTGTCACCTCTGTTTACACGTGCTTTCGCTGCCTGGAGTGTAAGGAACAGTGCCGGGACAAGGCTGGCATGGCAGCCCACTTCCAGCAGCTGGGTCCCCCAGCACCCGGGTCTACCAGCAATGTGAGTTGTCTTTCCTAGGTCTGTCTTCTCAGGGGAGGAGGCAGCCAGATGCTGTAGATATAGGCTCCAAGAAGTGCTGGGGGCTTAGTTAGGCAAAGTAATGGGTGAAAGGGTACCTTCCCCAACTTACCTTGTTTAACTGCCTTGACAGGTATGCCCATCCTGCCCTATGATGCTCCCTAATCGCTGCAGCTTCAGTGCCCACCAGCGCACGCATAAGAACCGACCCCCTCACGTCTGTCCTGAGTGTGGGGGCAACTTCCTGCAAGCCAATTTTCAGACCCATCTGCAGGAGGCCTGTCTGCATTTCTCACGCCGTGTAGGATACAGGTGCCTTATACCCCTCTCCCTGTCTCTTTAGCAGCCTCCCAAGGAGAATCCCTGGCTCTGCTGTCTCCCTTAGCCCTGTCATGTCAGACTTGTCCCTGGAATGTCATGCCTGTGAGGCAGGGAGAGCTGCTTTCTTGTTCCCCTTGTTGAAGCTCCACCGCTAACCTTCCTAAAGAGCACCTAGTCCTTGAGAATAAGTGTGGGGTGAAGAAGGATTGAGAAGGACGCATGGAGACACAGTGCCTTCCTCTTTTTCCCCAAGGTGTCCCAGCTGTGCAGTGGTATTCGGGGGTATAAACTCCATCAAGTCCCACATCCAGGCATCACACTGCGAAGTTTTTCACAAGTGCCCCATCTGCCCCATGGCCTTCAAATCTGCACCCAGCGCCCATGCCCACCTCTACTCCCAGCATCCCAGCTTCCTCGCTCAGCAAGCCAAGTGAGACCTGAGGAGGGAGCAGAAGGAAGTGGGGGGACGAAGGGTAGGATGGGGGCAAGGTTGTACCACTGGGTCCTGACATCTGCACTTCTGCCTCCACAGGCTGATCTACAAGTGTGCCATGTGCGACACAGTCTTCACTCACAAGCCCCTCCTCTCCTCACACTTTGACCAGCACTTGCTGCCCCAGCGTGTCAGTGTCTTTAAGTGCCCATCTTGTCCTTTGCTCTTTGCCCAAAAAAGGACCATGTTGGAACATCTTAAGGTACAGGAGGAATGAAGGGCCGGGGATGAGTGCTCTGTTGGGTCACATAACCCCCAGGCAGTAGGAAGCAGGGGATGAGGACTTTGCCAAAGTCAGGCCATCCATCCCAGTAGCCATTCCCCTTGTATCCCTGTTACAGAATACCCATCAGTCTGGCCGTGTGGGGGAGGAGACTGCTGGGAAAGGGGCTGGAGGCGCCCTTCTGACACCTAAGACGGAGCCTGAGGAGCTGGCTGTGTCTCAGGCAGAAGTGGCTCCTGCCACTGAGGAATCTTCTTCATCTTCTGAGGAGGAACTGCCCAGCTCTCCTGAACCCTCCCGCCCAACCAAGCGGTCCCGGCGGGAACTGGGGAACACAGGCATCAAGGGTGGGGTTGCGGGACCAGGAGGCTGGACCTGTGGCCTCTGCCACTCCTGGTTCCCTGAACGGGATGAGTACGTGGCTCATATGAAGAAGGAGCATGGCAAGGTGAGCGGGACTTCTGGCTGGGTACAGTGGGCTGGGGTGGCCTTGGGATCGCCTGTGCAGTTGGAATAGTGCCTGGGATCTGACACTCAAATTTCTTACCTCCTGCCTCTCCTAGTCAGTGAAAAAGTTCCCTTGCCGCCTGTGCGAGCGTTCCTTCTGCTCTGCCCCCAGCCTGAGACGACATGTCAGGGTTAACCACGAGGGGATCAAGCGAGTTTATCCATGCAGGTAACCCTTACTCCCAGTTCTCTTCCTACCTGCCTTTTGCTTTAGGCATCTAAAGGCCGAGGCCCTGTCTACTCTGACAGCCCTCCTCTTGGAAACCATGGGCCTTGACCTCTGTCCCTGATACCCTCCTGCCCATTTCCACTCTCCAGGTATTGCACAGAGGGAAAGCGAACCTTCAGCAGTCGCCTGATCCTGGAGAAGCACGTTCAGGTCCGACATGGTCTGCCCCTTGGGGCCGAGTCTCCTTCTGGCCGAGGGATCACTCTGACTCGAGGCCCTGGAGCCAGAGCCCAGGTAGGCAGAGGACAGCCTGGGTTAAAATGATGGGAGTGGGAGACTGCAGGGTGTAACCTTGACCTCGGGAAACGGTGAGCATGTCAGGGAGAGGAGGACCCATGGTGAGGCTTTTTCTCCCATTTTTCTGCAGGGACCAGGACGGAAACGCCGCCCATCTTCTGATTCATGCAGTGAGGAGCCTGACAGTACAACCCCACCAGCCAAGTCCCCCAGGGGCGGCCCTGGGTCAGGCCACGGTTCCCTGCGCTACAGAAGCAGTAGCTCAGCCGAACCAAACCTCATGGTGGGGTTGAGGGTGGATGGTGGTACTCAGCAGTGCCTCGACTGTGGCTTGTGCTTTGCCTCCCCTGGCTCCCTGAGCCGGCACCGGTTCATTAGCCACAAGAAGAGACGAGGAGGTAGTAAAGCCAGTGCCCTGTCACTAGGGGATGGGGAAGAAGAGGCTCCTCCGTCCCGCTCTGATCCAGATGGGGGCGATTCCCCTCTGCCTGCTTCGGGAGGACCACTGACCTGTAAGGTCTGTGGCAAGAGCTGTGACAGCCCTTTGAACCTCAAGACTCATTTCCGCACGCATGGCATGGCATTCATCAGGGCCCGGCAGGGAGGCAGTGGAGAGAACTAGGCCCCAGGCCTGGGCCTGGCCAGTCCTCTTCTCCAGGAACCTGTCTTCCACTGCTGCTTACCTGGCCCCTGGGCTGTAGTGTTTAACACTTACTTTGTTGAATTCCTCTCCTCCCAATCCCAAAGGAAAAGGCTTTGAAGATTCTAGTGACTTGCACCCCTGCCCCTCTTTGGGTTTGGCCCTTGGGTCCTAGTCAGGAAGGCCTTTTTATTTTTGAAGCCAACACTAATTATGCTCCTGCTGCAGAACCCCCAGTGTATAACTGGGGCGGGAGGATGGACTTTGATGAGCCTGCTGTACAGGCACAGGGAAGGACTGAGTGGTAGAATATCCTGGATTTTCCCCTTTGCAGTTCAATTCTTCAGGGACAGGCCAGGATCTCTTCTCCCTGGGCCAGGCACTGCCCTAGCCCTCTCCCCCAATACTCATTGGCACTAAGCCCCCTCATCCTTGCAGTGCCTTCCATTTGTCTTTCCCCCTAGAAAACCAGGGGTTGGGGGTGGTGGGGGAAAAGCCCTGTCAAAGGGGGGGTCCAGGTAGAGGAGAGGGCAGGCTCTCAGGAATCCTTTATTCTTGTAGTAATAATACTAACAGGGAGAAAACCAGACCATTAAAACTGCTTGTGGTTTAATCCCTATTTAGGCTTCTCTTTTTATGTGACTTGTCGGGTGAGTCAGAACTGGGGAAGCCCTTCTTGAAAGGTGCAGAGACAGATGGAAAAGCAATCTCCCTTTCATCTTGTGTGTGGTGCCTTTTGTATCTTGGACTTGGCCCTTCTACCCCCAAAATGAACAATTTAGATACAACACAGATGGCTAACTAAGGACTTTATTTCAAATGAAATTTAAAAATAAAAAAATTGAGAGCTACTTCCCTGGGTGTGAGGAAGGGATCAAGGTAAAGGAACTCCCCATGGCTAGGCCAATACCCTCAACACACTGGAGGGATTCTGGTAATTCCCTTCCTTACCCCCATGATGGAGAACCTCAGTAAGTGCAGGGCCCTGTGGCAGAGCCCACCTGTTGGGGAACTCAAGCTAGGGGTCAGTCCTGGGATGGGATAGAGTTGGGCAGCAGCAATGGCCAAAGGCCAAACATAGGATCAAATCCTAAGTACCACTCCCCCCCGTTTGCTGGGACCCAGAGAAAATAAAGGATGGTCTCTGAAAGAACCTCTCAGCCCCCAGCGAGGGGAAGAAAGGCCCCGGTACTTGGTACTTGGTACTCCTCGCGTTCGTTACCTCTGTTCTCTGGAGGGCAGTGAGTCCTGGAGCCAGTCAGGTGGTAATACTGACAGAGCAAGGGGTGAGGAAGCTCCAGCAAGTCTGGACCCCAAGGCTGGCTCTCTTGCCTCTGGCAAGCTCTCGCAGTTACATGATCCTTTGTATTTCTTGCCTTTCATTTCTCTTGGATAGATGGTTAGATAGGTGGGGCTTTAGGGTTACGGTTTCTTAAGCAAGGGTCCTCCTAGGGAGGGTGCCCTCAATCCCACCACTCCTGGGCTTGAGAAGAGTATCACATGATGCCATTGGTGAGGTACTGGAAGCCATCATAGAGTTTGGTGGTAATGGACCGCATGCTGCCATCCACCATCTGCTCCACCAGCAGCTGGAGCTGCTCCTCCGTCATGCTCATGTGGAACCTCTCTTTGAGGTTGCGAATGGTGCTGGAGCCGTGGAAGCAGGGAAGCTGAGAACCTGGGGGAAGCAGTGTGGTTGAGGGTATTGGCAGACTAGGAAGGAAGCTCAGGGATAAAAGCAGAGGGAATTGAGGCTGGTGTCTACCCTTCCTCCCCACCTCAGATTACTTGTAGCATGGAAACAGTTCTGCTTGTGCACAGAAGAGCCCTGGTCTTGAGCCCATCACCCCACACTCCTTAGCCCCTCTGTAGGTGACAGCATGTGGGCAGAGGAGGGAAAGAACCCATACTATCTTCCCCCAGTAAGGG
Source organism: Typhlomys cinereus (assembly GCA_023101885.1). NCBI lineage: Eukaryota > Metazoa > Chordata > Mammalia > Rodentia > Platacanthomyidae > Typhlomys > Typhlomys cinereus. The sequence continues at coordinate 1,285,542 of JALPQD010000346.1, read as the reverse complement.
CTGAGGGAGTGGTCTTAGGGCCCGAAGGGAAGGCTGGGAAGAGGTTCTGGGAATGGGCCCTGCACTTATCTGGTTGCAGGTCTCTGCCTATGCTAGGTCTGACACTCACAGATGACCTGGGCCACCGTCACCACGGGGCCAGAGAGAGATGCTCTTGAACAACGGCAACAACCTGTGGGGTAGGGGCAAGGATGGGGAGGACAGGACACTGGCAGCTTAGGTCTAGTGAACACTTGGGGGGAGGGGAAGGGGGAGTTGTGATGGTATAAGGAGGGCCCAGAGGGGGGTAGGGAAGTGAAGGAGAGGGATTCCAGGCAAAAGACTATGTGGGGAAGTAGCAAAATGGAAGATGAAGATGAGGAAGGAAAAACAGGATAACCGAGGCTTGGAAAAGGAGGGTGGCCTAACGTGAGTTGGCTGAGACAGGGCATTTGGAGGTCACATGGAATGGGAGAAAATGAGTGGACACAGCTGAGTTAGAGAGTGGAGGGAGGAGACAAGCTCGAGCTGGGCAAGAGAGAAAGGTCAGGAGGCTGCAAGGTCAGGACTGAGAGGACGAGAAGCTCCTTCCTGCTGCTCCCTTCCCACCCCCAGCTGCTGGAACCATCTGGGGACAGCCCCTCTTCCCCAAGCACACTGGTATTTTGTTGGATCAACTTCCTAGAAGTCCTAACTCTAGATAGCTCAACCTGAGGTACCCCAGACCCAGGCTCTCCCCAGCGCACCTTGCTGCATGATCTCCACAATCTGCACCACCTTGTCCATGTGCTTCCGAGCAGCAATCAGCCCCTGCAGCATCAGCATCTTGTAGTAGTTGAACATGTCGCCGTTCAAGCCACCCATCACCTGGAGGTGAGGAGACTTGTGTGAACAAGAAGAGTCTGGTGGGCATGGTCCTGTTCCCACAGCCTTCCAGAACTCTTCTTTCCTCTCAGAACAGTCACGGTAAACCTCATGCTTTCTCATTCTCTCATAAGGCAGAAGTTCTGCCTCACTGCTATTTCTGTTCTGTTCCTAATTTGAGGGAATCTGCCAGCTTCCTCTCTGCTAGCAGAGGAAGACAGTGATCTTGGAAGCACCTCTCCTTTTTGACTCACATCCACGAACTCTGTAGTCAGCTTAAAGGCTGATGTCTCGAAGCCCAGGTTTCGGGGTGAGCTGGACAGGATGAAGCCAAAGTCGATGTGGATGATGTGACCTTCTGCATCCAGAAGGATGTTGCCATTGTGCCTGAGGAAGGGGAGGAGAAGACAAGACAATAGTAAGTTTGGCTCTGGCCGGAACCTTAAGCTAGAACACATTGGCTGCAGCACACCCTGTAAGGGGAGGCCCCAGCTATGTTTCCTGTTGCTTAAAAGTCTGGGTCCAATCTCCTTGAACCTAAAACTAGCAGTGAAAAGGAAGATATGAAATTGCCATTATTATCAGCTTACTAAAAATAGCTTAAGATTATCTCAGGGCTGGAAATGTAGCTCAGTTGATACAATGCGTGTCTATCATGCAGAAGGCCCCGTGTTTCATCTCCAGCACCACATAAACTGGATGTAGTGACACGTGACTGTTATCTCAGCACCTGGGAGTTGGAGGCAGGAGGATCAGAAGCTTAAGGTCAGTCTCATCTACATAGAGCTTGAGGCCAGCTGGATTACATGAGACCCTGTCTCGAGGGTGGAAGGTTGAAGGTGATTACGCATGTACATATGTGAAACTGTCAAAAACAAACTTAAAATATGAAAAAAGAGATTATCCCAGTTTTCCAGAAACTGCACCTCAGCACCCAAACAGCCTGATTAGTGAGGGCTGACAGTGACAGAAGAAAAGAAAAGCCTCTGAGGCTCTAGTTAGCTCACCCAGGCAGACAGGTACTTGACTAGTTCAGAACCAATCTGTTTCCAATGTATTCCTTCCTCCCTCCTTCCCCTACTCCTCTTTTCTCCTCTCCTTTCCCCTCCTCTCCTCTCCTTTCCCCTTCCTTCCTCCCTCCTTCCCTCCCTTTCCTCTGCATGTGTGCTGGTATGTATATGTATGTTTGTATGTGTAGAAGAGAGCACTGTTTGTTCCTGTGGAGGCTCAAGGGTGACTGAGAATCGTCTTGGATTGTTCTATCTCCTTATTGCTTTGCTCTGGGATTTCCTAGGCTCTGACTTCCAGGACTGAAAGTATAGGCCACTGCCGTTTCAGCATTTTTGTGTGGAACCTAGGATCCGAATTCAAGTCCTCCTTCTTTTGAGGCATAGGCTTAACCTCTGAGTTATCTCTCTAGCCCATTCATTGTAACTTTTAATCAGTCCACTGCAGAACCAAAGCCTATCTGAATGGAGCAACAATCAGAGGCAAGCAGGGAGTGGAACTTATTACTTTGTGTTTGTGTGTATGTGTGTATGTTCATGTGAGGGCACGTGACTTACTGTTTCTAGAACATGGACCTGGAACTTTCATGTAGCTGATGCTGGCCTCAAACTCACAGCAACTCCTACTTCAGCCTCTGGAGTGCTGGGATTAGAGTCACCAGGTCCAGCTGAGAGGAGTTTAAATGTAAATTAAAACTATGGGGGCAAATGTAAAAAAAACTTCAGCAGCTAAGTACCACAGGCCAGCTGGCTGTAAGGGAAGAAGAATTAAAAGGAGACACATCTCAGGTCTTTGTGATTCACACATAAATGACCAGTAGGCAGACTAATTGACATGCTAAGCATGTCCTATTCACTACAACCAACCTCAGCGGAGGCTTTGTTAGGCTGAGAGCACATCCTACTGGGGATCACCTTCTCTGAGTTGTTAGGACTGGTAGAAAGAGGGGCAGTGAAGGAGCATGTCCCAGCAAGTTCTCCCAGCTCTGGGAAAGCATTAGCTATCTAGCAGTCCTCATACAATCTAGAGAGCCAGAAATATCTAGAAAATATTCAATCCCTGAGAGAATTTTTTTTTCCCAAGGTCCCAAGGGAAGTGAGGGGCAATTCCTCTCACCATCTTAACTACCAGAGTTAGCTTCTACCTGGAAAGGTACTTGGGACTCATTTTGAAATGGAGATTTTTTTTTTCCCATTATCTAATTGTATTGTTTTCTGATTTTATGTCTCAAGACAGTAACTTTTTTTGGATAAATTACAGAATTTATATATTTTTTACCTTTTATTTATTTTTATTTTTGCATGTGTATGTATGTTTATGTGTCACAGGGTACTTTGTCTCCCTGTACAGGACCAAGAGTGACTTCAGGAATTGCTTCTACCTCCTTTCTTTGCTTCTGGGATTTCCCAGGCTCTGCCAACATGTTTCCATCTGGCATTTTTTAAGTGGGACTTGGGGGGATCCGAATTCAGGTCCTTCTGCTTTTGAGGCAGAGTCTTTACCCCCGAGCCATCTCTCTAGCCCATATTACACCTTTTAAAACCCAGAACATAACACATTTACTTTCTAGAAATTCATCTTACTAGAAAGACATGAAGTAGACAATACTCAGCAATTACAGGAAGAAGTAAGTGGACATGTGGGTTTTTCTAAGAATAACACATTAGAAATAATTATTTTGCTCCAAATGAACCTTATCTTTGCTAAAAACTAATGTTCTGACAGGCAGCAAAAAAATCAGTAGCAGCAAGCAGGTTAAGAGCTAGCTCTCTCTCAAAGCCTTAGCCGCGTGAATCACAAAAACCGTCTGTATTCAAATTAGACATGTTATAAAAGAGTGAATTCCATATGACTTTTGGTCAGTACCCCCCCCCCCGCTTGTTTTTACTGAGGATAATCTTGATCCTTCTACCTCTATATCCCAAGTGCTGGAATTACCCTTATGTGCCACCATGCCTGGTTTTCTTTGATGTTAGGGATCAAATGAAGGGCTTTGTACATGCTAGGCAAGAACTCTACCAATTGAACCACATCCCTAGCTACCTTGCTCTTACAAAGCAAAGCGAAGCGAAGCAAAGCAAATAAAAAAAAAAGCTTTATTAAATTTACTTTTCACCTGTCTATCTGGCATGCTTGTGATGTTGTTAGACTCACCTTGATCAATGACAGTGAGTGTGTACATTCTGCATCCTATGCTCAGTTTGATATCATTGCTACCCTAGTGCTGAGCACTAGTTCTGGCACCAGTACACTATTTCAGGTTTGCTCTGCATAGTTGTTAGGATGGACAATTTTGCTTTGCTTTGTGTCATCATGTTAAGTACGCTGAGCTTTTTATAACAAGCTTGACCTAGAGTGATCGGCTCCAGCAGCTTTTTACCTTTCAATTACCATCTTCCTGTTACAGATGTGACACGGTCCCAACCAAGAGCAGCCCCCCTTTTAGTTTTTATTTATTTATTTTGTGTGTGTGTGTGTGTGTGTGTGTGAGAGAGAGAGAGAGAGAGAGAGAGAGAGAGAGAGAGAGAGAGAGAGGGCACTGTGTATCCCTGTGGAGGACTAAGGGTGACTTCAAGAAACATCCTGGATTGCTTCTACCTCTTTCTTCACTCTGGGATTTCCCATGCTCTGCCCACCAAGCTCTGCCATTTCCACTTGGTGTTTTTACGTGGGACCTGGGATCTGAACTCAGGAACCTTCTGTTTTCGAGACAGAGTCTTAACCTCTGAGCCATCTCTCCAGTCCCCTCTCTCTTTTTTAAGACAAGGTCTCCTGTAGCCCAGGGTGCTCTCAAATTTACTATATAGCCAAAGATGATCTTGAACTTATTTGATCCTATGCTCTACTGTGCCTGTTTGTTTCTGGGAATATGGTACCATGCACGCTAGGCAAAGCTATATAACCAGCCCACACCTATTCTTTAACTACCAAAGCTACTACCTGGAAAACTGCTTGGGACTCATTCTGAAACAGAGATTTTTTTTTCCCTTATTGTCCTATATGTGCTGTTTATAGGAATCATTATCAGATCCCTGACCTCTAAGGAATAGACTCTCATTTTCCAAACACATTTATTTCTTTTTTTTCTTCTGGTGGTTTTATTTATTATTTTTCCACATGTCTGTTTCCTAAAGGAAAGCCCCTGGCTTAACTGTTACTCAACCCTGGAGCTGAGCCCTGGATTCAAAACCCTGATATTTCAGGGATAGCCTAAAGCTTACAATCAAAATCTTTACAATCATATTTTCCTACAGAGCCTATGCTGATTCACTTGTAAGGCTGGCAGGATGGAATGACCACAGGCTCTCAAAATTACCTAACCTTTATTTCCCTCATAGGAGAACACATGTCTGACGGGGTCTCATTTGGTCTAACTGTGCTGTGTCAGGTACTTACTAGATGCTAGATTTCTGATAAGCTACTTTGTTAACTAATCTTAATTGGCACCATATGACTGGGAGCTCTGGAAGTACAGGACACTGCATTGCTGTCTATGGAGAAGTGCAGCTAGCTCAAGAAACATTCAGGCCATGGGCTCAAGGTCACTGTCCAGAGAAGGCAGGGCCTAAGTGGTATAATTATGTATGTACTTTATGTGTAGTTACGCTTTATAAAGGTCATGTGATATTAAAGAAATGCTGCTTAAGCAAAACAATAGATACTTAGAAGTTGTAGAAATCATATTAGAATGAGAAGAAAAGAGGTCATGACTGGAAATTTCAATTTTATTTTCAGTATGTCCCTTATAACCATCGGTCCTTTCGCTCACTCTCAGCCACTGACAGTGCCTGGTGCCAAACCCCATCACCTCTCACCTTGTTGCTAAAGATGAAGTTAAATCAACCATTATATACATTACTATAGGACATACACATAGATTAAATTATATCATTTACCTCTACTTGAAAAATAACTTTTTAGTTTCACAATGAAGGCTGTCATTTAACCTCAACTTATTTCTCTGGGATCAGTTATGAGGGCTGCCCAAGCTTTAATCCACTGAAATATTTCCTCATCTGGAACATCTTACCCCACAGCTTCATCTACTTTCATTCTCCCTAGTTCAGTCCTCACACACCTAAACTCTTGCTCCTCTATGAACTCTTCATTTCTTTACTCATTTCTTCTTGATACTTATCAGTTTGCCTCCTTGGCTCAATGTCACATAAACACATGTCATATAAACACATCTCTCCTGAAAACACGTTGTTTCATCAATTGAGACTTATGTCAGAACAGGGAACCTAGTGAAAGGTTAGGATGAAGTCACTTACCTGTCCTTGACTTGCAAAAGGTAGCAAACTAAGCAGTAGCCAGCACAACTTTGCACAAAATTGCGCTGGGCACTGAGGAATGCCTCAGTGGTATAACTGCCATGTTCCTGTAGGAAGTAATCGAGCAAGGAGAGCTGCGACTGTTTCTTCACCTGGTGGATGGACACAGCATTGACTACTGGTTCAATCATGCCACTGTCAGCTGAAATCACAAGAATCTTGTATGGCTTGATCCAAAGAGGTACTCGCTCCTGTTCCCAAATAGACTGTGAGGAGATAGAGAGGTAGTAAGAATGACTTATTTTTCTCCAAACTTAGAAGACTGAAATTTCCCACTCTCCAACTTCTCTCCTTTGATAGCCTTTGGTTGAACACCATTAAGTAAGACTCACTGACATAATGAGAACGAGGAAATCGCCTGTTTGTTTGGGACAAGACCTCATGTAGTATAGGCTGGCCTTGAATTCCTGATCCTCCTGCTCTCACATCCCAAGAGCTGGGATTATAGCAATGGATAACCATGACTAGTAGAACCAGGCACTTTTGAAAAGGAGTTCAGGGACAGGCAAAGGCAGAGAGAACAAGAAACCTTTCAAGTACCTCACAATCATGGAAAGTAGGAGTTAGTAATAAGGTTAAATAAAAGACGGGGTTAAGGGCAGAGAAAATGCCCTGGAAAACAAAAATACTACCAGGCACAGTAGTATGAGTCTGTAATTCAGCATTCTTAAAGCAGGGACAGGAAGATCAGGGGTCAGAGGCTAGCGTTGGCTACTGAGAGTCAGAAGCTAGCCTGAGTTACATGAGATTGGGTCTCAAAAAAAAAAAGAAAAACAACTTTATTTAAAGACAACCCAACACCCTGACATTCTATGGTCACAATCTAGGGCAGATGCAGTTCACAAAAGAGCCAACAGAGGCCACTGTGAAGCTGTACATGCAACTATGGTTCCCAGGAGGAAAGGCAAGCCCATTTCAGTCTACCTGCTTCCAATTAAGACCTGGATATTCCTTCCTATCCAGGTGTCCCCAGTGTGGTCACTCATGGGGGCTGGAGATGGGTTTGACTTCCCTTTCTTTCTTTGACTGCTTTTGTTTTGTTTTCTTTCCTGCAGTGCTGGGGATTCTCGCCTCCCTTCCCTTACCTGCAGCTGCTTCAACACCTGGAAAGCCAGCAGCTCCTGACGAAGGTCATCTCCACACTTGACAATGACTGACAGGAGCCGCCAGTTGGGGAGATGGCCGTATGGGGAGCCTTCTCTGATCCTCCTATGAAAAAAGAAGGGTGTCACTGAGTGATGCCTGGGGAAGGTTTCAGACTGCTGGAGTCAGAGCAGTGAGCACCTGAAAACACCTCTGAACTGTGAAAAATGTTCAGATACCCCTACACCACTCACCGTACTTTCTCCTGCCAGGGTTCTTTGAGGGCAACTGCAGAAGGGTCTTCTGGGTCTCTCTTGAAGGCTGTGGGAGTGTGAGCCAGCTGTTCTGACAGGCGCCGTCTAGCAGAGGAAAATACATTTTTTTAAAGGAATCATCCAGAAAGCCCCATGCCCTGGGGCTTTCTTTTCTTTCCGCTTTCATCATGTGTATGTGTGTGCGTGAGTGTGAGGGCCTATGCTTGATTATGTGTAGGTGCACGTTTATGAAGCCTGAGATTGGTAACAGGAATCATCCTTGATTGCTCTTCTACCTCCCCCCGCTTCTACCTTTTTTGAATCCGGGTCTTTAACCCAGAACCTGCCCATAGAGCTAGTTTGGCTAGCCAGGTTGCTCTGAGAATTTCCAGTGTCTGCCTGGAATTACAAGCAGGTCACCACACCTATCCAGCATTTTACCTGGGCTCTGGGTATCCAATGCTGGTTCTTTTACTTTCGTGACAAGTGTTTTAACTACTGAGCCATTTCCCTTCCCCCATGCTGCTTTTCCCTGCCACTGTTCCCAGACTGGGGCACATAGAAATAGGAATTTAGACAAACAGGGAAATAAACTTTATTAGTAGCACCATTTTGCTAACTTGGTAGTTTGTGATCATGTTAGAATGTACAGAATCTGGCTTTCCCCATTCCTCTACCCCAAGATCGATTCAGAACGGGTGTGACTCCAGAATCTGCATGTCTAATAGACCTCCTCCCTCCCTTGATTCTGAGGCAGGGCACTTTGAGTCTTTTTTTTTTTTTTTTTTTTTTTTTTGTGGTGCTGGGCATTGACTCCAAGGCTGTGCACATGCTCTACCACTGAGCTGCACTCCAACCCCTAACTTTGAGAAACACTGCTCACACTCCTTTACTCCTTGCATGGGTGCTTCCATCCTTTGGAGTGCTCTTAAAGTTTCATTTCTATCTGCAGTAGCCCAAGTAAGGTCTGGACCTGCATATTTCATTGCTTCAAGTTTGATAGCTTCAGGACAAGGACAGAAAAAGGAGATAAAAGGGAAAAAACATAGGTTGAGGGCAGGCAATTAGACAGAGAAGGGGAATAAAGACAGCTGGTGTCTGGCAACAGATGAAATGAGGGGTGGTGCGATCTGGCCATACCGGATGTCCCCTGCTGCAATGAACACAGGTTCCTTGCTCTCCTGGCTGGTGATGCTGTCCACGGAGAACTGAGAGATGTTGTCACAGCTGTTGGTGTGCACTTCAGGGAGCTAGGGAGAGCAGGGGAGTGCTGGTCAGAAGTGCTGGGCAGGTCTCCCTCTCTCATCCCGTTCACTGCGTGCTTGCTCACTGCTCCCCTCCAGACGGCTCCTGAAATCCTCCCCTGGTTCCACTCTACTCTGCCCACTTGGAACCCAAACTGACTAAGCACTCTCATGGATCCCACAGCAGTGTTTCTCAAAGTACGAACTACCTGCATCAGAATTCATGGAGATATTTAAGATATGCAGATTCAAAGACTCCACCACATTCTGAATTGGAACTGCTAGGAGTGAATTTTAGTAGTTCCTTCAGAACACTCTGAACACACATGGACGTTTGCATACCACTGCCATGGCCTTCCTAGAAACTTGAATTTTCTGCCTCATATTGAGAGTCTCTATGGTTAGGAAACACTCTTCTCTAGGATGCAGAGTAGATCCTTCCAGACTAAGTTTCTGTGACTACTTCTTCAGTATTTTTTTGGACAGATATTTTTGAAATGGGTTTGAAGTCCTGATCTTTCTACTTCCATTTCTCAAGTGCTGGGATCACAAGTATGAACTACCACATCCAGCTCATTTCTTCAATTTACATTTCCAATTTAACCTCCTTACTATTTGACTATAACAAATTCCACCAGACCCTAAGACCTTTCATTCCCCTGGTCAAGCATGCCTACACTTGTCATGCGTGCATACTGCCTTATGTATTTTCATTTTTCCTTTTCAATGTCTGCATCTAATCTCAACTGAAGTTTAAAAAAGAAAAGACAAAGATCCATCTTTTCCAGACTTCTCATAGAATAAAATTTAATCTAGAATGAAATTTGAGTTTCTTTATACAGCTGACAGGATCCTTCCTATAACCTGGCTCATGCCTACTACTCCAGCCTCATTCCTGACTGCTTCTCACCTCACGCCTACCCCCCGCAGCATACATGCTTCTTTTCATTCCTATCAAGGGCAGTGTTATCTTCCAGTCTTTGCAACATTCCTCTGCTCCAATGTTCTTTGGCCAGGTAATTCCTACCATGCTTCAGGTCTCAGCTGACAGGTTACTTCTTCCTAGAAATCTTTTGACTCCCACCCCAAGTCTGGAGTAAGTACTACCTCTACCATTGGGTGCTCCCATAATACCCAACTTTATCATCATCTGGACCATTGCATACTACAACTACTGACTGGTTTGATTCTGTTAACTTGTAAACTCATCATAAGCAGGAGCCAAACCTTGTTTTCTAGTATATAATATACTTGGATGTGACACATAGAGGAGCCTCCATAAATATTTTTATGTTTGGGAAGCACATGTAGAAAAGGCTGGCCTTGAACTCCTGATCCTCCACACCCCCATGTGCTAGAGCCACCACACTGGGCTATATTTCTTTTTTTTTTCAACTTTATTTATTTTGCATGAGTGTGTGTGTGTGTGTGTGTGTCTGTCTGTCTGTCTGTCAGAGGGCACTGTGTATTTCTGTGGAGGCCCAAGGGGACTTGGGGAATCATCCTGTATTTCTCTTACCTCCTTTTTGTTTTGCTCTGGGATTTCCCAAGCTCCACCTTCCAAAACCAGAAATGCCGGCTACCACTATTGCAGCCGTTTCCAATTGGTGTTTTTTTGTGGTACCTGGGATCCAAACTCAGGACCTTCTGCTTGCAAAGCAGAGTCTTAACCTCTGAACCATCTCTCAAGCCCTATAAATATTTCTTGAATGAATAAATGCATAACTTGTCAGTCTCTGCTATCCTAGATGAGTTTTATATAACAGATGTTCACTAAATTCCCTCATTTCCCTGGGTGTAGATTTGTCTCCTGATATTTAATATGAATTGTTTCTGCAGGAGACTGGTTTGCTTCTCTCTGTTAAGTTGTAAACTCACTTGAATGTATTCCAGATTACCTGCTCAGAGATTTTCCCTCTTCTGCCCTTAGCTACCTACACCATCCCCTTGGGTGCTTGCCTGCTCTTGCTAGGGGGTGCGCTGCCTCCAGAGCATGGAAAGCTCCTGGAGAACAGGTGGAATGCCCCAGTGTTTCCTCCTCGGAGCTCCTCACCTCCACCTGCAGTTCACCTATGTCATCCACTGACCAGGCTTCATCATCATTGTCATAATTGGGCACAGTGCTGAAGCTGCCAGCCCGCTGTTCATGGGTGATGCCGCATTCTGGCAGGTTCTCTACAGACCGTGTACTCCGAATTCGATTCTCAGGGATCCGGGCAGGGACACTGGTAGTGTCGAAGTTTTCACATTCAAGAACTTCCACATAGATCAGGTAGGGAGCCTGGTGGGGGAGGAATGATGTTTGCAACTTGTTTCCACTGCTACCTCCCAAATCTCAATTCATCAGTATAGGTGTTCCTGCTTCTACCCTCACCTATCAGTACCTTGCTGTTATGAACAACATACATAGGGTAAGACTTATGTATGTTGTTTTTGAGAGAATGTACAAGTCTCCTAAGCACATAAGCAGGGATTCAAAATATATAAATGTGGTTAGACAAAACTCTTCCAACTATCAATTACAGCCCTCTGGGTGTTTATCCTAGATGGGGCTTAGGAAGTGTTATGGAAACACACTGGACAAAACTGGGCACTGTCACAAGGAGGATTTTAATCTCCAATACTTCCTCAAAAAGAAGAAATTAAACCACAAGTACTCAATCCAGCCAGCAGATAAATGTCACTAATTCTCTCTAGTGAGAACTGGACATCCCTCTCTTCTGTCTGTCTACTCTGATCAAGAAAGGGCTTAGAAACAAAAATGCTTCTCTACTCTATCCAGATAGTCTCAAAGTTTTAGAAGGACTGGAAGAGTTACCAAAAGGAATATAAAGAAGAGTGGATAGCAATTCTCAGATGTGGCAATAGGAAAGCTGAAATGGTTAGTCCTCTCTGGTCCAGAAAAGCCAAGCCCAAAAAGGGATACAGGAGAATTTTGGCATCATAACAGTACTAAAATCAAGTCACAGTTGATACATGTACCATGAACTTCACAGGAAGGGGGTCTAAGATGTTGGTAGGGGATAAACCCTGGACAATCATGGGAAGAGAGTCAGATTATAGGGTTTAGGCCAGAGCCCACCTACCTTGTCCTTGGAATTGAGAACAACAGCCTGTGTGTGGGGCACTCGGACCACGTGGTGGTCAAAACCAGCAGTGGGCAGCCAGACTCGAGCAGGGAGCTTATGGTTGAGCAGGGAGAGCTCTGAGATTAGCCGCTGTGTTTTTTGCTCTTTGGTGGGAAGTGTGGCGAGCCGTTTGCCTATCGCCATCAAAGACTTGATGAATTCTCGCTCAGGAGCCAGTCGGACAGGCTATGGAGGATTGGGATGAAACAAAAGATAGTAAAAAAAACTGTTGGAAAAAAAGGCCCACCCCATCGCACGTATATCTGGCCATGGTAGGAGATTCCATCCTACTTCTCTCAGCTTGAACTGAGAAGACCCAACACATTCCTTCTTGGAATTCCTTCTTGGCCCTATTTTCTGGGGCCTAAAGGTGCTTGTGAGTCCAGGTGACTGGGTTATGATGCTCTTTTCTAAGCCTCCTCAATGACTGTCTCAAGACTTTAGGGCAGGCAAGGGACAATATCTAGAGAGGTCACCAGGATTCCCAAGAAAAGAGCTGCTTTCACTTGAAGTGCTTTACTTAGCTCAAGAACAGGGCTGTTCCTCATCTCTTTTGGGTCCTTGGGCTGGATCTCTGAAGAGGGGGTTTGCCAGTGCCCACAAGTCTAGGGAAGGAGCCCAAATTAGTATTTCCCCTTTCAAAGAAGGAAGATGTTCTTCATCAGAGACTTGTTTTTCTCTGACATACACAGCTCCCCTCCCTGCCCACCCATTACAAGGGATCAATGCACATGCAGGGATGAGAAGATAAGCAGACTCATTAATGAGGGTGTAATCTATGGGGAAAGAAAAGGCAGGGGGAGGGAGGATGAAAGGGTGTTTTGTTTTGTTTTTTAAAAAGGTTTCTTTTAATCCTTGGTGGCTCTGAAGACTATCTCTAGTGATTCCTCTTAAGGTCTTCATCTGCCTTTCAGAGACTCAGTCTATATGCTGGTACTTAATCTATTCCCAGAAAGGGCAAAGTCAATTTGGGGAGCAAGGCAGAGTGGAGAAATAGAGACTCAGTCATAAAGAAGGGCTCTACACCTAGCCTAAGTCCTACTGTGGTGACATTTTATCAAGATAGCCACTAAGCTGGGCAGGATGGCACATGCCTATAATCCTAGCACCTTGGATGCTAAGGCAGGAGGATCATAAATTCGAGGCTAGTCTGAACTATGTAGTGAATTCGAGACCAGCCTAGGCTACATAGTAGACAATTAAAACAAAACAAAACAAAACAAACAAAAAAACACTCCACAAATGTCAGGTATGGTGATTCCTAACTATAATCCCTGCACTTGGGAGACTGAGGCAGAATTGCTACAAATTGCCCAGCTAGCCTGGGTTTGACAATGATTACTAGGCAGACTAGAACTACACAGCAAGACTATGTCTGAAAACAAAGCAAAACAAAACAAAAGGAAAAGACAGCTAACATTCAACTTCCTATCCCATCTCCCTAGAGCACCGTCTCTTCCTTTCACGGGGATAGTGTTTTACTTCCTGAGCTTTTCTTTCCCTCTCTGGTATGTCTTACTCACATCAGCAATTTCTAATCTCACTTCCTCACACTGCAGAAAGAGCTTCTTTTCAGCACTGGGCAGTGCCACATCCACCTGTACATGTGGGACAGAGCCAGGGTACAAAACACAACTGCATCTCAGTCTCTATCCCACGATGGGAGAAGGTGTGCTGGCTTAGACCACCACACTTTAATGAAGAGGATGTGAGACTCCGTCAGGACTTTTGGAACAGAGTTGAAAAGAGATAAAGAAAAGGAAGAAAACGGAACTGGATTTCTTGGAGGGCTAAGGCAGACAGAAAAGAGTGAGACCCTGGTGTCTCTCTCCTGACTAGAGACCAGGGGGTAGGTGGGAATTTGAAGACACACGCCTTCATTTTGATCCCCTAATCTACCCACTCAGGTGGCAAATGGTCACCATCCCAAGGACGCTCCACCCCAACCAATTCAGTCATCTCATATTAGAAACAACAGAATTCTTCCCCATCCTCAAACGAGAAACTCAGCTGCACGCTATATGAGCACACTAGATAAGTGACCTAAGCCATGAAGCACTGCCGCACGGAAGGAGACGGGAGTCATGATTAAAGGGAATCACAGAAAAGAGAAAACAGATTGGGTAGACCAAAAAAAAAAAAAAAAAAAATCATCCAAATTCCCAGAGGGTCCAGCATTTCCTCTCACGTCTTTATCCAGAAACAAGGTCTAAGACTCTGTGGGATCAAAGGGTCAGGGGTTAGTCCAAGTGGGAATAAGAAAGGAGAATGGGGATATCCTAGGCAGTGAGCTGGGAAAAGGGAAGAACTCAGACCTGGAAGAAATGCAGTTGAAGTTAAAAAGGAAAACCAGATGTGGGAAAGCAAAACTCTCCCTCAGGACAAGTCCTGTTTGTTTTTGGAGTTGGCTTAGCCAGCACTGGGCCTAACGTTTTTAGAAGACTGAATAAATATTTGATGGCTAATGGCAAAAGTCATGGAGAAAAGAGTGGGAGAAATGGGATCCTGAGGGTTTCTGCCAAGCAGTCCTTGGGTCTGTTCCAGGAGTAAATTCTACCTCTCTCCCAGCTATTTGCCCCAGAGACCCAGGAGCTAGGGCTGCGCAGCGAGGCATCCCAGCTATCTCAGAGAAGCATCAGCTGAGTTTTGTCTGGGCCTAGGCTCAGAACATTGGCGACGAATCTTAGAGGGATGGACGCCTCCAGATCTGGGAAGCCTGGGAGGAAATGCTGATCTCCCAGGAATTAAAAAGAGGCCTTGCTGGAGCCACTAAAGACTGGGACGGAGAGGAAATGCGGCCATGTGGGGAGCTTGCCACCCAGTCCCGGCCTGGCCCCACTTACGGAACTGAATGAATTATCAATACTCTCGGTGCTGGAGGAGAACTCCTGGGAAAGGCCAGAGGGCGGGAGAGGGGCGGGAGGAGAGGGAAAGAGACAAAGGCAAAGAGTTTAGCTCCAACTGGGATCACAACTGCTTTTTGTGCAGCTCTTTCTGCTGCAGTGAAAGACAGTCCACCCAGAAATGTCATCTGCCCAGATTCTAGACATTTATGGGACTCTGGAGGGCCAGCTCAGACCTTGAGATCAGAGGGCCGAAGAGCAAGGAGCCTCTGCTTTTCCTTTTATCTCCTAAAGCTGGGTCCTTAGGGTGGTAACTGCATCACCAAGCTTCCTGTTCTTTCATGTCATCCACTCACATGGTTTCAGCCTTCTTCCTGGGTGCCGCCACAGTGACACTGGATTCAACAAACTGCAAGACTTCTGAATTGGAAAATCCATGTCCCTTTATCTACCCTTTCAATGCCTCCTCTCTAGTCTCATGGTCACCCTGGGAAGTCTCATCCTAACATTGAATCTGTGAACAAAAGGCACCCAGACCCATGCACCTGAAATCTCTACACTGATTCTCAAATGATCGATTGGTCCCATATCTATCAAACTTCCTTAGTTTTTCTTAAATTGGACAGTTACACACTAGTTAAATTCATTCAAGACAGTTGATCAGATGAGCAGTGGCAATCCTAGTCCCAGCCCCAGGGAATGATGTAACTACTAACCCAGTTGGGGAAGGTAGCACTCTTGTAATCTCAGTACTTGGGAGGCTGAGACAGAAGGTTAAAGGTCAGCCTGAGCTATGCAGGAGATTCTTTCTCAAAAAACAAATAAAACGTTTAAAAATAAACACTATCCCTCTTCTGTGTTGGCAGTGACTGAGGACAGAGCAAGAACAGGGATGGAGGCTGAACTCTACTCAATGGCAGGGAGCAGAGCTTCTGCATACAGCTACCCTGGCTTCTATCAAGGCAGCAATGGCAGGGCACAGACTGGACTTAGGAGCCAAAGTCCTGCGGGCTCAGGGCAGGAGGGCAGTAGGCACTGCACTTCCACAATCAGCATTTCAAATAGCAGCTTCTTTCAGTTCCATGGTTTAAGTTCTGTTCTAGCTAAAAATCTGGACAAAATAGCACTTAGAGGCAAACAGTCCCTTAAGGGCTACAATGCTCCTACTTTGGGTAAAATGGGGAGAGAGAAGAGAGGTAGCAGGGATGCCAGGATCTGTTAAAACCCAGTGGTTTGATTTCTACACTTGAGCTGGCTCACAACTGATCCTCTCACAGACAGGCTCCGCTGGATTCATTCGTGGCTATGCAGGAGGGAAGATATCATGACCTCTCTTCCCCTCCTACTCCCGGGCCTGAGTCACTCCTACTGAGTCAGCTCCAGGGAGTACAGCTGAGGCCAAGAGGTGACATCACACCTAGCAGGCCTGCCTCTCACCGCGACGTGCCACAGGCTTCTCTGTACAAAGGTTGCAGGCCAGAAAAGACAAAGCTGATCTAGATGCAGTGCCATTTGGTAGGGCAGAATGGGAGTAGGAGTGGTACCTAAATCACTCCCTGATCCCTGTGCCCCTACTATGCCAAAGCATTTATCATCATTTGATTACAAATGGGAAAAAATAATTCCCTTCCTGGAGGAGGCTGATTAAGAACTGCTTTGAAGGAGTGGGTTGCGGCAGTGGCAGAAGAAATCAATGCTAGAGTTCTTTGTGGGAGAACATAAAGAAAACCTTCTGTGGTACCTGGCCAGAGAAGAGCTTTTAGGGAGACTCCAGGTAGAAAGTAGTCCTGGGCCTCTTCCCCGAAGCCCCGCCTCACTCTCTCTGGAGCCAAAAGGAAAGCAGCATCTAGGAGCCCAGTGTCAGGGCACACCTAGAAATTATCCTGCTCCGGCTTTAGAAAATTCTGTAACTCAAAAAAAAAAAAAAAGAAAAGAAAAAAGAAAAAAAAAGAAAAAGAAAAAGAAAAAGAAAAAAATCTGTAATTCATCTTAGTAAAGTATATTGCCTTCCTACTTTCAAGAAAGTCATAAACTAATTAGTTCTCTTAGATACTAGGGCTTTCATAGTAAACCTCATCAGTTTCTAGACAGAAGAAGAGAGCATTTTACCCTCCATCCTTTGCTGCTTTTGGAACAAAGCTTAGCACATTGCACAAGGTTAGCAACTACTTGTTCAGCAAATGAATAATGTGTGACAAGGATAGAAGAATAAAAGGAAAACCGATTCCCTTGGTACCTGAAGACAAAGTCCTTGACAAACACCCTCAAAATACAAAAAGGATTGATGGAAACCCCTGTGCAGTCTCCAATGCTCAGAAACCTAGGAATAGTCACATGTATGTTCTGTTTTTCTTTGCTGCTCTCCTGAGGAGCCACAGTGGATTCAAGTGTCTCATTCTGTCAGCATCAAATAACCCAGGAGGGCTTGGAGAAGGTGCTATCTTCTTTCTTTCTTGGATCTAATAACTCAAGATAAGGAACCTGGTCTGGAAGAATGGCAGCTGGCGAGCCCATCCTAGAACGGAAACAAAGAATACCTGCCTCTCAGAGCCATCCACAATCCTGGACAGTCAGATGCACAGAAAAGGGACTCAAGACCAGAGCAGGGTAAGAGAAATCCAAGACCTCTGCTTTTCTGGTCCTAAGATGCAGACTTAAAAATAGATAAGGGAAAATCAAGC
Source organism: Typhlomys cinereus (assembly GCA_023101885.1). Classification (NCBI taxonomy): domain Eukaryota; kingdom Metazoa; phylum Chordata; class Mammalia; order Rodentia; family Platacanthomyidae; genus Typhlomys; species Typhlomys cinereus. Next base: position 1,268,124 of record JALPQD010000346.1, on the reverse strand, counting down.
TTGAGAAGAGGCACTTATGGATCCCTCCCAGGTACCCGCTCATTCTGACAAGTTTAATCTTAATGAGGCAGTTCTCAAGCCCTTCGAGACCTTGGTTTCACAAATACTTGGAAGACTCTTCTTGCTCTACAACCTCTTCCTAGACTCTAGACTGCTGCCTTGCTCAAACAGAAATAAGAATGTCCCATTCTTGTTTCTAGAACAGCATGGGCTTTGTGAGTGGATGTAGAAGTGTACATGGCCACATCCCGGGCTGTGCTTTCTAGTGGCCTGATAGCTGGGACGGAGGGAAGTAGATACCGTGGAATACGTGAGGCAGCTCAGCTGAATGCCTGTGAACACGAGCTGTGGACCGAGGTCCTGGTCTGAGAGTTGCCAGGTGACAGACCTTAGGAAAGTCACTTAAACCTACCTAAGCTTCAGTTTTCTCACTGGTAAAATAATGTAGTGTAGTTGTAAAGATCAAATGTACAGTATTTGACATGATGTCCAGCATATAAGCATCAATAAATGTTGACACATTTAGTTTTATCACTATTACACTATTATAATAAAATACATTTTCATGGAGAGTAGGCTCTGCTTTCTCCTCCCCTTGTCACTCTGACCTCCCCTTACTTGAAAGAAACTCCATTGTATCAAAAATATGGGTGGATTATATCCCACAGAGGCAGATGCCAGGGCCAAGGCCACATGCATTTTCCAATAGTGCAAATTCTTCATTTTGTTATCCTTTCTTTTCTAGGGTGGGCTGTCAGCCAAGAGGGAGCCTGGCCAATGGTGAATCAGAGAGGAGGACTGGGGCACCATTGTCTGGCTGGGATACAGGTCACAGCTTGGTCTGCTATCTGTCCAGATGTGTAGTAGAGGGAGGCTTTAGTTACTCATCTATTTAATTCCTCCTTGCTCTGTACCACACATTAGATACCCCAGCTGTTGCTGTGCTTCCTGTTCTTAGTGTTAAATCCTTGGCATTAGATTTATTCTGCCAAGACTACTTCTCCCTTGTGTTTATACCAAATGAAAGCAGGAGACTTTACCGTAGAGACTTTACTGATAGGGAAAAAGCCTTATCCAATGTTAACAAAAAAAAAAAAAAAAAAAAAGGATCTTCAGGAGGCAAGAAGCCTTATGAAGAATGGCCAGGAGAATGAAACTCATGTCATATTTAACATCCTCACTCTCCTAGAACACACAGACCCTAGCCCCTTCTCCCTGCTTTGTAACTGCTCCGAGAGGCTCTTAGCTATCCCAGGTCTCAGACCAGGGCTGTGCAGGTCTGTGCCAGTTCTTGGGAGGCATGCAGTGTAGTTTAGCAGAAACAATTGTGGAGAGTCAGGAGTGCCAGTCCTCATTAGCTACATAACCTGACGAAAGTCACTTTATTTCTCTAGGTCTCTGAATTCTTCCTCTGTGAAATGAGGCAGCTGGCAAACATGATTCTAAGGTCTTTTTCCATTCTAACACTCTACGCTTTTATCAGTGAAATGAAACAGAGGGAAGGACAGAAACAACAGAGTAACCCCACATAAGGCATCCTGCTTCCATGCAGGCCTAATGCCTTGCTTATCTGTTCCTCCCCAAAATTTTACCTCATCCTCGTTCTCCACTTTAGGGTTGCTGGCTGTTCGTTTCAGGTTGCTGCTGAGACTTATGCTGGCAGTAGCATCTGATTTTGAGCGCTGATGAGTCCTTTTGGAGGGAGACAGCCCCGTGTCGGGGGCTGGGCTCAAGGAGGGCAGCTCCCTCTTCCGGTGAGCTGGCTTCAGCTCATCTGAGAGAATTAGCTTCCTTAATTTGGTCCCACGGGAATGTCGTTGAGTAGAAATGTGCATGTCTGAGGAGTAGGCCCCAAGCAAAAGGGCACACTGCAAGGAAAAGTTAATGCTCTGGCGGCAACGGTGGACTATGTAGGGTTTAATGGCATCTCCCACATCCTCATCCATGTGGATGTACATGTTTAGTAATTGAGGCAAATAGAAGTCCACATCCTCATTGCGAAAGCAGAACAGCCGGTTGCCAATGTAGGCTTGCACTCCAGGCTCCTTAGAGTTATACAAGTATGAAATGGCCATAGAGATGTCAAATAGTTTTGACTCAAACAACCTTAGGAGCCAAGATTGTTTGGCTGAGTTGTTTTGACGTCTCCTTCTCGCTCCTTTGGTTGTGCCTGAGGCCACGGTGGCCGCCATCTCCTCTTCCTCCTCCCTGATCTGGGCAGGTGGATCATCCAGGCAACGGATCTCACTGTTCACACCATCCCCATTGACCAACTCCAGTGGGGTGCCTCTGCTAGAGATGGCCACGCCTCCATGCAAAAGCTTGACTTTCTCCAGCACTTCTTGGCAGGCTTTCTGGGCCACCTCAGGGTCAATCACTGATAGCTCCCCGACCCCCTCTGTGATGACGCTTAGCAAGGAGCCCCCGTTATTCCCTGGTGGGCTAGGAGTAGGCTCGGAAGTTGGCTTCAGGGGGGCAGGCTCCACTATCATGTCTCCCATGGTTACAGCCAGACTTTGAGCTTCCAAGCTAGAGGAGAGAGGGAGAAAGGAACAGAAATGGAGACATATACAGACTGGCCAGTGGTGTCAGCCTCAGGTCTTCCCTTTACCATGAAGTCTGTCCAGGCACCTCTTCCTTTGTCTTCTTGAATTCCTTCAACATCAGATGAAAAGTCATCTCTTACCAGGTATTCTCCCCTCATTCCCTCCATATCCAATCACTATATTAATCTTCATTCCTTCTACATTTAGCTACTCAGTTTAGCCTTGTTTCGCAGCCTGTATGTGAAAAAAGTTGCTTTATATGTGGGTAAGTGTATGTGTGTGTGTGGGGGGAGGCATGTATACAAGAGAGCACTTGAGTGTGTGTGCCTGTGGAGACCCAAGAGTAACACTGGGAATTACTCTGGATTGTTTTTCCACTTTATTGCTTTGCTCTGGGGGTATCCAGGTTCTGCCCTCCAGGGTCAGAATTATAGGCCCTCACCATATCCATCCAATAATTTTTTTTTTTAACCATCCAATAATTTTTTACATGGATCTAGGGATTCAAACTCAGGTCCTTTGCTTTGGAGGCAAAGGTTTGATTTTTGTTTTTTTAATTTTTTGCAAGTTTGTCTGTTTATGTTTATCTCTATATGTATCAGAGGACATTGTGTGTACCTTTGGAAGACCCAAGAGTGACCTCAGGAATCACCCTGGATTGCTTCTACCTCCTACTTGCTTTGCTCTGGAGTTTTCCAGACTTTGCCTTTCTGGACTGGAAGTACAGACCACTGTCATTTCCATCTGGCATTTTTACTTGGGATCTGGAATCCCAAGTCAGGACTTTCTGCTTGAAAGGCAGAGGCTTAACCCCTGAGCTATTGACCTTTGAGAGGCAAAAGCTTTAAACCATTGAGCCATCTCCCTAGCCCCCAAGTGTTACATTTATACAGTCTTACAAATTCCTCAGGTAAGCAGGCAGGGAAGGTCTTACTCCCTCATCCTTAACTCTCTAAATACTTTCCTTAGTCTTCTTCCAAAGTCTGCTTTAACCTTTTTCTTCCTTTCCTTTTAAAATATATTTCCTTTTCGTGTAACATTTCACAAACAGGTCTAGTGACTTTCCCCTTATTTAGTATCACTGTCTAATTACAGACATAAGTTACCACATAAGCTTTGGTTACAGATACTTTCTTGCATTTTTAGACTCAAAGTCTCAGGGAATATGGACTAACACATATCATCCCAGGGTTGCTTAGAAGAAAACACTCTAAAAGTAGTATCATCTTCTACAGAAGTTGTACCATTTCTCTGTTTATCTGGCTTCATGACATCATACCTTTCTCCAGTGCTGTGGAACTCAAGTGGAATAGCAAGGATCCTGGGCTTGCAAACAAAAGGGTTGAGGTTCAAAACCCTTGCTCTGCTTTTATGAGATGTGAAAACAAGAATAAGCCATATATCTTGTGTTTCAAAGTTCTCAACTCCAAGTTGAAAAGCAACAACAATACTTAATCATCATTACTGCTACATAAAAGAAATACATTCATGTGGATGAAACGATCTAGTACAGTCCTAGCACCCAGATGCTAGCAGAATCCTAACACCTAAAAGGTTGTTAAAGTGTGTGCATAGATAATATTACTTTATAAAGAGTGAATTACATTGTGAGTCTTTGTAATTCCATCCCACTGCTAACTTCTCCACTATCATGCACACAGTTCTAAGAACTGGAAGGGCTGGCTATAAGGCACAAAGAAATGAGGACTCATGGGTCTATAACTTCTAAATAAGGAAGGCACAGAGATCGTAACTGAAGACTCTCTGGAGGGACTCCTAGAAAGAAATTCAGTTAGAGAATGCTACTGACAACAGACACTTCCTTCCAAGAGCAACCCAGAGCCTCACCATATCCAGATGAGGAGAAAGAGTGGAGAATAGAAGTAGGGAGGGGTGGCTGGAAAGATGGCTCAGAGGTTATGATTGTGCCTTGAAAGCAGAAGAACCTCACTCTGGATCCAGGATCCCACATAAAAACGCCAGGTGGAAATGGCAGCAGCTTATACTTCCAACTGTGGAAGGCAGAGCCTGGGAAATCCCAGAGCAAAGCAGAGAGGAAGTAGAGCAATCCAGGATGATTCCTAAATTCATGCTTGGGCTTCCAAAGGCACACACAGTGTCCTCTGACACATACACAGACATACACACTAAATACATACATACATACATACATACATACATACATACAAACAAACAAAAAAAAGAAGAGAATTTCAGACTGATCTACAGTGGAAGAATCAGTCCGGAGGAGGAGGAAATATTGTCAGATCAACCTGGCTCCAGAATCTGGTTATAGTCATCAATGGACTCAGAGGTTTCTATCTAAACATGCAAATGGAGTATCTAAAAAATACTTAGGAGTATAAGCAGGAGGAATGTAGAAGCTTTTGTAGAACAAGAATGCATCATACCACTTCCAAGTATTAGTGATGCCACTTTTTGTTCTGATGACATAGGTATCTATCTATACTTTAGATAGTGGGGGGAAAAGTTGCTTAGCATATACACTCTGGTTACTTCCCAAGTGCTAGGATTATAGACATGTAACACTGCACCTAACTTAAGGATTCTGAGGATCGAAACCATGGCTTTTCACATGTTAGGCAAGTACCTACCAACTAAGCGCTATTTCCAACCCAAGAAGCCCCTTTTTCTACCACTTCCCTTCCAATGCTTCCATTGTTACCTTTGAAATCTTGGGTGGCAGGGTTACTTTCATCTGTCCAATGGTCCAGCTCATTTGCTACCTAGCAGTTAGCACTTAAAGTTTCACAGACAGGTTAATGGAGATACTCTTTTGTCTTTAGAGGTTGACAAAAAAAAAAAAAAAAAGGCTACTTTGATTCATCTTATTCCCAAAATCATGAAACAAAAAGTTCATCCTTAAACTTCCTTAATACAGCCTGATTTGGTATCTGCAGGAAAATAGCAACCTTTTCACTAGACTCTTCTAAGCAGTAGAACCAGCATGGTTGTGTATGTGGATTTGTCTCTACACGCAATTGTAGATTGCACAGGAATAGTAATAGCCAGGAAGCTTTAATCATTCTCTGCCACACCTTGGTAGGGTACTGTCATCAACAGTCTTTTTATATCAAATGGAACCTTTACCTTTAGAGACTTACATAGTAGCCTCCATCGATCTGGTACAAAGAACTCTTTTCTCAGTACCTCTATGCTTGGTTCAATCTTCCCTTTTATTCTACTTCAGAGACATTTAAGTCACAAAGCTCCTAAAAATCCATTTTTCAAAATTTTAGAGAGAGTCTGGGTATGGTTGGTGCATACCTGTAATCCTACCACTTGGGAGGTAGAGGCAGGAGGTTAGGAATATAACATCATCTTCAGCTGTATATCAAGTGTGAGGGCTTACTCTAGGCTACCTGAGACTGTCTCAAAAAAACAAACAAAACAAAAAACTTTAAAGGGATTCTGGGGTATAAACTTAGAGGCAGAGCACCTGTACAGCATGTGTGACACCTTGGATTTGATCCTTAGCCCATAAAAACAAAAACAACGGGCTGGAGAGATGGCTCAGGAGTTAAGACTCTGTCTCTCAAGTACAAGGTCCTAATTTCAGATCCCAGGTCCCATGTAAAATCAACAGGTAGAAAGCACAGCAGCCTGTACTTCTAGCCCTGGAGGAGCCTGGGAAATCCTAGAGCAAAACAAAATGGAGGTAGAAGCAATCCAGGATGATTCCTGAAGTCACCTTTGTCACACACAGTGCCCTCTGATACAAACACACACAAACACAATAAATAAATTAAAAACAAAACAAAAACAACTATCCCCTGAACTTTCAAAGGAAATGTCTTAGATTCCTACCCTGATTAATCAAAATTGGGTTTATTACTGGTACCAGGAAGGTAGAAGAGGACATCATCATTCTCTTTTTACTCTGTTCTCACCTTTATTTATTTTTTAATATATTTAAAAAATTTTTCCAAGTTCTACAAGCATATTATTTATTCTTTCCTTACCTCCCTCTTCCCTTCCTTTCTTTCTCCCCCCTTCTTCCCGCTCCCCCTCCCCCTTTATCACTCCATTCTCTGTCCTGCCTGTTCTATGGGCCCTGGGGTTTCCTCTGGATTATCTACTCCTGTGGCAGTTCAGGCTTCTGTGACATACCAAGTGGCCCCACCGACCAGGACATTCCCTTTCACTCATCCAGCCCCAGCCTCTAATTATCTCTCTCAAGATCCTTGCTAGTCTATGGGGGCATGTTGGTATGTCAGTTATTATGCAGGTCTGGTAAGGACAAGTCTCATTGCAGTGAGTACCATTATTCTTTTATCCCACAGGCAAAAGAAACAACTCTCCGAGGATTCAGCAAGGAATCCCACATCGTAATATTGAGAAAACTGGAATGTGAAAAGACTCCCCTACCTGCCTAGGAAACCAGATGATCTCAAGATATAGAAAAGCTGGTCATGGGGGCATGCCTGCAATCTCAGCACTTGGGTGGTAGAAGCAAAGGATGAGGACTTCAAGGTCACCTTCAGCTACATAATGAGTTTGAGGCCAGCCTGAGCTACAGTTACATAAGACCTTGTGTCAAAAGAAAATGTTATTCAGGTAGATCAACCAGACTTTTCTCCTATATAAACAGCTCTGTCACTAGTGACCATCTGGCTCTCCGACTTGGGGACTGCAAAGTTACGGGGAGTTTAGAAGGTGGGAAGGAACAGAATTAGATTATATTGGCAATTGAGATAGGAATAGGGGCTGAAGAGATGACTTGGTAAGTAGAGTGCCTGCCTTGCAATCATGAGAACCTGGATCTGATCTGTAGAACCCACATAAAGAAGCTTGGCATAGTGCAGCACTTGTAATCCCAGAGTAGAGAGAAGGTCCCTGGGGCTCCTTGGTAAGCCTCAAGCCAGTGAAACCCTGGATTGAAAAGGGGGGGGGTAGATAAAGCCTGAGGAACAATATCCAAGGTTGTCTTTTTGAGCTTCCACATGTGTGAGTACACACACAGACACACACACACACAAACACACACACACACGCACTCCTGAAATAGGAAAAGGATTTTCTGAAACCTAAATCCAGATATGGTCTTCAAAATCAATTTGTTCGTTTTCTTTCCTTCCCCATTGTGTGTGTTTGTGTGTGTGTGTGTGTGTGTGTGTGTGTGTGTGTGAAAGGTCACCGTGTGTACTTGTGGATGCCCAAGAGTGACTTAGGGAATCATCTTAGATTGTTCTACCTCCTTTTTATTATTTTGTTGTGGAGTTTCCCATACTACATCTTCCAGGGCTAGAAGTGCAACCTGCCTCCATTTTTATGTGGAATTTAGGGATCTGAATTCAGGTCCTTCTGCTTTCGAGGCAAAGGTTTAACAACGGAGCAATCCCTTCAGTTCAATTTGTTCATTTTCAAATCAAAGAAAATAAATGTTTGATGGCTAACCATTCTGAAGAAAGTAAAAGAACTAAAATGAAAAATGAAAAGGACAAATCCCGTATTTACCACTTTTTCCTTGTAAATCAGAGGAGTAAGAAAAAAGCATGAGTAGAAAAGTCCAAACTTTTAATATCGATGATTCCTATGGCCTCAAAGACATTCAAACAACTGAGGCTCCAAACTTTGCACTGGGAGCCTAATCAACCCATCCACATGGACTGGAAGGGAAAAAGAAGCCGCCTCCCTTGCTGCAACCTAGACCAGCTCCCAGTAGAGAGGGCATAGGCAGCGGAACCAGACAGAATACTGACAACTATGTACCATAGATCTGGGCAAAGTAGATGTGCTGATTAGTCTTAACTGCCACTTCGGTGAGATTTAGAGTCACCATGGAAACAAACCTCTGGGCATATTTGTGAGGAATTTTCTAGATTAAGTTAAATGAGGTAGGAAGATCCACTCTAAATATGAGCAGCACTATTATAAGGATTTGAGACTTAGACTGAATAAAAAGAGACATTGAGGGCTGGAGGGCTCAAGGGTTAAGATTCTGCCTTGCAATCAGAAAGACCTGAGTTTGAATCCTGGATCCCATGTAGAAATGCCAGGCGTACATAGCAGGACCTGCACTTCTGGCTTTGAAAAGTGGAGCCTGGAAAATCTCGGAGTAAAGTAAAAAGAAGGTAGAGAAATCCAGGATGATTCTAGAAGTCACCCTTGGGCCTTCACAGGTACACACAGTGCCCTATGATACACAGAACACAAACAGACACAGACACACACAGATACACACATAATAAAATTAAAAAGGAGGGCTAGAGATATGGCTTAGGGGTTAAGACTGTCTCGCAAGCAAAAGGTCCTGAGTTTGAATACCAGGTCCCATGTAAAAATGCACTTTCAGCACAGCCTGGGAAATCCCAGAGCCAAGCAAAAAGGTGGTAAAAGCAATCAGGATGATTCCGAAGTCACCTTGGGCCCTCCACAGGGACACATAGTGCCCTCTAATACACATACACACACACACACACACACACACACACACACACACAAAATAAATGAAATATTTTTTAAAAATTAAAAAGGAGAATAAGCTAAGCATTCATTGCTCTTTGCTTCCTGACTGTGGATACAAAGGTATCAGCTGCCTTGCATTCATGATCCAATTCCGGCTCCACTACAGTGGGTGATAACCTCAAACTGTGAGCCAAAATAAACCCTTCCTAAATTGCTTTTGTCAAGTATTTTGTTGCAGTAATGAGCAAAGTAACTAACACAGTAATGAGTCAAATCTGAGCACTAGGGGTTGTTCCAGATCATAACGATATAGAACAGCATCTGGACACAGAGAAGGCGGCCATACATGTGTCCTGTGAAACTGAGCTATTATGCCTGCAGAAGATTCTGGAAGGAAGAGATGCCATCACTTAACTTGGTTCTCTGCTTCTCATCATCTCAAAAATTCTAGGCCAACAATTTTCCACTGGCCCTCATTAAAATTTAGTGGACACTTCTTTCAGGATCCAATCATGCACGGCTACAGTTGATCCTCTTGCAGGTTAATCACCATTTCTCTTTCAAACATTTTCCATGGATGAAATAAATATGAATCGCTTCAAACCAATCCTGACATTTTTATATGTTCTTGCATTTTCATAGAATGTCTTCTAAAGAGATGATCTGAACTAGTGCTCTTCTAAGGCAAGTTCAATTTTCCTTCCTTTCAAGAATCTTTGAAATAGCATGGATCATGAGAGGTGGAAAAAGGGGTTAAAAGAGCCGACAGGTTTTTACTCTTATAAGGCAGTAGTAAAGAAAGACTTTAAAATTTATGAAAAAATGTGTAGCCAGTGAACTAGCTCACTGGTTAAGGTACTTGTTTGCAAACCTGGCAACTTGAGTTCAATCCCTGGAAGCCCACATAGGGGAAGATGTGACTTCTGAAAGTTGTCCTCTGATTTTCACCCTTGCACCATGACATGCATACATACACCTCTCTCCCATTCCTTTTTCTCTCCCTCCATACCTCCCTTCCTCTCAAAAAAAAAAAAACAAATAAAAATCTATATTAAAAAAAGTTAACAGAAAAGAGAACTGAAAGTGTAGAGGACCAAGAGTGTAAACATGAGCAAGGTCTAGATTTGGATTCTCAGGACCCTCACTCTGAAGTTAATAGAAAAGAAAAAAGGTTCAAATATACATCTAAAGTTAGACAAGTGTGAAATAAAAATAATTACATGGTTATATAAACAAGAAGTATAAATCCTCTAAGTTAAACTCTCTTTTGCAATAATGGGTCAAGAAATAGAGGCACAAGTATTTTTTCTAAAGCTATAGAGATAAGCTTTAGAAAGAACTTAACACAGTAAGATGATTAAAGGTCAAATTTGAGGGGGTAGAGTGGAATGAAGGAAAAGAGACTGTTAGTTTTAATCACAAATTCTGACAGTACTACTGAATTAACAAATTCAATTCCAAGTACAAGCACTCCTTTAATAATAAATAGGCTGCTGTTCACAAACAACTCCATATCATCTTAGGCTGCTTGTTTGCCACTGAAAAGTTTCTTCTCGTGTCTTTGGGTCTAACATAAATTTTTTTTTTAATGAAGGCTCAACTCATCTTTCCCTTTTGATCTTAACAGTAAAGGGAGAAGAATGAATTCTCCATTTTTCCTGTAGACTCTAGGTTGAGCAAGTCAAGCCGGCTCCAGCATCACCAGGAGACAGGTAAACCCTTGCCCAAGATCCCAATGGGTGATGGCATCAGGAGAGAGGACATTCTCACGCAAGAGCAGGGGGAGGAAGGGCAGTGGTCTCAAAGCAGTTAAGTCAATATTGAATCAGGTGAGAAGTCTGTGCAAGGCCATGTAACTGGTGTAAGCAGATTCCAGCCAGACAGCCCAAGCCAGCTTCTGGAGCCCCTGATGAAACTGACGGATGGCAGAGAAAGCAGCCTGTATTTCTCACCTCTCTTTGAGCTCTCCTCATTCAAGTCTCAAATGTGCTCAGACCAGATCCTCTCTTTGTCCCATGCCAATGTTGAAAGGATCCTCCCAAACTTCTTGCCCAAATCAAAGAATCTCAGTTTGTCACTTTAGATGATGTTCAGCAAATAAGAAGGAAGCAAGGAAGCCAGGTGATTGATGATAGAGGGTGTTTTCAAATTTTTCCTCCAAAAGGGATTTAAGAGCAGCCCCCGCTCAACTAACTAACTCATAGGGAGAAGTGGGCAAGATGATATAACTGCTTCCAACAGGCTTGGAGTTAGAAGATAAATGGAACTTCACATGTCCTCTTCATTATCACAGGCCAAGAGAGATGGAATAGGAGGAAGAGTTTCCTAAGTCTCCAAGAACTTGCTCCAAGTTCTTTTTTTTTTTTTTTTTCCAGCCAGCTTCTTCCAAAGGTTTTCCCACAAACACACTTTCTGACCATGGAATGTGGAGTTATGGATCAAGTATGAAAAAAAAAATGCAACAGATGGACGGCCAGCAACTTAAAGCATTAGGGGAACAAAAGCAGGGTGGATAAAAGAAACAGGCCAGGGACCTGTGTTTCACACTGACTTTTACATTTATGGCTATTGACTATTAAGACCAAAATGCAGGAAAATTTTCAAGATGAAAAAATCACTAATAATACTTTTTGTATGAGACCAAAGAATGTTTTGCAAATAGACAATGTCTAATTCTTCCCCTGACATACATCTGCTCTTAGCCTATTATTGCATTGGTGCTTATAGAATGGGCCATTTTCCTGAAAAAAGACAATTCTAGAGATCAAATGAGGAAATCATATGTTAAACCCAGGAGTACAGGCTCTGAAAGTAGTCTCTTTCCACTGTTTCATGTTCCTTTTCTCAGCTATCCCCCAACCCCAACTCAAGCCTGAATGCTTATGAAATTAACCAATGCTGTTCTACTACGCTGCAGCCAGAAAATTCATTCCTCTCTGCTATATACAGGAGTAGAACACACTCTATGTTGCGACCTAACACAAGTCCCAAAACAAATAATTTGAAACAAAATTTTTCACAACCTCATGCATTTTCCATTCAGGCCTGTTCATCTCGCCTAGGGGCTGCTCCTGAGCAGTCAACAAAGTGTAATCTGATTTGTAGGGACTTCTTCAAAACTTGCTCCACCCTTCAGAAACATCCATCTGTCCAGAAAAGCCAAAGACAGCTGAGGCTCCCCCTCCTCCCAATGCATTTTCTTCTTAGTTCAAGTTTAGCTGACCCTGAAAATAAGTGACATGTGGGGATGAAGAATGTGACAGGGAACAGTTATAGACCACAGGAAAAACAGGCATAGGAGACAAAGATCAGAGAAATTCTGGAAATCAGAGGGAGGTTTGAAAAGTTGGAAATCCATTATGGCATGTCAGGTCTTTCTACTACAAGGAACAAGTGAAGACTGGGGAACTGACAAAGGGGAAAGGGACGCTACAGACAGCAGGAGGCACCCCAAGGCACCCCAGAGAAGACTGTGAGGACTAAGGTCAAAGGTGGATGGTATCTTGGGTATGATGGCAGTACGGAGAAGGGAATAGGCAAGTCTTGGAAGCTAGGAGCTGGATGGGTGGGTTACCTCGAGATAATGAAATGGGAAGCTTAGTAGAAGAGGGTCTCTGATCTTTCCCTCAGGGAATTGGGAACTCTGCGCTGAGGTTGCAGACTTCGGAGGATGGGGGGCAACTAGAAAAAAGGGATAAAGGCCGAGTCCAAGGGAAAGGATTGGGCAGAAGCACACACGGCGAGGAAGGTCTTGAGGAAGAATGAGCATTACAGAGAGGGGTTTAATACAGAAAGGATTCACGACTTAAAAAAAAAAATAGGGACAGAGGCAACAGGGTTTGTAAGTGTGTATGGGGGGGGGGTGGAATCCACAGGACAGAGGGAGGAGCTAAACAGAAGAGGAAGCCAAAAAGCAGAGGAAGACCCCAGGCCTGGGAGAAATGGGTGGAGAAGGAACACCCAGGGTGCAGCTGCCCCCGGAGGGCAGTTTTGTAGTCGAAGGTGGGGGGGGGGGTTGTGCGGGACAGGGTGGCAGAGGACCCCTCCCACGGGGCAAAGACGACTCCAGGAAGAGGAGTCACTTACCTCCGGGGGACCCCCGCGGAGGGGGTGCAGACGGTCGGGGTCGTACTGCCGCCACCGCCGCCTCAGCAGCAGCGGCCGCTCCCGGGTTCCATTGGCCGCCTGCGCTTCCCTGACAGCGGCCGCGGCGGCTGCACCAGGCCCCGGCTGCGGGGCTGCCCGCGGCGCCGCCTGAAGGGGCCTCAAAGTTGGGCCTGACCCACAACCAAAACCAAAATTAATAATAATCTCCCAGCAAGTTTCGATGCACTATACTTCTGAATCCAAACCCGTCTCCCCGGGATTTGTTTTCCGGCTTCTCCGATGGTCAGGACCCTGCCGATCCCATAGTTCTCTAAGGTGTCGAGTGAGCTGCCCGCATCGTGCCTGCTCAGAAATAGAAAAGGGGCGGGGGAAGAACTATTTGGAAGCTAGAGGCGGAGCGGACAAGGAGGAGCTTGTGGTTTAGGGGGAGGGCCCAACGCTGCAAGGCGGACCTAAGTGGCAAGTTCTACAGGTACTAAGGAAGCTGAGAGGGACGCCTAAAGGTTTAAATAGTCAGGGTGTGAGTTAAGTTAAAGAAGTAGTGAGGTAGAGCGTACGTCCATAGGTAGGTTTTAATATGCAAATTAGACGAAAATGAGTTTTCCACTGGCCACCGATTACTGTAATTGTAATCGTTTTTTTTTCCTCTCTTCCTATCCTACACGATTCCCTTCGTAACAGTCGGTGGGGCCGATGCTGGAGGGTCTGAAAGGAGACCCAAAAGGAATCAGAAAGGAAGACAATAACTCTCACTGCTTTTTTCCTACTCATCATTGTGGGTGACGCCAAGATTATGCCCCTATGACTTCGGGAATGGTGGTTCCAATGGTCTCGATCTTTCTAGACTGCAGGACCACTTGAGGCTGCAGTTCTGCCTCCAAGGACGTCCGGGCCTGGGTTGCCTTTGGCTTCCAGCATCCAGCTTCCTAGTCTTCATTCAACAAGGGTTGAACAGAGCTAAGCTGGAAGAGGTGAGTGAAATAATAGGACCTTGGGATAAAATTCCTCTTCCAATTAAAACCAAACCAGTCAGATAAAACAGACAGCCCCTTCTGTTGCTTTTGTGCGTTTGTTGAGAACCCTCTTCCTCCTCAGAACCTCGGCCCCAATGCTTCTCTTAGGACAATACTAATATATAATACTTCCCAGAGGATCTCTAATAGTCTACATAAGAAAAAGGAAGAGAGTATTCTGAAGGTTAAAATTGTATGTTGAAATTGCTCAAATCATGAGAACAGGACAAATAGATAAACTAGGTTAAAGCAGGAGTTTAGTACTAAAAGACAGCAGAGGAAAAAAAGATAGGAGTTCCAAAGATTGTTTAAACCCACCGTGCCTCTGGGGTGGGTTATCAACAATCCACCTGTCGGGACCCCAAACACCTGTCGTGACCCACAATTCTTGGCCAGTTTCCAATCAGCTGTCCCACAGTATCAAGAGGCATTTACCCTGCTTTAGCCTAGAATTAAAATGTCACACATCTCTCAAGGGTTAGAAAACTAACCTTTTGAACATTGTAAAAAGAGATATGATAGCCCCTTTTTGCAATAGGAATCTTTTTTTTTTTTCCAGAAAAGGTCTTGCTTTGTAGCCCACGCTAGTTTTGAACTCACTGTGTAGCTCAGACTGGCCTTCAACTTGCAACATTCCTCTGGCCTTGGCCTTGGTCTCCCAAGTTCTGAGCTTACATGTGTGAACCAACGTGCTGAGCAGGAAGGTTTTTGTTGGGACTAGGGAAATGGCTCATCTGGTAAGAGCATGCAAACATGAGGACCCATGTTTGACTCCTCAGTATCCATTTAAAAACTGTAACCCCATGTTGAAGAGATGTCTCAGAGGTTAAAAAGATCCTGAGTTTGGACCCCAGGTCCCACATAAAAACAGGTGGAAATGGCAGTGGCCTGCACTTCTAGCCTTCGTGGGCACAGCCTGAAAAATTCCAGAGTTAAGCAAAAAGGAGGTAGAAGCCATCTAGGATGATGCCCGAAGTCACTCTTGGTCTTTCACAGGGTTATACAGTGCCCTCTAACACACACACACACACACACACACACACACACACACACACACACACGCATGCATGCAAAATAAATAAAAAGGAAAAAAATATTTAAAAAAAAGCTTGTAATATCAGACTGGGAATGGGGGAAAGTAGTATTACTGGAACTTGTGGACCACCAGCCTATGTCTAGGTTTAGTGAGAGACCCTGTCTCAAAGGAATAAGGAAGAGAGTTGATAGAGCAGGGTACTTGACATATATCCATATATCTTCCTCTGGACCCAGCATGAGCACTGAATGTGTGCACCTGTATGCATACATACACAGCAACTTTTTAAATTCTTATCCAAATGAAGCTTTTCGATGCACAAACTCAAATAGAATTAAACTACAAGCCCATGTGTGTAAATTTCTTGGCGTTTACAACTTTATCTTTCTGTCTTTATCTGGAGGGTTTTCGTTGTTTGTTCTTTGTGATATATATACTCTAGCCTTGTTTCTTTGGGTACTTAAATTTTATTTATTTTTACAGTATTGGAGACAACCTAGGGCTTCATGAATGCTAAGAAAGTATTCTACTATTAGACTATATATCTTCACCCCTTTTTTCTTTGTGTGTGTATGTGGGGGGGGTGGAGGACAGACTCTAAGTTTCCCAGGCAGGCATAGAATCTACAATTTTCCTATCTCAGCCTTCAAATTATCGAGGAGGACAGGCCCGCACTACAGGCCCAGCTTCTGTCAATCCTTAATTTTCTTTATCTAGAACTTCTATAGGAAGAGGAGGATTTATCTTTGCATTGTACTGTATCTCAAGATTTTACCATTTGAAAAAAATCAATAGACACTAAAAGAGATTTCCAAAATTGTAAAAAAAAAAAAAAAAAAAAAAAAAAAGTATCTGTTTTTTTTATTTAGGAAATTTAATTTTTAAAAAAATTTTATTTATTGTGTATGTCCCAGTGTTACTTCAGGAATCATCGTGTCTTGCTTTGCTCTGGGCTTTCCACCATTCCTGCCCGGCGTGTATGCGCGCCGGCGAATTCGGGAACCACCATGGAAGGTGTCCACCTCCTCCTTGTTTACTCTGCCCCTGGATTCACAGGCTCTGCCCTACCAGGACCAGAAACGCAGGCCGCCTGCACTTCCGCCCAGCGTCTATATGTGGGGTTTAGGATCCCAACTCAGGACCTTCTACCTGCAAGGCAGAGGCTTAACCCCTGAGCCACCTCTCCAGCTCCCTGCCCAGGCTTTCTTATGTGGGATCTGGGACCCAAACTCAGGACCTTCAGCCTCCAAAGCAGAATCTTAACTCCTGAGCCATCCCCCCAGCCCCAGGAAATTTAATTTTCATTTATTTGTTTGTTTATCTGTTTGTTTAGTGTATGTGGGGGGGCACTCTGTGTCCCTGTGGAGGACCAAGGGATGACTTCCGGAATGATCCCTGGTTGCTTCTACTTTCTTTTTGCTTCACTCTGAGAGTTTTCCAGGCTCTGCTTACCAGAACTAGAAGTGTAGGCCACCAACATTTCTCCCTGGAATTTTAACATAGGATCTGGAATCAAGTCCTTTTGCTCCTGAGATAGAGTCTTAACTCCTGAGCCGCTTCTCTAGCCCTGAAATTTACTTTTTAAAAAAGAGCTACTAGGGGCTGGAGAGGCGGCTCAGGGGTTAAGCCTCAGCCTTGCAGGCGGAGGGTCCTGAGTTCGGATCCTAGATCCCACGTATAGATGCCAGGCGGAAGCAGGGGCGGCCTGCGTTTCTGGTCCTGGTAGGGCGGAGCCTGTGAATCCCGGGGCAGAGTAAACAAGGAGGAGGTGGAGGCGGTCCATGGTGGTTCCCGAATTCGTCCGTGGTTCTATACACACACACATACATACATACATATACATACACACACATGCAAACACTCATACACGCACAATTGAATAAATAAATAATACAAAAATTAAAAAAAATCTTTAAAAAAATTAAAAAAAAAAAAAAGAGCTACTAGGTGGGGAGGGACCAGCTGCCCTGTGTATAGCATTGTATATGTTTGCCTGCTGGAAACTGAAACGTGTCACAGAAAGGAATGTGAAGTAGATTGGGGAGATGGCTCAATGGCTAAAGCCCTTGCCTAGAAAGCAAAAGGGCATGAATTCATATCTCAGTCCCATGTAAAAATGTGATGGCCCTTGTCATAGATACAGGTATCAACTTGACGGTTGAGGGTTCAAGCTCTGGGAATATTTGTAGATAATTATTAGTTAAGTCCAGAGCGAACCTATAGCAGATTGTCTAATTGATAGGGAAGGCCCAACCTATGGTGGGTGGGACTAGGCTCTGGATAGGTACAGACAACTGCTGGTTGAAAAAACTGGTATTTTCCTGTATATGTGACCAGATATGCTAGTGTAGCAAGTGAGAATTGTCTCTCTCTTGACCCTTGCGGCTGCCCTTGCTGTTGGTGTGGGCTCTCCTGTCAAGCTGGACTAAGAACTATAATGAGAGACAATCCTAAGAGAAAATAAACTTTTTGTTCCTTTAACTTGTTTCATCATGATTTTATCAGCAGCATGCAGAGTTACTGCAACAGCCTGCCTGCAGTCGTAGCCCTGGAAGGCAGAGCCCGACAATCCCAGAGCAAGCTGGCTGGTCAGATTAGCCCTAATGACGTGTTCTGGATTTAATTAGAGACCCAGGCTCACAGCAATAAGGTGAAAGAGTGATGAAGGACATGCACATTCAAGTGCATTTGAACTCATGCACATATATACCCCCACATGCATGCACCCCATACATGCAAGAAAGAAAAGAAAAAAAACATCAAGCGAAGTGGAAGATGCCTTCAACAAAGGTGAACTCAGAGTAAATGGGGAGAATTATGGAGGCAAAACAGAACTGTGAAAGTAGGAGATACTTTGGAATTTCTCACTGGAGAGAACAAAGATGTGGGAGCAGAGGCAGTGGTAGGTATTCTCCTGAATACAGAATATGAAAATGTTGCAGTGTTGAGGCAATAGAAAAACTTAAAGTTGCCCAAGAAGAGTATTTGTAAATAGATTGCTTTTATCCTTAAAAATTAATAAATTATTAAAAATAAATAATTCAAATCCAATTTGACTTAGTTTTCTTTTCCTCTATTTGTCTTTGTCTTTTAAAAAAAATTACTTTATGTGTAAGAGAGGGAGGGAGAGGGAAAGAGAGTGTGCCCAGGATCACGAGCTCAACAGGTGTTAAGACTTGCTTTTGTGTTTGTTTTAAAGGCAGAATTTCACTATGTAACCTAGCCTGGCCTTAAATTAAAGGCCTTTCCTCCTCAGGTACTTCAATGTGTGTTTTTCCTATCAATGTCCTTCACTGTCAAATAATGAAAATATAAATTTAATTATATTTAAATTTTTTCAAGTAATGAAATAATTTAAAGTATATTCAATTAACGTTGAAGAACAATATTTGTGGGGCTGGAGAGATGGCTCAAGGGTTAACGTCCTTGCCTGACCAAAAATCCTGAGTTGGACACAAGCAACCTGAGTTCAGATCCCAAGTAAAATACCTAATGGAAATAGCTTTAGCCTGCACTTCTGGACCTTGAAGACTGAGCCTGGGAAACCCTTGAGCAAACCAATAAGGAGGTACAGCAATCCCAGGTGATTCCTGAAGTCACCTTGGGCCTCTACAGGTATACACATTCAAGTGCCCTTGTATACACACACACACACCACATGCAAAATAAAATGTTTGGCTTATTCTTCTAGGATGGAATCAGGTTTCCGGAGAAATGCTGAGGAACTATAACAGGAGACAAAAACAGGCTGAGATGGCTCAGCCAGTAAAATGCTTTCCACACAAGCAAGAGGACTTGAGTTCAATGCCCAGCATCCATGTAAAAAGTAGGGTGCAGCAATGTGTGCCTGTAATCCCTGTGCATGCTGGGAGGTGGAGGTGGGGATCCCTGTGGCTTGCTGGCCAGTTAGTCTTGTTGAGTTGATGAGTTGTAGGTTCAGTCACACAAAAAAGTGAACAGTGACCGAGGAAGGTATCCAACATTGTCCTGTAGCCCCCTTATACATGTACATATGAACTTGTACACACAGACACGAACACACAAAGAATACTAAAAGTACACGAGGGTTGGAGCCATGGCTGAGTGGCAGAGCATTTTATTTGTGTAGAATGCACAAGACCCTTGGGTTCAAATCTCCAGCACACATACACACAAAACTCTTAGACAAATATATAAATGGCATCATGAATTTTTAATTCTTCCATTTAGTATCATTTGCTTTAATTTCTACATAATGCAATTATTAACCACAAAATAATACATTACTTTATTTGGTGCCCATGGACTAGACATTTGGTTTGAGAGCAAAAAGGCTAAAATGAGAAAATAAATGAGGAGGAAAGTAATGGAAACAGGGGATCTGGAATCAGGAACAGAGGAATCAGTAGGTATACCCCACAAATCTTATTTTAGCCTTTCATCTAATAAACTGAAGATTGCTTAAATACTGAAGAATAACTTGATGCCTGTCACACTTGTATGTGGTGTGCGTGGATCAGAGGTCAACTTCGGGTATTTACCTTGGCAACAGTTTATCATATTTTAAAAAATATTTGAGAGAGAGAGAGAGAGAGAGAGAACACCTGCATGCCACAGCATGTATGTGAAGGTTAAGACAACTTTCAGAAGTTGGTTTTCTCTTTCCACCCTCTGGGCTCTGGGAATTTAATTCAATTCACCAAGTCTGGAGACAGGTGCCTTTACCTGCAAGACTGTATTGTTGACCTTTCACTTTATTTTGAGACGGTTTCTCATTGAATGTGGAGTTTGTCCATTTAGCTAGGCTGAACAACCAATGAGCTTCAAGGGATCTGCGTCTCGGCTCCATCCCCACCCTTAGGCCCAGGGTTACAGACTCACAGTGCTACACCCAGAGTTATACATGAGTCTGAAATGCACACTCAGGTCCTCATGCTTGTCCATGCACTTTCGTGAGCCATCTCTCCAGCCACTATATTACCTTTACAAAGTAAGATGGACAAATCTTTAAACCCATGCACATCTCAAAGTTAGTTAGTGGCTCTGTATTCCAAAGCAAATTCACATATCCCAACCACCTCACTCCCATGGGAAAAATAGTATTTCCTTGGATGCGTCCATCTATTGTCAGTGGTTTACTTTTCTGAAACTCTGTTGCCTTTGATTTGGCAGCGGCCTGGGCCAGCTGATGATGGATAAGTGGCTATTGTTCTCCACTTACTATGAACTCCGTTCCTTTTATTCATTTTTTTCAATCATGAGAAAACTGTAACGGGCAATTTTTTTTCTAGCTTCCCACTATTGTTCATACACCTCTCCTGGTTCTACAAGGTTGACACCACATCCCACAAACCCTGCCTTTCTTGGAATATGAACACCTTAAAGGTTTAATTGACTTAAATCTGTTCTTTCCAAGATGCCTTCCCAGATTCTCAGCCCAAACTCATGTGCCTACATTTACAGTTCTTAGAGCCTCAGTTCTTTTTTATCATGTGCCATGTTGTTTTGCCTTGCTTTATGAGTTAGGCACCCCCCCTACTGCCTCCTACTTCCCTCTCCTGGCATCATCTTTGATATCTGTCTGACCTATATGTGCTTCCCCTGGGCATTCGCAGCTCTCTGAGCTACTACTCATATAACTGACACTATGCCGTGAACATTTCTTGTCTGTCTGCCCAATGAGAATGTTCGAAGATACAGTCTAAGTAAACCAGCTTTACAAGAGCCGAGCAATTATTGAAACAAGAAAAAGATCAAGACCACATTAATGACTGCTACTTCTGGCAGCATGGATGAAAGAAAACACTCTCACTAAAATACAACTCAGTTCTGAATAAGTTTACAGCAATTACATAATTGCTACCGCATTATTGAGTTCATTAGAAAGTAAGAGAAAAAACACTAACGGAGGAAAAAAAATAACACAAAGTTGAAAGCTATATAAAAGATAATCCACCTGCAATAAAAAAAACCAGGTTGGTCTTGGGGACAAATGTCCAAATCAGCATTAGGTTTGGCTAAGGAAGGAGTTCAAAACCTGGTGCTCTTGAAGTAAACCTGGCCTTCCTCTACCCTGAGCCCAGGTTTTGGACAAACCCTCAACAAACACTCTACCATCAAACTACATGCCAACATACTCTGGCTCTCGGCAAGAGCAAAAGCAGATCTTCTCTGGAAGACAGAATCTCCAATTTAGGCCTTCAAGATCCCTACTGATTAACAAAACGGGAGTTCAAAATATACAGATAAATAAGCTACCATGGGTAGGAGATAGCAGAAGCAGCAAAACCAGATTTAGATATCCAATTAAGTATCCTAACAAATTTCAAAAGATTGGTACCAGAAGACATTCTTTCCATTTGTGTGTGTGTGCGTGTGTGTGTATGTGTGTATGGGGGGGGGTTTGTGTGTGTATACTTGTCTCCCACAGCCCAGACTGGCCTCAAATTTGCTATGAAATTATCTTTCTACCTGGACCTCCCAAGTATGAAATTACAAGCATACACCACCACACCTGGCTTTGTGACTTGGTTCATATTTGTGTATATTTGAGCTGGAGTCTTATACTATTGTCCAACCCAGCCTGGACTTAGTCTGCAGATCATGCTGGCCTCAAACTTGATCTTCCTGCTTCAGCCTCTCAAATGGCAGAATTACAGACTTGGGGCCACCCATGAGTCATTTCAGAGATTTATTTTTTAATCTTTGTGTGTGTGTGTGTGTGTGTGTGTGTGTGTGTGTTTGTGTGTGTATGTGTGTGTGTGTGTGTGTGTGTATGCACATGTATTCGTGTGAATGCACATAAGTGGAGTCAGAGGACAACTTTGGGAAGTCAGTTTTCTCCTTTGCCATGTAGTTCCTAGAAACTGAACTCAGGTCGCTGGGCTTGGGGGGTGGTAAAACCTTTCCCTGCTGCATCACTTCACTGGTTATCAGTGATGGCCATCAAATTCTTTGAAGATAAGAGATAAAGTTCAAAATCAAAAATAAAGATAAAAAATGAAATCAGAGCTGGAGAGATGATCCAAAGGTTAAGTCTTTGCCTCAAAATCAAAAGGACCTGAGTTCAGATCCCTAAATCCCACATAAAAAAACTGGGTGGAAATGACGGCAGCCTTGGAAACCAGAACAAAGCAATAAGGAGGGAGAACAATCCAAGATGATTCCCAAACTCACCTTTGGGCTTCCATAGGCACACACAGTGTGCCTACTCATTATATACATACTACTCACACACATACAATAAATACATAACTTTTAAAAAACTTCATTGTGTGTGTGTGTGTGTGTGTGTGTGTGTGTATCAGAAGGCATTGTGTGTCCCTGTGGAGGACCAAGAGTGACTTCGGGAATCATCCTGAATTGTTTCTCCTCCTTCTTGCTTTGCTCTGAGATTTCCCAGGCTTGCCCACTAAGGCTGGAAGTGCAGGCCACTGACATTTCCGCCTGGCATTTTTATGTGGGACCTGAGATCTGAACTCAGGACCTTCTGCTTAACCCCTGAATCATCTCTCCAGTCCAATAAAAAATCAATTTAAGAAATTAAATCTCCAGGCATTGGGAAGTTATAAAACTTTTCTTCATGTCAGGAGGGGTAGGGTTGTACCTCAGTGCAGAATATTTATTAACATATACGAGGTACTGAATTTGATCCAATCAATTTTACACTTAAAAAATCACAAAGAATTAAAATTCTTTAGAGTTAAGTAATAATGAAAATAATACATAGCATAGAGAACCATGTGGGTTGCAGAAGTAGTCCTAAAAACAGCCGAGTATGACAGTGCACACGGATACCAGTGCTCTGGAAGCTGAAGCAGGAAGATCACATACCAAAGCTCTGTAAGGGCAACTTAATGAATTCTTAGGCAGCCTCAGCTAAACATTGTAATCAGATCCTATTTCAAAAAGCAAAATGAGGGCTGAGGAGAGTTTGCCTAGCATGTGATCCCCAGCACTGAAAGGGGGAAGGGGGAGACCGAAAAGCCTGAAGCCCAGCTTGGTGGCTCACACCTGTAGCCCTAAGGTTCAGGAAGACTGCCTGAGTCCAAGGCTATCACAGCTCGACACCAGTAACAAAACGCCTGAAAACTAATTATTCAACATAAATAAAAATATAAGTGATAAAGAGGCTGTGAATTGTCTAGCATGCACTAAGCCAGAACCAAGTAAAGGGGGTATGATGGTGATGTTTACAATCCCAGCCTTGAGAATTGGAAGCAGGTGAATTGAGAGTTCAAGGTCCTCAGCTATGAATATGTTTGTCTGAAGCCAGCTTAGCTTAGAAGATCCCCTACTGAGGAGCTGGGGAAATGGCCAAGCTCTTGCCTCATGAGCAAAGGGGCCTGAATTCGAATCCCCAGGTCCCACGTAAAAAGGCTCGGCAGGTATGGCAGCCCACCTGAAATTCTAGCCCTGGAGGGTAGAACCTGGGAATCCCCAGCTCACAACAATTAGATGGAAGAAGGATCAAGGACGATTCCTAATATTATGCTTGTTTCTCCATGGGTACATGCTCAAGTGCACTCATGTGCATGCACCTGGAAACACACGTGTCCAACCACATGCAAACACACATACACGTGTACTCACACTAGCATAAAAAAATGTCCCCGTGTACATAACAAAACTCATAAAGTGAAGCTTTACAGAAGCAGGAGACACTACGCATAAATATACAATCCATGACATGGAAAACTAACGTGAGTGATAAGAAGTTCATCAAAGCACACAAAATAATATTTGAAGAGAAATAAAATTTTGAGTACAATTTATTGAACACAAAATGTGTAAGTAAATAGAAGAAAAGGATATGGGAACCTAGAAAGCAGAGGCAAAAAAGAAAACAGAATATATAAATGTCATGTTTGAAAAAGACATGAAATGAACAGGACTATGGGAAAGCGATTTACCTAAACAGACACACACAAAAAAAACCCCATATAGTCTGCTGCCATTAAATAATTTGAGTCAATATTTAAAAATATTCCCACGAAGAAACACAAGGCTCAGCTGGCTTCGTAGGTAAGTTTTACCAAACATTCAAGAACAGTCATTTCAATATGATGTAAACTCTTCCACCGAGTAAGATAAGAGGCAACAGTCGCCAACTCAGAGGGTACACAGACCGAAAAGATCATTTTAGAAAGCTCTTTAGAAATCTTACTAAAACAAAGGCACTCATATACAAGAATGTTCATAGCAGCATTTTGTTAATATAATACAAAAACCTGGAATAGCCCAAATGTTATACATTGATAAGCGAATGGTAAGATGAGGTTTATGCACTTGATGGAATATTATACAGAGGGAAATGAATCACAGCAATTACAATGTGGATGAATCTTAGAAACAATGGTTAAGTGCAAAAAAAGCAAAATTGCAAGGGACTAGTACACCTTTGTAGAGCTAAATATAAGTGAAACTAATACATTTTTAAAAATATATATACACATATGGTCAATATATAGAGAGCAAGTGAGAATAAACATAATATTAAGGACAATTACCTCTAAAAAAGGCAGGATGGAGAAAACAAAAAAATCAATGGTATTTCTAATATTTTAATATATAAATTGAATAATGGGTCACAGGTACTTATTTTATATTTCATAATTTATGCTACATATTTCTTTATAGATATATAGTACTATAATTTAAAACAAAGTCTGCTCTGGTGGAAATAAATGGACGAGCGAGTGACATCTCCCTGAAAGAAAATCCGTATTTCTTGGGAAAAACCAAGATTCCCTGACAAGAAGCTATCCTGTGTAGAGGACAAAATAGGTTCTCAGTAAACAGGGGCTGGGTTCTCACGTTCTCAAGGTTACACCAGGGTCTGAATTCCTCCCACTGGTGCCTCCTGACAAGCGGAAACCCTCTGGACCTGGCTGGTACTGACGGAAGCCTGACACCTGGTGGACAGAGTGAACCTAATGCCATGCTGCAAGTGACCTTTCATCTGCTCAGTGGAGGTGGCACTGGACTGACAGGGAAGCAGGACTGAGGAGAAAGTAAAATCCAGACCTTTATTTCTGAGATGTAGGCAGGAAAGAAATTGTGGGAAACAAGGATTCCCTAAAGGAGAATTCTCCCTGTCTGTCTCACACTAGAACAAGAGGCAAGGAGCTGCAGTAAGGGAAATGCAAGAAACACCCGCACTTGGTAGCTGTTGCCTCTCGGCAACTACCCACCCCCACTCCAGCCTCCATCTGGGGAACCTTGATTGTTAGGAGGCAGATCCTATCCTGTCCCCAAAGGTGTGCAGAGAAAGCGCATTAACATATCGTCATCCTGGCCTTGCTGGTCAGTCAGGAGTGGACCCACACTGGTTGAATCACTGGGCATCTTTGGACTTTTTTTTGCTAGGATTCCTGGCACAATGATACTCTCTGTGGTTGGATATAAATAATGGTCAAACATCACCCTAGCTGTGCTGGCAGCCATGAGGTGGTCCAGGATAAAGATGACTTTGTTCAGTGAAACAGTGAGAAACACAACCAGATCAAGCCTCACCTGGAGCTAGCACCACCCACGGACATTCAATTTACATGAGCCCGTAAATCCTCTGGATCCACGTGAGTCAGAGTTAGGTTTTCTACAACTGGAAACCAGAAGAACCCTAATATACATTCGTACTCACCCTATCCCTGCTTTCCATGGGCGAGCACAGGGATCCAGGTGGAAAGGTCACTACAGATTCACTGGTCACACAAAGCCAAGCGGCAAGGTCAGAAGCAGCCACCAAGCACTATGCGAGCTGGGTGAATGGGTTCCCTTTGGAAAGACTAGCTAGATGCAGAGAAGGGCTCTAGCAGGCAGGTAGAGTTCACGAGAACACAACCACTCTTACACAAGACCTATCATGGGTGTGTTGCTTTGGGGTCTTTATGCCCATCGGCTGAGGAAACTGGAAGCACAGGGCCCTTTATGCCTTTGTTACCCTGTGTTCCAGCGTCCGTCTCTCCCTTCACCAACTCAAGAGCCTCCTTTTGAACTCTACTACCTTTGATAACACTCACTTTCGGAGTGACAAAAGTTTTATTTTCTGTTTCTTTGGCTTGCCAGGAACTCAGGCCCTTTCCCCCTTTGGAAAC
This sequence comes from Typhlomys cinereus, assembly GCA_023101885.1. Classification (NCBI taxonomy): domain Eukaryota; kingdom Metazoa; phylum Chordata; class Mammalia; order Rodentia; family Platacanthomyidae; genus Typhlomys; species Typhlomys cinereus. Next base: position 1,241,918 of record JALPQD010000346.1, on the reverse strand, counting down.
AGCATCGTCTTCCTGGCCTTGGGCAAGCACTGTCCTCCGCTCAGCTTCTCCCACTGGCCCTGGCCTTTCTGACCTTCCTTCTAAGTTGCTTTCCCCTCCTGAGCCCCATGTCTCCCATGGTAACCTTGACGACCGGACGGAGTCCACAACAACTGTTGACTTCTCAGAGGTGGAATTTCTTTCTCTGTTTCCACCTGACTTTTTTCGAGGACGTCCCCGCTTTCTCTTGGCATCGCTTACTGTTTCCTCGGGATTCTGCTTTGTGTCCTTAACTTGTGGGTCCTTCTCACTGGCCTCACTCACAGGCACTTCAGCTGTCCTCTTGACGCCCTTGTCGTGGGGTCGTAGGTCACCACCTATGCCTAGCTCCCTGTTCTCTGTGCCCCGGGACTGAGTCAGTCCTCCAGGTGGAACTTGCCCAGGCCCAGGCAAAGCAGGAACAGGTGGTAAGATCATGTTAATGATGGGCACAGCTGCTTGGGGTCCCCCAGTCCTAGGAGGTAGAGGCAGTGTTGCCATTTTCAGGGTGCCTGAAGGAAGCCTGGGGGCTAGCATGGGTGGAGAGACTCGGATTGGCTGAAGAAGTGAGCAAGGTGCCCGGGGAAGGAGGAAAGGCAGCCGGGCCACAAGGGCGTTAACTTGTGGGTTACTGGCTGCTGGGGCTGCGCTCTCAATCACACTCTTCTTCCGTTCTCCACGCACTGGAGGGCCAGCCCCTGTTCGGGCTTCTAGCTCCTTAGGAGGCTAAAAAGCAAACAATGGGGTACAGTAAGGTTTAAAAGCAGCATGGAAAGAAACAGCAATGAAGGCGCCAGAAGTGAAAAAGAAGGTGTTCACCGAAGGAAGGGTGTACCAAACCCCGAGTCCTAGGCAGCAGACAGGATAACTGTCTTACCTGGGAAGATCTCTCTGGCTTCTTATGAGCTCCACCTTCCAGATTCTCTATACAATTCTTGGATTTAGACGATGACCGTTCCCGAGGGGCATGTTCATCTTCTTCTGTAGCAGCACCACAAAGGTAACAAAGCAAGGTGAGGAGAAGCAGCAATGGAGGAGGGAAGTGAATCTGACTGCCTAGTTGCCAGGGAAGGAAAGGAGGAAGGAGGTGCTGACACACTTCTTTTTTTTTTTTTTTAAAGAAAGTTTTTTATTTATTTATTATTTATTCAATTGTGCATGTTTGCGTGAGCGCGTGTGTGTGTAGAACCACGGGCGAATTCGGGAACCACCATAAACCACCTCCACCTCCTTGTTTACTCTGCCCTGGGATTCACAGGCTCCGCCCTACCAGGACCAGAAACGCAGGCCGTCCCCACTTCTGCCCGGCGTCTATATGTGGGATCTGGGATCCCAAACTCAGGACCTTCTGCCTGCAAGGCGGAGGCTTAATCCCTGAGCCACCTCTCCAGCCCCTTGACACACTTCTTAAGGAGGGTCTTCAGGAGGCCTGAGAGAGCTCAGTTGGTCAAGTTCCGTTACATAGGCATGACCAGTTTGATCCTTAGCACCAGTGTAAAAAGCTGGGCATGTTGGCAGCACGCATCAATTCCAGCGATGGGGAGACAGAGTCTCTGGGGCTCAGTGATCAGCCAGTCTAGTCTATATTTTGAGTCCCAGGTCCCAGTGAGAGACGTCTCAAGAAGCAAGGTGGACTCCGGAGGGACTGATTCCAGGAGCTGACCTTCTTCTGTCACACATGCACATGTACACCCATCACACAAAAAGAAGGATCTCTGTGAATAAAAGGAACCGAGGTGTGTTCCTGCGAGTACACTGGAAGGCCTTGGGAGCACTCTCTCTCTCTCTCTCTCTCTCACACACACACACACACACACACACACACAAGTGGTTAAGGATTTCTCAGACAAAAACAGAGGGCTCACCCACCAGTGAGTCCCATGGCCTTCAACACGTGGGCATGTGCAGACCGGGCAGAGATGAGATGCTGCTGGAGAAGGTAGCGGGCAACCTCGACGATGGAACTGAACGAGCGCTTCAGGATCCGCTCTGCCCAGTCACAGGTCAGGGCACAGGCCGCCTCCACCAGTTCATCTCGAGGTGCGGGGCTTACTTCTGGGCCCATTTCTGGCTGTGATGGGAAAAGACCATAAAACAGAGACCACACTGGGGACAAAAGTAGCTTCTACCCATTCCCATTCTGACTCAGAAATTTAAAATCTTTCCTCTTCTGTCACAGCCACATGGAAGCCCCAGAAACAATGCACAGAATGACCCAGGCTATGGCGGCCTTCAAAACATGTCCTAAAAGACCTCTGTCTTTCACCTGGGAGAGGGGTGGAGTTAAAGGGTCATTACTTACACTCTCTGAACCTTTTAGATCAAGTCCAGGCAAGGGAGGCATGGACACCAAAGTCTTCCTTCGTATGCCACTGTAGCAGTACCTGACATTCAGTTAAGAAGCAGCCACACGTTGGAGCTCTTCAGGCTCCTAAGCAAGTTGGCTGCTTCCAGCATCCTTCCCTTTCCGCCCCTGGTCCTCCTCTCAGTCAAGGATACTTGGATTGGCCCCGGCCACCGAGTCTTCGAGCTTTGATGTCAGGGAAGATCTCTCTAATGATTTTGCCAAAATTGGCTGTGCTGAGTGGACGGCAACAGGGGAGACTCTCGCAGTACTTCCTAAGTGAGGAAGGAGCAGAAAGGGGAGACATTTAGAGGAAGCTATCAGTGGGGTCAGAGGGTCCCTTGGGACCAAGTGTGAGGAGCCCTTTTAAGAAGTCAAACTCTGGCAAGGCAGGGAGCTCTGTTAGGGTCGGGGACTGGTGCTGTGCCCACCAACCCAGGCACCACCTCCTCCACGCACCGGTAGGAATCATAAACACTCTGCTTGGGCAGACAGGTGTCTGTGTGCTCTTCCAAGTGGTTTCGGATCCACCTATAGGCATACATGTACTCCTCGTTGATGAGTATACTTGGCTCTGAGCTGTAAGCCGAATAAACGGGATAAACATTGTAAGACCCCAACAGTTGTTCTTCCCACACTACTACTACAACAGTACTAATCCAAATCAGTTTGCCCCAGATCCAGTTCTTGCCTGCTAAACCATGCTAGCGCAGGGCCTTTCTCCTTGAACAAGGACAGCAGCTATGTAACCCCTCCCTACTCACTTTGCCTTCTCTGGCAAAGACCTAAGAATCAGACCTTGTGACATCTAAAAGTCTATCATCAAATCTACCTTTTGTCTCCCGTGCTGGGTCCTGCAGGAAGTTGAAGGTAGAGATACAGCTTGTCATTGTCTGAGAATTTCTGTACTTCTTGCTGAAGTAGGAGGGAACAGAGACAGGAGAAATAAGACCAAGAGGAACCCAATGTACGAACTTTTCCGATCTCTACCACAAAGTCCAGATGACTTAAAGGTTTTCGGAATGAAAAGGGACCCCAGAAAGGACTTGAGGTAGGGTGCTTATTACCATGTTCTAAGGAACATTACGGGCTTGCCTTGGAGAGAGAGGGAGGAGAAGGGATCAGGTCTGATTTTATCTCTCTGGGGCTCCTACAGATGAAGTCCCAACAGAAACAAGATGCTCAAAGTCAAAGTGACAGCAATTTGGACGGCACCACCTATGCCATATAGACCTTTTACTTTCTCATATGGTCACCACCGTCCTCTCTGTCCCAACCAATGCTCCCTCTCTCTCTCTTTTTCCAATAATGCTTACCAGAATTCCTTCTACTTTGTTCTGCACCGCCTTGCTGTGGGGAAGAAGAGAAAACTGGAGATCAATAGTTTCCCCATTCCTTTGTCTGGGGTTGCTAGGGATGGGTAAGGACCAAACTGCTTCCAAGACCACAATCTCCAATTGCTCTCAGGCACTTGCCTGAGCACAGGAGGAGTTCATCTTCAGAGTGCTAGCATGGGCTCACCATTTTAAAACCCTTCCTCCCTGGCTGGAATATGGCAATTCTTGGAACTGACTGAACCCTATGGCCTGAGAGAGGACTGTCTTTTGCCTGACATTCCTATACTCCTCACCTCCTCTGGCCTGCATCCCCAACTCCTTAGCAAAGTCTGACAGATGCCCCAACCAGGGGTCCTCTCCAGACATCCTCCCATCATGCTGTCCATGGGCAGCTGTCTCCCCCATCCTTTCTGACTTGCAGCTCTCTTCTGTTCTAACGCCCTCCCACCTTAAGTCTAAGCTATGGTTCCTTTAGCTACCAGGCCCTCAGCACTAATAAACTCATATTTCTAAGTCTCTCCCTTCTTTTAGCTTCTCTTTACAATGGATCTTCAGGTGGACCTTACATATTGTCATATTCCCTCCTTCTTCTCCCCCCCTCCCCTCCCGACACCTCCTGCAGAGGAGTGAAAGGCTACAGGGATCTATCTATAGGTAAGTCTGGGGTTTGGAGATGGCTATGACTACTTACGAAATGGAACCTCTAAGCCTTTGAAGAAGGGTGGTAGGCTCCCCGGCTTCAGCGGCACCTTGGGGGGCCCTTGCCCCAGTCTTAGGGCTCTTAGCATCAGGCTCATCTTCTGCCATCCTGTCATGAGGGCTAGGGAGGAGAGCGGGCAAGGCAGGAAGGCTGAACTCACATCAGGCTCCTTTTCTTCTGCAGACCCCAGGGCATTTCTCATGCCTCTACCCAGAAAGGCAAACAGAAGCCTCATCCCCTGCTTTCTCAAATATTAGGAACTGTGGCATCGTCTGGCGAGGCCCACCTACACTCCAGGAGATTTTTACCATCTCCGTTTTCCATCTGCCTCACCTTTCTAAAGTGTCCCAGATTGAGTTAAACTCTACGGAGAGAGACAGGGGGAATCCGCCTTGGAGAGACGTACTTCTCCTTTTGCCGGGTGCTGCTTTCCCCCTCAAAATCAGCCACCGGCACCACCAAGTTCTAATGCTGCCATTCGCTCCTTACCATGGATTCCGCCCGGGAGGTCACTGGCGGTATGAACAGTCCGCCTTTGCAGGATGGGGGTTGGGGGAGCAAAAAAAAAAAAAAAAAAAAAAACAACAAAAAAAAAACAAAAACCGGGGCCCAAGTTCTCATTCCCGAATGTCGCCCTGGCGCGTGCCCCTACGTCACCTCACACAGCCCACCCTGCCGCGCGCCCCCCGCCCTCGCGGCCCCTCACTCCCGCAGGGAGACCTGGCGCGGGCAGAGTGGGAAGCTGGGCAGGGGGAGCCGGGTCCCAGATTCCGGGCACGTGCGCTCGGGTGAGGAGCGGGAGAAACCTCTTCCTGCTCTGCCCAACTCCCTCCCTACCTCGTAACCGTCGCCTTCCCCACTCGGGCAACGACGACGGCAGGGGAGAAAGAGAAACTACCTCGCAGTTAGCTTCTCACCAGCCTCACCCCCACCGTCCAGGCGCGGCGGGCTCGCGCGTTGCTTTATTTTCCTTTTTCTGAATGGTTGTAACAGCCGCGATCTGCCCGGATACACGGACGGCCTGCTCTGTGATTGGCCCGTTGAAGCCACCCGGAGATAGAATGCTCCCGGCTCATACAGGCGGCGGCGTGAGTCTGCCTGGTAACAGGATCTGATTGGTCCACAGGAGAGGGAAAATCCAAAGTTAGTCTTATTTGAGTCAAGAGGGGGAAGTCCGGGTTAGGTTTCGGTTAAAACTGGGGTCGGTTAGGACTGCCAGTCCCATAGAGGTTCTTCTCTTAAAGGGACCGCAGGATGAGAGGCAGTGGGCTCAGCTCCCTTTGCCCTCCACTTTTGTGTTTCATTCTTGCCTTGGATCATCAGAGCTGCCAGAAGAAAAGAATTACTAGAAAATTATGAGTGCAAATTAGTTGTGCAAAGGATGAGTGACGCAACCACAGCACAGGCTTTATTGGGGAGAACCCAGAGCAGAAAGGGGAAGGGGACAGGGACAAAGTTTCTTTGGTCAGTTGTAGCAAGGGGTAGTTAAGGAAGTGTGGGGCGTGGGAGCTGAAGAATGTCAGATGCCGGATAACATCATTTTTGGTCAGCCTGTTATTAGAGTAGATAGTTATTGGAGGAGGGTGGGTAATGGGAGAATATTATAAGAGATAAAGTTAGAACAGCCATGGACCACTCAGGACTGGGAGGGAGGTGTAGATCTAGTAGCCCCCTCCCTACTAAGGAGATCAGACATTGCTAAAGGTTGCTAAGGAAGTTAGAGCCGTGGGGTGTGAAGTGAAAGACTGAAAAGAATGTCAGGCCAAGGATGGCCGTTCTATTGCTTAGGGCAGGGAGGTCAGAGATTTAGGAAGAAAAGGCAGAAATGTACTACTGTGGCTTCTGTGGTCAGCCCCAGGAATGGACACATTCCAGCCAGAGTGGAGGAGCTTGACAAAATGGCCTGACTATGACTAACTAATGTTAGTTATGGAAACTTTAGTTGTTTCATTTCTGGAAATTGTCTTTGTTTAACCCAAGTGGAGGAGTCTTACAAAATGGTATAGCCTTGGCTAACATTCTCTATTTTTGCTTTTATTAAGCATCTGGAAAGGAAGGGGATGCAATTGTCTTGTAATTACTTCCCATCAGGGGGCAGTATAGTCTTCAGGAGTGTTGTGGGAGAGTCTCAGGCATTGATATATCATATGTACCTCAGCATCAGAATGCTATGGACCCTCTGATACCAACCATTTCTGAGAATGGAGGTGAATAGAATAGGGACTTTTGCCAGGCCAATAACCAGCAGTATTAGGGGATAGAGAAAGAGAACAATCAGGAAAAGATTGTGTATGGGGCTGACGGTGGGAAGGCTGAGCCTGCTCCTCTAGCCTCTTATCAGCCACTCATTCTTTGGTAAAGAAGCAGTAGTTTTCTTATGATAGGCACATATACTCCTTTTTTAGCTATTAGGTCAGGGCATTGTCTGTAACACCAACACTGCTAGGGAAATGATGCAATTCTTGCACAGTTGACAAGGGATGAACAACTGAGTGACAGGACAGTTTACTTGGAAGAAAACCTGAGAAGGAGGTCTGTAGTGGAAGGAACAAAGTCCACTGTCTGCTTCCAGGCTCAGGCAGAAAGAGAAGGGGAATAAGATTTTTTTTTTTTGTCAACTGTTGCAAAGTGTATTTAAGGGAGTAGAACATGGGTTAAAGAATGTCAGGTGCTTATTAAACATATTCTGTGGTCAGCAGTTGCTAAGACTATTAGGGAGGGGAGTCAAGAGTCTAAGGAAACAAGTTCTGGGAATTGCTATTGTTTAACTAACATGGTCAGTTCTGGCAACTGTCACTGTTCAGCTAAAACAGAGGAGTCTTACAAAATGGTGCGGCCATGGTTAACATCTGAAGAGCTCAGCAAAGATCTGTTGTAGGTCGTCAGCCATTTCTTTGAAGAGTACCAAAAAACAGTACTTGATATTCTCATTCCTGCTGCTCCTCTTCCAACTGCTGTGGCTATGCCTACCCCTGTCAGGAGAGAAAGGGGGATGTACAGTTCTCTGAGGCTAGAAGAGGGTCAGTATGGGTCCCTCCTAGGTGCAGTGGAATGTAGGAGCAGCCAGGAAGGCAAGAGTGCAGACGTCCATCCTGTTACTGGACAAGCAGATCTCGCCGGAAGAATACCCCTTGAAAATAGTGCAGACTGCTGGACAGATGACAACTCACCACTGGTTTGAGTGTAAGGGAATCTCACCTGTTTCCTCTGCCAGCTTTGCTGATAAAAGTAGATGGATTGGCTTTCCCTAAAGGTTGGAAAGGGATACCCATCTGTCATAGTTGGGCACAGGTGTCAACTTGACAGTTGAGGATCTGAGCTCTGGGCACATTTGTAAAGAATTAGTGGTTAACCCCAGAGCAAACCTGCAGATTAGGCCCTGGAATAAAATATAGAGCTGGTTGAGAAAGTTGGCATCCTTGTGTACACTTGGCCAGACATGCTTGTCTGGCAAGTAAGGATCGTCCCTCCCTCAGCTGTTATGTAGAGATGGTGTGGCCAGTTCCCTTGGCCCTGGTGCTGGTGCATGCTCTCCCGTCAAGCTGGACTAAGAAATGTAACCAGACTATTGTAAGAAAATAAACCCCTTATTTCTGTAAGTTGTTTGATGGTGATTCATTAGCAATCATGTAGGCAAACTGCTACACCATCTCAGAGACTATGAGTTGTTCCGTTAAGAGTTAGTGGGTCTGGAGGTTGAGGAAGGTTGGTCCCTATAAGGACATGAGTCTACAGTGGTCCTGATTGAAGATAGAGGATTCGATGCTTAAGTAGTTGGGTGGTGCTGGAGAGACCTCATTCCTGACAGAAGGCAGACAAGGTAGACGTCTCTTCTGCACTGGATAATCTGACGTGTTTGGAGTTGGGGCTGTGTGTGTGTGTGTCTGCAAGCAGCTCTGGTAGGTTAATGGTGAAGTTGCAAAGATGTGGCATTAGCTTACTTAGGGACATGCCTCCAGTCTTTGTGTGCTTTAATGAAAAGGGAAGTCTTAGCAGAAGGGGTTTGGGGAAGTGTCTCCAGGTGGCCTGTGACAAGTGTCCCTACCAGAGTATTTAGGTAGTTAGTTGTCTGATGTCTGAAATTGATGTTTTTTATTCTTCTTGGTGAATTCTCAGGAAACTTTGGCGTTCGTGCAAATAAAAAAAAGTGGTGTAGGCTAGCCCAAAAGCTGGAGTGTGTGAAGGGAGGTACACCTGGCAAGGAGACTAGAAGCATTTGTGGGGTAAACAGTCAGTTCTACAGAAGTTTTAACAAAGGAGATCAGGATATGACATGGAGAAGAGCAAAGGAACAGAAGAGTTCAGAAACATCAATCATGTTTCTTTAGAGTGGCTGGTAGGTCGGAGCAGCTCTGGGTTATATGCAGACAAGTCAGACCTGGAGAGGTATAAATTAGGGGGACCATCAAGAGGGTGAAAAGTATTAGAGCCAGGTCTGGAGGCTGCTTGAGCTTGGGATACTGCTTGTGTCTGTTCAGAGCTGGTGGGGCCATGCCTCCATGGATCCTGATAAAGTAACTGTCACGTGAGGACACTGCAGAGCCATGGGGACGGGAGCAGCATAAGGGTAAAGTCTATTTGCCAGTCTTGTCCTGGCAGATGACCTCGGGTTTGGTGGGAAGGAAAGGGAGGTGATCGGAGAGCCCTTGAGGGGAGAATGAGAGCAGATAGTGCATTGGGCGGTGATGGCCAGGACGGTCTGTGCCAAGGTGGGGGAATAAAGATGGGTTTTGAATAAGGAGAGTAAAGGTTGATGGCTCATGTGGAATTGATCATTGTGTGTGGCAGAAAGGAGGCCCGTGCTGAGCAGTTGGGGCAATCCAGCTGCTGCTGAGAATTCACCAGGAGTCTTGGAGGATAACTCTCTTTTGTTTCATAGAGAGTCTCATCGGATATATAGCTGGCCAGAATGAGGCAAAGGCTGGGAGAGGGGAAGAATTAGCAGAGGAGGAGACAGACTCTGGTGAATGTGGTCTGGAGAACTGGAGGCATGTAAGACACAGGTTAGAGCTATCTGTTTAGTGAGTGCGTTGGCTTGAGTGTTCCTGTGCGCTGTTTGATTAGAAATATCTTGATCTCTGTAGTGACTGCTAGCTAGGGAAGCAGGTGGTCTGAAGGGATTTGTGGATTGATTTTTCCATGATGATAGGGAAGCGAGGAAGCCCCCTTCTTGCAAAATTGGGACATGAGAGTGAAGGGGGGGATAAAACATCTGGAGTCATGTCGATGTTGATGCCTTTGGGAGGACTGAAGAGAGGTGAAGGGACCTTCCTGTTATGAGGTGGTGTGTGGTGGGAGAGACCGGCTTTCAGGGTGCTGCCATATGTGACACTAGCTAGCCTACAGCTGGATGGGGCTCCTTAAAATGTGCTTCCATTGGTGTACCAGTTAGGAGGCTTCCAAATAGGAATGCGTGACAGGTGACTGAAGGATGGAGGCAAAGAGTCAAGAAGGTCAGTATAGGACTAGGGTGTTGTCTGGAGAAAGGAAGGTGACTGACAGCCCTGAAGGTACTTAAGAAATTTTGTATGAACAGTGTATGTGTTTGTTGAGGATGAAAGGAAGAGAGAAAGAGAAGGTATGAAAGGTGAGAGACAGTAATAAGTTGGTAGGGGGTAAGTTAAGAGGGAGACAGCTCCAAGGGTTTTTAGACAAGAAAGCCCACCTTATCCTACCAAATCTAACAGTCTGGAAAGATATACTTGTGCTCAGGGAGGATTTTCATAGAACTGGCAGACGGACCCAAGGCTAAGTTGTCAGAGAATATGAGAAGGAAGAAGAGTCTAGAGGGGTCCAGAAATCCTAGTTCAGGGGCAATCAGAAGGGCCTCTTTAAAGCAAGTTTGATACAGTAGGGGGTCTAGAACCTCAGTGAAATGAGTAACTTGGGAAAGAGATCCAGATAGAAAAGTATCAGACCCAGAGGGCTGGAGAGGTGGCTCAGAGGTTACGCCTCTGCCTTGCAGGCAGAAGGTCCTGAGTTCAGATCCCAGATCCCACGTATAGACGCCAGGCAGAAGCAGGGGCGGCCTGCGCTTCTGGTCTTGGTAGGGCGGAGCCTGTGAATCCCGGGGTAGAAGGAGGTGGAGGCGTCCATGGTGGTTCCCGAATTCGTCCGTGGTTCTACACACACAACACACACACACACGCGCACAGACACATACATACGCACACACGCACAATTGAATAAATAATAATAAAAAAAATTTTAAAAAAATTAAAAAAAAAAGAAAAGTATCAGACCCAGAAAGGAGAGAGGAGATTGTGTGAGAGAGAAATGGCAAGATAGCTTGCAACTTGTGTGATATGGGAGGGGAGGAAATGGCTATGGTTAGGTCAAAATAAGTCACGTGGGAGGAGGCTTTAAAAGGGGACACCTGGTGCTCTTTTTCAGTCAGAAAATGAAGGAGAGCAGAGGCATAGTAGAGGCAGCGTCTAAGAGGGGCTGCAAAGAAGACAGCATCTGGGCTACATGCAGCAAAGCTGTGTATGCACGTGTGTGGAGGCAGATAAAGAATACAGTGCTCTCTGCTATAGACAGTTAAAAAAAGCTACAGTTTAGCCACTCAATAGTAAGTCCTGATATGCTTAACCAATTTCTTCCTTACAAACAATGTGGTGGTTTTGCTGACATACCAAGAAGTCCTAAAAGAGTGCTTTTACGACTGTTTGTACTGTGCAAGGTCAGTGGCTGCGTTGCTTGCTCAAGCTCTGATAATAAAAGCCTTGCTGGGGGTAGACCGCATACATCAGCCTCTGCCTCTCTCATGTTTGTGTATTTGTGTGTCTGTTATACCTTTCTGTCCCCTTTTCAAGTCTGGCCAACACCCTGCTGTGCCCAGCACAGCGGGAGGTCATCTACGTTCTGGAGGAGGGTGCTGGATGCGAGGTCAAGACTTGGCAAGTTGTGAGCAAGAGCTTGGCCAAAGACTGGGCACTGTCATGGAATCCCTCAGAAGGACTGTTCAGATCAGCTGAATGGATATCTGAGTGTTGGGGTCTGTCAGGCAAACGTTAAAAGGTCTTAAGAAAATATTTTATGGATGGACAGGCAGGAGGGTGGGAGGGAATGGGATGGATTGAAGGGAGGGGAAGAGGGATGGGTGGGAGAGGGGATGGAGGGAATTGGGGAAGAGTACTCAATATGCTTGTAAAACTAGAAGAATAATTAAATTTTTTTAAAAAGAAAATATTTTGTAAGGGTTGGGGAGATAGCTTAGGGGTTAAGCCTCTGCCTTGCAAGCAGAGGGTCCTGAATATGGATCCTAGATTTCATGCTAAAAAAAAAACCCACTAGGCAGAAATAGCAGTAGCCTGTACTTCCTGCCCTGGAAGGCGAAGCCTAGAAATTCCAGAGAGAAGCAAAAAAGGAGGTAGAAGCAATCAAGGATAATTCCTGAAGTCACCCTTGGGCCTCCACAGGCACACACGATGTTCTGTGATACATGCACACACACACACACACACACACACACACACACACACACACACACACACAAATGCCAGGTAAATGTGGCAGTCCTGGAGAGTGGAACCTGGGAATCTCCAGAGCAAGCTGACTAGCCAGACTAGTCCTAATGACACGCTCTGGGTTTAATTAGAGACCTAGGCTCACAACAATAAGGTAAGAGAATAATTGAGAGTGATTCCCACTGTCAACCTTGGGCCTCCACAGACGCACACACTGAAGTACCCTCAGTGTACATACACCCAACATATGCAAAAGCACACACACACATATGCATGTACTCCATACACACATATATGAAGGGAAAAATTAAGAGAGAGAGGGAACACAGACACTTGTGGAGCTCAGAAGACAACTTTTGAAGGCAGCCTCTTTTCCCACAATGTTGTCTCTGGGAATCAAACTCAGATCGTCAGTTTTATACACAGACACATTTACATGCTAAGCCACCGTGATGGCCCTCAAAAAGATCTTGATATGATGATCAAGAGGAATAGTAAAAAGAGTGTTAAGATCTAGGACCAAAAAATGAGAGGTGGAAGAAGAGATATGGGATAGAAGAGTAGGTTAGGGACCACCGGGTGATCAGCCTGGTTGTTCAGGGGAAGGTCCTGGACTAGGTGTTGGGAACCTTCTGGTTTATGAACTATCAGAATAAGAGTATTATGGGGAGAATTGTTGAAGTGTACAATGTGGGCTTGGAGGAGTCTGGTAAGTCCCCTGAGCACAGTGGGGAGGAGGGCATATCAGGTATGAAGGTAGACGGGCCTTATAATTTCATCAGTATAGGAATGGGGTGACAGGCAAGACTCAGGGATGAACTGAGGGTAACAGGATGGTCAGGGTTCTTGGGAAGAAAGTGAGTCTGGATGGCAAAGCGATAAAACTAAGGTTATTGTCAAACTAAGGGATTTACTGAAGGCAATATTGCAGTTTGCCTGCATTATTGCTGGTAAATCACATCAAAGGGCTTAGGGGAACAAGGGGCTTATTTTCTTAAGATAGTCCTGTTATAGTTCATAGTCCAGCTTGACGGGAGAGCTCACACCAACACCAGAGCTGAGGGAACTGGCCACACCATCTCTACATAATGGCTGAGAGAGGGGCAATCCTTACTTGCCAGACCAGCATGTCTGGCCAAGTGTGCACAAGGATGCCAACCCTCTCAACCAGCTCTCTGTATTTTATTCCACAGTCTAATCCCACCCATTATGGGCTGGGTCTTCCCCATCAGCTAGACAATCTCCTGCAGGTCTCCTCTAGGCTTAACTTAACCATTAATTCTCTACAAATGTGCCCAGAGCTCAAACCCTCAACTGTCAAGTTGACATCTGTGCCTAATTCTGACCAGCAAAATAACAGAGGCTTGGAATTTTGTGAGAATGTCTTATCCCAAGGTGGAGGATGGACAACAGGGTTATAACCAGTAAAGGACGGGACAAAGGATGCTTGACAAGGTTGTGAAGCCGAGGGCCAGTCTCTAGGTTTGGAGAGAGCACCTTCCACCCCCGTAACAGAGCAAAGGATTCCTGTAGGGGTTCAGCAAATTCTGGAAAAACTGAATAAGCTGTTCTCTAGTCAACAGAAGTAAGGTAGCCTTACCAGCTACTGACAGTGTTACCTTGGTTCTGTAAGGGTGGTGACGAGGGGGAGCAGGGGCCCTTGGCTCCCGTCAGTTGGCAGCCCCACGAGATTGAGATCTGCAGGGACAGAAGCCGTGGCCAAACGGGAACTAGCATCTTGTGGAGCACGATTTGATTTCCAATGTCCTCTTTCCCCTGCAAAGGGGGTACGGGTGAGCAGCAGCTGAGAGTTGGGGCGGGTTCTCATCCAGTGGCCTGCGTGACCACATTGTGTGCCAGGTTTGAATGGGAAGAGCACAGGCCTCTTGTTTGAGTCACCCCGAGATGAACCCTGGTGTAAGGCTGCCACCAGCATTTGGCATTTGGCTTGATCTTACTTGAGTTCTGGGGTTTTAAGGTCCTCGATCACTGAAGATTCTGAACTCTCCTTACAAGGTTTTGCTCAGGGTATAAGGACTATCCCCTAGCCTTGGAGGATTTTGTTTTTGTTTTTGTTTTTAATATCAGGAGCCAAGTGGAAGATAAAATGAAACTGAAGACAATAGTCTTCATTCATGGGAGTCAGGGGTCAAATTACTATTTAGTTATGGTCTTCAATAAGCTGGAGAGAAACATAGATTTTTGTCGGCTCCTTGAGTAATTTCTTGGTTCTTGTCATGACTGATGGCTGCAGGGCTACTTCTCCCATTCCTGCTCCTTCACTGCCAGAAGCCTGTCACCACGGCTGCTGCAGCTTCCCTGTGTCCCGGGGAAGCCAGGCATTGTGGGATATGAGGAGATGCTGGCCAAAAGATTTTCTAGGAGTTGGGAAAGCAGCTCAACGGGCAGCACCCACTTACAAACCTGACCACCGAAGCTCACATGGTAGAGAAAGAAAACTGACATAATTTGACCTATGCACAAGAGCCATGGCACATGCATGCCCTCTCTCTCCCCCACTCAAAGTTTTTTTCTACTAATAAAACAAATTATTTTATAGCATTTAAAGTACTTGGAAGCTAGAGATTTACTAAGTTAATTGGATATATTTTGAGAAGTTGATCAGTTATGATAATATTAGGTTGAATGGAAAAATTAAAGTAACTATTGTATAATGACTGACATACCAACATGCCCCCATAGAATATGGAGGAACTCAAAAAATATAAGAACATACAGTGGAAACCTTAAGGACTAGAGCTATGAGTGAAGGGAAATGCCCCTATCAATAGGGTGGCCTGAAGAGGGGCAACTTGGTATGCCACAGAGACCTGAACCTCCACAAGAGTAGACAAGCCAGAGGAAACACTAGGGTTCATAGAAGCGCCCAGGCAGGACAGTGGGATGGACTGATGAAGGGAAGAGATGGAGATAGGAAGGAGGAGGAATGGAGGGAAATAGAGGTAAGTGCTCAATATACGTTTAAAACTAGAAAAATAAATTAAAAAGGAGGGTGGGGGCTGGAGAGATGGCTCAGGGGTTAAGACTGTGCTTCAAAGCAGAAGGACCTAAGTTCAGGACCTAGGTCCCAAGTAAAAAATGCCAGGTGGAAATGGCAGAGGCCTATGCTTTTGGCTTCGGGAAATCCCAGAGCAAAGCAAAAAGGAAGTAGAAGCAATCCAGGATGATGCTGAAGTCACCCTTGGCCCTCCACAGGGACACACAGTGGCCTCTGACACATACATATACATAAACATACACATACACACACACACACAGGAGGGGGCAATTTTTTTTCCAGAAAGAAATGAGTTAGCAAATTTGTGGGGAGAAAATACATTGAAAATAATTTTAGGCCAGGAATATTGGCTCACATCTGTAACTCTGGTACTTGAGAAGTTATAATACAAGGATTGCTATAAGTTCGAAGCTAGCCTGAGACTCTGCCTTTAAAAAAAATCATGGGCATATTCAGAATCTCATGTGTATGTGTGTGTGCGTGTGTGTGCTGCATACAAGTACGTGAGAGTGTGGAAATTAAAGTCGGTGCCTTTCTCAGTCATTCTCTACCACATTTTTTCTAGTTTTACAAGGATATTGAGTACTTATTCCTGCTTCCCTCCATCCCTCCTCCCTCCCATTTCCCTCCCTTCCTTTCTTCAAGCCCCCCCACTCCTTCTGACCCTCCTGCCTGTCTGCTTCTATGGACCCCAAGGTTCCTTCTGGGTTTGTCTACTCTTTTTTTTTTTTTTTTAATTATTTTTCTACTTTTACAAGCATATTGAACACTAATCCCCGCTTCCCTCCATCATCTATCCCTCCCTTCCCTCCATCATCTATCCCTCCCTTCCCTCCATCATCTATCCCTCCCTTCCCTCCATCCATCCCACTGTCCTGCCTGTCTGCTTCTACGGATCCCACCAGGGTTACCTCTGGCTTGTCTACTCTTGAGGGGGTTCAGGCCTCTGTGGCTTATCAAGTTGCCTTTTTTTGGGCCACAACACTGATAGGGGCATTTCCCTTCACTCATCCAGTTTAGTCCCCAAGATTTCCACTGTATATTCTTATCTCTCTTGAGTTCCTCCATATTCTATGGGGGCATGTTGGTAAGTTAGTCATTATGCATGTCTGGTAAAGACTTGTCACTGTAGTGAGTTCCTAGATGCAGCAGTCCCGCCTTGAGTGGGATGTCTAGTCCAAAGGTGAACTTTCCCTTCTTTAGATTCTTACACTCTCACCACCCCCTCTTCTGTGAGGCTCCCAAAGCCTTAGGATGGGGAGATTGGGTTGGTCTGAGTCTGGGTGTGCCTTACTGAGTCACTTCTACCTCGTTTTTTGACACAGTCTCTCAGTGAACCTGGCTAGACTGGTTGGACTGGCTGTCCGGCAGGCACAGGAGCCTCCTGCCCCCTGGAATTGCAGGCACACACCACCATACCTGGCTTTTATTACGGGGTGATGGGAATCTAGCTCAGTTCCTCATTCTTGCACAGCAAACACTTTACCCATCGAGCTATCTCTCCAAACCATCAAACTGTAATTTAGAGAGAGAAACTGTGGTAAAGATGTGGTGTGGACAATACTGCAATAAGGAATTGTAGGGGACTTTTCATCAGTAAAAAAAAAAAAAAAAAAAAAAAAAGGAGGCACATTCTGGTAGATTATGCAACATCATTTGAAAATACTAACATAAAAAGAAATGGTAAGACTACACTTTGTTTTTTAGTGAAAATACATTCCAAATTAAAGACAAGTTCATAACTTGCATCTATGAATGGAACTTCTAGGTCACATAGAACAATGTATATGTATAAGAATATACCAAAGTATCTGGGCCATTATGAATTGCTATCAACAATAACGAGGTCGCTACTGCTCCATAAGGAGTCTCCTTCCAGAATTTGATACTATCGACTTTGACAAAAATAATTCTAACAGTTTCAAAGTGCTAATAGTGAATGACATTGAGTATCTTTTCATGTGCTTGATTTTCATCTACAAGTCGTCTTTGATGACATTTCTACTGCAATCCTTTCCCTGTTTTGTAGTTACATTATTCCTTATTGTTGAGATCACACAGTCTTTATGTATTCCGGGCTACAAGTCTATTACAAGATACATAGCACTGAAACTTTTTTTTCCTCCCCATTAAAGGTTTACCTGTTGCTAATGACTTGAATAAAAGACCCCATAAAGACAAAAGAAAAAAATTAAAAAGCCCTGTTGGGCTGGTGAGATAGTTCAGCAGGTAAGGTGCCTGTTTGCAAACCTGGTGATCTGGAAACCCTCATGTTGGAAGAATGAAAGGAAAGTTATCCTCTGACTTGTACTTATGCACACATACATGCTCTCTTGGGCTCTCTCACAAGGTACTTTTAAAGAGGTCTACGCATGGTCTTCTGGACATGAAAGGGCTGCCACATCCATGAACATACAGCAGCTACATATATTTCCATAAGACCTGCATATCTCCCTGAGAGACTTCTGAAGGTCAACCCTGGTGTGGGGAGAGGGAGGAAAAATGCTTTCCTCAAGAGTATAACCACTGATACATGATTCACGCTGCTGCGGCAAGTGTTCAAACACAAGCCATTAATGGTAACAACCCAAATAAAGCCCAGCGAGCCATTCACACAAACATAAGTAAAGAACAGGAGGGAGATTAGTAGGAAAGAAGAAGGGTTGTAGTAGGAAGCGGAGGGAAGATGGAACTGGGGATTAAGGTGTGAAACTATCATAAATTCAAGTAATGGAGTTGGGGATTTAGCTCAGTGGTAGAGCGCTTGCCTAGCAAGTGCGAGGCCCTGGGTTCGGTCCCCAGCACCGGAAAAAAAAAAAACACATAAATTCAAGTAATAATGTATGAGACAATATAAGAAGAATTTTAAAAAGGAGTGATGAAAAAAGGCCTACGTTAGCCCAAGATGATTTTGGCAATGCATTCCATTTCCCTGTGATTTCTGTTTGTTTTTCGTGTTTCTTGGAGACAGGGCCTTCTTCCTCTGTAGCTGAGGGAGGGCTTGAAATTCACTGTCTGCCTCAAGCTGATTGCAATCCTCCTGCCTTAGCTTGCCAAGAGCCGAGATGCAAACGGGAGCCACCAAGCTCCACACTGTGGTGATCCAGCCAGGTTCCATCATTCTGTGGATCTTTTTTTTTTCTTTTTTAAAGCTTTTTTTATTATTTTATTATTTATTCAATTGTGTGTGTGTGTGTGTGTGTGTGTGTGTGTGTGTGTGTGTAGAACCACAGACGAATTGGGGAACCACCATGGACGCCTCCACCTCCTTGTTTACTCTGCCCCGGGATTCACAGACTCCGCCCTACCAGGACCAGAAACGCAGGCCGCCCCGCTTCCGCCCGGTGTCTATACGTGGGGTCTAGGATCCAAACTCAGGACCTTCCGCCTGCAAGGCAGAGGCTTAATCCCTGAGCCACCTCTCCAGCCCCTGTGGATCTTTTTTTTAAGAAAAACTTTAGTGTGTGTGTGTATATGTATCAGAGGGCACTGTATGTGCCTGTGGGGGGGGGCCAAGAGTGACTTGGGGAATCATCCTGGATTGTTTCTACCTCCTTCTTGCTTAGCTCTGGGATTTCCCAGGCTCTGCCTACCAGGACCAAGTACAGACCACTGCCATTTTTCTCCTGGTATTTATTTACGTGGAACCTGGGATCCAACTCAGGACCTTCTGCTTTAGAGGCAGAATCTTAACCCCTGAGCCATTTCTCCAGCCTGTCTATGGGATCTTTCGCATAAATACAGCTTCTCAGACCAAGCTCCACACTGGAACTTTTTATTTGTCCTTAATCCTCTGCCTCCACCTCCCAAGTTCTGGAATTGCAGGTATGTGCTACCATACCTGGCATAACTATTTTTCTTTTTTATTTAAAAACCAAAACCAAGAGTAAACAAACAAACAAAAAACATTTGGCTCACTGAAAGAGTAGCAGGATTCAGGCCAAATTCCCAAGCAACCTTCCTGCAAAGGTACTAGGACAGGAATCTATGAGATTCTGCGCCTCTCTCTCGATCTAAACTAATGGAAAGTAATTAAATAAAAGTAGATTTATAAAACAAAGCAAAAACAAAACATTTGATGGTTTTATGCATTATCTTAAGAATGTTAGTTGTTTTCACACACACCCCCCCTTCTCCCTCTGGTCTGAAACCCTATTTCCCAACAATCCCTCCTCCTACTTCCTAGTCTTCTTTTTCTGTGTAACCCACTGAATTTATTGGAGCTTTTTGGCAGAATGTGAGTGGGAGACTATTTATTTACTATACCAGAGCAAGGACAACTTATCAATGTCTACACCACTGAAGAAAACAAAACCCTTTTTCCCAACAACCTTTAACTGCCCTTAGTCCCTTGGAGAGAGGAGAGGCCCCTTGGCTTTTCCTCCATCCATGATGAAACACTGATGGGCCCATTCATGTGCAGGTCTCATGCAGATGGTAATAGCTGCAGCAGTTGGCACTATCTTTTTTCCAATGTATGTCTTTGACTTCTTGGTTAAAAGTCAGGTGGCTGTAGTTGTGTGTACTTATAGCTAGGTTCTCTACACTGTTCTGTGTATCTGCATCTACTTTTGTGTCAGTACTATCTGGTTTAGTACTATGGCTCTAGTTCTGATATTGTTTGGAATTGTTTGTGCTTTCATATAAATTTTAAGATTGCTTTTTATATTTCTGTGAGGAATTGGGTTAGTCTTTCGATACCCAGATTGTTCCAATGGGTGTCTCTAGGTTGTCACCTATATTCTTTATTTTACAGATAATTGTAGATTCATATACAGCCATATAACAAGGTCTTGTGCACCCTTTACCCTGTTTCATCATGTACAGCCATAGTATAGTATAACAATAAGGAAGTTGGCATTGACACAATCGACCAAACTTACTTAGATTTCCCCAGTTTTACAGTGGTCATTTGCATATGTGTATTTAGTTCTTTGGAGCTTTGTCATATTGTAGGTTTGTGTAACCACCACTTTAGTTCTGACACAAAACCATTGGGATTCCTTGCGTTACTCTTTGACAGTCATATTCACTTCCCTTCTTCATTCTCATCCCTATCCTGACAACAATTAATCTGTTTTCTGTTTCTATGATTTCATCATTCCAAGAGTTTTATATAGATCATACTATAAGAATTGTTGAGACTGGATTTCTTCATTCAAAGTAATTCCCTTGAGATCTAGCCAAGTTATTGTGCTTTTAGATTTTTAGTATTTATGTTTTAACTATTTTACTGTGAGTGGTATTACGTATATAGGTATAATAGTTTGTTTAACTATCTACTTGTTTTTGGTTAGTCTGGTGAAAGACATTTGGGTTATTTCCAGTTTTGGATAATTACCAGTAGCTACTATGAACATAAATTTTCAATTTTCTGTCCCAAATAATGCACAAAAGCGCAGTTGCTCATATGGAAAATGTATGTTTAGTTTAAAAAAAAACACCAAACTGTGAATAAGAATGGTTGTTCCTTTTTACATACTCACCTGCAGTGAATGATCCAGCTTCTTTATATTTTTGTCATTTCATTTTGTCGCTAGAAATTGTAACCAAAAACTTTGCGTATGCCAAGTATGCACTCTACCACTATGATATATCTCCATCCTCATTAGTACTTAAATTATTTTAATTTATTATTATTATGAATGTATGTGTATATGCAAGAGAGAGTAAGCAACGATATACATGTGCCCCAGTACACATTTGGAGGACAGGAAATAATTCTGTGGAATCGGTCCTCTCCATCCACCTTTGTGTGGGTTCAAGCAGTTGAACTCAGGTTCTCAGGTCTGTGAGGCAAGTGTGCCTTTACCCACTAAGCTATCTGGCTGGCCCAAGCCTATATATATATATAAATTTGAGTCATTCTGATAGGTACTAGTGAGGCAGGATTAGAGCAGCTATGCTGGGATGGGTCTCTCAAGGTTTTTGGAATTCCTGAAGGTCATCCCCCACTGCTGGAATCACCCTGACTCCAATCCTTCCAGAGATAAAATGGCCAACTTCCCCATGAAGTGATTATGGAGATGAGCTCTCCATATCAAACAACTTGACCTGTAGCCCACAGAAGCAACTGGGTTGGGCCCCGATGGGAATTAACCAATGGGAAAAAGCCAGTTTCCCGGGCTTGTCTAGGTGTATAAATATACCTAGTCCTGGCAACCATCTTTGGCGATCTAGCTCCTTACGGCCCTCTAGTGCCATGAGTCCGCTTCCAGCTGCCTACTTCTCTTGGAGGTTCCCCAGCCCTTCATGGCACTCCAGTGCCATGAGTCTGTTTCTTGTTCCTTGCTCCTCATGAATTCCATGCCTAGGCACCGTGAGTTCTCATGGGCTCCCTAGCCCCTCATGGCACTCTAGTGCCATGAACTCTGTTTCATTTCTGCTTCTCATGGAGGCGCCCTAGCTCCTCGTGGCACTCCACGTCTGGAGTCCCTGAGTTCCAACCTTTCTCTTCTCTAATAAACTCTACCTTAATTCGCTACACGTGTCCTGGTTTCAATCTTGGACTCTGGAACACAAGAACCCTACGACATTGGGACAGTCAAGACCATTTTCCCTGCAACACTAGTGATATCACATTGTGGGATGTTCCTTTTTTTGTTTGTTTTGTTTTGCTGTGGAGTACAGAATACCCTGAGATTCACTGCATAGCCTAGACTGTCTTGAACCTCAAAATTCTCATGCCTCAGCCTCCCAGTGCTGAGATGATAGACATGTGCCACCAGACTTGGAGTGCCTCTCATGTATCCTGGTGCAAGTCGCTTTTCAGGTGTCTCGGGTTCTTGAGGCATAACCCCAGTCGTCTTCAAAAGTCTCTTTACTTCTGGTATGAGAAATGCTCAGCTTCCATTTCTTTGAATAGGATGTTAAGTTTTTAAAATGTGTGATGGTTTGGGCAGGTGAGAGAGCTCAGTGCTTACAAACCTAGTGACTTGAGTTCAATCCACAGAAGTTCATACGGCACATGTAGTACATGCATGTGCTTTCTCTCTCACATGCTTTTATAAATAAACAAACAAAATACTTTAAAAAAAAAGAGGTATGGTGGTTTGCTTTGATTGTCTTGACTAGATGAGATGGTACACACTTTTAGGTACGTCTGTAAGGTCTCCAGAGAGAATTAACTAAGGGAGACCAATCGTAAATACAGGAAGCACCATTCCGTTCCGTGTGTTCCAGTCCTGGACTAAATAAAAAGAGAGAAAGGAAAGAGTCGATTGAATGTTCTCATTCCCCTTTCTCTGTTTCCTGAAGGCTGAGATACGAGCAAGCAGCCTCCTGCCCCTGAGCCTTCCACAGCATAACGGAATCATAAAGCACAAGAATCCTTTCCTGTCTTCGGTTGCTTCTTCTCTGCTATTTGGTTATAGCAACAAGAAACTGATATGAAAAATTGGTACTGAGAGTAGGGTCATTACTGTGACTACTTGTGGGAAGAGTGTGGAACCGTGGGTTGGAGAAGACTTAGAATACAGTCATCCAAATTAATGACCCATCCTGATGGGAATTCAGAAGACTGGAAATGTCAATAGAAACATAAACAATAAAGACTGTGCTCATGTGGTTTTGGAGGGGAACAAGGACTCTCTGAGAATCTGGATAGAGGCCGTTCATGTTGTATTCTGGCAAAGAATCCCACTCTGTTCTATCCATGTCTTAAAAACCTAGGGCTGAAGACAGTTGCAAAGAACGAATTTGTTTGGTGGAGGAAATTTCAAAACAGCGTAGTATTCAGGCTGTGGTATGGTCACCGTTCACTGTTCTTAGCCATATTGAGAGGGAGAAGGGGAGTAGACAGAGAAAGAGAGAGAGAGAGAGAGAGAGAGGTAGATAGAGAGATGTAAAAAGTGTTCAACTTACTTAGGAAAGATTTGTAATTCAGTTTGAAGATGCAGAAAAACAAGCTGTGGACAAAGCAGAAATACTTGATAAAGAGATTAGTGCAAGGAAAGAGAAATCTTGGGCTGGAAAGATAGCTCAGGGGTTAAGACTCTGCCTTGAAAGCTGACGGTCCTGAATTTGGAACCCAGGTTCCATGTAAAAACACCAGGCAGTGCAAGAGAGATAGAGAATCTCAATACTAGGGCAATAGAAGAGCAGCAAAGTGGACAGCAATGGCTGCCACAAGGCAGAGTACCAGTGACTCAGCAAGTCACAACCCAATCTCCCCATCCTAAGGCTCTGGGAATCTCACAGAAGAGGGGGCGGTGAGAGTGTAAGAATCTAAAGATGGGAAGTTTCACCTTTTGTACAAGACATCCCACTCAAGGCAGGACTGCTGCACCTAAGCACTCACTACAGTGAGACTTGTCCTTACCAGACATGCATAATGACTAACATATCAACATGTACATAGAATATGGAAGAACTCAAGAGAGAAAATAAAAACAGTGGAAACCATGGGGATTAAACTGGATGAGTGAAGGGAAATGCCATATCAGTGGGTGGCCTAAAGAGAGGCAACTTAAGCCACAGAGGCCTGAACCCCTGCAAAAGTAGACAAGCCAGAGGTAACCCTGGGGTGCATAAAAGCAGACAGGCGGGAGGGTGGGAGGGAATGGGATGGCTTGAGGAAGGGAAGGGAAGGGGGATGGATGGGAGGTGGTATGGAGGGAAGTAGAGATAAGTACTAAATATGCTTGTAAAACTAAAAGGAAAAAAAAAGATTCTCAAAAAAAAAAAAAAAAAAAAAAAAAAAAAACGCCAGGAGGAACTGGAAGCAGCTTGTACTTCCAGTCCTGGTGGGTGAAGCCTGGGACATTCCATCCGGAAGCTAAAAGGAGGTAAAAGCAATGCAGGATGATACTCAAAGTCACCCTTGGTCCTCCACAAGGACACACAATAGCCTCTCACACACGCACACATACACGCACCCACAACACTAAATAAATAGATAGATAGATAATAAATAAATAAAATTAAAAGTTAAAAAAGAGAGAAAGAAATCTTGAAACTCTGCACTAGTAGGAACAGTACATTAAGGCAAGACCCCACCCACAGAGAGTTGTAGAGTGTACCTATGCCTTAACAGAATGTGCTGCAGCAAGGGTTACCTGCTCTAAAATAAGCTCATAGGGAAGTATTTTCTAGATTCTACCACACAGGCCCTCAGAAGCAACTACAGTCATGGTAACTGTGGACCAGGCTACTTCCTGAGCTGGCAGCAGAACTTGGTATCATCATCCATGTGCTGTTTTTTTTTTTTTTTTTCAGGCATGCAAAGTACAAGAGGTCATGGACTCTTGTATCAAGGTTTCAAAAAGTCGGCAAGTCCAGGTAGTGTGTAGCAGGATCAGATTTCCTATAAAAAGGCTTGAGAAAATCACTGTTTAGAACCAGGAAGGTGAAGTCCAAGTTGTAGTGGAGAACTGAGAATGTTGGAGATGCCAGGACCATGGGACATCTAAGGAAAGCTGCGGCGCAGAGTGAATCTTGTCAAGAGAGACGTTAGTATGCGTTGCCTGAACTGCCACAGGCTATTGGAGATCAGAAGAGGCACCATGAGCTCTAGGTGCCATGGAGTGGTACGGTTTTGGTCTAATCTTTCCTTCCTAACCCCATACTCCTACATTATGAAATAGAAAATTTATTTATGTGTTCTTTTAGATTACCTGGAGTCTCAGAGCAGACTTAAAATCTGGGCTTTTTTGGGGGGTGGGGGTAGGGGACAGTGTCTCACCCCAGGATGTCTGGAACTCAATATGTAGACCCTATCATCCTTGAGGTTACAGAAATCCCCCTCCCTCAGCTTCCTAAATGTCGAGATTACTGCATCTAACTCTGAACTTGAACTTTTGAACGATGTTAGAAACCATTAGGATCTGAGGGACTTTTAGAGGGGAACTGAATGCATTTTGTACTTTGAGGTCAACATGAGACTAGAGGTCAGGGGTCATATATATGACATGGTCATTGTACTCGTGAACTCACAAGAGCAGCACAAGATCAAGCCAATCAGCATTTCAGCATGGATGGGGAGGCCCCACCCCTAGCTGAGGCACTGTTGATGGGAGGAGGGTAGCTTTTCTTCCAGGTGTGGCCTCGCCGCATGGTCCATAACCCAGTGAGTGGCCCTATGTCAACGTACACGCAGGCAGCAGTAACCGGATTCACTGAGTTAATTGTTTAAAAAAAAGAGGAAATGAAAGTGTGAGAGTGACAGATTGGGGCTTCAGGGGAGGAGGAAATGTAGACAAAGTACACTGTGTTCACGTACAAGTTGTCAAAGAATAAATGAAAATTATTTTCAGAACACAGAGGAATTTCTATAGAATTGGTGAAGTACCCCTTTTTGTGTGTGTATGAGGGTGTTCCCAGAGAGGGTTCCAGAGAGAGGTGAAAATCTCTTCTAAATGTGGGCAACACCATCCCAGCCCATGGGTTTAAGATTTGGACTGAATAAGAAAGGGAAAAGGAGAAAACCAGCTGAGTGCTGGTATTTCTCTTCCTCTGCTTGCTGATCTGTGAGGCTGTGAGAACGCACCCTCCTGTCTCCACGCCTTTACTGCAGTAAAGACTTTATATTCCTTTACTCACTCAAACCTACTTTGTGCTTGTCTTCAGCTGCGTGTTGGGTATTAGCAAGGAGTTTCAATACAGAATGACCTTATTTTGATGAGGTTAAGTGCAAGCAGTCCAGTGGACATTAAAAAGGGCCCCTCAGGCTGGGAAGATGGCTCAGTGGTCAAAGCCCTTGTCTCACAAGCGAAAGGATCTGCGTTCAGATCTCCAGATGCCATGCAAAAATGTGGGGCAAGTGTGGTGGCCCATCTGCAATTCTAGCACTGGAAGGTGCAGCCTGAGAGTCCACAGAGCAAGCTGGCTAGCCAAACTCTGGTGGTGTGTTGGGGGGGCTCAATTAGAGACTCGGGCACTCAACAGTAAAGTGGAAGAGTGATTGAGAATGATACCTGGTAGCACCCTTGGGCTTCCACTGGCACACACACTCAAGTACATTCATGTACACACACCCACACATACGTGTACATTCACCCACGTGCAAACACACGTGCACACACTCACCCTGTATACATACATACAAAAAAAGGAGAGAACCAGAACTCCAGGGGAAGTGGACTTTCCAGGGAGCATGTTTGTTGAAAGACATCGGAGGAAAAGAAATCATGACGAGTGAGATGTCAGCCTCATGAAAAAAAGCAAGAGTTAGAAAAACAAGTGAGAGGCACAAACACCTCTCCCTGCTGGCCTCCTTGTGGCAATCACACCCAACTCCCCAAATCTTTGGGTTCCCTCTGACCATGAAGATGAGATTATTTCTTTTTTATTTGACAACTTCATACATGTCTGAAATGCATTTTGTTCATTTTCACACATCCCCCCCATTTACCTCCTCCTCCCTCCTCCAATTCTTGCTGATCCCACATCTCCCCAACAAGTCTAAAAGGGAGATTGCTGACATCATTAGCATCGACCTCAACAAAAAGGTGATGAGAAAATAGATTTGGCATTTATGTCTTGGTGCTTTCGAAAGCTCACGTAAAAAACAGCACACCGAGCAACGAGCAAGCAGGGTGTCTCACTAGTCTGCAGTATGGCCTTGTGCGCCGGGTCTAGGCAGAGAAGACCTGGCCGCTCAGAGAGAGGCTCAGAGCGCAGAGGGACTCGGGGGCCAGACTTCAGATCCAGATGTCAGAACTGCAGTCACCCCCGGGGTAGCGGAGCTCATGAGCCAGGGCGGGGCCGAGGGGCTCCTTGCCAAAGTCCACCAGGAAGTTGGGGTTCAGTGTCAGCCCTCCCTTCACTGTGTCCACATCGATCTGCAGCATTACAGAGCCTTCCCTAGAGAAAAAGATGAGGGCACTCGGTCAGAGGTTGCAAGTGTAGAAAGTGAGGTCCTGAGGAGAGGCAGGTTCTAAATGGGCTGTCTGTATGGTGGGCTATAGGTGGGGACCCTAAGGAGTCTTCAGCAGGTTGGCTGATTCTTCTGGAAGTGGAAGGCTGGAGAGAGAACCCAGATACTGTTTCTCACCTAGTGAGATCAGGGTAAAACTGCTTGTCCCAGGCGCTGTACAGGGATGTGGTGACGTAGAGACGCTTCCCATCTAAGCTGAGCTGGATCATCTGAGGCCCTCCAGGCACCCGTTTTCCCTTGGAGAAACCAGAGGTCAGACTGGGAGGTAGTGTCACATCGCTCAAGGTGGTGACAGACCCCCTGAATCCCAAGAATGTGCTCTCTGGCCGCACCCACCCCCAAGCCGGTGAGGATGGGGTGAGCTTCTCACCTTGACCACCAGGGGCTCTGGCTGGCACTGCAACTCCTGATCCTGCAACACTTGCACGGGGCCTCCTTTAACAATGCTGCCCCCTAGGAAGATCTGGGTGCAAAGGACCAGAGGTATCGCGCAGTTAATCTTTATCAAGGACTGGATTTTAGAATCACCTAGGAGACGAACCTCTGGGTTCATCCGCGAGGGCATTTCCATTGAAGTTTTATATCAGAGGGAAGACCCCCTGAATGTGGGCAGTCACCCCACGGGCTGGGGTCCCAGGTGGGATTAAAAAGGAGAAAGCAAGCTAGCTGAGCACCAATGTTCGATTTCACTTCCTGACTTCAGATACCATGAGACCAGCCGCCACTATGACGGGCTATATATACACCCCTTCTTAAGCCAGGAGCCAGAATAAGACCTTCCTTTGTTTAATTGATTTGTTGCAGAAACATCCTGGTAACTACTACAGATACAGACATTACAGAACAGCCATGCGGGGGGGCTCTTGCTCCTTCACAGTCTCCATATCCTGCCATGGCTGTTTTGGTCCTGAGCCTTGAACCCCAATCTCCTGCCTCCATCTGCCAAATGCTGGGATCACAAGGGTGTGTGACATCACACTTGCTTTTCCTCTGCTCCCTTCTCATCCCCAACTACTTTACAGCGTCTCTGCCACCCCCAGACTCTCTTCTCCTTCCTCCCTCCTCTCTTCTTTTCTGGCTAGACCTCTCACCTGCCCTGTGAGGCGGGGCTTCTGTGGATTAGAAATGTCGTACTGACGCAAGTCCCCATGCAGCCAGTTGCTGAAGTACAGGAAACGGTCGTCCAGGGACAGCAGGATGTCGGTGATCAAGCCTGGAAGAGTGGGTCCAGAGGCCTTAAGGACTCGTGCCCCTCAGGCCGGAATCCACCTGTCAATTCCCACGCTCTCCTGGGCACTCACCTGGCATTTCAGGGAGCATCCAGCCCTTCACTTTCTTGGGGGGAACCTGGATCACCTTCTCCACTGACCAGGTACCTTCCTACATTGGGGAGGGTAAGGTTAGGAGAGTAACTCTACAGATCTGGGGGCCTTACAACCAAGGTCTCCTTCCATGCAGGACCCTAAGACCAGGATTGAAACTATCCACCGTGGTCAGAGGGGCAGACACACAAGCTCCCTAGATAGGTTTTGAATTTTGTTTTGTTTTCTTTGAGATGGTCCCATGCAGTCCAGGCGGCACTCACACTCTATGGCTGAGGCTGGCCTCGAACTTGATTCTCTTGCCTCCATCTGTCAAACGCTGGGATGGCAAGTGTGTGACACCAGGGTGTTTAGATGCTGAATGAATAGATCACTGTGGCCAGTTACATTTCAAGTGTTGTCGTGGTTGAATGTGAGTCGACCCCCCCACAGGCCCATGTATCTGAATCCTTAGGTGGTGCTGATGTTTGGCAAGGTTGTGGCACCTTTAAGACTGAGAAGGGTGTGTCGAAAGAGATGGGGCGGGGTGGGGTGGAGACTCTTGGATTTAATGGCTGGCCCTGCTTCCTTTCAATTTGTTCTCCTCCTCTCTCTTGAGTACCTTCAGTGACCTGAACAGGACTCCTGAATTTGGCTCCCGCCATGCCTTCGGCTGTGCGATTCCTGCCCTAATGGACCATATACCCTCTGGAACTGTAAGCCAAATAAATCTCCCTGTCTCCCTTAAATTGTGTCTGAGTACTGGCTCACAGAAAAAAAAATAGGGGGTTGGGGATTTAGCTCAGTGGTAGAGCGCTTGCCTAGCAAGCGCGAGGCCCTGGGTTCGGTCCCCAGCACCGAAAAAAAAAAAATAAATAAATAAAAAAAAAATAGAAGAGTAATGACAACAAGTGTGCTGTGATCAAAAATGTGCCCACGGACACTCATGTTGAAATTAGTCACTATTGTTAAGCATTATAACATGGAACCTCTTTTTTTCAATTTGATTTTTTTTAAAAAATATTTTATTTTATGTGTGTGTGTGTGTGTGTGTGTGTGTGTGTATCAGAGGGTACTATATGTCCTTGTAGAGGCCCAAGGGTTACTGTCAGGAATCATCTTGGATTGCTTCTACCTCCTTCTTGCTTCACTCTGTGATTTCCCAGGCTCTGTCCATCAGCATTAGATGTGCAGGCTACTGACGTTTCCACCTGGCATTTTTTAATGTGAGACCATGAATCCAAACTTTCTGCTTGTGAGACAGAGTCTTAACCCCTGAGCCATCTCTCCAGCCCTCAATTTGAATTTTTAATTAAAATTTTAGTATGCATGTGTGTATGTTCATTGTGTTCACGTGCATACGTGTACATTTGTGTGTGGGTGTGGAGGCTGGAAGACAATTTGTGGGAGTTGCTTTCCCTTTCCACTGTGTGCATTTTGGAGGTCAAACTCAGGTCCTTAGGCTTCCAATAAACACCTGCTCACTGAGTCATCTCCTCCACCCTTTATTTTAATTTTTTTTTTTTAAATTGCAGGTAGAGGGGCTATAAGTGTGCCAGGGCATGCATGTAGTAGTTGGAGGACAACTTATGGGGGATCGAACCCAGGTCATCTGGCTGGAGCAGCAAGCACTTTTTATCTACGAGCTCTCACTGGTCTTTAATTGAATTTTTGAGACAGAGGTCTCACTGTGTAACAAAGGTTGGCCTCTAACTGGCAATCCTCCTGCCTCCACCTCTCAGATGCTGGGGTTACAGGTGTGAGCCGCCACACCTGAGTAGGAGAGACTTCGTAATTATGTTATAGCCCTCATGAATGGATTAATGCTTGGATAGATTCATGGGCTATCTTGAGAGTGGGTCCATAATAAAAGCCAGTTTGTCTCCTGCAAATGGCTCTCTAACTGGATGATGCCCTGTGTGGTCCACAAGAAAGTCCAGATGTTACTCTAGACTTTGGATGCCCTAGCCTCAGACTTAAGAGTTAGATAAGTCTGTATTCCTTGCAAACTATCATGCCCGTGATACTCAGTTGTAGCAACAGAAAACAGACCCAGACAAGGTGGAAATTAACCTGGCACTGGGAGAAGGGAGACAGGCATGTGGGGGCACAGACACTGAAGCTTGAGAAGAAATGTTCACAAGGCTGCTGCGGGTGGCAGGGAACACTGGACCAGTACCTGATTCTTGTAGAAGCGCTGTATGGTGGAGCTGAGGGCACAGCCCACGAAACCCTGGGTGGCAGCTGGGTCGTGCAGGAAGCGAATCTCCAGGGGAATGAGCCCATCCTTCAACTGCACAGTCTGGATAATCTCATGACGCTGCCAGTCCCAAACGTGTAAGTGGTTCCCGTAGAGCCCTGAGGGGAAACGGATGGGATCAGAGGCTGTTTCAGATCAGGGCTACGGCCACAAGCAGAGGCAGGGAGTGGGCTAGGGAAGAAGACGGGTAATGAACGCAGACTTGAGCAAGTCTGAGTACTTGATACATCTGATCCCATTACTCACTGGGTCCACATGAGAGAGGAAAGCGACAGATGTGGAATGGGGTTTGAGATGTGGAAGCAGATGGCGAGGGCCCAAGGCTTTCCTGCCAGTAGGGGGAGTCTCACCAGCCTCCACGTGAGCAGGGTTGAAGCCGTCTTTGAAGACACTGGGAGCCGCCCATTCAGTGCTGATCATGACATTGTGTCGCGGCTGGTACCAGAAGTCATAGCCCATGGGTGCAGCACCCCCAGGCCGCTCCCACGTGCCCTTCACCTCAAAAGTCTCCCCATCCAGCAGCACAAAGCCCCCTGCAGAGAGAAGGAAGACGGAGCTGAGGTAGAGGAAGGAGAGTTCTAGGAGCTAGCCACAGTTTGAGCACACCGCCTGCCCTCAACACTGGGCTTCCTAGCTCCTTAAATTCAGGATTCTAAAATGTCCCTTGCAGAAATGATAGGTGGATGTGGGGCCTTCTCGCCTGATGCCTCCACTTCCCATCAAGTTTATTCTTCTCCTGGACCCCAGGGGAAACTTTCTCCCTTGGAACAGAGACCTCTTCCAGGACACAGTTCTGTGAACTTCTCCTCAGCCGGCCTGCGACCACAGTGGGATTCTCGCAGAGTCCAAGCTCCGCTCTGCTGGCTGTTATTTGTCATGAAGCAGAAATGCTAATAAGGGCTCCCTCACCTTCGGATACTTTTGCACACGCAGACGTGTGTTCCTACATGTTACAAGGTCTTGGAATATTATTTTCTTCTCATCTCCTGGACCAAGTCATTAGATAGAATCTAGTGAGATTCAGAATCCCAGAAGGGCTGTGGGTGTGACTTTGCCCAGGCAGATCCACTTTGTGGTGGACTTTCTCAACATACTTTTCCTTCTTTTTTAAAGTATTCATTGGGGGGGGAGGGAGAGAAACAGAGACACAGAGAGACAAACACACACAGAGAGAACGTGTACGCCATGTATGCCTGGGGCACATGGGTACACGGGTGGAGGGCAGAGGACAACTTTCAGAAGTTCTCTTTTTCCACCATGTGGGTTTCTGGGGATTGAACTCAGGTTGCCAGGTTTTCGAGTAGATACTTTACCCACCGAACTATCTCCCCAGCCCCTGCTTTTCTTCCTTAAAAAAAAAAAAAAAAATTCAGGCCTGTGAGATAGCTCAGCCTGCTTGCAAACCTGGAGATCTGAGTTTGATCCCTGGAAAACACAGATAGATAGTGCATGTCTCTTTGTCTCTCTGTCTCTCTCTCTTAAACAAACAAACAAACAAATGAACAATTTAAAAAATCCCAAGGACTGCGTATTTGCTCACACATTCACAAAGTCTGATATTTATGTTCCCTGGGTCCATGTTATTCATATTCCTTATGGCACACTGTTCTGACTATGCCTTTTTGTGTGTATGTGTGTGCACGTGTGTATATACGCATACTTGAATGTGCATGCCTGTAGAGGTCCAAGAGTGACATCAGGCATCATTCTAGATTGTTCTACCTCTTTATTGTTTTGCTCTGGACTTTCCCAGGCTCCACTTTTCAGAGCTGGAATTGCAGACCACTGACATTTTCCATCCAGCATTTTTTTAATGTGGGATCTAAACTCAGGTCCTTTCGCTTGGGAGGCAAAGACTTTAACCCTTGAGCCATCTGTCCAGCCCTCTGATTATGACTTTTAACAAAACTCATTAATCACTGCTCATCTTGTGTGTGTGTATGAATGGTCATTGAACCTGGGGCCTCATGAATGTTAGACAACTGTTCTACCAATGAGGTATGTATTTTGCCTTCTGCTTTTTTTTTTTTTTTTTAAACAGAGGCTCGCTAAGTTGCCCAGGCAGCAGGTCTTGAACTTGTAACTTTTTTTAAAGTTAATTAATTAATTAAGTGTGTGTGTGTGTGTGTGTGTGTGTGTGTGTGTGTGTGTACGTGTCAGAGGGCACTGTGTGTCCCTGTGGAGGGCCAAGGGTGACTTTGGGAATCATCCTGGATTGCTCCTACCTCCTTCTTGCTTTGCCCTGGGGTTTTCCAGGTTCCGCCCACTGGGACCAGAAGTACAGGCCTCTGCCCTTTACACCTGGTATTTTTTTACATGGGACCTGGGATCCGAACTCAGGACCTTCTGCTTGTGAGACAGAGTCTTAACCCATCTCTCCAGCCCCTTGAACTTGTAACTTGTGGTCTATCTCTCTCAGCCTCCAGGATAGCTGGAGTTTCAGACCTGCACCTCCAGACTCAGTCAATGCATCACGGTAGAAATGACTGACATTTTAAGCTCTGGGTAGGACTCAGGTCACTTCCTCTCCCAGCTCTCCATCCCATTGCTCCCCAGGCTTGGAATCTGCTCCTTGCTGCAGTCAGACGCATCCCACGCTGCATAACCATAGAAGTTTCCTCAAGCCCCACAGTGCCAGCAGGTACCTTTGCCATTGCCCTGGGCATCCCCCAGAGAGCTGATCATCACCTCCCCGCTGGCCAGGCAGTGGCTGGTGTGCAGCGAGCCTAGGTTACACTTGGCATGGATCTCACTGGGCTCGATGACCTGGAGAGAGACAGGATGGGATCAGGGCATCATGGGCAGGCTGTGTCCCCTGCTTTATCTGCTGACCCTGTTGTGCTTTCCTACAAAACATGACCACGACTTTCCCTGAGGGAATATGGCAGTTTCAGTCTGATCACTCAAAGCAAAGGAAAGCCAGAGAGACAGCCAACGAGTCCCCGAGAAGAAAGCATCAGGATCCCTCCTGTGCTGGCCCTAAGCTCCCAGCTGGGTGAGAAAAAGAGGGCACTCTCCCCACTCAGGAAAGAGCCGCCTCCTTCTGGTTCCTTAGCCCATGCTGTTGGATGGCGCCAGTTCAGCACGCCAAGGAAACGCCTGTGACCAAGCCCCTCTCTCCCTGCGGCTGAGTCCGCCCCGTGCAAGCGCAGAGGGCAGCGGGTTTAGGGGCTGCTGGGCAGTCGGGTGCATAGCATGTCCAGCCACAAGGACAGAGAACTTGCCTTATGCAGCTTTGGGGCACGGGGCTCAGAGCCCACATCTACCACATAGACGCGGGAGGAGATGAGACTGGGCAGTATCAGCTTGGTCCTCGACTTGGTGCTGTCCCCGAAGCAGCTGCTGCAGGTGTTCCACCCAGAGTGATGCAGCTCATCCTTCAGGTAGGGCATGGGGAGCCTGTGGATGACCTGGAGGGGTGAAGGGGGTGCTGCTTGCCCAGGCCAAGACTCCGCAGTGCTCCTCTTTGCCCTGCAGCACTGTGTGCTGTGAGCAGCTTACATTACCGTGTCCGAGTCTGGGGACTGAGGGAGGGGAAGCTCTGGAGCTAGGGCTAGTGAGGGAGTTTCAGGGGTGCCAGCAGCCAAGCCCCACCTCACCTGACTATATTGGGGAGATTTAGGATCAACATCCACAGTGGCCAAATAATCAGGAGCCTCAATTCCCGTGTTTCGGTAAATACAGGGCAGGTAGACGATCTCCTCCCGAGGTCCTGGGGGATAGAAAGCAGACAGTGGGGGATGGAGGACTGGGGCGGCATGGTGGGGGTGTCTCAGGTGGGCCAGAACTAAGACCAGGTCTGAGGTCTCCTAACCCACCCTGGGTCATCAGCAGGATGATGGCTCTCAAACGTTACCTTTCATGGCCTCCAGAGGGGTAGGGTATCCAGGACCACACTTCTTGCATGTTGTAGCTGTGGAAAGAAACAGTGGGGTGCATGGGCTGGAGCCTGGAGGGTGAAGTCTCCCTGCAGATGACATGAGAGGACAGACCCCTCCCCACTGTCCTCCCCTAATCTCCAGCTCTGGTCGCCGTATGGGTGTTGGGCAAGAACTGGAGGGTCAAGACCTGAAGGTGGGGGAGGCAGAGTGGGCAAGTGAGGCAGGTACCCTGTGCTCAGTGCTCTGACTCAGGTCCCATCCTCGGCCCACCTGTCCGGCCAGAGGAACTTTCCCTAACTGCTCGTCTCAACTTCCACCACATCCATGGAAAGGGGGGATTAAGAGAAGCATGACGGGCAGACATTGTGGCGTTTACCTATCAAGAAGCAGAGATGGGAGAATCACGAGTTCAAGACCAGCCTGAGCTACAGAACCTGTCCTCAAAACCTGAGTCACAGATGTAGCTCAGTGGTTGAACACTTGCTTAACAAGCAGGCACCTGGGTTCAATCCCCAGCTCCACAAAACCAATAAATAGCAAAATCAGTGATGAGCTTCTCTGAATCTTAAACAAGGGGAGCAAGGGGGTGGGCGGCTAAATGTGTGACATCTCGCTGCCCTGCCAAAGCCCCGTGGGTCCTGGCTGCTCTTGAAGAGAAGAGCAGACCCTGGAGAGCTGGGGAGGCTGCTCAGAACAGGCACTAAGAGCATTCAGGGCAGGGTCGGAACACTTCCTGCATTCCATCCCGAGTGCAGAGCCAGGCTGCCAGCCGAGTTCTGGATTTCATAACAATCCAGATGGAGGGGAGGAGAATGGGGATTAAGAGTGATACCAGCTGGGAGCCCCTTGGGCAACTCTCTATTTCCCCACCCACCGCAGCTGTGGGGAGAGGCAGAGTGTGGTCAACAGAGGTCATGCTGACCCACAAGGCCATCAGCCTCTGTGAAGGACAGCCCCCAGGACCCCAACCTCAGAGCGCGGGGGCACCTGCCAAGAGGAACAGTTGAAGAAGCGTCTGGAGAAGGCTACTGCAGGCTAAAAGAAAGCCTGGGGTGGAGTTTGCAGGATTGAGCACAGTCTCCTGCCACAAGTGCACAACCAGGAGATCCAGAGCTGAGCCCCAGCTGACGCCCGGAAGCCCCTTTTGCAGAATCAGCAGGAAATCAGCACCAGCGTGGTGGGGTCCAGAGACCCCGCCTCTCTCTTCTTCATTTGCCAGAATGAACTGATAAAGTCCTGCCTAAATTTTTTAGGTAGATCAAAGGTCGAATAAGACCATATATTCACAAGTTCTTTCAAATAAGAGAAAATACAAAAGATAAGTAGGAAGAAAAATAACGGGAAAGATGGAGGTTTGCAGTGGGAGAAGGGATTTGGCATAAGGGATGAAAATGACAAATTCACCGTATGAGCCTGTAAAAGAATAAAAATAAATAAAAAAGGAAAATAAGTGTAGGAGGAGGGGAGGGCAAATAAAATATATATGCATGAAAATGTCATAGTGAAATCCATTTCTTTGTGAACTAATCAGAAAGTATGTTTAGTAATTTACTTATTTATTGAGACAGGGTCTAACTGTCTCCCAGACTGCCCCACAATTCGCTATGCCCAGACTACCCTCAGCTCACTAAGATCCCCCTGACTCAGACCTTAGAGTGGTATAACAGGATTAAGTCACGATACTTGGCTTTTCTGAAAGTTCATTTAAAAATCTCGTAACTGGGCTAAGAGGAAAATGCCACAATAAAACCCGTTACTTTGAATGGGTTATTATTTATTTGTTTGTTTTTGAGAATTTAAGTTTATTAGAGGAGAGAAAGAATGGAACTAACAGACTGAACATGGGCCCACACTAAAGATGGCTGCCAGCATCAGGTATATTTATACTCTTAGTCAAGAGGGGGGCTTTTCCTCAAAAGAATGGCTTTTCCTCATTGGTCGGCTCATATTAGTGCCCAACCCAGGTGATCTTGTGCCCACCTTGAGGTGGGGCTATTTCTTTTGATGAATTTAGCTTATTTTCCTATGGGGAATTAATCTCCATATCCTTTCATAAGCAAAGGGCTGGGGGAAATTATCGAAGGGGTGTTCCTTCAGGGTAATCCCATGGACTCTTTTTTTTTTTAAATTTCGTTGTTTATGTAGATCAGAGGACACACTTGGTGTTGATTCTTGCCTTCTGTCAAGTGGGTTTGGGGAATCAAATTAAGTTGTTGGACTTATAAAGACCATCTCAGTGACCCATGGATGCTAATAAAAACTAATAAAAGGAAAAATTAAGGACCGGTGAGATGGCTCAGCAGGTTAGGTGCAAACCTTGCGACCTGCATTCCATCCCCGGAAGTTCACATAGTGGAAGGAGAGAACTGACTTCTGAAAGTTCCCTCCTCTAATCGCCACCCATGCACCATGATATACATGGGTTCTCTCTCTCTCTCTCTCTCTCTCTCACACACACACACACACACATACACAAATGAATATAAATAATGATTCAGAAGAAAAGTTAAGATTCCCTAGTTAAAAAAACAAAATGTGTAAGAATATGAATAAGTACGATAATGTATGCAAGTCTTCCATAAGGCTTGATGAAGGTTGAGTAAATATGGGTTGGGCTGTAGGGAGAGAATGCTAGGCTTGGGGTGGGCGGAGCTACTTAAAGAAGTGAAGAGGGCTATGTCAGAACTTGGACCAGGATGCCAGGGAGAGAGGAAGGCAGTTATTGACCATAGGGAGGAGGGAGATGCACCAATTATGAGAAAAATCAAGAAGACAGAGACGAAACTACAAAGAGAGAGAGAGGGAGAGAGAGAGAAGCCAGAGGTGTGGTGACAGCATCTATTAGGGGCAGACCTTTGCAGACCCTGCGCGAGCACAGACTAGAGGGGGGGGCACTACTCTTCTGGGGCATCCTCCTGTCTCAATCGTCTCGAGCAAGGTGTCTGAGCACCTTGAGTTTAAGATGAACTCAGAGAAGCTCAAGAGCATTTTTGATACCGCGCAGAAGTGAGTTAAGACCTACGATCCCACTAAATCCAAACTCCTTAAGCCCAACACCCAGGAGCCCACAGAGGGATGGGAGGACTGTGGGATGGCAGAGGAGGACTGAAACAGGTCCCCAGGGAGATAGGACTTCCCTCCCAAAGTGACTGGTGGTGTGAAGCAGCCAAAGGCTGGGGTTCGCTCTGTTCCCCAAGCAAGGTTGGTCCAGGGCTCAGACCAGGACTGTCTGTTATCTATGGCAACATTCAGAGACACTGGGGCTCCTCCTAGGATCCCCACCCCTGTGGGATTTTCCCAGCTGGCTCTTTCCTTGCAAAAGAAAGCTAGGTAGGATCCCTAGACCACCCTTTGTTCCCCACATTTCTCTGAGCCCCTTCCACCTGACTCAGGCTAAGCAAATGTGCAAGTGTTGCCCATGTGCATATGTCTGCAGCCCGTGTGCATACGTCTGCAGACTAGGACAAGAGTCCAGCTCTCCCTCTCTTCACCGCCCTCCCCCAAGTCCTAAGTCACTTCCTGCCCGGAGGACCTCCCAAGCTAGGGGTGGACTGTACATGGCTATTGGGACCCTCCTTACCCATGCTGCGGGCCGACACTCTGGTCCTGAGGAGTTTGCCAGGAGTAGGCAGAGGCGCGCCAGAGAAAGGCACTGCTGTCCGGAGGCGCGCTGTGCCCTGGAAGGGGCAAAGGGAGGGAATTTATGCAACCAATTGGGGGAGGGGTGGGGCAGGGGGAGGGACCTGGCTGCGGTCCAGGGTAAACTACACAGGGCAGCTGGCCAGTAGGCAGCTGGCCAGGACGCCATCAAGTGGCCTGGAGGCTGCTGTTTAATCTGAATGTGTGTGTGTGTGTGTGTGCGCGTGCACGTCTGTGTACCTGGGCACATGCAGATATGTCTGTGCCGTTAGTAGTGTCTAGGCCCATGGTATGTTCAAGTCTGCAGCAAGCTCTGTGTGTTCCCAAGTAACTGTCTTTATGGGTGAGCCTGTATGTAAGTTTGAATGCGTCCTGATCCGTGTGTGTTCCTGTGTGCCTG
Organism: Typhlomys cinereus; assembly: GCA_023101885.1. NCBI lineage: Eukaryota > Metazoa > Chordata > Mammalia > Rodentia > Platacanthomyidae > Typhlomys > Typhlomys cinereus. Next base: position 1,203,675 of record JALPQD010000346.1, on the reverse strand, counting down.
TGTGAGTGTGTCCATGGGGGAGGTGTGTGTGCACGGTGCGCATCCCCCTTGCCCAGGCTCCAGATGCTCGTGGTGTGGCTGGGCCTGTCTTGGCATCTTGAGTGTGCATGCCTGTCTGCATATCTACGTCCAGGGCCAGCTCTTCCTCAAGAGTGTCGTCTTGTTCCAGATGTTCATACCTCCAAAAGGCACGCCCCCTACTACTCCCTAGGACCCTTCAGTCATGTCTTCCTGCCTCAGCTGCCTGGAAGACCCACAACTGAGGCAGAGGCCCAGATTCCACCTTTTTTTTTCTTTTCAGAACAAGTGCTAGAGCTTTGAAGTGGAAGGAAAAGCCTGTTATTACCCAGATCACCTTCATAAACCCCAGGAGGTGAAAGTGGAGTGCTTCCTTCTTTCCCAGTTTGGTGCAACAGCCCCCAAGGGCTGGGCAGGGCCAGAAGGTAGCCCAACAGACACACCAAGCCTGCTGCGAGACAATCTCCTCAGGGCTCTGTCTGTCCCTGCGGGGGGGGGGGGGGGGGGGGGGCTTTATCTGGGAGGGTCTGAACCAGTTACTGCTGCAGAGTTACTCAAAGCAGGGTTGAGGCCTGACCCCTTTAAGCCCCTCTGGGGCTGCCCACCATCTCCAGAAGTCAGTGTTTGAAAGACTGCAGAGTAGAGAGAAGTGAAGAGACACACCGGAAGAAGACTCCATCTTGGAGTCAGGGTCCCTCTTTCCTTCCTTGTTGGCCCTTTGGAGAACCTACTGACTGTGTCTGAAGGAACCACTTTTATCTTCTTGGATGAAAGCTTGGAGGTGAAGTTTTTATTAGATAGAGAAAAGAGAGACGTTTGGCTTGAGATCTCCATAGGAAGAGCTACAGGGACAGCTCCAAGAAGAGAGACCTTACTCAGGCGACGGGCGTGTGACACACGGGGAGCCATCTTTCCCTTCTGGAAGAAGAGGTCACAGGTCCAGCTGACATGGCCTGGGGAAAACACTGTGCAGGGATCTGGTGTGGATTCACTGCAAAGAAGGAAGGAAGGGAGGAAGGGAGGGAGGGGGGAAGGGAAGAGGGAGAGAGGGAGAGAGAGGAGAGGCAGGGGAGGTGGAAGGGGTGGAGAGGGGAGGGAAGAAGGGATAGGGGGAAGGGAGGGGGAGGGAGGGAGGGAGAGGAGAGGGAGGAGGGAAAGGAGGGAGGGAGGGAGGAAGAAGATGGATTACGACGTTTCCAAGTCAGGGTGGAGGGAAGGGAAGCAACACTTGGCTTTGGTGCACCATCAGATGTTGCACCGTCTGGTTTCCATCAGTGGAAGACCACGAGGCCCCATCAGGATCCTCTGGCTGGGTGTGATGGTATACGACTACAATCTCTGCAGTGGGAAGGCAGAGGCGAGATGTTTGTTCTGAGTTCCAGGGTAGCCTGGTCTACATGGTGAGTTCCAGGGCCATCCAAGGCTACAAAGCAAGACCTTGTCTCAAACGAAACAAAATGACAACAAAAAAACACAAGCCCCTCAGAGCAGGATCTCCCCTTAGCCCTAACTTCACTCAAGCCCCCTGGGCGGGGTCCTCTGTCCTCGGAAGGGCACCACAGCATTCCAGGTGTCGCAGTACCCACAGGGTCCTCTGGGGCTGCTGCTTGGTTTGGCCACCTTCTCATCCTACCTTCGCCCTGACCCTCAGACTTCCTCCTCCGCCTGAAGACAGTCTCCTTCTTCCTTCCTAGTCTCCTGCTTTTGGCTTGAGCTGGGCCCCCACCCAAGAGCTACAAGAAAAACTCATTCCCATCCTTTTGCTGAGTTTCTGAGCAGTCAACTCCTAAAAAAGCACTAGAGCATTCTGTTTGCCCTGGAGGGTGCTGTTGCTTCCCAGACTTTCAACGTCCTGCGTTCTGACCCAGCTGGTCCTGGCGCTGTCTCCCGAGCACCCTAACCACCATCTGCTGCTTCTCGCTGGCCTCTTGCTTGAGCGCCAGCAAGTTGTTGGGAGAAGCTGTCTGAGTCCAGGGGAGGGAGAGGCAGTCCAGGGAGAGGATTAGCCGCTAACAGAAGCACCCCGGGGCCTCTACGGCTCTGCTCAGGCAGAGTTGTTGGACTGTTTGCACACATGCACTTATAAGTGGAGTGTGTGTGTGTGTGTGTGTTGTAAGTGTGGTATGGTGTGTATGGATGTGGCATGCTTGGGTGTGCTAATATATGTGTGATATGTATATGTGTGTGGTGTGTATGTGTGTGCATGGATGTGGGGTATGTGTGCATGCATGCATGTGTGCACATGTGTGGTTGTAGTGTGCATATGCACACACATGTGGTATAAGTGTGTGTGTAGAATATGTATATTGCATGTATGCATGTGTGTGCATGTGGTTTGTATAGCATGTAATGTGTGTGGCATGTGTACATGCAGGTAGCATACATTGTTTATGGGTGTGGTATATGTGCTCATGCATATGATATGTGTGGTATGTATAATACTCATATGGTAATATATGTGATGTGTACACATGTGATATGCATGATGTGTGGCACATGCATGTATTTGTAGTGCATATGCACATGTGTGTCACGTGTGATGAGTGGTATGCACATGTGGTGGTGTATATGTGCATAGGGTGTATGATGTATGTACACACATATGGTATGTGTATGTGTACATGTGATTTGTATGGTGCATGCATGTGGTATGTATGATTGTGTGCATATATGTAATGTGTGTACACGAACATGTGGTACGTGTGGTGTGTATGTATATGGTATATATGGTATGCATGCATGGTATGTGCATTTGCTGCTGCTAGGTCTGACTAGACCTAGCAGACTGGGATATTTGGTATTCATACGAAGAGAAGATGGTTGGGACACACTGGTGTTCCAGTACCCTGCAGGCACCCCACTCGCAGCAGCAGGCCTGTGTGGCTGTGGGTAGGGCCCACATTTGTTTCTGTGCTGTCCAACCTCAGGCAGCACAGCACTGGCGAAGGCAATGTTTGGCAGACAGCTGGTAATGGTGGTTGTGTAACTTGCTCAGGAACTTTTGTCCTGGCCTTTTGGAACAGGAAGTGCAAGCCCTGATATGGGGGCACTTCACAGAGTTCAGGCAGCTGCTGTACCCCCTTTCATCTATCTCATCCAGGTTCTTTGGACCCCTTTGAGCAGGTCCCAAGACCATTGATGGGTGGGTGAGAGAGGGAAATAAGGCAGAAGAGATCGAAGCTAGTGAAGAGACAGGCAAAAGAGAAGGGAGCTGTGCCTGGAGGTGCAGGATTGGAATCACAGTTTCAGGGAAAGAGAGGGGCTGGGGCGATGATGGCTCAGGAGGTAAAATGTGTGCTGTACAAGCATGAGGACCCAAGTTCTAATCTCAGCACCCAAGTAAAAGGTGGACTGAGACAAACCCTGGCACTTACTGGCCCAGGCAGCCTAGGTCTAGCTAAGGAGAGACCCTGCTTCTAGGGAGAGACCCTGCTTCTAAATACAAGGTAGAGAAGATTGAAGAATAACACCTGATGTTGACTTCTGACTTCTGCATGTACTCACAGTACACATGCACTCTGCACTCACATGTAACACACACATAGACTTGTACATACACACACAGAGAGCAAAAAGAGGGCCAAGAATGGACATAGCTCAGTGGTAAGTACCTGATTAGCATTTGCTAAACCTTGTATTTAATTCCCTGTACCACAA